>CM028136.1:55585000-56185000 GCA_016271365.2 Neoceratodus forsteri | reverse complement strand
GATGTACCCGGGTTAAGGGAGTAGTAGGGCGTGTGGCCCAGAGCTTTTTCACCTGGTTATCAAGTTTTAAAATTAATAAAAAAGAAGTTCCTTAGTTTCCCCCCCTCCCCTCCCCATAGAGCCCACTCTGTCATAAACGTCAGAGTGGACATCATTTCTAGTTGGGAATTCCATCAGAGAGTCATCATTGACAGCTCTCTCCCTACTGCTTTACAGCCCTGGGAGCTGGTCCAGGACCTACACCTTATGTGTGGAGGGGGGGGCAGGTCATGGCCTTAGGCACTTCTGATTCAGTTTGCTACTACCGCTTGTTTTTGTGTATTTACAGTTATACAGAGACAGCACATGGTAGTGTTATGCTGGAAGGCAGAAAGCACCGTTTAAGCTGATGGGACCGTTGCAGTGTCATCTTGGTTTGGTGGTGCTTGCTGGCAGGAGGACAGGGGGCCTGGGGCAGGCCAGTGAAGTATCCCCCAAATAACATGATATGCAAGGTACCCTTAACATAATTTCACAAAATGTTCATGGCCTATCCAACCCCGTGAAATGATCCAAAATAACAGCACATCTTAAAAAAGGAAAACCCCACCTGCACTTCCTGGAGGAGATGCATATAAGCTCTACAGAGCATCAAAAACTAGGAAAATATGGTTTTAAAGAGTAACCTCCTCAGACGTTTTAACAATTCCCTCCGAGAAGCGTTACTGAAGCTTACCTGGGCAGAAGTCCTAGGATGCCCATATTTCATTTTTCAATAGCCCTATTCTAAACAAGGACCTTGTTAGTTAAGTGGTGGCTATGATTTGTTCCAAACAGCCATCTAAACAACATAAATTTAACTTTAAAAACAGACCCCATTCATTTCTATGGAAGGGCACTTCCCCACTCTCTACAAATCATGACATCATAAAACGTGTGAGCATGGGGGTGGAAAGGGGGCGGATCACAGACTGAAGTGCTATCAGGAAGTGGACGGGATCAGCGCAGCTCAGCTCAGCTCTATGGTGCCAAAATACAATCCCTTCCCTTCTAAAATAGAGGATATTAAAAAATAAAATATGGGCATCCTAGGACTTCTGCCCAGGTAACCTTTAGTTATGAAAAATACACAAAGGGGAAGAGCAACAGATGCAGTCAAAGCAAAAAAATAAGACAACACGTAATTTACATTACAAGGCACAGAGTCCGTGGCTACAGGTTCCCTAGAGCTTCAGGTCTAAATCGTGACCCTTCCTCAGGGGGTGTGGCCTGTGTGCTACTCATGCTGCCCTTTATTCACCTCATTTAAAGTGTCAGTACTGAATTAAACAATATAATCCACAGTGCAAAATAGCATACATACAAAACAGTGCTATAAAAACAACAATCATGCACACGTCAGCGCAGGTACTACTTAATCATAATCAATCAGCCACAACAATTGTTATAATCAGAACAACAAATTATTGGACTAAACAGACTCATTGTTTAAAGCTTTCATGTTCAAGGACACATGTATAATTCAAACAAAAAAAGCTGAAGCAAAAAAGACAGGGAATGGGGGGGAGAGAAAAGGAGATTAGTGCTATAAGACCAGGGTTCAATTCCTAGCACTGTGACTCAGTGTCCAGTGGCTAGATTCAGGCACAAGAGACCAGGATTTAAATCTCAACACCATGACTCAACATTTGGTGGCTCACTTCAGTCACCATGGTGTGAGAGAGATCAGGGCTCGTTATTTTATCACTAATACGAATAAATGTGAGCAAAAATGGATTTATACAATGAGAGCTTTACATCCTACTGGACTTACTGATTGTTTGGATGTTACAGTATTTCTTTAAATTTTATTATTTCATTTTATTTACTTTTGGTCTCTTGTGCCTGAATCTAGCCACCGGACACTGAGCCACAGTGTTAGGAATCGAACCCTGGTCTCTTGAGCCTGAATCTTGCCACTGGACACTGAGCCACAGTGTTATGAATTGAACCCTGGTCTCTTACAGCACTATATTTGAAGCTAGCCACCTCACCCTGAAATACTGTACTGGGAGTCGTACCCTGGTCTATAGAAACATGGTGTCTGAAGCTAGCCACCCAGCAGTGAGCCAGGATGCTGCGAATTAAATCCTAATCCACTTCAGCATGATAACTGAAGTTAGCCACCTTACCCTGAGCCACAATGTTGGAAATCAAGCCCTGATCTCTCTCACACCGTGGTGACTGAAGTGGGCCACCTAATGTTGAGTCATGGTGTTGAGATTTAAATCCTGGTCTCTTGTGCCTGAATCTAGCCACTGGACACTGAGCCACTGTGCTAGGAATTGAACCTTGGTCTCTTACAACACTAATCCCACCCCCCAACCCCATTTCCTGTCTTTTTTGCTTCAGCTTTTTTTGTTTGAATTATACATGTGTCCTTGAACATGAAAGCTTTAAACAATGAGTCTGTTTAGTCCAATAATTTCTTGTTCTGATTATAAAACGTGTTGTAGCTGATTGATTATGATTAAGTAGTACCTGCACTAACGTGTGCATGATTATTGTTTTTATAGCACTTTTTTGTATGTACTGTATGCTATTTCGCACTGTGGATGGAATATATTGTTTCATTCAGTACTGACACTTTAAATGAGATGAATAAAGGGCAGCATGAGTAGGACACAGGCCACACCCCCTGAGGAAGGGTCACGATTTAGACCCGAAGTGCTGGAGAACCTGTAGCCGTGGGCTCCGTGTCTTGAAATGTAAATTACGTATTGTCTCATTTTTTTGCTTTGACTGCAACTGTTGCTCTTCCCCTTTGTGTGTTTTACAATTATCGATACTGGAATGAGCACCTGCATTTTCTGAGCACCCCTGTACTGTGTGTTTCAACCTCCTTTAATTATGCTTCTTGGGCCAGGGATCTAGATAGTTGCTCTTTAACCACATCATTGAATCCTCCTATAGAAATGGGAGGAGGCAGATGGCTGTCACTCTTATACCTAGCAGCTCACTTGTTAAACCCATCTCCACCCACATGGGATTAAGATGGCAGAATGGCACTATGGACTGGCACAATCCAAGGCAGAACCCTCGCGGTAATGAGCCTTTACATCTCTCTGAGCAGTGGTGCCTCTAGCATGCAGTCTTTCCTGGGTTCAAAAGTGCAACCTGAAGAGGGATCTTCCTTACAGGAGGTGGTCTAAATTTCCACTATAACCCCTCTTTAGACTCTCATAATCTCAGACCACCTTCCTCGATGACTAGACAAAAACACGTACAGAAACTTCTAGGAGACATGGGCATGACAGACACCTGGCGTCTTCACTACCTCCATGGCCACAAATTACTTTTTACTTTAAAGCACACGATAGCTATTCCTGCCAAGATTACTTATTTATCTCACTTGATCATATGGAGTTGCTCGAGGAGGTGACCATGGTTCCTTGTCTCTTCTCAGATGATGCATCTATTACTAACTTTAAAAACTACAGCAGAGCCAAAACAAACTCAGTGTGACTTTAATCCATCTCTCCTATGAGACCCTGAATTCTTGGAAACCCTGATGGGTTCCATCTTTCACATACTGGAAGATAATGACAAACCTGAAGTAACCCCAGCTACCCTATTGGGCACCCTCAAAAGCATACTCTGAGGAGACATTATAGTGTATGCCTCTTGACATAAGAAAGAATGACACAAGAAACTGACATTTTTAGAAGACACACTCCAGTTCTTACAGATGGCACATGTGCAGGGGACACATACCTAAGGGATCAAATCAAACATACTCAAAATGCTATCCAAGAGATCCTAAGCTATCAGACATAGAAACATAGAAGCTGTCTGCAGAAAAGGACCTCTTAGCCCACCTAGTCTGCCCTAAGTCTCGGTTAAGAAGAAACTGCTCATCTGAAGAATCTTTTGATGTACCATCTGCAGAAATGATTGAGAGATTTTAATGCTAGGGGTTATAATATGACGACACTAATAAATGCTAGAGAGAAAGCTAAATCACTAAACAGACATGCACTTTTAATTCCAAGAAATAAACAACACGAGACACCAGGAAAAATGACCTTTGTACTTGAGCATAACTGTATTGCGTCACAGGTCAAGCACATTTTGCTGAACAACTGGAAGCTGTTGGAACATTGCACTACACCTAAACTATTCAGTGATACCCCAAGGGTAACATATAGACATAGCAGAGCACAAAATATTGGGGACATGGTGTCTTCTACTCATTATGTTGCCAACAAGACCCAATTCCAGACATGGTTACCACAAAAAAAGTTTGGCTGTTTTCAGTGTGGACATTGCCTGGAATGTAGATATGTCATGCAAGGGAAAGTGTTTTTTCATCCAACAAAAGAAATCCAGGTTGACGTTTTGGATTTGTTAATTGTTCCATGGAATACATAATTTATGTGGCTCAGTGCCCCTGCCCCTTACCTTATGTAGGTAGAACAGTAACAGTGAGACACGCTAAAGAGAGACTGTCAGAGTACATTAGATTGGGACATTAAAAACAACGTTGAATCAGCTCTAGCACTGCACTTGTTTGAATTCCATAACAGTAACCCAATGTTACTTAAATGAATGATTACTGATCATGTGAAACCGCCACCACATAAAGGGGACAGAAGACAACTCCTACTTCAAAGGGAATCCAAGTGGATTTTCACTTTGGATTCCTATATCCTGCTGGATCAAATAAAGAACTGGACCTAAGTGTTTTTCTTGTAAAAACGTGCAGAAAGTATGGCATATTCCTGACTGTAACCACACGCTCACTCAAAGCTTTCTACCTTTATGTCTATTCTTGACTCTATTCTGCTTTGGATTTTTAACACAATCTATTCTTGCTCTCCTTCACTACCTGTTCATGAATAATACGTACATTTTATGTCTGATTTTCATCACTCTAACATCCTTTAAAACAGACACCATCATGACTGACATTATATGTTGTTAAAACAAATTATTTAGGTGGAGTTGCTAGGAAGCTGGCCCTAATATTTTGTTAAATGCCTAGCATCATTAATAAATAAGTATTTAATGTATGGAAACATAAAGGCAATTCCTTTTACAAAATTAAAATGTCAAGTTTCAGGGCACAATTAATATACTTGAAAAAATGCATCAACTATTGGTGTATATAAATTTAACCATGTCTCTAGTGTTCCTGCTTTTAATGATGTTATTTGGATGCTCACAGACATTAAAACTTTTTAAAAGCACTTTATGTATTTGCACACACTGAGTACATTCTTTGCTACAATATTTGCACACATGATGTTTTCTAAATGTAAATAATTAATAGAAAGATTTGATTGGATTAATAGTCACATGTTGCAATTAACTGATGTATTTATTGCTGTTTGAAATGTATGACTCCACCCCCGTGATGGAGAGGGTTGATAAACTCGAAGCGCCGGGGACCCATTAGTTTGTTCACTTTCTAATAAATTCTTGAAGCTATTATCTGCATGCATCGCTGTTTTTTGTGTTTTTGAGAAGCTTTTGCCCTAAGTCCCTGCCTACTTTTTATTTATCAAGTCTAGGATTACAAATACCTTTGAGCCATGGCTCTTTTACAAAGGTTCCATGTCAGAGAAATACAAATTATGGGGAACATCAAGACAGGCATTACAACAATGTAGACATTGCAAACAGAGTACAGATTAATACAGTTCAAGGGTAGCATTGTAACAAGGCAGCCAGCGGCATTTGTCAGAAAACAGACAACAGATAAGAAGTGCCAGAGTCATAGGGGAGGGAAGAGGGTAGGGGAGAGGAATGTAGGAAGGGTGGCGAGATGGTGAAAAATGCAGCATTGGGTATACCAAGATGTGAGGGTAGAATCCAGTGAGGAAGGGAGGAGGGGGGGACAACTAGAGCAGAAAGTGAAGTGGAGAAACAAGGTTAAGTTGGGCAGTCGCAGGAGCTGTTGGTAGTGAGATAGTCCCGGAGCCTAGTTTTAACCATACCAATAGTTGGGGCAGAGGAGATGGTTGGGCTGAGGCCACTGAACCAGAGTGGTGCTCGATAAGCAAAAGAGCATTGTCCCTGTGAAGTGTGACAGTGGGGGACTTTCAATAGCTGTAGCATGGATCTCCTAAGGCACCATTTGTTAAATCGGTATTGTAACAGAGTTGAGACCCCAGAAGGTGCAAGGCCATGGTAGATTTTTTTGACCATGGAGCAGGTGAGAAACTTTATGTGGTTTGATAGTTGTAACCAACCGGTCTGAATGTACAGGTCACATTTGTGGGTGAGACGGCAAGCACCAGTGATGAGCCGACATGCTTTATTTAAGGCAGTTGAGAGGCGTCTAAGGGTTGTGGTTGTGGCTGAGCCATAAATGATGAGACCATAGTCTATTACAGAGATCACAGAGCTCAGGACTGCAACCTTCAAAGCTTCTGGCATGAGGTGTGGTCTGTGTTTGTAGAGGAGACCAAGCCATGTATTAGCAGCTCTAGCTACATTATCTACATGAAGTCCATAGGATAGATTAGGGTCAAGCTGAATCCCTAAGTATTTGAAGGACACCACCTGATCTAGAGTGTTCCCCTGGGTGGTGGAGATAGCCAAGTGGTGTAGCTTGTGTGGGTTATGTGAGCTGCAGAAGAGCATATATTTGGTTTTCTTGTCATTGAGGACCAGTTTATGATTAAGAAACCATCTCTACAGAACTGAAACCAAGTTGAAGGTTGTGTTGAAGAGTTGCAGGATCTTTGTGAGTGGAGAATACAACAGTATCATTGGCATATAGTATGATCTGCTCAGAGCAGTGGTAAGGAAGGGAGTTTAAGAAAAGGCTAAAAAGGAGGGGTCCCAGTATGGATCCCTGTGGGACACCTGAGCGAACAGGCAGGGTGTTAGAAAGAGCGTCCACAATTTTTACTCTCTGTGACCGTTTTTTTAAGTAGCTTTTAAACCAGAGAGAAGAGTTGGGTGATAGCCTGGCATTCAGTAGTTGGTGTATTAGTAGTCCATGGTGTACTGTATCGAAGGCCTTGGAGATGTCGACGAAAACGCCCCCTGTGAGAAGGCCGTTGTCAAGGGATTTGTGCAAAGCTCCAGTGAACTCAAGAAGGGCTGTGGTGGTGCTGTGACCTTTCGGAAGCCGTGTTGTTGTGGACAAGGTATATTGTATTTATCCAAGTGGTCAGTAAGTTGATCAGCCACGATGCTCTCAAGTGCCTTAGAGAGTGGGGGCAGTATGGAGATGGGGCAATAATTTGAGTGAATCATCTTGTCCCCACTTTTATGGACGGGTGTCACGGTGACTGTTTTCCATAGGTCTGGGAATTTTCCACAGCTGAAAGAGAGGTTTAGGATTTTTGTTAATGGATGAATTACCTCATCGAGGGTGAGCAACAGAAGCTTAAGGCCCAGGGTGTCGCTACTAGATCTAGATTTAGAGATAGCTGCAGTAATATAGCGGCAAGCTTCATTCAGCCTTACCTTCCTGAAGTAGAAGGGGATGGTTAGACTGAGGGCTGAGGTATTTGGGGAGTAGGCCCTGTTTTCGAAAAAGTCATGGGGTAGAACAGCACTAAGGTCTGAAAAGCTGTGTTAAAGATGTTTGCGATCACCTTGGGGTCAAGGGTTGAGGATCCATCAACCATTAACATGGCGGAGGGTTTTGGCTGCTTCCCTGTGACATCATTGATATTGTCCCAGAAAGCACGACCATTTCCCCATGTATTGGTGAGAGCGTCTTTGTAATAGGTGGATTTCATTAGCCATATGGCTTTTGTGCAGGCATTTCATGCTTGTTTGTAATTTTGGATGTCCAGTTTTTTACCAGTGGCCCTGGCAACTGCCCATAGGTGATCCCTTAGTTTCAGCTGTGAGAGAAGAGCCACAGTGACCCATGGGTTAGAGAGAGATTTTGTTTTGCACCTTTTAGCAGGGGCAAAGAGGTCGCAGGCTTTGTTGAAAATTGAGATGAAGTGATCAAGAGCCAAGTTAACATCTGTTGCTTCATATATGGGTAGCCAGTCTTGTAGAAGCAGGTGTTGTTTGAGATGTGGAAGTTTTCCACGAGGACTGACTCTGCTAGTGATAATTTTGGGAGGGGGCTTAAGGAATTTGTTAGACCATGCACACATGACTGGGGAGTGGTCACTGAGTGAGTCTGGCAGAATGGTCGTATGAGAAATCCTTGTGGGGTGAGTGGTGAGGACCCAATCCAAGAGGGTACTGGTGCCAGTCTTGTAGTTAATCCTAGTAGGGAGTTTACCATTTGCGTGAGGTTAGCAGCTGAGATGGAGTCTTTATAGGCACTGGCACTCGATGCTAACCAGTTTATGTTGAAAATCCCTAGTAGAATAAGTTCAGCTTCAGAAGGATGAGAGTTGGTAAACTTTAGGACGTCATTGAATCCATGTTTAGGGTCCCTGGGCGGGATGTATATGGAGACAATAGTAAGGGCTTTATGGTTGGGACCTAGGACGATTTTTAGTGGCAGAATCTGGGCTGAGGCAGAAAGTGATGGAATTGCTACAGGGTGCCAAGACAGGGAGTCTTTGATATAGATTGCACAACCACTGCCTTTTTTGGATATCCGGTCCAGCCTGTGGACATTGTAGCCCTGTATTGTTACAGCTGAGTCAGGAACTTTAGGTGTCAGCCAAGTTTCCACCACTGCAAGGATGTCAGGGTTATGTTGGTATATGAAGGCTTGGAGTGCATCCAGCTTTGGTAGTAGGCTGCAGATATTAATGGTTGCAAGGATAAGGGCACCTGGAGTTTGTGAGTGGCCTGAGCTTCTACAGCCAGGATTGGGATGGATGCTGCCTGAGATGAGAAGGAGGAGGAGTAGGAGTTTTAAGGAGCAGAGTCGCAGCTCTTTGAGAGATAGTTTTGATTGTTGTTTCCTGGAGTAGAAGTTGCAAGGTTCCAGGCGGTGTCCTATATGGACTGCTAGGTGGTACAGTGTAGAGAGGTGGCCACACTTGTTGAGAGTAGTGGTCGGTTAAGTAACCAGGAATATCCAATTGGTGCACCAAGCACAAGATTCAGTGGAAGTGGAGAGTTCCTTGGAGTAGCAGTGGAAACCAGAGTAGAGGGTGGCGGGGTGGGGTGGGGTGGGGGTGGCTAGAACCGGGGAGAGAGAAGAGGGGGGACCAGGGCAAGCAGGAGGAGGAGAGGTGAGAGAAAGGCAGAAAGAGCCCACATGGCTTATGTACTAGATAAAGAGATAGAGATATGGCCCTCTAGTAGTGAGAGGATATAATCTGCTAATGGAAAAGTCAACAGTTAAAAAAAAAAAAAAAAAAAAGAAAAAGCTCTAAATTCACTTCTAATGTCAACTCAGAACTTAAAATGACTGTAAGGATTAAACAAATTATTAAACCCTAGCACATAAATTCAACTAGAGACACAGAGTGAGATACAGTAGTTAGAGATGTGTTCAGCAGGAGATAGAGTGGGCCACTTGGAAATCAGCTTCCACTGGTACCAAATCCAAAAGTCAGGGCTAGTACCTTGCAGTACAGAGGATTTCTGAAAAACTGTTTAGGTTACAGAAATTGAGGGGTCCGTGGCCTGGTCAAGGCACGCTGGATCCCCTGCAGTATAGAGAATTTCTGAAAAACTGTTTAGGTTCCAGAAATTGAGGGGTCCGTGGCCTGGTCAAGGCACGCTGGATCCCTACTGTGCTACCGTAGACCCTAACTGATCTCTGGCCTTACCCCCTGCCCTGATACTAAGGTCCCCTTGTGCCTATCCCATATGTGTTTGAAACCTGTTACCATTTTGGTACCCACCACCTCTGCTGGGAGTCTGTTCTAGACGTCCACCTCTCTTATAAAGAAATATTTCCTCACATCTCCTGTAAGTCTCCCCCCTCCAGATTCATATCATGCCCCCTTGTTCTTGAGCATCTCTTTCTGAACAAAATGCTACCCTCTGTATCTTATTGATCCTTATGAGGTATTTTAATATTTTTATCATGTCTCCTCTTTCTCTCCTTTCCTCCAGAGAATACATATGAATCTTTCCTTGTAGAGCTTCTGATGCAGGTCATGCACCATTTTGGTTGCCCTTCTCTGTACTGCCTTCACTCGATCTATGTCCATTCTGAGACGGGACCTCCAGAACTGGGCACTGTACTGCAGGTGGGGCCTCACAATTGATCTGTACAAGGGTAACACTACCTTCCTCTTTCTGCTGGTGATACCCCTCCCTATGCACACCAGCATTCTATTAGCCATTCCCACTGCCTTATCACACTGCTTTGCTACCTTCAGATAATCAGATATGATAACCTTCAGATCCTTTCCTGTTTCATGGTTGAAATCCCCCCCAAATAATATGTTGCCTTCGGGTTTTTGTACCACATGTGCATAATTTAGCATTTTTTGGCACTGAAGTCCAGTTGCCAAACCCTTGACCAGTCTTTTTCAGATCTTCCTTAATTTTTTACACCCCCCCCAACTGTGTCTACTCTGTTGCAGATTTTCATGTCATCTGTGAACAAGCATACCTTTCCTTCCAGTGCCTCTGCAATGTTACTAATAAAGACATTGAAGAGGACTGTTCTCAGTACTGAACCCTGAGGCACCCCTCTGGTTACCTTACCTTCTTCTGAGTGAACTCCATTTACCACCACCCTCTGAGTTCTGTTACTTAGCCAGTTAGTACCCATTTTATTATCTTTGGACCCACTCCCAGACTGCCCAGCTTGTTAGCCAGTCTTCTGTGTGAAATGGTGTTGAATGCTTACTGAAATCCAGGTAGGCCACATCCAGCTCCCCTTCCTGATCTACCTCCCTGGTAACCCAGTCAAAGAACTCTATCGGGTTAATTTGCCAAGATCTCCCCCCATGAACCCATGCTGCCTTGGATCCTGCAATCCACTGGATATTAGATATTCTCCAGTCCTTTCTTTTAGTAGCATTTCCATTATCTTGCCCTCTACCGAAGTCAGGCTTACAGGTCTGTATTTTCCTGCCTCCTCCCTATTCCCACTTTTGGGTAGTGGGACCACATCTGCCCTCCTCCAGTCCTCTGGAATTTCTGCCGTATCCAGTGATAGCATGAATAGGGCCATTAGAGGTGCAGACAGTTCCTCCTTTAGTTCCTTCAGTGTTCTGGGATGAACCCCATCTGGACCCACTGCCTTGTCTGCTTTTAGTTTGCTAGATCCCTGAGGACTCTCTCTCCCATAAAAGAGTTAGTGTCCATCTCCCTTCCCTTAATACCCTTTTTCCCTGTCTGCGGCCCATCACATACCCCTTCCTTTGTGAATACTAAATAAAACTACTTGTTCAATATGTCTGTCTTCTTCTGGTCCTTTTTCACACTTTCTCCCCTTTCCTCCTTTTAGTCTCATTATCTCTGGCTTGCTTTTCTTCCTTTCACTTATGCACCTGAAGAATGTTTTATCCCCCTATTTTGCTGACTTGGCAATGTTTTCCTCTATTTGTGCTTTTGCTCTCCTTATTGCCTTTCCTGCCTTCCTTTGTTTCTCCTGATAACTCTCCCTGTCCTCTTCCTTCTGTGTCAACTTGTACCTTTTGAATGCCTGCTTCTTGTCTTTTACTTTCTCTGCTACATCCTTGGAGTACCATAGCATTCTGTTTTTCCTCTTGCCCTTTTTAACCTGCCTGTCACAAAAGTTAGGCACCTTCTCAATTGCCTTCCTTATTTCTGCTCATTTCTCCTCTACTCCACCCATTTTCCTTATTCCTGCTAGGGCTTCCTTGAGGTACGCTCTAATTTTCATGAAACAGGCCCTCCTGAAGTCCAGGACTCTCATTTTAATGTGGTTAGTGTCTGGCCCCATCCTTATGTTGAACCACACTGTGTGATGATCATTGGTCCCCAGGTAGCTTCCCACTGCAGCATCAGTGACACTGTTCCTGTTTGACAAGGCCTGGTCCAGTATCGCCCTCTCAAGAGTGGGTCTTTAACTAGCTGCCTGAGGAACGCCCCCAGCAGGGAGTCTAGGATTTCCTTACTTCTAACTGTTGCTGCAGCAGGGAGGCTCCATTCCGCTTCTGGTAGATTGAGGTCCCCCCCTTAGCAGTATTTTGCTCTTGTTAGCCATCCCTTGGATTTCTTCTATCATATCCTTATCTTCCTCCTTCTCCTCCTGTGCCGGATGTCTGTAGATCCCCCCTATTGGAATAGTGCCCCCCCATCTCCAGGGTGACCCACAGTACCTCCGCTTTTCTCTGACACCTCCCCCCCCAATTTTTCTGTGTCCTTTATGTTCTCCCTCACGTAAAGAGCCACCCCTCCTCCCTTTTTTCCTACCTTGATCCTCCGGAATAGAGCATACCCTGGTATGGCTACATCCCAGTCCTGGTGTTCATTGCACCAGGTCCCTGGTATTGTTACTATGTCAAGGTCTCCTGCTGCAACGGTGGCCTCTGGGTTTGTCAGAAAACAGGAAGTTGTTATCCCTCTATACAGACAGCTGGTGAGACCCCATCTGGAGTACTGTGTGCAGTTCTGGAGACCCCATCTCCACAAAGACATAGACAGAGTGGAGGCTGTCCAGAGGAGGACAACCAAAATGATGCGGGGTCTGCATCAGAAGACATATGAAGAAAGACTAAAGGAGCTTAATATGTATACCCTTGAGGAAAGAAAGGAGAGCGGGGACTTGGTAGAAATGTTTAAGCACCTCAGTGGAATCAACAAAGTCCAAGAGGGTAGCATCTTTTCAGAAAAAGAAATGTGCAAGAACAAGGGGGCACAATTTGAAGATAGAGGGGGATGGCTCGGGGCAATGTGAGAAAATATTTTTTCACAGAGAGGGTGGTGGACGCATGGAACAGCCTCCCTGAGGAGGTTGTGAGGTTTAAAACTGTGGGAGAATTCAAGAATGCATAGGATAGACATAAAGCAATATTTGTGGGGGGTAGGAAGAAATAGGCTGTTGGTTAAATAGGATCTGCAGCTTATCTTCTAGGTAGAGAGATGGGCAGACTAGGTGGGCCAAGTGGTCCTTACCTGCTGTCAAAGTCTATGGTTCCATGTTTCTATGCCATTTTGTTGCCCAGACTTCAAGCAGTTGCATGCATGGTTCTCCATTTTTTACTGCCACCTCCCCTCATCATGACCTTTTGCCCTCTCCCTTTTCCTCTCCTATTTTCTTTCCTCTTTACTCCTCCCAGATCAGCCTTTAAACAACAGATGAAGCAGAAAACTCTTTGGTGTCACTAGAAATATTATGATGGAGGTTCCAGGGTGACAAAACTGTTAGCCTATCACCTACGACAACACCAAAAGGCAACTACTATAACAGAAAACACCCACTTGCTGGTAACTGCTGTACTAAATCAATTGAGATGTTAGATGCCCTAAAACAATTTTAAAAGATGCTATACACATCTGACTCCTAACCAGCACAAAATGAAATAACCCCTTTTCTACAAGCTCTTCACCTCCCTGCTCTCTCAGAGCAACAAGGGGCACTGCTCTATCCTATCTCCTCTGAGGTGTTAACCCAAACTATGCAATCCCTTAAAAATGGTAAATGCCCAGGTCCAGATGGATATTGGATAGAGTTCTACAAGGCCACGCAGGAACATTTACATACTGCGAACAACTTTTAATGCCTGCTATGCATCACCCAGCTGCCCAGACACCTGGAAATATGTGACAATATTGGCTATATTGAAACTGGCCAAAGACCTGGTGCACCATGACTCCTATCAACCCATACCTGTCCTCAGTACTGGCTATAAAATGTTTAACAGCATACTGGCTCACAGACAGGACAATCTGCACCCCCAGTTGATCATTCCTGACCAATCTGATTTTGTTAGAACATGACAGATGGTGGACAGTATAAAGTGAGCCATAGTCATCACAGAGTATGCCACCAACAAGAACACGCCCTACTGATCCTCAGCCTTGACACTTAAAAGGCCTTTGACAGGGTCTCTTGTCCATGTCTATATCAAACATTAACTTTATTTAACTTCCCCCCTAAATTTCAACAAACCCTACAGGGACTTCACACATTGACCAAGCTAAGATCAAAGCCAATGGCACCATCTCCATTAAATTTACACTCTCTAGAGGCCCTGGGATGTTCCCTATCCCTTATTTATTTGCTTTATATGGAGAACCACTGGCACAATTTCTCTGGCAACAGGAACAAATTAAAGGGATTCATATAGCAGGACAAGAGCACAAAGTGGCCTACTACGTAGATGGTCTGCGGATGCACAGTACATCATAGAACCTCAACAATTTTTCCCTATTTACAAATCAGCCTTCAAATAGAAAAAAAGCAGGCTATAAAATTAATGAGAACTAGACAGGGGTCCTGTAAATAAACTTCTCCCCATCTGCAATTCTCAGGAACACATTCTCACATCACTGGGGTAGACCACGCATCAGATATTTTGGAGTCAAAATAGGGGCCTGCACCGTGGAACCTTTTCAACTCATCAGTCCCACCCTGGTCAAAGGAATTAAAGAAAATCTCCTTCAGTGGTCTCTTCTTCCCTTATCATTCTTGAATAGAATACATGCAATACTCATGTATATCCTCCCAAGATATTTATATTGATTCCAAACCCTCCCAATTACCCTGGCCCCAAAAGACCTTCCACTCTGGAACAGATATCTATCCAAATTTCTTTGGAATGGTGGATGATCAAAGGTTGTCTACCGCTGCTTTCAATCACTGAAGGCAAAGGAGGACCTACTCTTAGTGCAATGTTTCCCATTTCCCACTGTTCGCAGTCAGCCACTATTTAAAACAAAAAATGAAACCTTGACAACTGTACCCCCCTTCCCCTTACATTGTACCCACAGTACCTGCTCTCCAGAAGAAAAAGGAAACTCTCACTCTCCTTCAGAGCACCATGTACTGCAGTACAGAAACAGCAGCTCCTCACGGGCAGCCACTAATCCTGTCTCTTGCTGATTGAAAGAAACCGCTGCTGACTACCACGCTAACACCGCCTCAACCCACCCGCTCCTCTTGCAGACTATGCAATCATAGGTTCCACTCGCTTGTAGCAAATGCCAGCTTCTCCTGTTTATTCAGCGAACATCTGCTCCCCTACATTTTACCCCACGGCTCAATCACTACTTCTGCTTTTAGCTGCATACAGTGACACTCGGTTTGTAAGGAGGGGTGCTCGAGGACAGAGCTCCAATGTTTAACCAGCATGTTTTACACATTGCAGACCACCAGATCTTGCTAGACTTACCAGATTACTCCTTCCTTCTTTCCATAGCCCTGAAATCCAAAATAAACTCAGCAATGGGGGGGGGGGCGAGTAACTGTGTGGAACACGCACACAGCAATGGCTGGTACCAAACAGCAGCACACCACACTGATGGGGAGCAACAAATGGAAACAGCACCACCTACTGCCCAAAACATGACATACACAAACTTTTTTTAAAATATCTACCTACTCTCACATAAAAACAGCATTAAAATATTTTAAAACTTTATTTTTTTATATTAAATGCACAAACTATCAATTGATCCAGTTCATAATAGCAATAAGGCACCCCAGGGTGTGGTATAGCATGGGATATCATCACTTCTTGGATGGTTGGATGCACTCGGCCTGCGGCCTCGTACCCAACCACCCAACGCGTGACGATATTCCATGATATACCACACCCTTTCGTGCTTTATTGCTTAATTATATCCCTGGTAACAGGGTATATCCATGATAACACTGTATATTCCTGATGGGTTGGGGGTTGTGTCGATAGCCCATGGTATTAAGAATAATTAAGGTCTACGAGCTTTTGACCATCAGGCTCCTTCTCTGTGGAATAGGCTACCAGTTTCATTAAGATTAATTAAGTCAAATCCGTGCTTTAAGGTTAAAGTCAAACAACAATTGTTAGCACTGTCTGACTGCTCTAGTTATGTTTACTGTGATATTTGTAGATTGCATAATATTTAATTTTGTATTTTGTTTGTGTGATGTCTTACATGTCTGGCCCGGTCCTGAAAAAGGGCTTCAGCCGGTGTCTTAACCAGGTTAACAAATAAAATGAAATGAAATATCCCTGATAACAGGGTATATCCATGGGAAGATGACGAGGGGGAGGGATAAAATGTATATGAGAAAAAATATGAAACCCTGGAGATAACAATATTTTACGGTGCTCTCATTTAATTATTTTAGGTGATAAAGCAGATGTGAAATGGTGAAAGGGCAAGGTAAAACAGAATAAAAAAGTATAGGTTCAGCATTATTCCCATAATGTGCAGCACTGCTTGTAAAAAGCTCTGCAGTTTCTTCTTCTTTTTTTTTTTTTTTTATCATGAATGCAATTTTTAGCCCTGTGATTGCTGTCGATGAATCACCCCCAGTATCGACTAGGTCCTGGTACTCACCGGGATCCAGCGTCATGGAGCTTGTGCTGAGGGAATTTGCCCCTTAAACATCCCTGCTTGAAAAAAGCTCTGCAGTTTCTAAAACTGATGGTGTCTTGCACACACTCTGGCCTCTAAGTAGGGGCCCCAGCAGCTGCAGAACGGAGGGTGCCCAAGGTTGGCTCTGCATGTGTCTGCAAAAGGTTAACAACCAGCAGTAAAGCTGTAATCCTAAGGGTAGAAGGCACAGGGATCATATCATCAGCAAAACATTTCATGAACTTTCGTGACAGTCAACGAGGGACCTATAAACACGTCATGCAAAGTTCCATAATTAGCTGGGAAATCAACCATTAGCTACTGTGTCACTGGCCCAGATATGCAACAGCAAGGGCATGTGATCATATGTTTCAGGAGCAGTGCTTTGTGTCCTCACTGTGACTTCTGAGACTTTTAAATGCAACATACCAGACAGGGAGGGAATTGATCATTCCCTCCTGAAGCATCTTTAGAAAAACAAGTTATTCCAGCTGTGCTCCCACAGCGCCTCTATAATTAACCTCAAACTGTGCCTCTGTTACTTTTTTGTGGGCTGCTTTTTAATGTCTGATTTCCTTTTAGGTTGTTTTTTTTAGGTTATTCTATATCTAGCTGACAAGTTGGGCTGCAAAAAGTTATACTCTAGTCCTATTCTCATCGCCACATGGCCAGTTCTCTGATCATCCATACAGTGCCAATATGCAGTACTGAGAGGTCACACTCTCAGACTTCAAGGGGCACTGGTCAGGTCATGCTGTGAAGCTCTGAGGGTCACTGGGGAGGTTGTGCTCTTAGGCTCTGAGGGGCACCGGGGAGGTCACACTTTCTGGCTATGATGGCACCGGGGAGGTCACACTTTCTGGCTCTGAGGGGCTCTCTGAAAAAAGTTGGTGTTATACGATGTATCCAGTTCCCTAGGTTAATATCCAAGAAACACGTAGTACTGGGGTATGAGTATCTCATGAAGAGCCACTCAGCAGATGCCAGGGGAATCACCTGTGATGTCACACTCAGTGAGGTCACTGTGCTATGATGTAGTGGGAGGAATGGAACTAATTATGTCAGCTGCCAGTTAGAGTCCTGTTCCACACATTCAGCAAAATACTATCACATAGAAAATGTTCTGCTGGCTTGCTGGTGCAGCGGTTGGATTTCTGTCTGTGATGCCAGTGACCTGGGTTTGGGAATGGACTCAGGTCAATGGAGGGCCGGCCAGGGGGGAGAAGGAAGGAGTGTCCATTGACAGCTTGCCTTCTCTGGGGGGAAAGTGGAGATGCGGTTTGGCATCTGCTGACCCCTAGTAGAGGCTGGGGGTACAGCGCGATGTCCGACCCATGATGTCTGCAGAGCAACAGATGTCTGGCACTTGCCGTGACTTCAGTGGCACGTTGCTCCTCGGGAGAAAATGGGAAAATGGTGCCAGGGCCGATTGGGTGATGGCTTCCCTGGATCTACAGTTCTGGGCTCCCAGACCTCTATCTGCCACCTCAGCAGCACCCAGGGTCATGAAGCATGGCCAAAAGGTTCATCCCTCACATAAGTATGGGACCTGCCCGATGAAGGGATACATCGGGGATACCTGCATAGGCTGCAAATGTGGGGTGGTGGGGTGGGAGACTGACAAGCTGGGAAGATCCTCTGAGGGGCCCAAAGGAGTGATTACCTCTGGTACAGGGGGAGGAAAAACAAATATTGCAAAAAAAAAAAAACTTTCTAATGAGGCCAGCTCAATGATGGCATGTGACGAGGGATCGCCTAGCACGCTGATGACCCAGGTTCGCACCTGAGCCCGGGATGACAGGAGCGAAGGCCAACAGGGAGGGAATCAGAGCATCCTTTGGATGTTTCCCTCCTGGGGGGGAGGGCAAGGCTTGTCCATTTCTCTGGCGGCTCCTAGGTGGTGTGGAGCACCACTCACTCCACCAGACATCCCCGCCCCAGGATGAGGCATATGGCCGCCTGATTGTGTGAGGCGTGAGATGCAGAACGGTGAAAACTGCCCACCAGGCTGCCGGATGATGGCTGCCCCATTCCCCATTCCCCGATGCCACACAGCCTCCTGCTGGCCGGCAACTGGTCCAATCCCCTGGCCATCCCCTGATCAAGGTAACTGAAATAATCTTCCTCCCTCCCTCCCTGGTATCCCCTTGGGGGAGGGGAGGGGAGCCCCCCGAAAGGGTTATGCCAGGTCGACCACGGATGTAAGCTGATGTGAGGGGATGGAAGGATGGTGACGGGGATGATGCAGAGGGTGTCTGGAGGCAATGCTGAGTGGCCCAAAGGAGAGGGGGCTGGACTGGGCACTGGAGAAAGGAGTACAAAAAAATAAAGAAAACATTCTAATTAGTAATGGTGAGCAACCACCAGAGAAGCTGCTTGAGTTCCTGGAGGAACTGAATAAAACTTGAAATTTTATAGACTTTTAACTAAAAGACATAGCTGCAAGTGGAATCAGTCAGTGCTTTGACTTACAGTATTACAAAATGAAAAATCTCACAGGTATAACAGCAGCCTCTGAAGAGTTATTTAACCTGAAAGGGCAGAAATAAGATGACTAGCCTGTGCAGCGTAACATAACCCGGGACCCGATCACAGCTTCCCATGGAAGAAGTGATGTTGCAGACTAGTAATGCAACACTGGGTCAACCAGTATGAACGGCGTGGACCTTGATTAAAAGTTTGATGCTTTGCACCCCAGGGTCACCTCCCTTGAAACCTGATGGACACTTTAGACCAAACAGTGCCGTGGTCGGAGGCATCCACATTGAAAACCACGCATGCTGCAACCTGATTCATAAAAGAGAATGCCCAATTATGCCAGCACCTGAAAATGGTAGAGAATCAGGTGAGGGAGTGTAGTGTATGAATCGTGGGCCTTACCAAAATGGCGGAAGGAGAAGACAGTGTAAACTTTGTAACAGCCCTAATACCTGCAACCCTGGGGCTTGCTGAAGATGACCCTCCAATCTCAATAGAAAAAACATTTCGGGCCACCCTAATATGAGTGGCAGCCACAATACCACAATCTGAATTCTCAGTCTGGCTCAGCGGAAAAAGATTTAACATACGGGGAGGACTGCCTCATGCTGTTTCCAAGCCTCTTCTACAGCACGAGGCAGTGGGCACAGCTTTTCACTGCATTCGGGGCTGTCTTCACCGCTTGAAAATTCAGCATCAACTCCTTTTGCCAGGAAAATTACATTTATCATGGAATGGCCAATTGTTACCTTTTTTTCAGGCCCTAAAGACACTGACAAACTGGTTTCCCATATTGAAGCAGACCTGGCAAATGCGAAGGGTGGTGAAGAACCATCGAACCACAAATGAGTGACTGGTGGGACAACAGGTTCTGAAAGACTGTGCAGACTTTAAATGCTTTTGCAGCTGTTAAACTTTTAGAGATTTCTCAAGTGCAGTTACATGTTTCTTAGGCCGTGGTGAGATTTTACTGATACAAGGGACACTTCAAGTTGATCTGATGAGCTGATCGACAGAGAGGACTTTATGAACTCTAAATAACACGTCCCCCTCGTCTTTCTGTAGCCTACCTCTTCATGTGGCCCCTGCATGCTAAAGACTTACTTACTCTGCAGGTCATATGACTTTAAATGCATTTTTTTTTTCATTCCAGACAGTATATCCCTTATTATACTGACTGATAATCAGTTTCAAATGCCGGTGTTTCATTACTGTTAAACTGTTAAAAAGTGTTTTCTTGTTTCAGAATAGCTAAAGTAACAGCAAGACAGCAGTAATTCTTTCTCACAAGAGGGAAAGTTCTATGCTTTTGAAAGTTAGTTTGGAACAACAACAACAAACAAGCTGTTCATCCCATCATGTATTACTGGGAACATGCTTTACTTTGTATATTTCTTCTAGATGTTTAAGGAAGTTGTGGGTGTAAGATTATTTCAATGGGCTTATGCAACTGAGTATGGTGTTATGCTTGTGTAACTTGGAAAGTATTTGGCCCTTCATCTCTCTATTGGTGGGATATACCACCCTGTAGAGGTAAGAAGGCAAGGAACCCTAGAAGAGGGTTCCACCTCTAGAGGTGCTGTGGGAATGATTAACTTTTTTTATTTTTATTTTAGTTGTTTAACCAGGAGTAGAACACTAAGCTGATAGCTTTTTTAGAGGTGCGACCTGGGAGCACAGGGAAGTTTAGTGACTTGCTCAGGGTCATACGGTATGGAAGTGAAAACTGTGGGATTCAAACCCAGGTCTGGTCTGCCTGATGTCACCAGCTTTGCAGCTCAGAGCCTTAAACCACTGCGCTTTACTGCCACTTGGCTGAAGGTACCTTAGGAAGGAACCCTGGAAGAGAGAGGTGAACTGCTGGAGGAGGAGGGGAGGATGGTGGGGCAATGAGAAAAATTCTGGAGGAAGCAGTGGGTGGTGCAGCCTTTTATGGCCCAAGCAGGGGGAGTGGTTAGTTGCTCCTCCCATTGAACTTGAGGCACTGCTTTCTAATTCAATGGACTTACGCAACTGAGTAGGAGTTATGCTTGTGTAACCTGGAAAGTCTTTGACTGTTCTCCTCTCTATCATTGGGATATACCACCCTGTAGGGGTACAAAGGTAAGGAACCCTAGAGGACGGTTCCACCCCTAGAGGTGTCGAGGGAATGATTCTCTTGGCTAAAGGTGCCTTTGGAAGGAGCCCAAAAAGAGTTTCAAGTGAAGCATGTAAGGTGACAATCGCGTATTTGTATTGCGGACCTGAACAAAGGTCAGTAGGTGCAGTAGAGTCAGAATCTTGAGGTAGAGTAGCAGGAGATGATGGATGAATGTGACTCACTCATAGATAAGAATGTAAGACACAGAGGCATGACTTCCTAAGGAGAACGGGAACAGCCACCTGGGCCACCACCCATCTCCATCCAACAGTGGAAACCTATCTATGTGACCTAGGGAATTACTAACCCTATCTAGATATTATGACCATTGGTATGGAGGAGAGGAAAAAAACCCTCTGAGGAGGAGACCTGTGGAGATCCAAGGCCAAGGTCGCTTTCCCTCCAGGCTTATGGAAGTTTTGTTTAGTGACAGCTCTGCTACTGCAATTTAGAGACCTGAGTAAGGGAAGTGGAAAATATTCTGATTTGAAGGAAGCTCTCGCTCTTCCCTTTTAATGGGAATGCCCTTGACGGTTGCGAGCGAAGTCTCTGCAGCTACACGCCCAAAAGCAAAGGAGGAGAGGATTGACCACAGAAGCACTTAGCCAGCCTATATGAGCCTAAAAACAGACCAGGTGAACCAGAGGCGGTCAGAGGGAGAATAGCTGTGAAGGGGCTGCTGAACCCACTCGGTCAGCTAAAGAGACCCAGCTGGTGAGGGCCCCACCCAATGGAGCTGAAGTCCAAATGCCACATCAGGAGGTGCCGCCAGTGAAGTAGGTGACTGAAGGCCCCCCAACAGAGTGAGGACATTCCCACTATGGCCCAGATGAGAAGGACCCTGCCATGAGAATTCCATGCTCAAGATGCGGAATTCGTGAGTGCAGCACGAAACCATCAGCTACAGGCTAGCCCTGACCCATGAAAGTAACGGACATGGGTGACATGTCTCTGAATTGGAGAGATGGTAAAGTCATGAAGTAGCATGGGATCTGTCCATGGGTCAGGCTTGGAAATTCGATCATGATGATAAGACCTTCACATAGGTCGGACTGAGCAATGGGGACCCTGACGTGGGTCAAGATAAGACAGATAGCAATTTTTAACCAGGAGTGCATGCCAACCAGGTCCATTAAGAAGCCAAATTAGGAGTGATTTGAATAGTTTACAAATGGGAGAGACGATGATGGCTGGGCGATGCCCGCTGCTGACAGCAAGGTAGGAGGAGGCTGCGAAGCTGGTGCGTGAAGAAGGGAGGTTCAAGAATGAATAGACGTACTACGCTGATTGCGTTAATGCCATGAAGGCTGGTATGCGCACAAGTACTGGTAGTGCTGTAGACAGCATCGAGCGGTAGGAAGAGGGCTATATTGAGCAGTGGAAGAAAGCTGGGCAGAGCCAATGACTGAGTGAATGCATGAAACTATAAAGCTGCTCTGCTACCTGGAGCCACAATGCCTGCTGTGACAATGCAGTGCCCTACCATGGGAAAAACAGAAAAGAATTAACTAGGCATCAGGACACCAGATAGCTAATTAAACAGGAGGATATATAAAGTAAGCCAGTGATTAAAACAGGGAGGTAAAATAAATTGAATCAATGCCAGCAGCTGTAACCGGGCCGTTATGCCAGCTGAACTGATGAGGGTGAAGTAAAAAACATAGCTGGACATATGTCTTCTGTTAGCATCCTTTGCAAACTGTGTGAGAGGCCTTTCGGCACCATGCATTTCTGCTTAAAGTTGAACCAGCATAATATTCTGTGGTGATTTGCATATGCAGCCCATGATGCTTTGCATTGTGAGGGCATGTATAACTTTGTATTTCTTTGAAACTTGACTTCCCAGCCAAATGCCCTTTGGGGTAACCATTGCCTCAGTGCTTGCACACAGAGGTTCTTTGTCTTTTATAGCTGGACATTACCGATAATGGTAACATAGCTGGACATTACCGATAATGGTAACATAGCTGGACATTACCGATAATTGGTAACATAGCTGGACATTACCGATAATGGTAACATAGCTGGACATTACTGATAAGTGGTAACAATCAGTCAATGGGAGTAGACGGAGGCATGGAAACTGAGAGGCGAGCAACTGCACACCGAAGAGAGGGGAACGCATATCTGAGAAATGCAGACGCCCCAGGTGAGGCAGCAGCCAAAATCTGAGCATGGCGGGTGACATAGGAGGATGAAGAAGGGGGTCGGGGAGGAACAGACAGAAGAGGAAGCAACAAGGGGGGAACTGAGGTGGGGGGCAAAAACAAATGACAGGAGGGAGGAAAGTGAGCAAGGGGGAGAAACAACCAATGAGGGAAAGAGAGCTGGAAGGCAAAAGGAGGGAGGTGACGTGGAATGACGGAAACAGCTTTAGAATGAGTGGTGGACAGGGAGAAGACACAGGACAGGAGAAGGGGACTGGCAGCTGGGGGCACAGCAGAAACAGGACAACCACCCGGAGTGAGGAAGGTGGTGCCTCTGGCTGCAATGAGAAAAAAGCTGTAGGAAGCAGTGGGAGGTACGGCCTTATATGGCTCGAGCAGGGGGAGTGGTTAGTTGCTCTGCCCATTGAACTTCAGGCACTGCCTTTGAAATCCTTTGCAGCAGGGAAGATCAACAGATCATAGTCAAGGCCACTGTTTTTCATTTTTTACCAGAAAACACAACAACAATTCTGGAATTTAAACAGCCTGCACCCTGGTAAAAACAAAGATTGGTGCCATTTCCACAACATTTACACTCTGTAGTGGGGTAGAGGTGGTACTCTCTAATGTAGTAGTACCAGTAAAGAGTTTATTCTTGCAGTCAAGAAAAGGATTTGCCTAACTGAGCCATGACTAATTTTCAGTGGGGTTTGCCATTCATACGCTCAGTTACGATATTAAAATGGTTTTGAAAGACAATCAGGATACTTAAAGAGGGAATCATGCAGTATAGTAACTTATGGGAGAAAGGGTTACAGTCAAGACATACAACAAATGGCCTGGTGGCATTGAGGGTTGAGGCGCTGAATGCCACACCTCGTGCTATACCTGTGACCCTGGTTTGGGAATGAGCTCTGGTTGTCAGAGGCCGGCAGGGGGAGGGAAGGAGGGCGAGAAGTGGGACTGAGCTGCCACAAGGAGGCTCTGCTCTCCTGGGGAGGGATGAGGGGTTTCCCCGGCCCTTGGATGTCACCTGGTGGAGGACGGGTGGCAGTTGGAACAATGGGGAGCCCAGCGATATCCACGGGGTGGGGCGGAAGGAGCCAAGCTGGTACCCACACGGCCATGTCTGCCGGGGTCCTGGGATCTTGAGGAGAAAAACCGTGGAGAAAATGCAAAAATGTAAATTACAGAAAGACATACAATAAACATGCATCACAATATTTACATATTGCATTAAGAAAAAAACATAATTCCATAGGCATCAGTCTTTGGTTTCCCAGTCATATTTCTCAAAAAGACAATAGTAGATTTTGATGAACACGCAGTAATGGGCACCCTGAAAGGCCACTTAAAGAGCAAAGTACTTAGTAAGGTTAAATATCTTAAAGAATGATGTTTTGGGACCTTTAGGTGCCTCTGTAATGATTTTGGTTGCTTTTAATTGTTATTTTGATTACATTTTCATTAGTGTATTTGTACTTTGCCCACAATAGAAGAAATGCAAATGGACTTTAAAGGAAAACTCTCATAATCCTAACCCTCCCACCCCTAAAAGCTATAGCCCCCGATCAAGCTTTTCGCACGGTAAAATTTTTTGTTGTGGTTTACTTACTTTATTTTTGTTTTTTAAACTCCCCGATCTGCAAACATGGTGGATGCTGTGCTGTTACATTTCAGGTAATGGTGCGGTGCCACACTGCTCGCCCCAATACAAAATGTATTGGACGAATGGAGCAGCGCCGCACCATTACCTGAAATGGAACCGCGCAGCATCCGTCATGTTTGCCGATCAGGTAGTTTACAAAATAAAAATAAAGTAAGTAAACCGCAACAAAATTTATTTTTACTGTACGAAAAGCTTAATCTGGGGCTACAGCTTTCAGGGGTGGGAGGGTTAGGGTTATAAGAGTTTTCCTTTAATAAGTAAGGGAACCTCAGTCTGCCCTATGGAGTAAATAAATGCAATAAATATGGTCATAGCCCCCAATTTTTTTACATAATGCTAAACATTCCTGCACTGATCACAGGAAATTACTTATTAAATCTGACTCTCTTGGTAACGAGCAAGTGCTTAATAAGGATGTATATCTTAAGGAATGAAGATCTGGGAACTTCAGATGCCGCTGTAATTATTTTTTGTGCTTTTATTTGTTTCTTTAATTACCTTTTCATCATTTTATTTAAGCAATAAGACATGACAGGGTGTGCATTGTGATGGGATCAGGGCACACCTCGGGTGTGTTGTGAGGTATGAGGCAATGCCAAGTGCATTCAACCACCCGAGAAGTGCAGTTATGCCACCACAAAGCACACCCTGGAGTGTCTGATTGCAATTATAAAATGGATAAATTTTTTTGGCGAGGAGGGGGAGTAACAAAATGTACAAAAACCAAAAAAACACAATTTTTATGATTTTTTTTTTTAAACATCCATCCACCCCGAGTAAAATAGTCCCAGCACGTCCCAGGATTGTCATGTCATCTCAGGTTTAAATATGCACAACAAAATACATTTCTTTTAATTAGCCCATGTATTTCCCCCCAGCCCACTCCCATTTACCTGTTTCCTCACCTTTCCTTCTTCTTCTTTATACTATTCGTTCCCTTTTCCCCACTTTTTTTCTTTTATGTCTTTCCTACATTCAAGAGACACATAGAAACATAGTCTGATGGCAGATAAGGACTGCTTGGCCCACCTAATCTGCCCATTTTCCCTACCGACTGTAACACTGCAGAACCTACTTGATCCCCCCATTCTTTACCACTAAGGTTCGCTTAAGCCATCTTGAATCGCACTACAGTTTTTGCACTCAGCACCTCCGTTGGGAGGCTGTTCCAGGCATCCACCACTCTTTCTGTGAAGAAGTACTTTCTTAGATCACTCCTGAGCCTAGCCCCTCCAGCTTCATAGTATCACCCCTGATTCTTGAGCATCTGTTTCTCTAGAAAAGGCTTCCCTGTTGAACCTTATTTATATCTGTGAGGTATTTGAAAGTCTCTGTAACCCGCCCTCCAGAGAGTGTCTAGGAGTCCAGATGGTAAATATACTGGGGGGGGGGTACAAGCTAGAAATCATCATAAACAGCTAATGGCAGCAGAAAATAGCTTGGCCTACCTTAATCACTGAATTCATGGAGTCACTGTTCACACCCAAATAGAGGAATCGCTGGAAAACAGGCTGGTGTTGCACTGGAACTAAACTGGGGGCATAACTGGTTAGAAGATGGCAGCATAAACCAAGCAGGAGCACTGGAAATTAAAAGAATAAAAATTAAATTTAAAAAAATATTTTTAAATGACTTAATACAGATCCATGGAGCTGGAGTCAAAACAGAGACAGGCACAAGGTTAGAAATAACCAACTTTCTGCAGCACAAGGCTGCGGCACAATACTGAGGCATAGGCAGGCCATAAACTGGTCTCCACTTAAAACACTGAGCAGGGGGGCTCGTATTTTACCAGCAGAAATAACCAAGGCATGCCCACCAGGGCTCAGTATAACTCGCCCCTGTACACAAACTGGCCAGGAACAAAACTGCTGCTCCTATCTCTGATGCAAGGGAACTCCAAAACCAGAGAGATCTTAACACTGGCTGGCTCCCAATAAACAATCTTTCTCCCTGCAGCATCGGGCCCACACCGGGGTCCACCCCAATCTCGGACACAGCCACAACATGGGAAAGGTGGGCTCGGCTACTCTCACTCTTGGCAGGCCACCCAGAACACTGAGAATGGTGTGCCACATGGGTACAACCTCTTAGTGCTGCCCCCACCAGGCCGGCTATGCCACAGTGTTGCCACCATCATGACAGCCCCACTGCCTTACTTCTTCCACATAGACAGGGCCTGACCCCCCACGATGCCACGGAGCATGAAGCAGGTCAGACATAGATTCCTCCAGGCCACAGCTCCTACTATCAGTACCTCCTAGTGAATGAGCTTGCTCAATGGAGTTTTCCTGCAATAAACTTGAAACTTGAACTTGAACTACTCCCAAAATGGGGGTGCCAGCCCCATTGGCCACTTCCCTAGCAAACCTCCCTCCAAACTCCAGAGCACCATACCCAGTGATGCGGAGCTTAGGCCACACTCCCTGGGCCAGGGGGTGAACCCTGGCTCACTCTTTTGATCTGCACTCCCATCTGCCTCCTCAAGTACCACCAGACCTCTCTATTTATCCCCTAGAGGGCACAGTCAACCACACCCAAAGGGCGGGTACCAACCCTGGTCCTACTTCCCAACTAGTGCAACCAAAGGGAGGAGCAGGATAACATTTAGTAAGCCCCAGAACTGGAGGGCTTACACTCTCCCCCCTTTAAATCCTTTCCTCTCCGGGGAATGGGGGAACCCGCCACCCAAGGGAGGGGAACCAGATGGATATGCCCACTCTCCATCTAGCAAATCCCCTTCCCCACAAGGATGCTGCACCCAGGACCCCGGGGACCCAAAGTCCCAGAAAACAGGAGAAAAACTAAGTGGAGCCCACTTTAGAGTTGCCAGAACCCTCTGAGGTTCTGGGTTCTAGTTGTAGTCTAGAACTTTTGAAAAAGTTCTAGGGTTCTAATCTTTTTTAGATTTTTTTAGAACTCGAACCCTATTTTTTAATTGTGCTGCCAGTAATGAAGATAATAGTGAAATACACATGAAATTGAGGACAAAGATAAATAAAATCTGTTCAATATAAGAGGAGAGAAAAATGATCATGTGTGACTTTGCTATACTAGGTACAGTGCAGCAGTGAAAGGGCACATATCATGATGATGGCCAGTATTACTCCACATAGGAGTAACACTCACACACTGGGTACAGTGCAGCAGTCAAAGGGCACACAGCAGGATGATGGCAGTAATGTCATGTAGACACACACACACACACACACACACACACTGGGTACCGTGTAGCAGCCAAAGGGCACACAGCAAGATGATAGCAGTAATGTCATGTAGAAGTTACACACATAGTGGGTACAGTGCAGCAGTTAAAGGGCAAATAGCAGGATGATGGCAGTATGCCACGTAGAAGTCACACACACACACACACACACACACACTGGGTACAGTGCAGCAGTCAAAGGGCACACAGCAGGATGATGGCAGTATTGTCATATAGAAGTCACACACACACACTGGGTACCATGTAGCAGCCAAAGGGCACACAGCAGGATGATGGCATTAATATCATATAGAAGTCACACACACACACACACACACACACACACACACACACACACACACTGGGTACAGTGCAGCAGTCTAAGGGCACACAGCAGGATGATGGTCTGACAACAGCACACCACAGGAAACAGAGTCACGCAACACAGTGAAAGGGATTTTTCTGTCTCTCCTTCCAACAAGGAAATATACTTCTGGCAAGTATTTAGGGATGTCACACAACTGGCTGCAGGACTGCACATGGTGACACACACTGAGTAGGGTACAGTGCAGTCAAAGGGCACACAGCAGGATGATTCTAGGTTGGATACAGTGCAGCCAAAGGGCACACAGCAGGATGATTCTAGGTTGGATACAGTGCAGTCAAAGGGCACACAGCAGGATGATTCTAGGAAGGATACAGTGCAGCCAAAGGGCACACAGCAGGATGATTCTAGGTTGGATACAGTGCAGCCAAGGGCACACAGCAGGGCAATTCTAGGTTGGATACAGTGCAGCCAAAGGACACACAGCAAGGGGATGGGCTGGCAACAGTACGTCACATCAGAGTATCAGACAGTCATACAACACATTGAAAGGGATTTTTCTGTCTCTCATCGCAAGAGGGAAATATATTTCTGGTATGTATTTAAGGATACCACTATACAAATAGCAGTAGGGAAATATACTTCTGGCAAGTATTTAGGGATACCATGCAACTGGCTGCAGGACTGCACATGGTCACACACACTGGGCAGGGAACAGTGCGGCCAAAGGGCACACAGCAGGATGATTCTAGGTTGGATACAGTGCAGCCAAAGAGCACACAGCAGGGTGACAGGCTGGCGACAGTACGTCACATCAGACAGTCATACAACACATTGAAAGGGATTTTTCTGTCTCTCGTCACAAGAGGGAAATATATTTCTGGCATGTATTTAGGGATACCACACAACTGGCTGCTGGGTTGCACACAGTCACATGCACTGGGTAGGGTACAGTGCAATCAAAGGGCACACATCAGGATAATGATCTGGCCACAGTACACCACAGGACACAGAGTCACACATCACAGTGAAAGGGATTTTTCTGTCTCTCATTGCAAGAGGGAAATATACTTCTGGCAAGTATTTAGGGATACCATGCAACTGGCTGCAGGACTGCACATGATCACACACACTGGGCAGGTAACAGTGTAGCCAAAGGGCACACAGCAGGATGATTCTAGGTTGGATACAGTGCAGCCAAAGGGCACACAGCAGGGTGATTCTAGGTTGGATACAGTGCAGCCAAAGGGCACACAGCAGGATGATTCTAGGTTGGATACAGTGCAGCCAAATGGCACACAGCAGGGTGATTCTAGGTTGGATACAGTGCAGTCAAAGGGCACAGAGCAGGGTGACGGGCTGGCGACAGTACGTCACATCAGACAGTCATACAACACATTGAAAGGGATTTTTCTGTCTCTCGTCCCAAGAGGGAAATATATTTCTGGCATGTATTTAGGGATACCACACAACTGGCTGCTGGGTTGCACACAGTCACATGCACTAGGCAGGGTACAGTGCAGTCAAAGGGCACACATCAGGATGATGATCTGGCCACAGTACACCACAGGAGACAGAGTCACACAGCACAGTGAAAGGGAATTTTCTGACTCTCCTCCTAACAGAGAAATATATTTCTGGAATGTATTTAAATATACCACCACACAACTGGCTACTGAGCTGCACAATGTCACACACACACACACACACTGGGTAGGGCACAGTGCAGTCAAAGGGCACCAGACCAGAGCTCCTAGCCACACTCACACTTGCCTGCTGTACTCTACCGCCAACCTGCTCACCTTTGAGGAGCATCTGCTCTACCAGACCTGCCTACTTGCCAAAAAATCTCTTCTAGGGCTCTCCCCCCCTCGCCAGGAGTCTCTGCTTCTCTACAGCATCGTCCTCATCTGTTGCCACCCATAGCTCTGTCAAGGCCACCTTTCTGGTGCCCAGAATCAAGACCTTGCTAGCCCAGAAGTTCTTCCATTACCGAGCCTTTGCTTGGTTCAACTCCCTCCCACCCTGCATCACAGACATTGCCAAAATTGGTTCCTTCAAAATCACCCTCCGGGACCATCTCTTTGATGCTTGTTGTTGTATTAATTAATCCCACTGTCAGGCTTACCTGACTTATCCCACTGTCAGGCTTACCTGACTTGACAACATCCTCCGGACAGCCTATCTCTCCCCTCCCTCCACCCACTCCTCATCCCTACCTCCACCTCTCCAGGTATTACCTAGGTATGTCCAGGACTGTACCCCCAATGTAACCCTTGGGTACCTTGTATTTGACTATAACCATAAGTAACATTATTATGTAACCTATGTGTACTCTATGTTTAATGTTCTGCGCCTGTACTGTTCTCACTGTTGTAACCACACTATGTAACTCTGTCTACTCCCCCTGCAATGAGGTGCCTTTGTAAATGAGTCCGTGACTCAATGGTTGTAAATCCAACTTTTCTAATAAATAAATAAAAAATATATAAATACAGCAGGGTGATGGGGTGGCCACAGCATGCCACAGAAGACAGAGTCACATAACACAGTGAAAGGGAGTTTTCTGTCTCTTTTTCTAACAGGGAAATATATTCCGGGCACGTATTTAAGGATACCAGCACACAACTGGCTACTGGGCTACAGACACACACACACACACACATATATATAGGGTAGAGTACAGTGTAGTCCAAGGGCACACAGCAGGATGATGGCTAGTATGCCACACAGTAGAAGTCACACAACCACACACACACACACACACACACACTGGCTACAGTGCAGAAGTCAAACGGCACACAGCAGGATAATGGTGGCCAGCGTGCCACGTAGTAGATGGGGTCATGCAACACAGTGACGCATAGATTTTTTTTTTTTGGTACTTAAAAGGGATGTTTCTGTCTCTCCTCCCAACAGAGAAATGTATTTCTGGCATGTATTTAAGACTACCACACGACTGGCTGCTGGGCTGAAAACGGTCACACACACTGGGTAGGGTACAGTGCAGTCAAGGGCACACACACAGCAGGATGATGTGCTGGCCACAGTATGCCACAGGAGATGGAGTCACATGACACAGTAAAAGGGATTTTTTTGTCTCTCCTCCCAAAAGGGATATACTATCACACAGCTGGCTGCTGGGCTGGACACACACTGGGTATGGGTGGTAGTTGGGTTAGGATATGCTACAGTGCAGTCAAAGGCCACACAACAAGGTGATGGGCTGGCCACAAAATATGTCACAGGTGGTGAAGCCACACAGCACAGTGAAAGGGACTTTTCTGTCTCTCCTTCCAACAGGGAAATATATTTCTGGCATGTATTTAAGGCTACCAGTGCCACACATTAAACAGACTGCTGGGCTGTACACATTGGGTAGGGTAGTAAATGCGCAGTGGGCACAGAGCAGGATGGGGCTGGCTCCACAGCCCATTCCAGTGCTTGCTGCCTGCCGAAAAAATGAATAGTCACCAAAAACGGAGCAGCAGTCAGAACAACTACTCACTACACGCACTCTACTCTGTTCAGTCGGAGCTGCTGATTTTTCTGCTGCACTATACTCAGGCCACCCTCAGTGATGTCACACCTCTCGCATGACTCTCCCTGACTTCTCCCGAGTCCCACCCTCCCAGCTGTCACCCACTCACTCACTCCCAATATGGCAGCCAGGCAGCCCTGAGTTTCTCCCTCCCTGCTGTTTCTCCCTCCCTGTGGCTACTGCGCCTCTCACCAACCACTCGTCTGCCAGTCTGTGGCACCACCCTCCTCCCACTGTTAGTCCCTCCCTCCTGGCAGCCAGGCACTGTGAAGTCCCTCCTGAGTCCCCTTCTCCCAGCTATCAGTCCCTCCCAGCTCCTGTGAGTGTGTCCCTGACTCCCTACCTCCCAGTAATAGCTGTACGGCATTACGTGACTGAAGTAATGTTTTAAAAAAAAAAAAGGTGCAGAATTCAAACCCTTTTGAGAACCCTCAAAAAGAAAATTAGAACTCGAACACTGGGGTTCAAGGAAGGTTTGAATCTTTCTCGAACTAGTTCTGACAACCCTATCCCACTTGTACCTGTAGCCCCTCCCCGAATATACTTGTGAACTACAGAATTAAGAAACCAAGTCATGCCAGGACATTATATGAACAAGAACAGCAATATTTGTCATTACTAACTTACCCTATAGTCTGGATTTCCTCTCATACGCTACAACCACTATCCATACACTCACTCACTCTCACATGCCACCAATATAACCCACTGCCCACATACTTCCTCTCCGGTAGTGGCACTCTCTTGCCACTGAGGTACGCAACCACGTCTGAAAAATCGAGGAAAAGGGGTGTTTTTCAAAGTGCAGACGCGGATGCTTGCCTCCGTGTATGTCTGAGATGGGGTCGTTTTTTTATGGTTTCCATGCAATGTGACTCCTCGACGTGCTATGAATAGGGTTGGGCTGGTGAAGAGCTGGACAAGTGATAATTCAGCCCGTAATTCCCGGGGGCTTCTGCACTTGAGCCCTGACTTGAGCTGTGCTGCGCACTCCCCGTCCTGTTCCCCACGCCCGTCCTCAGCCTGTGGCCATCACTCATTCCCATCCTAGTGGCCCACCCAGCAGGCTCCTCATTGGTGGGCCAAGGTGGCATTTTTAGAAATTGGCCAGATCCCTGTCTCTGCATATGACATGCCTGCCAAATCAGAGTCACATTCTGAATCTGACTGGGCAGCACTGGGGGCAGCACTAAAGTTTAAATTAAGACGAGCAGCGAAGGAGTGGCAAGGCGAGTAGACGTCATTAGCGAATGAGCAGAGTAGAAGAGCCGGGAGCAGAACACAGCACAAAACATGGTCTCGAGTGCAGTCTGGGAGTGCGGTCAGTCCACCATAAGCACAGAGGAGCAGCAGGCCAGCCAGAGATAGAAAGTTGTCATCTGGTCCAGTCCAAGTCCAAGGAGAAGAGAGGAAGCCGCAAGCCAGATGAGGACTACTAGAAGGGACCAGGAGGACTGAAGGTGGCATAGCAAATTGCCCCCAAAAAGCAGCAGGGTAGCCACCCACCCGGGCACCCACTGAGGTAGAAGAAGGCAAGGCATCAGCGAGGAGTCAGAGGGAGACTCTAAGGGGTCAATTGCTAACTGTTGAAGTGAGGAGGAGGGAGGACTCTCTGAGTTGTAGGAGTGGGCCATGACACCCACCAACCGGTCACCAGTCAAGTAAGTTAAACAGGACTGGGGGTGAGATCCAGGCACCAGGCTAGCTGTGTAGAGCAAAAGAGAGGCCAGAGAGTAGAGCAGAGGGCAGCAGGGCACTCAAGGTGATGGAGGGAACCAGGCGGGCCTAGTATTCCAAGCCTGGATTCCAAGAGACTGACTGCCCGGGCCAACTGCCTAGTTGGTTAATGAATGTGGGCCTCCCGAGAGGGCCATGTGGGAACAAGTGAGTGGGAGCAGCGGGTTGCTGACTGAGGCCATGTGGCATGCCATGGTTTATTTCCTGGTTTATGTACTTCATTGAAGCTCAGCTAGGGATTCTCACAGACTGTGCGGAAGGCCTGAGTGAAAAGTGTGCCAGTGGCCCGGGCTGCTGGAGTGCAGTGCATAGGAACAGCAAAGCAAAGTATCCAGGCAGACTCTGAATTTAATTGTATGCAGATAAAAGTCTACTCTGCTCACTGCTCAGCTATTGTGACAATTGTCTGAATATAAAATCTGCATCACAGTCCGGGATCACAGTCTGTCACTGTCCTGAGGGAATGTTGCTTTGCAGTGACTGTGGCTGTTGTTAATATAAGTAATAACTGCAGGCCATGCTGCACTTCAGTGCTTATTTACAGTGGTCCTGTCTCATCTGTCAAACCTGTAAAGCAAAATCTTATTTGTGTGCTGCGTCATGTTTCATGGCCATGTGCTTTAGTGTTTGAGTGGTCTGTCTCTGGCTAATTGCCTGCTCTCTCTTGCTTTTCCCCAGTGAAGTAGGCTGTCCATTTATTTTATTTGTCTCCAACATGAAGGTGGATACCAACACTTTTTGTGTTTGCTTGCGCATACGGGCAAGAAACACATTGCATCAGCTTCCTTCAGTAGCAAGTTGTGGAGGTGCGGCGGTGTTGTGGTGAATGGCAGCAGTCTGTTTTGGGGCCAGTCTCTGCTGCGCCAATAGAGGAGCATGCTATTGATGACAGCAGTTAATAATAATAATAATAAAAAACATTATTTTTAAGCGCCTTTCAAAATATCAAGGCGCAGTACAAAAATTAAAAAATGATTTTGTAAACAGCAAAAACCATAATAAATGAAATAACAGATCCACACAACTATTTATCACTGAAAGGCCTTATGCCACAGAAAGGTTTTAAATGCTTGTTTAATGCTAACAAGCGTGCCACTTTGCTCAAAAAAATTGACCGCTGCTATCAGGGAGCACCTTGTCACTGAACAATCAGCTGCGTTTGCAGGGCAGTCCCTCACTGCAGCATCCAATTACAGCTGCATTGTCTGGTGTCCCCTTTCAATAAACATGGTGATGACTTCTCCGTCGGCCTCTCACAGTCCCCATGAAGCTGACGGACCGCTGCCACCCACTTCTCCCAGTCTCCGTTAAAGCCGACAGGGTGCCCAATCCCCCTGTTGGCATGCCCCCTCCCAGTTAATTTGCCGATGCGGTAGCCCAATCCCCATTGGCATGATGTGCTCCCCCATTTGTTGTGTGCTGAGGGGGTGCCCAATCCCCCTTGGCTCCACTCCCCTCCAACAAACATCCAGGTGGCATGCTGGGAACCCACCCCAGCATGCCAAAAGTCCAGCAGTGTCTGTTTTGTTTTTAATTCCTGTAAAAAAAAAAGAAAATCGTCCCTCGTTAAGTCTCTTGCCGCCTCCCCCAACCCGCAGCCACCTTCTGTGCACCCCACCTCCCCACACCCTCCTCACACCATACTTACCTCCAGAGCCCAGCGTGACAATGTTCGGTGGACCTGGAACTGAAGAAATGCCGGTAAGCTGTATAACGGCATAAATGTGTTTTTCTTCAACTTATGTGGATATCTCGCCCATTTTTTTGACTTTTGGCACCAAATTTTCAACATGGACTTCTTGGGACCCCTCCTCATGAATTCAATTGCTGTCATGGCATTATTTGCTCCTGAAAGGTGATTTCGCAGTCACAGTGTGGAATCACCTTTCAGGACTGATTAACCAAATGACAATGTCACTGTTCATGAGGTGGGCTCTCAAAAAGCCTATGTTGCAAATCTGGAGAAAAAATTAAAAAAAATGACTGTGTTACCAGAGTGCATTGCACAGTTTCCACACACACTCCTAAGTTTGCAAATGTGCAATATTTTCAGTCTATATTTTCAACACTGGCATTTTTTCATGCCTCCTTATGAAAAGTATAGCTGTCATTTTTTAACATCCTGGCTGAAATGTGTTTTCGCACTTCCGGCGCAGAATAGCGTGGTCGCTGTGGGAAATCAGTGTTCAGGGCAGATTAAGAAAATCACAGTGACACTGTTCATAAGCAGAGGTCCTAAAAAGCCTATGTTGAAAATTTGGTGACAAAAGTCAATAAAATGACTGTGTTACGAGCATGCATTGTGCAGTTTCCACGCACCCTCGTAACTTCATGAATTTGTAATATTTTCACTCCAGATTTTCAACATTGCCATTTTTATACACCTCTTTATGAACAGTACAGCTGTCATTTTTCACATCCTGGCCAAAATGTGTTTTCGCTCTTCCAGCACAGACTAGCTGTGGGAAATCAGTGTTCAGGACAGATTAAGAAAATCAGTGACACTGTTCATGAGCAGAGATCCTAAAATGCCTATGTTTACTACCCTTAACTTATCCCAAAAGTAATAATAGAAGAGTATTCTTCATACTAAGAATTATTCCACTATGGAATTCACTTCCAAATTACTTAGTTAACTTAAACAATATTCAGTCGTTATAAAAAAAACTTGGACATCCACCTATTGAAACTACAGTAACCTGCTCCAGCATGCTGGAAGATGTACTCATATGGATAACACACACCTTCTGTACATCTAACGCATCCTAGTATAACTCCTAGTATGTTGAAAATTTGGTGACAAAAGTCTATAAAATGATTATAAGCGTGCATTGCGCAGTTTTCACGCACACCCATAACTTTAAAAATTTGTAATATTTCCACTCAAAATTTTCAACATTGCCCATTTTGCACACCTCCTTATGAACAATATGGCTGTCATTTTTCTCATCTTGCCCGATGTGTGTTTGCACATCGAGCGCATAATGGCGCTGTTGCTGTGGGAAATCAATGTTCAGGACAGATTAAGAAAATCATATGACAGTGTTCATGAGAAGAAGTCACAAAATGCCTATGTTGAAAATTTGGTGAAATAATTCCACTAAATGACTGTGTTACAAGCATGCATTGCGTAGTTTCCACGTACACTCGGAAGTTCGAGCATTTTTAATATTTTCACTCCAGATTTTCAATATTGCCATCTCTTCACACCTCCCTATGAATGGTACAGTTGTCTTTCTTCACATCCTGCCCAATCTGTGCTTTTGCGCATCTGGTGTAGAATGGCACAGTTGCTGTGGGAAATCAAAGTTTGGGACACATTAATAAAATCACAGGGCCACTGTTCATGAGCAGAGTTCCCAAATGCTTTTATGAGGTGGGGGTCACAAAAAGGCCATGTTGAAAATCTGTAGTGAAAATATCAACAAACTCCTTGGGCGTTAGGGTTTCTAACCATAACGTCCCACTCTGTGCAGACTGACAAGTATCAGGGGTGTGCCTTTGGATTGTCGGCTGTAATGCTCACACCATTCCACCCCCACCCTGAAGCCAGTGACAGGTATCAAGGTGTGCCTTGGACTCTTCAGCCCCAGACTTCACCCCATTCTCCTATACTGCACCCATTTCAGTGTATGTCCTTATGAAATGGGGTGACTGTGAAGACAAACACCCCAAGGCACACCTCAACACTTGTCAGTGTCTACAGGATAGGGTGAGGTGAAATGCCATGAGCATTATGGGTCACAACCCAAAGGCACACCCCAGTGCCTGTCCATCTCTGCAGGGTAGAGGTGGGGTTGGTGTGAGTTCAATTCTTCACTGCCATTCCTATTCTGCATCTGTCTCACTCCTGCTCATCCAATGCTAATATCAGCAAGCAAAAATGTGGCATTGACAAATGCTTGTTTCAGGTTAAATTTTCCTTTATTCAGTGGTTGTGTTCAGAGTCAGACATTTTATTTTATTTTAAAGCATCTTAGATTTTATGAAAGCCCTTTATTTATCCATCCATAACTTGATGTTATAAGGCCCCTATATGTACCTGAGTATTCCTTTGTATGTATTGTTAACCTCACCTTTCCAGGTCCATCCTGAAAATAAGCTTGCTCAACGATGTTTACCTGGTTAAATAAAGATTTTGATTGATTGATTGATATGTTTGGTGTTCAAGATACTTCCATTTGTCTTAAAATTTTTACTTGGAATGTAACCCAAAAAAGTGCCATCCATAACTAAATACAAAAGATTTGCATGCTTTAGGAGATACATTTGATTTGAGTATCCCTTTACTGACAGAATCTCTGGCTGTATAGTAAAACACATACACTACATAGTGAAATACTTATATCATATAATGAAATATATGCATCATATAGTGACATGCATACACAATGTAGTGAACCACTTACACTATCTACTGAAATATATACATCATACAGTGAAATACATATACTGTATACTGAAATGCATATATCATATCATGAAACACATACACTATATACTGAAATGCTTACATTATATAGCAAAATACATATACTATCTACTGAAATCCACATATACTATATACTGAAACTAATGTACTATGTACTGAAACATATACACTACCTATTGAGATACATACACTACAGACTGAAACATCCACATAAACTATGTACTGAAACAAATATTCTATACATTATAACACATACACTATATAGTGAAAAAAATATGCATACACTATATACTGAAATGTATATTTCATATAGCGAAACACATGCATTATATAGTGAAACGCCTATATTATATAGTGAAATACATACACCATCTACTGAAATCCATATACTGAGTACTGAAAATCCACATACACTATCTAGTGAAACCAAAATACTATTTAGTAAAACACATACACTACCTATTGAGATACGTACACATAGAAACATAGATTTTGATGGCAGATAAGGACCGCTTGACCCACCCAGTCTGCCCATTTCCCTACCTATTGGATAAGCTGCAGATCCTAGTTAACCAGCAGCCTACTTCTTCCTACCCCCACCCCCTAGAATTGCCTTATGACTGTCCCATGCATGCTTGAATTCCACCACTGTTTTTGACTCCACAACACCGCAGACTGAAAACTCGACATACACTATCTACTGAAACCAATACACTATATATTGTAATACATACACTACATATTGAAAAACAATCTGCATACACACCATATAGTGAAACAAATACACTACATATTGAAATACATACACTGTCTATTGAAATACATACACTGTCTATCGAAATACATACACTGCCTATTGAAATACATACACTGCCTATTGAAATACATACACTACAGACTGAAAAATCCACCTACAGCATGTACTGATACAAATACACTATGTACTGAAACATATACACTATATAATGAAACACATACATTAGCTATTGAAACAAATACACTATATGTTGAAAATTCTGCATACACTGTATACTGAAACAAATACACTACATGGTGAAACACATACACTGTCTATTGAAATACATACACTGTCTATTGAAATACATACACTGCCTATAGAAACACATACACTGTCTATTGGAATACATACACTGCCTATTGAAATACATACACTGCCTACTGGAATACATACACTGCCTATTGAAATACATACACTGCCTGTTGAAATACATACACTGTCTGTTGAAATACATACACTGTCTATTGAAATACATACACTGTCTATTGGAATACATACACTGCCTATTGAAATACATACACTGCCTACTGAAATACATACACTGCCTATTGAAATACATACACTGCCTGTTGAAATACATACACTGTCTATTGAAATACATACACTGCCTGTTGAAATACATACACTGTCTATTGAAATACATACACTGCCTGTTGAAATACATACACTGTCTATTGAAACACATACACTGTCTGTTGAAATACATTCACTGTCTATTGAAATACATACACTGTCTGTTGAAATACATATGCTGCCTGTTGAAACGCATACACTGTCTGTTGAAATACATACACTGTCTATTGAAATACATACACTGTCGGTTGAAATGCATACACTGTTTATTGAAATACATACACTGCCTATTCAAATACATACACTGTCTATTGAAACACATACACTGTCTGTTGAAATACATACACTGTCTATTGAAACACATGCACTGTCTGTTGAAACACATACACTGCCTATTGAAATACATGCACTGTCTATTGAAACACATACACTGTCTACTGAAACACATACACTGTCTATTGAAACACATGCACTGTCTATTGAAATACATGCACTGTCTATTGAAACACATACACTGTCTATTGAAACACATACACTGCCTGTTGAAATACATACACTGTCTATTGAAACACATACACTGTCTATTGAAACACATACACTGCCTGTTGAAATACATACACTGCCTATTGAAACACATACACTGTCTGTTGAAATACATACACTGCCTGTTGAAATACATACACTGTCTGTTGAAATACATACACTGCCTATTGAAATACATACACTGCCTATTGAAATACATAGACTGTCTGTTGAAATACATATACCATCTATTGAAACACATACACTGCCTATTGAAATACATACACTGTTGAAATACATACACTGTCTGTTGAAATATATACACTGTCTATTGAAATACATACACTGTCTGTTGAAATACATACACTGCCTATTGAAACACATACACTGTCTATCGAAATACATACACTGCCTATTGAAACACATACACTGCCTATTGAAATACATACACTGTCTGTTGAAATACATACTACACATTGAAACACCCACATACACTATCTACTGAAACATATACACTATGTACTGAAACATATACACTATCTACTGAACCACATACACTATATATTGAAATAAATATACTGTATCATAAAAATCCACATGCACTACATACTGAAACAAATATACTCTACAGTAAAACATATACACTATCTATTGAAATACATACACTATACACTGAAAAATCCACATACACTACATACTGAAACATATGCACTGTATACTGAAACACATACACTATGGCAAACAGCTTCATACTCTATATTCTTAAATAAATACACTACATATTGAAACAAATATACCATGTAGTGAAATACATACACTGCAGATTGAAAAAATTCACACACACTACAGCTTAACCAAATACACTATGTATTGAAAAAGTTACACTGCCTAGCAGAACAAATACACAATATACTGAGTGTTGGCATTGGTAACATTACATGCAAGCCCCACCCACCCCAGAGGCTGTCCTTCATTTTATTTCCAGCTTTTGTAGAGGTAGGAAGTAATGCTCTGCACTGTAGCTTTTATTACATAGCAGTTCATTTTTCCTAGTTCAGTTTCATGTAAAGAGGATATTATGTCAATTTTTTATTTTCAGGTTAATCTGTAAACATATTTTCCTTTTTTTTTTAGTTTTGTGACAGTGTAAGACACTGAGGGCCAGATATTCAAAACTTTGCCCCTGAGCTAAGATAACACTGCCTGGTGGGCTAACGTAGCCCAGAGTACAAAGCAAGCTATATTCAAAAGGAATAGCCCGGGGCAAACAGCATCTGAAAATAGCATGGAAAAGAGGCTGTGCAAACTGGGCTGGGAGTGGAGGGCAACCATAGCCCTGGAATATGACAGCACTGAATACAGCAACCAGGAAACCTTGTCTTTTTAATGTCTACATTTCATCCTTGCAACTCAGTAATCCTCATATATGGATTTCTAAGTTTGCTGATGATTGTAGACTGGGATCAACTGTGGCTTCAACAACTGAGGCACTTTTGTTGCAACAGGCCATAAACGAAATTTATGAGTGGACTAAAATTAGCAAATTGGAACTCAATATTTCAAAATGCAAAATTATGCATATGGGCTGTAATAACAATAAACATGTGTATCATATTGGGAATAATATGCTGGTATCAACATCTGAAGAGATAGACCTGAGTATCAATGTTACTTCAGATTTAAAGTTTAGTTCACATTGTAAACAACAGGTTAAAAGGGCTAATCAGAATTTAAACTGTATCTTGAGACATATTTCTAGCAGACATGAAAGCGTGATCATTCCATTGTATGGAGCTTTGGTGAGACCGCACCTGGAGTATTGCACCCAATTGTGGTCACCACAGTACAGAGAAGATATTGTGAGAATGGAGAGTGTTCAGCGCAGAGTGACAAGATCAGTGTTTGAACTAAAAAAGCTGTCTTATAAGGAGAGACAAACTAAACTTAACTTATATTCTTTATATTATAGAAGATTAAGAGAAGACCTATGTATGATGTTTAGAATATCACACGATGCTACATTAAGGGAAGATCTGAAAATGTCATATAGAACAGGCTGGTCTAGTGCTTGAAAGCATTGCATGCAATTAGAAATGCTTAAATGGAATACTAATTTAAGGAAGCACTGGTACACTGTAAGGGTAGTGTCTGCATGGAATTGCTTGCTGATAAATGTGGTTGGGAGTTCTAGCATGGACATGTTCAAGTCTAGACTTGACGAGCATCTATATGATAAGACTACTACATTTTAACAACAAAATGGCGAGCATTATGGATGAAAGTCCCGAAGATTGATTTGACTTATGAAACTTATGAAACAACAACACAGTGTACAGCGATGTGAGGGTAGGTACAGATGAACTATGCGGCCAATGTGTGTGCCAGCAGATGCATGGACCCAGTACAGCTGCAGGCAGCAGCACATGTAAAAGAACAGTGATAAGAACTGTAAAATATTCCCCGAAACGTTAGCGCTGCGCTAGCTTCAGCACGAGCTAAGCGGTTTGCCTAGTGCAAACACGTTAGCCCGGTGCTAAACTTTGCCATATTCAAAAGTGACATGCAAATGAACCTACTTAGACAGTCCCTGGGCAAACAGCCACATTAGCATCTCATCATGCCTTGATTTGCATGCGGTTTGCCCAGCATTACTGCAGGGTCCCACAGCTCCACCTGTTGATCAGTCAGGTAGTGCATGATGATAGCTGCAGGCTACATGTGAACAGTACAGCATACCATAGCATATCGTACCCCAGGGGTCAACACAGCATAGGCACAGGTGGTGGTGGTGCTGCATGCCACTGTCACACTGTAGGTCATGCTACAGTGCACAGCAGACACTACAGTAGCAAGGGGGCTGGTAGTGTGAGGGACACAGCAATGCCTATGGTATGTAGGGCAGTGCTGACCACTGCACTCTACACAGTGACAGATCCAGCTTGCAGGTAATTACTGACAGTGGACAGTACTATTACGCTGTTGTGTGATCCACAGATGCTGCACCTGTGGCATGGGATTCACACAGTGTCATGTACATGGCCAGCTGTGTGTGCTGTGGCATCTGTACAGTTGTGTGGTGGGTGGCTGGGGGGGCATGTAAGATCCAACAGGCACACAGGTGGTGGCGTATTCCCACTACTGGCCCATGTGCACTGCATGATGTGTCCCAGCCTTGTGGCCACACCTGGGCTGTGGTGAGGTCTGGCCACCTGTACACCCTCCCTCACTGGCCACCATGCTCACAGTGCTGCATGTGTGCTGGCATCTGTTAGGCACCACAGACATATGGTCTGCAGGTGTGTGCTATATGGCCACACTACCATGATGTCCCCTGTGGGCCAGATCACCCCTTACTGTCTGTGCTTGGCTGGGACTGGTGGCAGCTGCTGGCATCATGGTGATGCCAGCAGTGAGCAGAATGTGTCCTCCATGTTTGGCATTTTCTAAGTGTCATACTCCTATGTTAGGGTTGTGCAAGCCACGCAATTCCCGCACAAACACCGTGCAATGCACCAATGACGTGAAAAGCTATTTGCCCAGGGTTAAGACCAGCTTTTCCTGGGTGGTAAATTGTACCACGCTATGTTGCGCTAAACACCTTAGCGCGGTGCTAGTCGCTGAATATCTCATTGTGCCTTTATTCATGTTCACTATGCCCCTTGCATATCATTATGCTTTGCCTGGCACTACTGCTGTTTGTGCATGCTAGTTGGCCTTTTGAATATGGCAGACCCGCGCTAATCCCATGCTAATCCCGTGTAAACTGTTTGCGAACTGCGCATAGCTTTGAATATCTGGCCCATTGTATCTATACATTGCTGTTTTGTTCTTTTCCAACATTGCTACTGTATTTTCCAATGATGAAGATATCATTCAGTATTTTCTTGAACTAAAAAGATGTTTGGAAACAGTACATAGGTATGAATTCAACAACGACATGATCTTGCTTCAACATTTAAAGCAAGCGTTAGAGGATCACTTAAGAATTCTAAGTTCAGTTCTATTAGTGTGCTACTAATACCACAATGTTCATGCAGTCCAGAAATTAGACAAATAGATAGATAGGTAGATAGAAATGTTTATTTTTTGACAGGAGTTACTCATTAGGACTGTTAAGCCCTATCTACAAGATTGTCCTGTATAGATTATGGTTACAAGGTGCAACATCTTACCATAGTTCCATACAAAACAAAACAACAGTATAGCAAGCCTTACTACAGTGAACTGAAACAAAAGAATAAACGTACCAAAAACAAAACAAAATCACATTAACAAGTAATAAAAGAAAAACTCATTCAGCTTTCCTAAGGCCCTAAACACTGACATTTTAATTTCTACATTGATATCAAACTTCTCCTAAACTGGCCCATACTACCTGCATTTCTAGCATTCAATCTCAGTTCATTCCAAGCCTTTGGTAAGTAGTACCTCCTTTGCATCTGGCTATATCGATTTTTCACTAATGGGACCTTCAAGCCTCTATTTTGAATAGCAATCAAAGAATATTTATTTGTGGGCATAAGCATATATGATGTTCCATTTCCATCCCTAAACACCATAAATGCTCTCGGCCCCAATATTTTCTTTCTCCATGTCTCTAATGTCTCCCAATTTAAATTCTGTAGTATGGTACAATGATGAATGTTTATATGACATTTTAAAACATACCTGCCTATTTTGTAATATACTTTATTTAGGCATTCCAGAGTTGACTTAGTTGCATGCTGGTAAATTTGACTCCCATGTTCCAATATTGGCAGTAAAAGTTGCAACGCTACTCTATTTGATAAAATACTGTCTTTAAAGTATAATCATCAACATAATTTAAGAAACAAAGGGGGAAGTAAATATGTAATGCCTAAAATAAATAACAAATATGGTGAGATGACCTTTGATATGAAGGTCATAAAATTGTGGGTACCTATTGACTCGGAAATGAAGCAGATTCAAAAACCTAAATTTTTTATGAGAGTCATTGATAAAGGGTTGCAAATAAGGTGTATGTGCAATGGTTGAAAGAAGCTTTTTTCGGGAGTCACTGCATTATAAATTGTAAATAATGAATTTGATGGAATTGTTTTACATGGTAATGTGATGTCTTTTCCGAAATATAGACTAATATTAATCATGCCTGTTTAGTGAAGTTGTATAATATGTATGTAGGTATGTATGAAATAAGTATGTAACATAAATGTTTAGAGTGCAACTTAAGTGTTTTTTAAATGAAGGAAACAGGTACATCTTGAAAAGGGGTCTTGACCCAATGATGTAATAAACCATCTTTACCTGTATAAAAATAAACTTTTACTAATACTTCTACTATTATTTCAAGCTTCTCTTGCCAGGAATGAGGTCCTCCTTCTGATGGCCCCCAATCTAATGTTCACTTTCTTTACTGTATTCTCTATATGCTTACCAAAGGTTAAACTACAATCTAAAAGAACCCCCAGATATTTATATTGGAACACTACCTGTAGTCTGGTTCCATCTAATGTGATTATATTTATCTCCTGACTTGGTCATTTTTCAGCATATTTTGTTTGAAACAACATAACTTGAGTGTTTTTTCTTACTTAAAATCATTTTAGAGATAGACAGTCAACACTGTAGGGAATCAAAATAAAACTGCAATTTATGTTGCAATTCTGTTTTTGTGTAAGCTCTAGCAATTAGGGCCATATCGTCAGCATATAAAAAAATTTGTGATTTAACAATTATTTGTGGAATTGGATTCACATAAATTAAGAACATAAGGGGGCCCAGGATCAAGCCCTGGGGAACATCCCTATATGTCTCTTCCCTCTCAGACAAAATGTCCCCCACACTAACCTGCTGGGTTCGTTCCGTCAAATATGACAGTTACCAAGATTTAACTGATTGTGACATTCCCACTAAGGAAAGCCTCTCCATCAGGACACTGTAGTCCACCAAGTCAAGGCTTTAGAGAGGTCAACGAACACCGCTCCCACAGACTCTTCCCTGCTCCAGTCCATTTGAGACTGTGTCAAGGAAGTCCGCGAGAGCGGAGTCCGCCGATCTTCCAACTCTAAATCCAGCCTGACATTCTGTCAACAAACTGTATTTTTCCAGAAAATCCTGAATCTGGTTTGAAACAAGTCCCTCAAAAACTTTTGATAATACAGACAGCAAGACAATTGGTCGATAGTTTGTTAAAATATCTCGATCACCCCCTTTGAATATAGATATTATTTTGGAATTTTTCCAGCACTCTGGATAAGTATTCTGCTGCAAACTAAGATTAAACAGAGTAAGATTAATCAGTGTTTTGGAAAGTCTATATGATTTATTGCTGTGGTCATTTAAAAACCTTCTTGTGCAGTCATGTCCCAATATGACTCAAACCTTTTTTCTGGAAACCATGGGATGTGGTCATAGAGGCCGTCTGCACATAACATATCAGAAGAACAAATAAATCACTGCTTAACTCTTGGATTTACTTGGCAAGGTATAGCCAGAATTGTTGGTATCAGTCAACGGACGCTTTACTGTCACAGACAAAGAATTGGAATTCAGCAACTGTCATTTTCTGAAGTTTCTGATGCTAGCCTAGCAACCATTATCAGAGACATTCTGACTGAAACACCAAATGCAGGGGAAATATACATGACTGGCAGTATAAGATCTCATAATGTACGTATTCAATGTTAGCGAATTCGGCAATGCCTACGATATATTGATCCCATCAGCAGGACAATTAGAAGACGGAGAACAATGAGAAGAAGAGTGTACAGTGTATCATCCCCAAATCAGCTGTGGTAAGTAGTGCTTCAAAATTAACTTTGTGATTCTTTGGAGGGCCTGTTGATACTGTACCTTCATCTGTTAGTGCTCTCAAAGACTAGGAACAATTTTCCTATCTCACAATACCTGTTTACCATCCCCTGTTTCCATATTCAGAGATGCACAGCAATGTTGCTTGCAGATGAAGATTTGGGGTCTGATTCTGGCATCCACCTTAATTGGTCTAAGTGGCTTAGAAACATAGAAACATAGAATTTGATGGCAGATAAGGACCGCTTGGCCCATCTAGTCTGCTCATTTTCCTACCTAACAGATAAGCTGCAGATCCTAGTTAACCAACAGCTTACTTCCTCCTACCCCCACTAGGACTGCCTTATGTCTGTCCCATGTATTCTTGAATTCCTCCACTGTTCTTGACTCCACGACCTCCTCAGGGAGGCTGTTCCAGCATCCACAACCCTCTCTGTGAAAAATACTTCCTCACATTACCTCTGAGCCATTCCCCTCTATCTTCAAATTGTGCCCCCTTGTGCTTGCACATCTCTTTTTCTGAAAGATGCTACCCTCTTGGACTTTGTTGATTCCCTTGAGGTACTTGAAAGTTTCTATCATGTCCCCTCTCTCCCTTCTTTCCTCAAGGGTATACATATTAAGCTCCTTTAGTCTTTCTTCATATGTCTTCTGGTGCAGACCCTGCACCATTTTGGTTGCCCTCCTCTGGACAGCCTCTACTCTGTCTATGTCTTTGCGGAGATGGGGTCTCCAGAACTGCACACAGTACTCCAGATGGGGTCTCACCAACTGTCTGTACAGAGGAATAACAACTTCCTGTTTTCTACTATTGATGCCTCTTCCTATGCATCCCAGTATCCCCAGCCTTCCTTACTGCCTTCTCACATTGCTTGCCCACCTTTAGGTCATCTGATATAATTACCCCAGGTCCCTTTCCATTTTATTGTTGTCAGTATCTCACCCCCCATTGTGTACTCTTCCCCTGGGTTTTTGTTTCCCATGTGCATTACCTTGCACTTCTTTGCATTGAATCTGAGTTGCCATACATTTGACCATTCCTCCAACCTTGCCAAGTCCCTTCTCATCCTTTCCACTCCATCTTGTGTATCAACCCTGTTGCAGATCTTTTGTGTTGTCTGCAAAGAGACATACTTTTTCCTTCAGTTCCTCTGCAATGTCACTATAAAGACATTAAAAAGGACCGGTCCCAGTACTGAACCCTACGGTGCCCTGCTGGTAACCTCCTTTCTTCACTGTGTACTCCATTTACTACTACCCTTTGCGTCCTGTTGTCTAGCCAATTTTTATTCAGGCTACCACCTTGGGACCCACTCAGGCTCGCTAACTTGTGTATTAATCTTTGTGTGGGACTGTATCAAATGTCTTCTAAAATCTAGGTAGGCCATGTCCACAGCCCCTCCCTGGTCTACTACTTTGGTCACCCAGTCAAAGAAATCTGTTAGATTCATCTGACACAACCTTCCCATCGTGAATCCATGCTGCCTTGGGTCCTGTGCCCCACTGGCCTCTAGGTACTCAACAATTCTTTCCTTCAGAAGTGATTCCATCATTTTCCCTACCACTGAGGTCAAACTAACTGGTCTGTAGTTTCCTGCCTCTGTCCTACTCCCACTTTTGTGAAGAAGAACCACATCTGCCCTCCTCCAGTCCTCAGGTACCACCCCATCCTCCCATGATTTGTTAAAGGAGAGTAGTCAGCGGTGTCACTAGTTCTACCCTTAGTTCTTTTAGAATTCTTGGGTGAATCCCATCAGGCCTCATTGCTTTGTCCACCTTCAATTTTATTAGTTCTTTCAGAACCCTTTCTTCTGTAAATGAACTGGTATCGACCCCCATCTTCAGAGTGTTTCTCTTGTTTGGTTTAGGTACCTCCTCCTCCTCTTCCTTTGTGAATACTGAGCAGAAATATTCGTTCAGTATCCCTGCTTTTTCACTGTCACCCTCTACCCACATTCGCTCCCCTTTATTAAGCCTCAGTATCCCTCATTTGGTCTTTCTTCGCTCCCTAATATACTTATAAAAGGTCTTATCCCCCTTCTTAACAGAATTGGCTATCCTTTCCTCGGTTTGGGCCTTTGCTATTCTGACTGCCTTCCCAGCCTCCTTCTGCTTTAACTGATAAAGTTCTCTGTCCTGCTCCTTCTGTGTTTCCTTATATTTCCTGAATGCTGTCCTTTTCTCCTTAACCTTCCCTGCCACCTCTTTTGAGAACCATAGCAGTTTTTTTCTTTGTTGTGTTTTATTGATTTGCTTTACACAAAGGCTTGTTGCCTCTGTGATGGCTGTTTTGATTACTCCCCATTGTTCCTCCACCCCTCCTTCTTCCCTGTTTGCTAGTGCTTTTCTGAGGCACTCTCTCATTTTCCCAAAGTCAGCCCTCCTAAAGTTCAATACTCTTGCTTTTGTATGGCTTGATGGTATGGCTGTGTTTATCATGAACCAGACTGTTTGGTGGTCACTTGTTCCCAGATGGCTACCCACTTCTAAATCTGAGATTCTTTCTCCATCCCCATTTGAGAGTACCAGGTCTAAGATTGCTCCCTCCTGAGTGGGTTCCAATACTAGCTGTCTGAGGCATGCCCCCTGTAGGGCATCAAGAATGACTCCACTCTTGGATGTGCCTGCAGCAAAGGTGCTCCAGTTAACATCTGGCATATTCAGGTCCTCCATCAACAATATCTCCCCTTTTTCTGCCATTCTATGGAAGCCTTCTATCATTTCCTTGTCCATTCCCTTCCCCTGAGATGGGGGTCTGTATACAACCCCCATACAGATTGTGGTGCCATTTCCTGTCTCCAGGGTGACCCAGAGTGCCTCATCTACTCCCTGTTTACTCTCTAGTTCATTGCTTTGATCCCTTCTTTTACATAGAGAGCTACTCCTCCTCCTCTTTTACCCTCCCTGTCCCTCCTGTAGATTGTGTATCCTGGTATGTTGACATCCCAGTCATGGTTCTCTGTGTACCATGTTTCTGTGACTGCCACAATATCCAGGCAACCCTCTTCCATCAAGGCCACTAGTTCAGGGAGCTTGTTACACAGACTACGGGCATTAGTACTCATCACCCTCCACTTTTTGATAGCCTTACCCCTTTTAGCCCCATTCCTGTCCTTACTGCCTTTGCCTTTTTTTACATTAACCTCTGTCCTGGTCCCTAATAACTTCTCTACCTTGGTGTTTACCTCACTAATTACCATGTTTTGTGGGGAGAGGCTGGGATTTCCCTGCTCCTTTTCAGTGCCTCCCCCCCTTGGCTAGTTTAAATGCTTGCCAATGAAGCATTTAAACCTCTCACCTAGGATCCTGGTTCCCCCCCTGGACAGATGCAGACCATCGCACCAGTATAGGTCTGCATCCTTCCAGGTGGCTCCCCAGCCCCCAATGAAGCCAAAACTCTGAGCTCCACCAGTTTTTCAACCACTCATTGAATTCTCTGGTAAGGAGTGCCCAGCATCACCCTTGCCATAGACAGGCAGCACCTCCAAGAAGTTTACTGTATGCACTACTTGTCTAAGGCCCCTCCCCAACTCTACAAACTCCTCTTGCACTGCTCTGATCCCATTCCTAGCCAGGTCATTTGTCTCTAGGTGGACAATGACATCCAGCTCCCTCCCTCGTGTTGCTCCTCTCATGATCCTGAGGATTCGCTTCCTGTCCCTCCAAGCCATGGCACCAGGAAGGCACCTTACCTCCCTCTCCCCTTCCTCCCCCATTTCTACCCCCCTAATGATTGAGTCCCCCACCAGGAGTTGTTTCCTTCCCCTGTGGGGTCCCATGCCACCCTCCTGTGGGTCTCCTTTGTGAAGGTTCCCAGCATCCTCCTTGGTCTCCACTGCAGGTGCCTCCATAGAGGAACCACTATCCACCAGAAGAGTGAATGAATTGTGGAGATGTACAGCTGGAGGGATGCAACTCTGTTCCACCACCCTGTCCCTCCCTGAGCCCACCCTGGTCCAGCCTCTCCTCCTTCTTGGCAACCTCTGAGGTAGTGGCATTTGCCCTAGTGGTCCCTGGGTGGGGGAGGAGGTTTCACGAATCCTAGCCAGGTCAGCCTGGAGACAGGCAACCTCCTCTCTCAGACCAGAGAGCTGCCTGCAAATAGGGCAGCATCGAAGCCTCCAGAATGTCTCCCAGAACACTGCCGCTCCACAGCCATTGCACTGCACCACTCCTATCATGTCTTATTTTGTGTCCCCTCTCCTGTTTCTCTGTATGCTTACTCTCTCCTCTCCTTACAACTCTCACCCTTCCTGTTCTGGGACAGCAACTTCCTATCTTCTTCAGTAGCCTCCTTCTTCCTTGCTCAATGTCAGACCACCAGCTGCTGGGGAAGAGTGAGCTACTTTTTTCCTTTAGGGTTGACAAAACCAATGTTTGTCTATGATCCTTCCCTTCCTACTGCCAAACAGGAAGTTCCTGTTGACAGTCAAATCCAGTGGCTATAAAAGTAGAACTGGCTTAGGGTGGGTGGGATGGAGGCAATTAGTAAGAAAAAGGCTAGCAACAGGAAATTGTAATTTGAGTCACCTGCTTTTATAGTGTCTAAGCCACACCCCCAGGTATCTCTCTCTCCTCCTACTGGTTTAACAAAGTCAGCTGATACAGTACCCTTCCCAGCACAGAACACACACTGACTTTCTTTCTTTACTTTCTTTTTTAACCCTAAATAAGACCCCTTCTACTTCTAATAAAGTATCTGTCTACTTAATCTCAACAGACACTGACTCCTGCTGAGATATAAGTGTTAAATTAATAAGAAAATGTAGCTTCTTTTAGTTAGCTGCTTTCTGCTCTACAAGCAAGGCTAGCACCATAAAGATACTCCTGGAGGAATTCACAATATCAGCGTGTGTCAAATGTAGACTGCATACACCAAATGCAGCACACAATGGGCTAGGGCATGGCAGTAGGGGGCTTGTGGCAAACACAGCCCCCCATCCCCTGACTCTGGATTCTGTAAACTCTGCCAGAGGGCACATTTCTAAGTACTATTAGACCAGCCAGGGCTGGTTTAAGGGTATTTAGAAGTGTATCCTCTTGAAGAGTTTAGATCCATGCACCACCAGCAGAGCTCTCCTTGGACAGGATTGAACATGTACAGTACCATGGTCCCCACCCCCAATTTCCTATTTAATAAAAGTAATGATCACCCTGGTATTCTTGGGGACCCCCCAGCTATGACCCCCAGTGTAATTAAAGGAATGACATCCCTGGTGGTCTAGCAGGCACCCCACAGCCCTGATCCCCTTTGTAATAAAAGGAATCATGTTCCTATTGGTCTAGTAGACCCCTCAGTCCCATTCCCCTATTTAACAAGAGTAATGATGTCCCTGGTGGTGTAGCAAACCCTCTAGCCCTGATCCCCTTCGTAATAAAAGGAATTACATCCCAGGTGGTCTAGCAGACCCCCCCATCCCCAATCTTCTTTGTAATAACAGTAATCACATCCCTGGAGGTGTAATGGATTCCCCACCGGGTACGCAATGCCCCACCACCCCACTTTCCCCCATTCCGAGTCAGTGACCAGCACAGCTCTCTTTTCTCAACTATGGGCAGTCACTGACTGAGCTGTCAAGGCACATGTCCTGCATCTGTCAAAGAGGGTGTACTGTACCATCAGCTTTTTCTGTACGCACTACTCAATAGCTATAGGACATCTGCCTTGAAAGCTCAGTGGGTGGCCAGCCATGGTGGAGAGCCAAGAGCCGTGCTGGTTGCTGCCTTGTGGCTGGGAGGTGGAAGTGGGTGGTCTGGCACTGGCTGCTGGGGTGGAGCAGTCCTCTAGACCACCAGAGATGTGATTCCTTTTATTACAGAGGGGATCTGGGTGGGGGGGTTCAGTAGACCAGCAGGGACCATAAATTTTATTACATAGGGTATCGGGGATGAGGGGGTTCTGCTAGCCACCAGGGATGTTCTAGGGTACTGCATGGCCACTTCTGCAGCTTGTAGCCAACCGTCCGCATGCACTATTTGCTTGGTGCATGACCACAGTTACTACAAGCAGTATGACTTTGCTGCTGGGATCCTACCCAACAGAGAATCATGCACACATTCCCTGGTGCACTAGCAATTGGTGCAAGCTGCTGTTGCCACAGCATGCATTGAGTTTTGAGAATGGAGCCCTTGAAGTCTTTCAAGTCTGTGCTGTTACTAGCATAGAAACAGAATTTGATTGCAGATAAGGACTGTTTAGTTCTCCTAGTGTCCCCATTATTTCCTATGCACTGTATTACCATAGATCCTAATTGATCTTTGGAAATAACAATCCCCTTCACACAGACGTGCACACACACACACACACTCACACTCACTTGCTTTTGCACTAAGGTTCCCTTGTTTGTCTATAACATGCATTCTTGAATTCCTGCACTGTTTTTGCCCCCACCACCTCTGCTGGGAAGTATTTCCTCACATCACCCCTGAATCTACTCACTTCCTGCTTCATTGCATGCCCCCTAGTTCTTAAGCACCTCTTTGTTGTGAAAAATAATTCCCTCCTCCTACTTATTTACTCCAGTGAGGTAATTACATTTCTTTGTCATATAGTCTCTCTCCCTTCAGTATCCCAGTGTGTACATATTGAAGTCCTTTAGTCTTTACTCATAGGGCTTGTGATTAAGACCCTGCATCATTTTACTTGCCCTCCACTGGACTTTCCCAACTCTGTTTATGTCCTTCCACAGATGTGGTCTTCATAACTGAACACAGTGAGCCCAATTATCAAACTGTGCTTGGAGCAGCACAAGCTGTGACAATAAAGCAGCCTCATTGGCACCCCTGTACCCCATTCTTAATCAGACATGGTCCTGGTGACTAAGTCCCATGGCTTGCAGTAACCGGGGTTTCACACCAAATAGACAGCACACAAGCAGTGTGTGTCACAAGCCATGGAGTGGCAGTGTTTCACTCTAGTCCCTGTTGGGCTAGCAGCCCCTCCCCAATCCCTCACTTTGCCAGTAACATCAGTGCATACAATCATCATGCCCCCATTCCGATTGTGATTTTGTCACTATTGAATAAATATTATCATGGCCGTTGATACCCAATGCCACCATTGTCACTATCAAACTAAAGGCCTCCTCAACTTGGTGATCTAGTAGACCCTCCACCCCAGCAGGTAGTGCCCACCATTCAGCTTCCTCCAATCCTGCAACAGATATACAATGAATGATTGAAATGCAAAAGCCCATGTGTCAGGAGCCCCAAACCGACTGCCTGACACTCTGTATCCTGACACTAGATAATTGCCCACTGCTGAGGTTGTTCTCATGCTTTGGGGCTTTGAACCCTACAGCCCCAATGTAGGGGGCTTCACCTACACCCCCTTTATTTTAGATTACAAACTTCACTGTGGGCAAATTCTGACTGTCAGTATACCGAGTGTCAGGCAATTGGTTTAGGGCTCATGACACTCGGGCTTTTGCAGCTCAGTCTTACATAATACTCCCCCCTCAATAATACAGCCAGCACAGCTCTCCCCTCACCTCCGTGGCCGGTGCAAACTGAACTGTCATTATGATAGCTGTAGTGTATAGTGTATGCATATTACGTTCACTACACAGTACAGCAATCCAAATGACAGTTCAGTTGGCCATGGAGGTGAGGGGAGGGTTGTGTCGGTGCCGTCTCTATTATGGAATCAGTGGGGAGCTGGATGGTGGTGACTACCTGCTGGGACTAAGGGAGCAGGGAGCCAGTAGGTCACCAGGTTAAGAGGGTCTTCAGTTCTATAGTGACAATGGTGGCATTGAGACCAGGGTGCATGATAATATTTATTCAGTACTGCAAGAGGCAGAATCGGGGGAGCATGATATTGCTATGCACCGATGTTACTGGCAGAACTAGTGATCATGGAGAGGCATGCTAACTTCTATGGAGTACCAATACTTGCTCATTTGGAGATCATGAAGAGGTTATGATAATATATAATTGTATTGAAACTGATAATTGCACAGTCGTGGCTGGTGAGCGGGCACAATGCCACATACTCTTGAGTATTCCTCTAGTCTTTTTTTATTTGTATTTATTTATTGAAATGTTTCACCAGGAAGGGCACACTGAGCAACAAGATGCTCGTCTCACGGTGCATCCTGGGGGTACAGAGGAGAGCAGGTGAGTACATGATACATAGCATTGAGTTACACATTAGAGTCAAGAATTAAGAATTAGTCTTCTCAGATCACTTCTCCCCCCCCCATGTCAACCCTATTGCAGATTTTGGTGTCATTCACAAACAGCCAGACTTCCCCTTCCATCTCCTAAGCAATGTTCATCAAAAATATTTAAGAAGATAGGTCCCAGTACTGATTCCTGAGGTATTCCGCTGGTCACCCTCTCTTTCCCAGACTGAGCTCTGTTTACCTGCACCCTCTGTTGCCTATCCCGTAACCAATTTCTTGCACAGTTTTCCATGTTTGTTCCCACTCCTAAGCTGCCTAGGTTGCTTAACAGTCTCCTATGTGGAATGGTACTGAACGTCTTATTGAAATCTAAATAGGCTATGCCCACTGCTCCACCCTTGTCCAAATCCCTGGCCACCCAGTCAATCAATCTGATCTGATTGACATGACCTCCCTCCTGTGAATCCAGGCTGCCTCATTTCTTGCAAGCAGCTGGTGTCAAGGTATTCTTCAATCCTTTATTTTAGTAGTTATTCCATTAGGTTCCTCATCACCGAGGTCAAACAGACTGTCCTATAGTTGTTAGTCTCCTCCCTGCTATCACTTTTGTGAAATGGAACTATCTCTGCTGTCCTCCACTAATCCCTAACAACACCCATCTCCATGGAGCACATAAATAGAAGTCAGAGGCGCAACCAGAATCTTCCTGAGCTCACTCAGTATCTTTGGATGAATTCTGTCTGGCCTTCCTGCCATCTCTACTTTCTAATTTTCAATTCCCTTCAGGACTCTCTCTACTGAAAATGGACCCAAGACAGCATGGATTCACAGCAGGAAGGTCTTGTCAGATGAATCTAATCGATTTGTTTGACTGGGCGACCAAAGTAGTAGACCAAGGAGGGGCTGTGGACATGGCCTACCTAGACTTTAGCAAGGCATTTGATACAGTCCCACACAAAAGATTAATAAACAAATTAGCTAGCCTGGGAGTGGGTCCCAGGGTGGTAGCCTGGGTAAAACATTGGCTGGACAACAGGACACAGAAGGTAATAGTAAATGGAGTCCATTCTGAAGAAAGGAGGGTTACTATTGGGGTACTGCAGGGTTCAGTATTGGGTCCAGTCCTTTTTAATGTCTTTATAAGAGACATCTCAGAGGGATTGGAAGGAGAAGTATGCCTCTTTGCAGATGACACAAAGATCTGAAACAGAGTTGATACAGGGGGAAGGGTGGAAAGGATGAGAAGGGACTTGTCAAGGTTGGAGGAATGCACAAACATATGGCAGCTTAGATTCAACACAAAGAAGTGCAAAGTAATGCACCTGGAAAACAAAAACCCAGGGGAAGAATACAAAATGGGGGGAGAGGTAGTAACAACAACAAAAATGGAAAGAGACCTGGGGGTAGTCATATCAGATGACCTTAAGTTTAGCAAGCAATGTGAGAAGGCAGTATGGAGGGATGGGGGGATACTGGGATGTATAGGGAGAGGCACCACCAGCAGAAAACAGTAAGTTGTTATCCCTCTGTACAGACAATTATAATAAGACATATATAATTAATACATTTTACATAAAAATTGTACATAATGTACAAAATGTATAATAATAATAATAAGGCCATTAGCCTATATTTCTGTGAGTGCCAGGCCTTTGCCCCAGTCTCTGCATCCAGAATGTGCCAGTCATTTATCTTGTTCCCATGCTCTTGTTGTTAAGGCTGACTATCCACCCTGGTCTTCTACCCTACCCCCAACACACATTTATCCCTAACTTATTCTCTTGCCCACTCCTTCTCCTGCTTGTTTCTCCCATTGGGTCTGTGCCCCCTCTGCTCTTCTTTCATGTGTTTTTCCAAAGAGTCCAAACATTGACGCTAGCAACAATCCAGCCTATTTTGTTAGACAGTCACGTGCATATTGGGTGGAGCAGGTATGCACAGATTCAACCTGCATGAAGGCCAGGTAGATGAAGGACATGGCATGCTTCAGAATGCAAATGCGGAAGCATGCTGCAATAAAGCACGTTGGACTGTTTCAATCTACCTACCCTATCTAGTGAATGTAGGACTTGACTGCATGGCATTCCATGGACAGATGCAGTGTAGACACAGTATGCATTCCAGACCCTTCCTCCAAATGTTTCATCCAGCATCTGTACATAATCCTAAATTCAATCTCAGATTTCATAACACATCGTGCTACACAGTCAACGTAGAATTATAAATTGATTTGAATTTTGCAAAATGCAGATTTTCTATAACCTAATAATAACTGAGCCATGTTTCAAGTAGTCTTCATTAATGGTTTTTTATGATACTTGACAGTGGCACAAAGTGTCAGTGCAAAAAGAAGAGTTGTGTACTTACTGTAACAGTAACCGTTTGAGAAGCTATCTTTCATCAGGCCGCACCTCTGGAACTTATAGTAGCCAGGCACTGGGATCACATGTAACTTCTGCAAATAGTTCACGTGAGGCAGCCCACTACGACATCAGGAGTCAGCATATACATAAACGTGGGCAGCCTCTCCTCTCAGTTCACCACTGGAGGTCATGCTCATAGGATCGTCCTCTAGGGAATCCGGAGATAACCTAGCACTCCACACATACCGAGCAAAACAGAGGGCTGTGAATGGATGGTAGCAACGTGGACAATAGCACACAAATCTGTTGTTGCACAGCCAAAAAGTGGGAAGGAGGGTGTAACAACAAGGTCTGATGAGACTCTTTCAAAGATCTACTGTTATGGTAAGTGCAAAACTGTTTTATCTTCTTTGAGGGCAGCTCTTTCATTGGCCCACCACTTTGGACCAAGTCCTAAGCAGTACCAAAAGGAACAGTGTGTATTCCTCAAGCCTATAGTCTTATAAAAGATGATCTTGTACTACTAGGCAAACCCAGCTCATCTATGAGAGACAATGTGCAGACTATAGTGTTTAATTACAGTGTGGACAGTACTGCTGGTAACAACTGCACAGATTTCTGCGGCAGATACCTTCCAGAAACAAGCAACACAGGTGGCCAGGCCCATAGTGGAATGATCACAAACCACACATTAAGTTCCTTACTCTACTTCCTGTAACCAAGTGTGACATAGTTTGCTAGCCATCTAGACACGCACATTTTAGAACGCGGGGCATCCTCTTTTCCAAGAGTGAATGAAACAAAAATCTGAAAGAATGTCCTGCCGTCCTTTGTATGGTGTGTATAGAACTTGAGTATTCTATGCTCATGATCATCTAAGGTATGGAGCAATGCTTCCCCTGGATTTGCCTGCTCTGTATAATACACTGGAAGGTGGATGGTTTGATTTAAAGTAAAATTAGAAACGTTGGACTAGCATGGCGAGACACCTAGTCTTTGTGAAAAATCACATAAAGAGGATCACATATTACGGTCTACAGCTTGGAAATCCTTTGAGCAGAAGTGATTGCAACTAAAAATAATGCTTACCAAGTAAGAAAGTATAAGTCGCAAGTCAGGGCCTGTTCACAAGGAGCCAAGGTGAACTTTTCCAACATAAATGTCACTTTCCAAGCTGGGAATGGATTTCAAATAGGAGAATTTATGGCCACAAGGTACAGGCTACATGTAAATGAGCAACCATATGGTCATCTATAGGCATATGGAAAGCTGATATGGCAGCCAGGTTCACATCGATTGAGGAGTACTGTAGGCCTGAATCTGATAAGGACAGCACATACTCTTGAACATTACTAACTGGACAGGTAAGCAGATCCAGGTGATGAGAAGCAGCACATAGAAGAAACACCTTTCGCTTCATGGAGCTTGTCTTGTGGATAATTTACTGGCAGCCACCAGAAAATCAACCACCTTCTGTGTGAAACACCAAAGCAATCTATAGCTATGTCTTCAGGAGCCATGCATGCAGAAGTAGAGACTTCAGTTCTGGATGGACCAGGTTTCTCTGTTCTTGTGACAGTACATCCTTGCACAGGGGCAGATGGAGTCAAGGTTTCACTGCCAGCTGTTGCAGCGGGGGGGGACTAAAATTTCCAAGGGCATAGGTGAGCCATGTGTATTACAGTTACAACTCCATTTTGAGGAAGGTATACAGAAACATTTTTAAAGAGAGGGACAGCACATCTCACCAGAAAACTCTATGCCCTGGAGTAAGCAAGCATGAATGCAGCAGTCTTGAGTGCTGTGGGGACACATAAAGGTCCAACTCAGGATGAATTCATTTCTCGAATAGGTCATCAGCCACCAAGGTCAGCAGTTCCACTTGTGCATCTTGTAGTCTGATCTACTTAGTTTTTCTTCCAAGACATTTTGGACGCCTGTAACACGCATGGTTGATAGTTCTAGACCGTGTTCAAGAGCACAATACCAACTCTCCTTTATTCCATGCTCAGCAGATAAGAAGGAGTTCCCCCCTGTTTATTGATGTAATGCAACACACTGACATTGTCCATCTGGATTAACAGAAGACCCGGGGACCACTTCTTCTGGAACACCTAGACTCTGTGTAGAATTTACCTCATTCCCAGAAATGTGATGTGCAAAGTGCATTTCAATTGGGTCCAAGGGCCCTGTGTCTGATGAGAGCCCATGTGAACTCCCAACACCAAAGCATCCATGGTGAGAATCTCAACAGATGGGATCAGTAACAGAATCCCCATGATGCGAAAGCAATAAGACACGACAGTGTGTGCATGGAACAGATTTTACCGCACGGCCAGGGGGCATAATAAAGCACGAGGACCCTGGCTGAGTGCTTTTAGCCCCTGTTGTGCGGTAAAATCTGTTCCATACACACCCTGAAGTGTCTTACTGCGCCTATAAAATGGTCTACTTTAAAAAAAAAAAACCTTTTACAGTTAGAAAATGAATTTAATATGTGGTAAATACAATTTACTTATGCTAATTTTAGATAAAATAGTCCTTCTACCTACCACAAAATGACATCATCCTGCTAGATTGTCCCTGTTGTCATGAAAAGTAAAAAATAAAACATACTACGTCCCAACCTTATGGTAGTAAAAGTTCTTTGCAGGTCACTTAGAACTCTATAAAGTACAGTTGCTACTAGTGAAGCTTGTCCTACCCTGCTATTAAACAATGGGCATTGGGCAAATACAGACCCATGAGTTCTTGCACTGCGATGTGCCCCAGTATGTCGCATATAACCAAATTAACATATTGGCATGACAATAGCCTGAGATGGGACCGTTCCGTGTCCTCGGCTGCATGTTCATTGTTATGTTCTAACATTTAATCTGGTCTTGTTCAACAAACTCACACTGCAACAGGAATAGAGCAGCTTTCATTTTTATTCAGGAGCCTCTCTCTCTCAACAACAACACTCTCTGTCTGCTCTCTTTCTAGCTTACACATATCAGAATGCTGCCCTCAAGTGGCAGAAGTAATGCAATGCATTACCATTTCAAATACATAACATTTCCTCCCCACTAAATTATATTGTTACCAAATGAACAAGTATTAGCATTATTCGCTATTATTAAGATGGTTCATACTATGCTAGAGGTAGGGGGTAGACTGCCCCAGGCCTCGAACCAGTCAAGGGGATTATTCTGCCCCAATAATCTGATCTGGCTCTCTAACTACACAAAACATTTATTTCTTTTAAATGTCTCACAGGTTCAAACGATCTGGAGGTTTTGAAGTTCGAGATGGATAACGTCTCTCGTGAGCAACACTTGGCATGGCTGCCCGGTCTGGTACCTCCCTCCGATCCTCGGTTGGTGGTTGTACAGCCTCACCATTGCTCCTCTCCACCTCCTCCTTTGCATCTTCAGGAGGTGTTGAGACTTCCGTAGTGGGGCTTCTGTAAGCTACGGCAGATGGAATCCACATTTCCCGTGGGTTGTCTTCCCGGGAAGTGTCCCCATCTGTGCGCTGCTGAAGATCTAGGAGCTGTTCAGCATGACGTTTCCATTTCACTCCAGATTCAACATCAACTGTATATGACACTGGACCCGTCTGGGATGTCACCACACCAGAGGTCCACTTTTTCCCCTTCCGGTAATCTCGAACAAGCACTTCTTGACCAACAATGAACTGCCTGTCCCTTGAACGAGCTTGCCGGCGTAGTATTTGAGATTCTTGGTTCTTCAAAACCTCTGATGCCACATCTGGCTTAAGCAAATCAAGACGGGAGCGAAGCTTACACCGAAAAAACAACATTGCTGGAGATTCCTTTGTTGTAGCATGGGGTGTATTTCGGTATGCCAACAGGAAGTTATCCAACTTGTGTTGTAAGGTCAAAGACCCCCCCGATTTCAGAGCATTCTTCATGGTTTGCACAAAACGCTCCGCTAGACCATTAGTCGAGGGGTGATATGGGGCACTACGAATATGCCTCACACCATTGGACTTCAAAAATACTGCAAAGTCACTAGAAATAAATTGTGGTCCATTATCACTGACCAGCTGTTCAGGAATCCCGTAACAGCTAAATAGTCCTCGCAGCACTTGAATGGTCTTACTGGTAGTAGTGGTGTCCATGACTTGAATTTCAGGCCACTTTGAGTGGGCATCTACAACAATTAAGTACATGTGTCCCTCCCACGGCCCCACAAAATCTACATGAATGTGCTGCCACGGTGCACCTGGCCACATCCAGGGATGTAGAGGTGAGGGACACAGCATTTTCTGAACACGCTGACAAGTAGTTCATGTTTTTGCTTGTTGCTCAATTTGCAAATCAATCCCTGGCCACCAAATATAGCTTCTAGCTAAAGCCTTCATTCTCACTATGCCCGGGTGTCCCACATGTAGCTCTTCCAAAACACGAATACGTAGTTTTGAAGGGACAATCACCCGGACACCCCACATCAAGCAACCTTGCTGTACTGAAAGCTCATTACGTCTGACGTAGAATGGTGATAACTCATCGTGAATGTCCTGGTTCACAGTAAAATTCCCTTTTGTTACTAAGTCCAAGACTCGAGACAACACAGGATCAACTTTTGTCTCCTTTTTAATTTCAGAACTTGTAATAGGTAATTTCTCAAGCTGACTGATGTAGAAGACATCAACAGTGTCCACCTTGTCACTGTGGGCTACCTGCAGAGGCAATCTTGAGAGCCCATCAGCATTGCCATGAAGAGCTGCTTTCTTGTATTCAATGCGGTAATTGTGAACTGATAACAAGAGAGCCCAACGTTGCATTCTGGCTGCTGCCATGGAAGGAATACCTTTGTGGGGGCTGAAAATGGTCATGAGGGGACGGTGATCAGTGAGGAGTGTGAATTTCCGACCATAGAGGTATTGGTGGAATTTGCGAACTCCGAACACTATTACAAAGCTTCTCTCTCAATTTGGGCATAGTTTTGTTCAGCTTGCTGAGGTTCTGGATGCAAAGGCAATTGGCTTTTCTCCCCATTCGGTAGAACATGAGAAAGAACTGCTCCCACCCCATAAGGTGAGGCATCACACGCCAGTCTAATGCTCAGCTGTGGATTATAGTGAATGAGCACATCTTGAGAAACAAGCTGCTTTTAGCCTTCTTAAGCACTCTCACAGTCCTTTGTCCAACACCAGGACTTCCCTTGCACAGCAAGCCATTTAGTGGGTTGAGAATCGTAGCCAGATTAGGAATAAACCTGCCATAGTAATTTAACAGGCCCAAGAACGACCTGTACTGGCTCACATTTTCGATGCTGGAAGCGTCCACAATCGCTTTTTTTTCTCAGGCGATTTGTGTAAGCCCGCTGCATCTATGGTATGGCCCAAGTACTCCAATGAAGTCTTGAAAAATTCACACTTCTCCTTCTGGACACGCAAACCAAAATCTTCCAAGCACTGCAGAACTGCATCCAGGTTCTTCAGGTGCTCTGCATCATTCCTTCCGGTCACCAGTATATCATCCAGGTAACAGTGAACATTTGGAAGACCTCATAAAACCTGTTCCATAGCTTGCTGAAATATGACTGGAGCTGATGCAATACCAAAAGGTAGGCAATTATAGCAGAAGAGACCCTTTTGGGTGGTTATTGTGAGATATTTCCTTGAGTTTTCATCTACTCTCATTTGTAGATAAGCATGTGACAAATCCAGCTTACTGAAGCGTTGGCCCTGTGCCAGCGAAGCAAACAAGTCTTCGATGCGTGGAATCGGATACTGTTCCACACACAGAACTGGATTTATGGTTACTTTAAAGTCTCCACATATTCGCACGGAACCGTCTTTCTTCACCACTGGCACTACTGGCGTTGCCCAGTCACTACACTGTACAGGTGACAAGACTCCAGCTTCGGTTAGGCGAGTTAATTCGGCCTCCACTTTCGGTCTGAGTGCATAAGGTACTGGGCGAGGTTGACAAAATTTTGGTTTGTGCTGTGGCTTCAAAAACACTCTTGCCTCAATGTCCTTCATTGTGCATAGCATCCCTTTGAATAAAGGAGCATGTTTGTGCAACACTGCTTCTAGAGTGTTGTGGTCACCCGTATTGACAGTCCTTATCTCCTGCCAGTTGAGGCATATTTTCCTCAGCCATTCTCAGCCTAAGAGTGAAGGGTAGTTACCTTTAACCACGTACAAAGGCAGTAGTGCCGTTTGCCCATTTATTTTCACCTGCATCTTGATGACACCTTCAGGTGAAATTGCCTCGCCAGTGTATGTCCTCAGTACAATGTCAGTCATTTGCAGGGGTAGATGACTCAACATAGTTTCATACTTGTCTGTAGAAATCAATGAAACTGCAGCACCTGTGTCCAATTCCATTTTCAGTGGTATCCCTTCAATTTCAGGTGTTACACAGATGGTTGCTGTTTCCCCTTTAAGAGTCAGCACATGCAATGCTAATTCAGTATCAGTGTCATCACTGCATGTTCCCTGTGTTTCCACACAATGTACTTCTCTCTTTCTACATTTTGCAAATTGCTTCCCTTTGCTTCCATTGATTTCCCCTCCTTTCTTTTTCCCTCTGCACACTCGCCCAATGTGGCCTTTCTTCCCACAGTTATGACATGTCTGTTCTTTAAACCAGCAGTCCTTATCACTGTGATTAGCCTTGCCACAATGACTACATTTGTTAGGCTTCCTGGGAGAAAAGAAGGATAAAGCATTTACTTTCAGGGAATCACTTAGGTGCTGAGCCTCCCGTGCAGCTGTTTCCATTGATACAGCGATCTCTATCACTTTCTTGTATGTCAGTCCCGCCTCCGTTAATAGATGCTTCTGTGTCGCTTCACTTTTCAAACCGCACACAAATCTGTCTCAGAGGGCATCATCTAAATGCGTGACAAACTCGCAATGCTCAGCTAATTTCTTTAGAACAGCCACATACTGCGCAACAGACTCACCCTCTGCTTGATTTCATTTGTGAAAGCGAAATCTTTCAGCAATCACCAGAGGCTTAGGAGAGAAATGTGTCTGTAAGACCTCCACAATACTGGCAAAAGTTTTCTCCCCGGGCTTTTCTGGTGCTATCAGACTTCTCAGCAAACTGTACGTTGTGCTGCCCATGACACTCAGTAACACAGCCACTTGTTTTTCATCACTTATATCATTTGCTATGACAAAATGTCCAAATCTCTCAATATAAGTTGTCCATTGTTCCACATTTTCATCAAAGGCATCAATATGTCCTATAGTCACAGCCATCTTTTTGTGTTTCTCACAGGTTCACTCATGGGTCCAAAAGTTAAGTCTCAGGAAAAACCCTCACAGCTGTAGTTTGTTCTGGTAAGGTACAGGAGAGTAACTAAACACCAAGTCGCCAATTATGTTATGTTCTAACATTTAATCTGGTCTTGTTCAACAAACTCACACTGCAACAGGAATAGAGCAGCTTTCATTTTTATTCAGGAGCCTCTCTCTCTCTCAACAACAACACTCTCTGTCTGCTCTCTTTCTAGCTTACACATATCAGAATGCTGCCCTCAAGTGGCAGAAGTAACGCAATGCATTACCATTTCAAATACATAACATTCATCTAGTCCCACACTGCACCCTGTCACTTTCCCTTTGGCTTCACAGTTCACTTCAGTGCTGGTGGCCCTGTCCCACTTGGTATCACCTCCCCCCTCCCATCTCTGCCCCTCCTCTAGTTTACGTTCCCAGTTGAAGAGCGCTAGCTGTCAGACAGCAAGGCAGTGAGTGGGTGACAGGAAGATAAAGGGAGCCACTGCTCCATTTATACTGTACTTTGTTTATTGTGGATTCAAGGGCTGCGATTCGGACATGTGACCAAAGCTGGCTGAGGTGATTGTAAAGTGTCAAGTTTGTGGCAGAGCAGATTTGGTGATGGAGACTGATGTGCTGATGCCAGTGTAATTAATGAACACTATCAGCTGAGAGATCGAGGCACCCCCAGTGCAGGAACTGCAAGACAGAGAGACAGTAAAAGTCTTATAGTTTATAAAATGGGTAGGCTAAAGCGTCTCGCATTGTGTAAAGAAAAGATGGCTGCCAGAGAAAATGCCAATGTTCTATGGCACCAGAATCTTGCCATTTTTACTGCCAGCTCTGTTTTTCACCCATGCATGGAACACATTTTATGCATGGAGAGCTTGGGCTCTGATTGGCTGGTTTAGCCTACCCATTTTATAATGCATCGTATCCTCCAGCTGAGCACTTTGCACACATGGGGTATAACTAGAATCATCTGTTCAAGATTGTCCCTGAGCTGGTCTGGTCTCACTGGACTCGTGTCCACTGGAGGATCAACATTTGCAGCCTGGACAATGGTGCTGTGACACTGGCCCCAACCACGAGTCCCAGCAGGCATTTAAATGTCCTTGCTGAGACATAATCGATGTGGTGTACTAAGTGCTTGGGAAATCAGGTGGTTGGCTATGTCCAAAGGCAGGAAAACTGAGCCCTGGGGCCTGTCAAGGACTGCCCCTATGTACGGCAGTCACTGGTGTATGATAATACTGACTGTGGCATGTTGACTGTCACCACAAGAGCATCGAACAACTGTCTGGCTTGAGGTAATGTTTTCAACAGCTGGTCCTTGGAGTGGGCTTTTAATAGCCAATCATCCAGGAATGTGAACACATGCAAGCCTTCTCTGCAAAAAGCTGCTGTCACCAGTGACAAGCATTATTTAAGACCAGTGTCTCAGAAGTCAAGCCAAAGGGCAAAGGTCCGAATTGGTAATGATCCTCGGATACAAGGTCCTCTAGTATTTTATGTGTGTTTTCTTGAACTTGATACGGAGGTACGCATCTTTAATACACAAGCAGTATTTCCAGTACCCTTTTAGCAGTAATGGAAGTGAGCATTCTGAACTTCTTGTATTGTGTGAAGTTCAGTTCTCTGAGATTGGGAATGAGCCTCAGGTATCCCGTCCACTTGGGTACAAGGAAGCACTGGGAGTAAAATCCTGTGTTCATCTGTTCTAGGGTGACAGCTTCTATGGGCTGTTTTTGTAGCCAGTTAGCTAATTCATCCCAGTACAAGGGCAGGTGCCCTGGAGGGTATTTTGACAGCACTCCGGGGATGACATAAAGTACTGATCTTAACTTACAGAGCTTGATCTTCTTCTATGAACTCTGGAAACCATGCAACAGTAGACATCTGTCACCATTGCTCTAAATGGTGGAGAGCTAAGTCCCCAACAACCACCCCTGTAGCTAAATGTGATTGTTGGTGTATAAGGAGTCAGGACGAGACAGTGGAGGGTGGCTCCACCTGCTCTGCCACCACTGGGTGCTTTTAAGAGTGCACTTGGGATAGTGCAAGGAACTAGTAAGGCCCCTTTTTCTTTGTGCCATCCCTTCTGTCATGTGGTTGGGCACTGTCCCATAACACCGCCTGTGTAAAATGCTCCCCTGCTCCTACCCCTGGGTTGGTGAGGTAGAAGGAGTGCACCGATTTCACAGTCCTGCTTGAGGTTTGGATACCTTTTACAATCTCCTGTACCTCATGACCAGACAACTATTGCCATCTATATGGGGTATCAATAATTGTTGCATATAAGTTGCATATACTGTCTCTCTGATTCATTAGTATCGCCCGAGACAGATGACAGAGGGCACTGCAGAGGCAGAAGCATCAGAAATATCATAAGTTGTGTGGTGCAGATGTTTGCTCAAATCAGCACCAGCAGTCAGGTTTTTCATTCAGTTCTGTTTTGAGGTGCCCTCAGACACTGCATGTGCATTAGCCTTAGCCAGACTCCAGAAGGTGTTCTTATACTTCATCATATAAGGCCCAATGATCCAGAGTCATATGTAGACTTGCCAAGGACACCCGACCTCCTATATTCTTTGTCAGGAGGAAGGAAGCTCAGGTGTTCAGGCATCCTGCATCTGTCTGGCATCAGTGATTACCACGGAGTCGGTCTCAGATTGTGTAAAATAAAAATGCTTCCTCCTGAAAGGGGCATAATTATTGTTATCTGCCTTCATGGGGATAGCTGATATATTGTTTTGTCTGTACCAAGCTGCACACTTGGCATCCTCCAAGGCTGGAAGCATAGGAGGCATCATAATCGGAGACTGGCAACTCCATGATCTCCAGCAGGTATTTTTTAGAAGTGTCTTGCTTTAAGACAGCAAAGTTCATGTCAGCTTGCATCTGCTGCATTATGTTGAAAAATGGAGGTTCATCTTGTGGTGACATTGGTGTGTTCAACACAGAGTTATCACTGCAAGACATTATAGAGCTGGTGCTATGTTCATAATGGCTCTCAGCATGGAGTTATTTTTCCTCCTGTTCTTCAGTCATACTCATATCTCTCATTGACTGGGTTAATTGGAATGGGCGACTGCACCAGAAACATCAGCGGAGGCGTAGGACAACTCTGTGGCAAGGGCTACCTTGTGCCATAGAAGGATAAGTTATAGAACACACAATCAATTGGCTCCCAGGAACTTGGAGACCAGTCAACAGATGCCTTATCATGTCTGAGAAGGTGAGGACTGGCTGAGCATCAGCTCTACTGTGGTTAGCGGACATGACTGTGAGGAACAGGGGTGGGTGGGTGGGTCCCCATCATCAGTTGTGATGTTAGTGCGGTGGGTGGGTCCCCATCATCAGTTGTGATGTTAGTGCTGGGTGGGTGGGTCCCTATCATCAGTTGTGATGTTAGTGCGGGTGGGTGTGACCCTATCATCAGTTGTGATGTTAGTACAGGTGGGTGTGTCCCTATCATCAGTTGTGATGTTAGTGCCGGTGGGTGTGTCCCTATCATCAGTTGTGATGTTAGGGCCATAATGTACCCCATAGTGCCTATGCCAAGGCTCAACCTCACTGTGACTTTTTAAGAGTCATGGAGGCAGTTGCAGTCACCACTGAAGTGGATGATGTTGAAGTAGATGCCATACCTGTAAAGCACAGGGGCAACCTGGAGGCACTGAGGATGACTTGCCCTTCTCCCAGTGCTTGTGACTTTGGAAGACCATGATTTGGTTGATAGAACCATTGGTGCAGATTTCCCATGGAGCTGCTTCTCCATTCCATGGTGTTTGGGATTACAAATTGCTTTAAAGTTCCCTTTCTGCATTTGCATACTGCTATACCACGGCCATAGCCCTGTGGAAATGGTGTCGTCACTGTATCCTCCTCTTACCATTCAACTGTCATTTGAAGTACTACTTGGCTGCCATTGCTTGTATGATTAGTCACATGGTTCCCAGTATATCTATATTGATCTGGTGCCTCCCTTCCCTTCACAGCTTTTAGTTCCTCTTTCATAGAAGATCCCCCAACCCACTTCCTCACCCCATTCCTCATGTGCTGGTTGGTTCTGCACAGATCTCACAAAAATGTTGTTTGCCTGCTCGAGTGAATGTCCCAGAGTGATATTACCCACTACCACTTTCCGAGTATATTTCTAATGAAGTAGGCATTTTAAACATTTTTATGCTGTTTTGGAGGATCATCATGGCTTGTGTATGACCCTACCTTGCATTTCCATGTGGACACCCACCACTGTTCTTCTAGAAGCTGTAATATGTTGTGGAACCGCTCAGTGAAGTGCTGTAACCACGTTTATACAGTGGGGGTGAAGAGATATGCCCCTAAGAAAACAGTCGTAGTGTCACTGCATATTGAGATCCACATGCTGACGTGTACACAGTGAGAAAAGCCACCATATATATATATATACATATATCATGTACATGTCAGCAGAAAATATCAGTATTCTTTGTCACACGTCTGAAGAGCCGAACGCCGCGGAACAACACCAACCGAAAAAGAAACCACAGGTACCACATACTTTAAAAACAAACCATGCCAAAGTAAAAAAAAGACCCTATTGTATGAAACGGATATGTGATGTCAAGGGGCTTGAAATGAGTGATATCACAACTTGTGTAAAGTCAGCTCTGGGAACAACCATAGTCATGATACTCCCCGAGCTGACTTGCCACTTGTTGTGATAGTAGTCATATCAAGCCCCTTTACCATCACGTATCCCCTTATTGTGCATGTCACAAGGGTGTGCACATCAAAAGTCTGTTTGGTAGTTGCTACTGCAACAACTTATACAGTACAGTACATTGCCTCATAGGACTGTGTGTGGAGCCACAGTTATGTTTTTCCCTGTTGGTCCTAATCCTTTCTGATATCATCTCCACAGCAATGGGTTATGTTACTAACATGTAATTATGACTTCAGCAGATGTAAAAGTATGGTAATTTTAAGACAAAAATATTTTCATACAAACTTACTTATAAAAATATGTGATGATACACACACTAAACAGAATTATTTTCCTTTCTGGGCATATCAACAGCAACCATAAGTTGCTTTCCTGGAGAATGTTTTTTCATGGATGCATTGATGGCTACAGTCGCACTGTAGTTTATTTGAATTGCTTAGACAACAACAAAGCATTAAGCATACTCAGTCTTTTTCAAAATGGTTTTCTGAGGTATGGTTTGCCATCCCGAGTAAGAGGTGATCATGGAGTTGAAAATGTTGATGTCGCTCTATTCATGTTGGACACAATGCGCCTGAATCGTGGCAGCTTCATAACAGGCCGAAGTGTTCATAATCAGAGAGTTGAGCGGTTATGGGCTGAACTGAACAGAGTTGTTACTGCTTACCATCATGATCTGTTCCAGTTTATGGAAGTACTGAATATTTTGAATCCACACAATGAAGTTCATATGTTTACTTTGCACTATGTTTATCTGCCTAGGATTAATCAGTCATTAAGTGAATTTATTAATCAATGGAGCAATCATGGTCTCAGAACAGAATGAGGATATTCACCTCTACAGCTGTGGCATTGTGGTGTAATACAACAAATTGCTTCAAACAACAGTGCTAATAATGACATATTTACTGGTACTATTGAGGAGTTTGGTATTGATGATTTTACACCCCTGCCACCTCTGCAAACCAATAACATTTCTGTCCCAGAGAATTCCATCAGTGTTACTGCTGAGCTGTATCAATTAATACATGAAACAGTGAATCCACTAGAAAATGATGGCAATCATGGAATTGAACTTTATCAGGCAGTGTGTAATGTTACATAGAAACATAGAATTTGACGGCAGATAAGGACCGCTTGGCCCACCTAGTCTGCCCATTTCCCTACCTAATGCATAGGCTGCAGATCCTAGTTAACCAACAGCTTACTTCCTCCTACCCCCCAACTAGAATTGCCTTATGTCTGTCACATGCATTCTTGAATTCCTCCACTGTTTTTGAGTCCACTATGTCCTCAGGAAGGCTGTTTCATGTATCCACAACCCTCTCCATGAAAAAATACTTCCTCACATTACCTCTGAGCTGTCCCCCCTCTATCTTCAAATTGTGCCCCCTTGTTCTTGCACATCTCTTTTTTTGAAAGATGCTACCCTCTTGGACTCTGTTGATTCCCTTGAGGTACTTGAAAGTTTCTATCATGTCCCCCCTCTCCCTCTTCTCCTCGAGTGTATACATATTAAGCCTCTTTAATCTCTCTTCATATGTCTTCTGGTGCAGACCCTGCACCAGTTTAGTTGCCCTCCTCTGTTGTGGAAATTATCACTCAAGCTGACCTATATTCATGAACAGCCCTTATATCTGACTTATTACTAGAAATAAAAAAAATGGTCCATTGAACACCTGTACTCCTTTTTTTTACCTTTTAGCTATTATAATTATTTCATTTCTTAGAGGTAGTTAAAGCAGTTAAAGGACCTTGGCTGATGACTGTGTGAGGAGGATTAAGGCTTTAATTGACTTAACAGCGGCTGATAGCATGTGCTGCTAATGCTTACAACTTAAACATTGGCAGCACGTACAACTGGGAGTGGCAAAGTGAGAGAGTCCATAGAACCCCACAATCACAGGTATCAGGTGCCGGATACACAGATGTTTACATCTCCTTCAGAGCTATTTCAAAAACCTTTATACAAAGATTCACCTCCCTCCCTATGGACACTGGCTCCACTGAACCTTTGCTCCAAAGCATGTTCTGTTGTCCTGTGTTAGTTTATTGTACTCAGACAGAAAATATATCTGTATCTGCAGCATTCCATACTGTATACACTCACTCACTTGCCAGTTTCCTAATAAATGAAACAACAGTGATACAGCCACACACCTCAGATACCTGCCTGGCCTGCTGCAGCCACCAGAAAGCGGCCGGCAACCACCTACTCTGCCTAGCATTCAGCCTGTGTGTGTGTGTGGGGGGGGGGGTATTTCCAGCAGGCTAGCACATCAGCCTGCTACTACACAGTCTTTCAGTAGGCTAGCACATCAGCCTGCTACGCAGTCTTCCACATACTCAGCTAAACCATTTAACAGGCTGCTTCATGCTTGTTTAAAACATTTGATAAGTCTAACCTCTGCCCACAGTCACTCTCACAAAAATACTATACCACCCCTTTCATTTGTTCTAGTCTATACCCACCTGTCTTGAAAACTGGGGAGCATTATTCTACCCCCCTGACCGGGGGTATTATTCTCATCCCCTGGCAGTGGGTATTTTTTGCTATACTCCTCTCCCCGATTTAATTAGATCTCCAGTCCGAAATGAGTCTTGGCTGGCTCTGTGTGACTCCTGCTCCCGACACTCCTTGCTCCTTTCTCCAAGTTCCAATATGACCGGTGGTGGCAGGCCCACTCATTCAAGTCACCATTGTCTCGTCATGGCCCTTGAATTGACCGGCTAGTCAGGTGGGGGGGAGTCGGTGATGACAAGAGGTAACGGACAGAGTAACGGTACTAGACCACAGCAAGAGACAGGATCACAGACAACCTCAGTCAGCAGCTGGCCTGGCACAAACAGCCAAGAAACAGCATTGGTCAGCAAGAAGAGATCCTCTGTGGGATTCACAGGACCACAGGAGGATAGATCAGTTGATTCAATGCACTGCACTGCCCCGAGCCAAGTTCTCACACTAGGGGTCACCGTCAAAAATAAATCCATCCAGCGAGCAGACACAAGTTGGCTACACAGTGACGACCGATCACATTACAGCTCCTTCCAATCCTCCTCATCTTTCCTGAGTCACTAACTGCAGTGCGACAGTGCGTGCTGTCAAGCGCCACCACATTCAAGCCGCTCTGCACTTCTGATTGTCTCACAATGGAGAGGAGGAGGTGGAGCAGACTCACCTGGAGATCAATTGGGCCTGACTTGAGTAGTAATTTGTAGTTTCTTCTCCAGGGTGCCGGGGCCCGGCGTGCCACGGCTGATCCAGCTTTGCTTTGAACTCTGTGAGTGCTGCTGCTACATATTTAATTTAAATTAAATAAAGTCAAGTGCAATGCCAGAGAGAAGAGGTGCCGGGGCTCAGCCCCGGAGTGAAAAGAGGTGCCGGGGCTGAGCCCTGGCTAGCACCAACACAAATTAAGCACTGATGTCCTGTATTATTCATCCCAAATGAGAATGATTGAAGATTTAAGATGGGAAGGTTCTTAAATCAGTTGGGAAATATTGAGGGATTTAACATTTTTGCAGATTCTGTTCAGGTGGGAGAGCATACTGATGTTAACATCACCAAGTATAAGCAACTCATCAGTGAAGGACTGGGAACAGATGGCGGTGACTTCATTAACCAATGCAGGGGACAGGACAGTGCAACAGTCAACCACAGCAACAAACATAGAGACTGAGAAGGAGAGGGACGCCTTGAGGAGGAGCTGCCCATTTGAGGAGGGAGAGGGGACCAATATCATGGTGCAAACAGGATGCCAGAGGACAGGTACTGTATAATGTTACTCCCCCAACCCTCCTGGGTTGATCCGACCCAAGTACAGAATATCCAGTGTTGGCCACAGCGGAATAATGGATCTTATGAGAAAGCCAAGAATCTCAGAAGATGAGGACATTGTAGTGGAGGTTGATGAGGGACTGTAACTGATACAGATTTGATAGAAGACTACAGATGTTAAGGGAGGCAAGGCAAAGTCATCTGGGGAGATGCAGTGTTGTGGAGGGGATGGTGCCACAACAGAGTTTGATGTTTTCTGCCACTGTAAAAGGGAGGGAGACAAGGATATTAAAGGTCTTTGATAAGCCAATGAAGGAGAGGAGGTGAGGGAGGTCAGCACAGAGGGGAGAAGAGGTACCAGAGTGATTGAAGGTTGATCCATGAAGCTTGTATGAGACAGCCCCCAAGGACAACAAGTTGAATTAAAGAGGGACTGGAGGGTGGAGAAGGGGATGGTGGTGGGAAGGAGGAAAGGCGGGTGGGGAAGGAGAAGGGGGGAAGGGTACCATTGAAGTAGGTATGGAGGAGAGGGAAAATGGAGGGGTGACGAGAAGGGTACAAACACAAGGGAGTTGTGTTTTGGGGTGAGTTTTGCACAGAAGGGAGGCAGGGGCAATGAAGACCTGCCCTAACGTGGGCGAGTAAGGACAGCAAGGACCCAATCAAGGTGTGAAAGCTAGGGCAAGTCAAGCCTGACCCAGTGGGGGGCCTTAATGAGATGGAGAGTGGACTGCGGGTAACACAGAATAGGGAGAAGCGGGATAGTGGGTAAGTCAAGTCACTAAGTGGAGCATTGAGGCCCAAAGTAGACATTACCAAAGACACTAGCGAAAATGAAGTACATCATGCAGGAGGTACGTTGCTTACTACAGACAAGCCCCGTGCGAACACCACTATAGTATAATAGCAGACAATTAGGTACACTGACATTTTGTGGGGTTGAACTTGGACATAGTCCACTGGCATCTACCTTTGCTTACTCCCCTTGAGGACTCCCGCTCCTGTTGGGATCACTCGTGCAGCACCACTAGATGACCAAGGGATTTAAATAGTCAGGTCCCACCTTCTGCCAAGATCTACATGCCCTGATTGCAACAAGGTGCAGCAGTCCATGAGCTTGTCCTGCTGATATAAAATCATATCATGCTGGCTTGTGAGAAGAGGAAGTCCATATGGAGCCTTGGACAGAATGCGCTCACCGGCTGGGCAGGTCTTGCAATGATCACCTTCCTTGTGGCTCTCTGGTGACTTTGGAGGATGGTCGGGCTAAACAGCAGAGTCATACCTTCTGACAAGTGCTACACACACTAATTGGAGGAAGCTGTAGCACTCCGTGAGCAGCTACTGGTGCTGTTACACAGGTCTTGACTGACCGGTGACAGGTGAAAATGTCTGTGAGGATTCTTGGGCAGAAGGCACATGACTCCTGGGCAGGAATAACAATGGGGGTCTTCATCCATGAAGACGGTTTGAGCAGTTAAGGTATTACGAATGTTGCATGAGATGTGGGTCTTAAGTTTTTGTACTAACGTTTTATAATTTGGGAGAGTAGTTCTTCTTTAACTCAATTAATAAACAATTTAGCCAGCCTAGGAGTGTGTCCCAATGTGGTAGCCTGTTTAAAAAAATGGCTGGACAACAGGACACAGATGATAGTGGTAAATAGAGTTCATGCCAAAGAAACTGGGGTTACAAGTGGGATACTGCAGGGTTCAGTACCGGGATCAGTCCTCTAATGTCTTTATAGATGACATTACAGAGGGACTGGAAGGAAAAGTATGCCTCTTTGCAGATGACACAAAAATCTGCAACAGGGCTGATACACAAGAGGGAGTGGAAAGAATGAGAAGGGACTTGGCAAGGTTGGAGGACTGGTCAGAAGTATGGCAGCTTAGATTCAGTGCACAGAAGTGCACAGTAATGCACATAGGAAACAAGAATCCAGAGGAAGAGTACACAATGGGGGGTGAGATATTAACAACACAAATGGAAAGGGACCTGGGGGTAGTCATATCACATGACATAAAGGTGGGCAAGCAATGTGAGACAGCAGTACGGAAGGCTGGCGGGATACTGGAATGCATAGGGAGAGGCATCATAAGTAGTAAACAAGAAGATGTTATCCCTCTGTACAGACAGTTGGTGAGACCCCATCTAGAATACTGTATGCAGTTCTGGAGAAGACACCCCCACAAGGACACAGACAGGATGGAGGCAGTCCAGAGCAAGGCAACTAAAATGGTGCAAGGACTGCATCAGAAGCCATACAAAGAGAGACTAAAGAAGCTTAATATGTATGCCCTCAAGAAAAGGGGGTAGCACATGATAGAAACTGTCAAGTACCTCAAGGGAATCAACAAAGTCAAAGAGTACAGCATCTTTCAGAACAAAAGAGACGTGCAAGAACAAGGGTGCATAATTTGAAGATAAACGGTGGTCGGATTAGGGGCAACGTCAGGAAGTATTTTTTCACAGACAGGGTGGTGGACACATGAAACAGCCTTCCTGAGGAGGCCGTGGGTCAAAAAAACAGTGTGGGACTTTAAGAATGCATAGGAAAGACATGCTGTTGGTTAAGTAGGATCTGCAGCTTATCCAATAGGTATGGAAATGGGAAGACTGGGTGAGCCAAGCAGTCCTTATCTCCTGTCAAAGTCTATGTTTGTACGTTAATACTTGGGAGTTCTCAAAGTGAGGTGAGGGAGGACACAAACGAGAGGTCAAGGAGTGTATCTTGTTGCTGCTGAGAAACCATTAAGCAGCGGCAATTCCAACAGGAATAGATAAAGAGGATGGAGATCATGACAAACAAAATCTTGTGATCGGAAGCAACACTGGACATGTGTCGAACGTCAAACAGAAGAGTGACATAGACTGAGAGAGGCACATTGCCACTCGCTCTTGGTAATGTACCACATTACAGCAGGGAATGTCTTCATCGAGATCCCAATACAGATATAAGACCGTGACATGAATACTACATATAGCTTTGGGTGTAGTGAGCACATGTTTTGGTAACAAGAATCACACACAGTTTTCTTAATTTGTAACTGTTTCTGTGTAAAAAGGGAGTTGAAAAGCACAGACGGTAACCACACCTAAAGATAGGAAAAATATCAAACCTTTCAAATGGAGCACGGACTCTGTTAATGATTTGAAACTTCAGCAAGTCTTTCAGTAGATTGTCTTTATCATTCACATTATGTACAGGCCTGGGACATCCAGCCAGAGCTAAGTAGTCTACGCTGCCATTGATAGCAACCTGCAGGTCATCTAATGTCATGAAATTTGAGATCTGAAGAAAATCAGAAAATAATAAAAATATGTTGTTTATGCATCGCAGCCTTAACAAAACTGCGTGAATATTCACAATGCAGCAACAGATTTCATATTGTTTAATGTTACATGTCACAAGACAAACCCCACAGTAAGCACTGACGATTCAGTTTATAAATCACTACTGCAGTTAAAAGTACAAAAAGGCAGTGAGAAATGAAGTCTGCAATGACTACTACATCCCAAAAATGGACAGTACTTTTCAAGCGAAACCATTGTAATGTTATGGCCTACAGTTTTCTCATGTTATCTGAAGCATAACATGTGGTGATGACTGGGAAATCCTTTGATTGAATTCAATGGGTTTCCTCCCTGTTACTCTACTCTGTAATCCTATCTTATGTGTTGATGCATTTACTTATCCCTCTGTGTTGTACTTTGTACTGCACTGCTTTGTGGTTTAGGTTTTGTATTCTTACTGTATACTTTTTCCTATTCAGCAAGGTATGTATTATGTTATAATCGTTACCTTGCACTTTATCCACTTTGTTTCTCTGTTCCAACTTCCAAGTGTTCCAACATTCCTGAAAACAGGCGCATTTAATGTCTAACAAACCCACCCAGTTATCAAACACAAAGTAAATTTAAACTAAATAATCTATCAGATCAGTACACTGTACCAATCCATTTCTATTATTCATACCATCGCTCACCTGATTTTCAAGAATCCTTACTATGTGTAAACAGCCCCCCGGCCCCATGAAGGATTACAAAACTACCTATGGTTCCTACCGGAAATGTCATATTATTTATTTCTGTTTTGGTCCACTAGAAAAGGATGAAGAAATACTTTGTTTTCCTTTTTATCTGTGGAGGGTATAAATATGCAAACCAACAGACATCAATTCCTGTTAAGCTTCTGGTCCTTTCATAGTGAATACAAGTACTTATGACAAGATGCTAATGAAATTAAATACTCTCTTTCAGCATTGCCACAGGATAGTACAGTTATGCAAAAACCTACCATAATAGTAGATGTTCTTTTTTTTTTTACACCGTTGTCCACCGTAATTGTAATCTTATGAAGTGTACTGTATTGTATTAATGGCCACGACCACCTTGAAAATGAGCTTGCTCAAGGGTGTTTATGCCTGGTTAAATAAAGTGATTGATTGATTGATGTTCTAGAGAAGCTGTTGCAGTAGGCAGCATTAGGACTAAGCCACCAGGCACTGGGACCACACAGAAAACGTCTAGCTAGCAGTATACAGCAGGCGACAGCCCCCAATGTCGGCACGTCGACAGCAGCCCATGGCATAAAAGGCGTGGTACCCCAGCCCCACTTCAGTTGTCCTGGACACCAGTAAGAAGGAGCAATAGGAGAATGACGGGCTACTGGAGATATAGAAAGGCACTGACATGAAAAAGCGAGTAGAGGAGTACGGGAAAATTGTGCCTACTTGAGCTCCCCTCAAACATATACTGTTATTGTAACTTCTTAACTGTGCTATCTTACTTCATGGTGACTCCTGCAGTAGCTAACACTGTTAGGGTGGAGTCCCAAGCAGTTCTAAAACAAGCAGAGACAACAACAGGAAGAATGAAAAAGGTCTGCGGTAGGCAAAAGTAGGACAGGGGCCCAAATGAATAACTCTGTTGAAGCTAACTCTGAACACAGAAGCAATGTCCAGTCAGTAATGCTTGACAAAGTAGTGGACCGAGGGCCCCCAGTGGGTGTCGCACAGATGTCTGCAGTAGACGAGAGTCTGAAAATAGACTGGGTATGTGGCTTCACTCCTAGTGAAGTGGACCTTATCAGCTCTGGGAGACAGGCAATGTCCATACAACAGGGTGCCTTCCATTTTGTGAGTGAAGGTAATGAACAGAACGGACCATCTAGAGTGCCTGGCCCGAAGGGTATAGACCTCTCAGATACTGCGTGCAGCCAGAGAGAGAAGAGTTTCTCCCAATGAAAGATATTATGATAAGACAATAACAGACTTCAGTACAATGAAATTGAGACATTACCTACAGTAGGGACTGAGAAATGAGCCCAATGCAGCTCTGTCTTTCTGAAAAGGGAAACAAGGTTTCTTGCACGAGACCTCTATGCTCAGAAATCATGGAAGCTGGAGCAACAGCACCCAGTTAGGGAGATGATCTGGTGGAGTCCTGCAGGAAAAAGGGCAGGAGACTTCAAACTGTACCAATGTCTCGCCTTCCACCGGGAAGCAGTAAACAAGAATGGCCAAAAAAAGCAGACATTCCAAGAGGAATGTCACACTCTGGTATCCAGCAGGAATAGGAGGTAATCCAGGAACTTTTGGACTGAAATGGAAAAAAAGGTCACATCCCTTCAAATCTGCCTAGGGCAACAAATGCTTCCACCTCACAGAGGAGATTGTTCTGAAACAAAATCCCAGCAATGCAACTGAAAAGACCCAAGACTGAGAAAAGACTACACGAGGAGGAGGAGGCAGGCAGAGAAATGAAGAGACCTCAGATCAGAATGGACTGAGTTGACCTGGCCCAGGAAAAACAAGTCTGAATAGTCTGTTGGTGAAGTTGAGGGGACCCGGCCAAGATCGCATTATAGGATCTTTCCTGCCTCCCTATCTGCAGTGGGGTGGGTGGAAAAACTCCGAAGAACCTAGAGAAAGATGTGTGAGGGGGGTTAAGGGACCTCTCCTCTGCAGACAGGGAAAAGGGGCGTCTCGTCATGAAACATCAGGCTCTGAAAGAAAAGGTAAGCTGAAACACGGACAAGTTGCATTGGATTGGGACAGAAGGGAGCTGCTGCTGGTCATGTCTGGATGTTGAAGCATTCTTCGACAACTGTTGTGTGCTGCTTCCACCTCTGCAGCTGAGCCCATGTGCAGCTGACATTGCAGTCCACGACAGTCTGAATGCCTGTCACCCGCATTGCCAAGATGCAATGGTCGTGTTGAATAATCCAATACTGCAGTCTGCACCATTGTGGTCTTTCAATGAGAGGGAGACAAGCATGTCCTCCCTCATCTTGCGGTGTACCATAGATGTCAATATAGACCATCTGGGATGGGAGTGGTCGCAGGAAAGACCGGGGGTGGAAGGACTGTCGTGTGTACAACACTGCCCTCATCCCTAGTTCCTGGATGTGGAGAGATAGCCCAGTACAGGTCCATGGTCACCAGAGGAGAAACTTCTTCACTTGTTCAGAATCAGAGACATAAATGTCATAGTCAGCCAACCCCTGCTTTTCCATAGTTTATCTAAGCAAACTGTTTTATATGCAAATGCTCCTGCAAAGGCAAGGCAATTTTATTTATATGGTTCCCAATCCCAGGGGCTCTGGTCACCCAACAGTAAAGCAAATAAATTAGAACAATGGATAAGAGAGTCATTTAAAATCATGGCTCCAGAGAAAGACATTAAGGAAACAAGTATTTAAACATACAGCATTTTAAAGAAAAAGTCACTGAAGGAGTACCTCACCCCCTTGGGAAGGGCATTCTAAAGGACTGGAGCCATAGTACTCAGCACACTGTCACCCTAGGATTTCAGATAAAATTTATGGATGACCATGATATGAGCCCTCCACTCACAGAAGAGCATGACCAGGAGTGTATGGAAGCAGGAGGTATTTCATTTCACCCAAATCCAGACCATGCAGTGCCTCTTATGTCAATAAGCACACACTGAAGCTGATGTACCACTGAACTGGCAGCCACTGGAGAACGTAGAGATCCAATGTGATGTGTTTGAACTGTGAAGTCCCAGCAAACAGCCATACTAACACATTCTGAACTAGCCGCAAAGGATACATCAGCCTCATGGATCTCCAATGGTATACATGACTAAGGCATGTAACACTGTTGCTATATTAGTCGTCTCAAGATAGGGACTAATCTAGGCAATGTTCTGAAGGCGATAAAAGTCACTGCCAACTGCTGACACCTGAAACTCCAGAGTCAGCCTGCAGCCCACAATGACTGCAAGATTCATTACCCTTGCTGCAGCATAAAAAGCAACACTGTCCAAAGGAAGGGCAGCACTACTATTTCTTGCCACTGTACCCGAATAACACGGCTCCACCAGTAGCACCTCTGGCTTTGAGTGATTAAGCCTAAGTCAGCTGGCTGCCTTCCAATGTTGGATTTTTGTAAGGCTCTCGCTCAGTTGTGAGACAGATGCACTGTCATCAGGGCACAAGACACATACAACTGGGTGTCATCATTAAAGCAGTGGAATGCCAGGCTGCAGCGTCCGATAACATCTGCATGTACATGTCAAATAACATGGGGGGCTAGAATCGCACACCAAAGTACACCACTGCAGAGCACATCGCTGATCAGTGTGAAAGAGCCAAGCGCCACTTGCCACGCTGTGTCACACATTTAGGACTCAAACCACCTAAACAGTTCCCAAGAGTTCAACACGTAGTGCCTTTGGCAATCCAGAAGCACCCCATGATGTACTATGTCAAATGCTTCTGAGAGGTCAAGCAGGACATGAACAGAACAATTTCCATGATCCCTTGCTAGAAGGAGATCATGGTGCACCCTGACTACCTCACTTTCCATACTATGGCTAGGCTGTAAATCAGACTGGAACGGCTCATGGATATCATATTTCTGCAAGTGTTGTCCAAGCTGCACCATCATCAGCTTCTTGATCAACTTCCCAATAAAAGATATATAATGTATGGTAGAACGCTGTTAACCTTAGGAAATCATCATTTCCTAAGGTTGTTAACCTATCAATGTGACGTAGAAATGTTGTTAACCTATTGATGCTACATCACATCGACAGGTTAACAACGGTGATCGGTCTGCGCATGTGCACGCTTTTTTTTTACACTGGAAACTGACGGATAAACACAGTGGTTAGGGAAGGACTGAATGGCCGTGGCAGTGACTATATTTCAAACAGTAAGCAGCCATTTTCCTTTTTACGTGGGACCATACACTATGAAAAGTAATGTATGATCCCTCTATCGGCAACCGGTCACTGTTAACCGTCTCGAGGTTGCCATGGCGATGAAAACCTCTCGAGCTTCCCTCTTGAGGTTTACACGGTCGCCCTGGCAACCTCTCGACAGTTAACAGGCCAGTTACCGATAGAGGACCATACATTATCCTCTATCTTATACATAGGTTTGTAGTTGGGAGAGATCAGCAGGTCACAAGGAAGCCTTTCTAGAGGGGAGGCCTCACCAAAGCCTTTTATAATTGTTGAGTGAACAAAAAAAAAAAAAAACTCCTCAATGGGAATTCAAAGTTTTTACTGGATGTCTTTAAAAATTCTGTCAGGGACATACCATGTTATAGAAGTGCTCACTGAATATGCCCACTGTTAAAATGTTTTTTTTTTAAGTTAATTATGAGTATGCCACTGAAACTTACAAACTGAAATTACCTTATTAAGTTTCCCAGCAATCTCTGAGTCACTGAGATCTTCCATTTTAGGCTCAACTGCATCTGGAGGACCATGCACAAGGCATCCAAATAGAGTGGTTGAAAAAAAACCCGGACTAGGACCACCATGGACCATTGATACAGCTATTATACGCCCAGCCTCATAATACCAGTCCTCTCTGACAGCTATAAAGTAAATCATACATGCAAATATAAGTCTTCCACGCCACAAAAATGATACTTCCAGTATTATAATCACATGCTTCACATTTAAAAAAGCATATAATCGATAATAGAAATTGTAATACTTTTTAATTTCCATGTGTGTGCAACAAAAATGTTTTAGTAAGAAAAATTCAGATACCTGTTAATAACCATGAACATGAAACAGAAATGTTTTCATAAATGTCTGTAAATCATTCTATTTGTTTAGGGTATATTAATTCTTTATGCTATGAGCATGTATTTTCAATTGATAAAGCCAGCATATCAATTCACCAGTACAGTTACCACTCGCAACACAGGTAACTCTCGAAACACAGGTAACACTCGCAACACGGGTACCACTTGCAGCACAGGTAACACTCGCAACACAGGTAACACTTGCAACACAGGTACCACTCGCAACACAGGTACCACTCGCAACACAGGTATCACTTGCAACACAGGTAACACTCGCAACACAGGTAGCCACAATTCAGGAATGAGGTGGGCCATGGGGGATGGGGGCCAGCCTTGGGGGAGGAAGATACAAGTGCAACAGGAGCTGCTGTATTAGTCTGGCAAGGTTGGTACTACAGTGCCACCTGAGTGATGACAGAGGAAGGTGCAAATGGCAGCATAAGTAGTAGTGAAGATCTCTGCAGGAGCATGACAGACTGACACATGCAGAGTCCTCACAGAGCGCCAGTGACCTAGGGGTTAGCAAGGAAAGACACCTACACAGCCAGAACCACATGGGATGATACCAGGCATGCTGTGACCATGACCACGGCCACTGCCACCTCAACTACACACAGAGAATTCCTTCATCTGATGTAAAGATGAAGTGGGAGGTTGGAACTGTCTTGGTCAGACCACATCATGGGGGTTAGGGTGGGAAAGACAATATTTTGAAATGCAAGCTGAAGTATGTAAAAAGGGTGCTGGCAGGTGCCTGGGTAAGGCTGCTGCTTCAAGTGTATTGGGACCATAAATAGTTAATTTTTAAACTACAAAAATAAATAATTCGATGAGTGCACATTTGATTCCAACACTCCACCCCCTGAGGGCTTGCCGACAGGCACCTTCACTTCTAAGTTTGACCAACAGAGGCCCAGCCATTCCACAGAGCCTTTCACACACAGTCATCCAACCAAGGAGAAGACTCCAGATACAGAGGATTTCACATATACATCTATGGGTAAAAACAAATGAGGGTTGGCACATAGCATGTAGTCAACACTTTTTAAGCACCCATCACCCACATTTCCCATGCTGAATCCTCTTCCTTTTGAGGGTTGCTTGGCACACCCCTTTCCTGTATATTTACAGTGCTAATTATTACAACATCCCTGTCCACAGCTGGTACATCACACCAAGTTGCACTAGTTACTTTTGCATTGTCATAGCACATCCCTTTTCATTGAGGATCACACCCATACTGTATTAAATGTATAACAAAATATAAATTAAAACATTACCAGCAGAGTCAAGAGCTAACGTTTTTTCTTTCATTGACTCTTCAAACATACTAGAACCCTCCAATTGTCTCATGAGGAGTCTGAAACATTCTCTTCTTGGCCCTCCAAGGTCAATTGCCTCTTCAATCTTACCAGCATCATCTGAAAATGTTATATTTAAACGATTTTTGGGGCTGAAGGTCTTTCTTCTCAAGCCTCTTAAGGCACCTTCCCATACATTTGAATGATTAATACTAAATTTACTGTTGGACTTTGAAGCTATTTGACTGGCTAGGTCTTGAAGTATCTCACTGCACTGTATTCCATCATCTTGTGCTGTTTTGCAAAACCAGAAAAAGGAAGAAAGAAAAGAACACATTCATTAACATACACAATATTCACCATTGTTGAAATTTCAGATGTGCATGTCATGGCTCTACTCCACAGCTATGAAGCGAGTCAATGTAGGTCTTACATCAGTGCCATTAACATGAACTGGGAAGGATGAACACTGAAGACATGGACATCAATAACCCCATACCTACAAAAGCTCAATTTGCCATTCAATCATTTATTTACAACAATCATCTCTAATACTGTAACACATTCTGCCCCGTCTGTAATATAACATACTCCACCTCATCTGTAACATGCTAGCACACTCCACATCTGCAATATAGTGAGACATTCCATCCCATCTGAAATTTGCTATCACACTAACCACCCAGCCTTCTACTTTAAGAAGGTGACAGTGAAGGAGGCCCTAACGATGGTCAGGAAAGTCCTAGGCAAAACCAGATTGGGAAGTGATGGGCTAGACATGAAGTTACTATCTCTCACCCTTGATGTTCTTATCATGCCCATAACAATGCTATTTAATAAATCCTTGGCCCTAGCTCAATTTCCAGAGGTATGGAAGCAAGCCCTGGTAACTCCAGTGCATAAGAATGGTGACAAGGCACTGGTGTCAAACTACAGGCCAATATCTATCCTCTCCCCACTATCCAAAGCTTTGGAAAAATCACGGCAAGTCAACTCACAGAATACCTCAATAAGTACAATCTGCTCTGCCCAAACCAACATGGCTTCAGGCAAAAACACAGTACCACCACGGCACTGCTGGAATATGCTGACTATGCGCACAAGGAGCTGGATGAAGGCAGATTGGTGGGGTCCATCTTCATTGACCTCACCAAAGCCTTCGACACTGTCAACCACTCTCTACTAGTACTCCAGTTCCAAAGATTGGGTGTGGCACCAAATGCCATGAATTGGTTCAATGACTACCTAACACACACAGGAGCCAACAAGTCAAAATCAGGCAGACGTTATCCAGCTCCAGAGATGTACTCCTAGGAGTCCCTCAAAGATCAATTCTAGGGCCCCTGCTTTTCAGCCTCTTTGTAAATGACCTACCCACAGCCTGTGACACCAAACGTATTCTGTATGCAGATGATGCTGTGCAGCTGAGCAGCAGCACCTCTCAGGTTGCCCTACAAACAGAACTACAGAACTCTTTCAATAAACTCGAGGACTGGTTCAGTAGGCAAAAGCTGCTACTAAATTACAAGAAAAACAAGGCCGTGCTACAATCCATCCCCTACAACAAACACAAGCATGCTCCTCTCGTAATCACCAACAAGGCTGGTGAGCAGATTGAGCAGGTGCACTTGTTCAAGTACCTTGGAGTCACCATTGATGACTCTCTCACTTATACACACCACGTAGACTCCCTTGTCAAAGTGGTAAACACAAAGATCGAGGTCCTCTATAGGCATAAGAAATTCCTCACCCTGGAAGCACTCCGGATCTCAGTCTCCAGCTCCATACTCTCCACAATAGACTATGGGCTGGTGGTCTATGGAGCTGCTACTGATACAGTGCTCAAAAGGGTCCAAATTGCACTCAATAAGGCATGCCGCCTCACCCTGTGTGCAGATAACTACACTCATACTTGCACCCTGTATGAGCGTACAAACTGGCTTAACCTAAAAGACAGGATCAAATACCAAACCTACCTCCTGGGAAAGAAGGCACTCCTCGGAAAAACCCCACCCTGTATAGGAAACCTGCTCGAGGCTTCTCTCTCAACACATATCACCAGATGGAGGAAGAATGGAGCACTGTCCATACCATTCCACCGAACCTCACTAGGGCAGCATGCTTTCTCCTATCGGGCTCCCCTCTGGATAAATTAACTCCCGATGAAACTACAAACAAACAACAGCCTGTCTCAATTCAAAGTAGGCCTCAAACAGCACCTAATATCTAACTCACAATGCAACTGCTTCTCAGGTCCCACTTGATAGACAGGCCTACCCCCAAGGTAACACCCAGCAGGACTACCTAGAGAACACCGCCTCTATTCCAGCCTAGCCAAGGGCTTAAGTAAGCTATCAGTCCTCTTTAAACGCACTTGATACTGCCCCTCCCAGACCTCCCCCCACACGCACACCAGACTTGACAGCCCTCTGGAGCTGCTCCCATCACAGCCCCCGCTTCACTATCCCCCCACCTCTCGCTCTCTGCAGTTGGTTTCAAACCCCATCCCCCTTGTTTCACTGTCACCCAGCCTGTCGCCATCTGGGATAGCGTTAAACCCTATGCAGTTACTCTGCCATAGTCTATCAACGGATTTGGAGGTTTCCAGGGATGTGCTACCTAGGGCAACCAATTAGAAATAGCGTAGTATTCAATTACAACTGCTCAGTTTTTTTTTCTCCTTTCTGTCTAATTGTCATGTAATCGCTCTTTAATGCCTAATGATCAGACCTCTGTAACCACTGAATACGTATATTGTCTTATTGTCCACCCTGACGTGGACCCTTTGTAAAAGAGCTCACGCTCAAAGGTCTTTCCGAAATACTAATTAAACAATTAAACAATTAACATCCTTGATATAATAGCACACAGTGCCCCATCTGGAATGTTATAGCACACTACATCACATCTATAATGTATGAAATAGGTACTGAAAATCCTGAATGCTGATTGGTTGAGAGCCACTTACAGCCTGGTCAATATCCCAGCACAATGGCCTGATTGAAAGTACTCTCAGACCAAAAGACTGACCACTCATGTTTAAAGCATTCCACCTCTCAAATTGACCATCTCCCACTTCCCGTCACACAAAGAGCGAATTGTGCTTTTTTTTTCTTTAATTGTTGCACACACGCTGCTGTTTGTTTTACTGAGAGGGGGTAATGGGTAGAGACTGTATGGTACAGTAAAGGCAGAACTGCCTAGTGATCCTTGCCAGGTGAACAGAAGCTCAAGAAATACTTCCCCGCATCTGGATCAGGTCTGTCTCGCAAACCATATGTAAGGGACCACAAATGAAACTTTTTTTTTCATTTTTTTCATTTAAACAAACAACCAAAAACACCCAAAACAGGCTGGCTAACAGACTGCATGGACCGCGATCAATACTCACCTTCACGCTCTGTCTCGCAGACCACAGACATGTGAGACAGACTGCAAAGGCATATTTTTATTTAACCCCCCAAAAAAAAACAAGACAGGCAGACTGTAGCTGAAAGTGGCTGCTTCTACCCAGTGTGACCACGAAATCATAAAACACATCCAGTAGCGAAGCCACTGCCCATTAGTTCTACCACTTGCTCTAACGAAAACAAACGCTGACATCACCTGCTGGTGAAGTGGTCACAACACAGTGACCAAATTGGACTTTTTTTCCTTTACCTTTTTTTATCTTTCTTCGGCAAATAAAATAATTTTATCCTGTCAATCCAACCTTCTTACCTTTTCTGGAGGAAGTGACCAGGAAGATGTTCGGTGTCAGGACTGTGTGTGCCATGTGTCAAAATTAAACTTTGTAGCCATTAGCCAGCAGGGCTAGCATCTGCAAAAATCCATTAGCCCCAAAGACCTTTCCATTGGCCCAGCCACTGTACTTATTGAAATGTTACCTTCTATAGTATGAGCCCACAGGGCTAGTTAAAGGAAATTTACTACCCAGATAAAAAATCTACTAGCATTTGGCTAGTGGGCCGGTGCTACTTTTGACCCCTGGGCATGATCTATTTGAATATGAGCATGGCCTTTACACTGACATGCATGAAAAACCTCTATGCAAAGAAAAGCAACGTGTGATATAGACAAGACATACATGATTTGCATTGCTAATTGGGGACGAGCAGCATAGTGTGTGGTGGTGACAGGCAGACCTCGGAGTAGTGTTGACTCAGTGGTGTCCTTCAGAAGCTAGTGATGAATCAAGTAATATACAATGTTTTTATCGATGCTCTACAAGCAGGGTTTCTAGCAGGTTGATTATCACTGCTGATAAAATTTTGTTAGCCTTCTTGATTCGCTAGATTGTAGGCCCAAATATGGAAATTACCTACCTACCCTAATTTATTGATCTTCTTGGACAGAGTCTTCACCATTCATTCACACTAATGGGACCAGGATTGGCCGATCGAGATAGTCCGTGCTTTGGTCACATTGAACTCTGATGTTCCACTGCATGAGCCTCGTGCAAGCAAGAGAGGGGAACTGTTGAAATGGCTGCGGTCATGTGGCCCAGGAGTTGGGAGCACACCACTCTGGCCAGAACAGGATTGGTAGCCATAACCCTGCAAGCGACCATCTGCAGTTTGTCTGCTCAGTCCTTGGGAAGAAAGGCCTTTCCCTGGATGATGTCCAGAACCACTCCGATGTATTGTAGCCTCTGGGTAAGCCAGGGGCACTATTTGGAGAGATTCAAGAGTGATGTCCAAGGTTTGAAATAGGCTGAAAGTATCCTACAGTGAGTGATACAGCTGGTCTTTTCACAAAGATGTAAGAAGCCAGTCATTCAGGTATGGGTAAACATAATGACCCCTTCTCCTGAGGCCTGCCACCACCACTGCTAGACATTTGGTGAAGACCCTCTCTCTGGACAAAAGGCAGAATGGAAGTGCTCTGAACTGGTAGTGCTCTCCTTGAAAGATGAAGTGGAGGTACTTCCTGTGGAGCAGCTGAATCTTTATATGCATGTAAGCATCCTGCATGTACAGGGAGCAAAGCCAATCTCCTTGTTAGATCGTGGGCAACAGGCCGGACAGTGTCACCATTCTGAACCTTCTGTACTCAAAGGTGTTTAGTTGGCTTACATCTTGAATGGGACGGAGGTGTCCTGTCTTCTTCGGAACTAAGAAGAAGTGGGAGTAATATCCATTACCTCTTTGAAGTAGGGGTACTACCTGAATTGCTCTTTTCTCGAGCAGGGCCTTAATCTCTGCCCATAGGAGAGCCGCATGGGAGGGGGAGCAGTGGGAAGGGATGGGTGTGCTGTCCAGTGGGATCTGGGTGAACTACAGAGTGTAGTCCCTTTCGATAATCTGCATAACCCACTGATCTGTGGTGATAAAGGACCATCTTCATAGGTTAAGGGAGAACCTCCCTACAGCCTCCCTCTGGGCCTCCACTGGAGGAGGGAAGGCCAGCAAGGAGTCATGCCGAGGTGGAGGGGTAGGCGGGTGGGGTCTGGCCATCTTGGCACTTTCGGAGCCCTGGGCACCTGAAGGAAGGAGAGGGCCTCTTCTTTTGAATCCCCTTTCTTGTTGCTGGCCCCTTCCTTGCTGACCTTGGTTTTTACAAAAGGGGAGGTGCTGAGCAGTAGCTGGTTCCGAATTGTACATTCTATGTACGCTGAAAACTGCTTTTTCTGAATCTTGAAACCCTGTAATTAGCTGTGTGGATTTTTGTGAGCAGAATGGTTTGAGCACACGTCAGTGATATTATTCCATGAGCCAGTGGGTGAGAGGCTTTCAGAGAGAGAGTGAGTGAGAGAGAGAGAGAGAGAGAGAGAGAGAGAGAGAACTGTAAACTTAATTAACCTTTACAAGAGCTTAAAGGAGAAAGAGCATGTGAAACTTCAAGAGATTATAGTTGTCAAGTTGAACCGTTGTGGCCTATAAATCTTAATTTTCATCACCATATTACATAAAAAATCTCTATGGAACTTACACTTTCTTGGCTTCTTGATGGCCTCAAGTAAACTGCCTTCTGATGAAATACTTTGTGAATCATCAAGCCAGCTAAAACTTTATTTTCACATAATTTTGGAGACACTAGTTTGTTGTCGCAACCCATCAACATCTGCAAACTAAACACAAAAAACACATTTAAAATGTGAAATATGGGCAACACACTCAAAAACATACCACTGAAAACACAGTTGATCATACTGATATAAACATACTGACTTCCGTTTGCATTTTCAAACCTAATGTCTTTCACAAATGCCTCAAAATGCTGCTTGTGTTCTGTTATAACTCAAAATATAATCTTAACAAGAACGGTACACACTGTCATACTGTATATGTTTAGATGGCAGCATGGAGTAGCAGTTAAGGGCATTGAGCTGCAAACCTGGAGACATGAGTTTGCATCCCATCAGCCCTCACTTTCATATCACGTATCTCTGAGCAACTCAGTTAACATCCTTGTGCGTCAAAGGTTTTACCTGTAAAACAATGTCTAGCTTTGTGTGCCTTTCCTGCTTAAACAATATCCCCTTTCCCTTGTCTGTTTACTTGTAATTAGTGAGTTCCATTCTTGCAGCCATCTGGGATATAAAAAAGTGTTTCTCAGATAGTGGTAGGATCCACAAAAGCACTATCTGTCAGATAGTGCAGGTATCATACCTTGGCTCCTACTAGAAATCCTACCAAAGACAGATGTAGGATCTGGGGTCAGATAGCGATGGATCCTAGTTAGGATCCAGGGATCCTGGGTCAGATAGTTAGGATCTGGGGTCAGATAGTGATGGATCTGAGCTGGATCCTAGAGGGTCAGATCCATGGTCAGATAGTACTGCTATCGTACCACAGCAACTATCTGGCTAAATGGATGTATCTGTTGGTATCCTAATTTCTAGGATACTATTTGAGCAAAACTAATATAAAATGTTTCTTTAGTTTACTTTACATGGTGGTTTGTCCGTGTACTGATCCTGCAATAATCAATTTTCTGGTTATTGAAATCTCACGAGCACTGCATTTGCATCTGAGAACATGATGTTAAAGTCAATTAACAAGATGTTTCTCATGCCGGCCTGGTGGTGCTGAGGGCTGAGGCGCTGAATGCTTTACCTCGCACGGCACCAGTAAACCGGGTTCGGGAACGGACTCGGGCACCGGAGGTTGGCAGGGGGGAGGATAGGATCGAGTGTCCAGAAGACTGTTCTTCTCTCCTGGGGTGGAGTAAGCATCAGTCTGTAAGCAGCTCCCAGTGGAGACTGGAGGCACTGCATGAGCTGTGCAATGGGGAAATCTGAAAACCAGAAAACAGCTCCAGGATCCACTGGATGATGGTTGCCGGTCTCCTATACCACTGAAGCCCTCCGGAGAGCCATGTCTCTCTGAGCAGCACCACGGGGCCTAACAGTGAGTGTGTTGGCAACCCCCACTGGTACCTTCCTCCTCAGAGAGGGCACCACCCAGCGAAGGGTTATGCCAGGATATCGAGGGGCAGGCTGCAATGTGAGACAGAGGGCTCCAGTGAGGATAGTAGAAGGAAAGTTGGGGGTCATGGCAACATGAAGGAGTGGTGCGCACTAGAGCACGTAAGGGGAATAAATAAATCAAGAAAAAAACAACAACATGTATTTCTGTGCTGCAAGCATGCATAACCATAACAAGCATGAACAAAAGTAAACAGAATGCAACTAACAAAAACACATGCATTAAAAGCCCTATGCAGTATGTAAAAGTGGATGATGGTTATTATGTGCTGTTTCACTTATTGCAGTGTAACGTGCATACTGTAGAGTGTAAAGGGTGCACACACACATCATCTGCTCACTAATACAGCTCCTGTGGACAATGAGATCTAATCATACCAAAAATGGAATTTTCACAGTGCCGATACAGTAGAGGGGACTAGTATGAACAATGAAAAGAAAGTGTAGCAAACAGGTATGACTTCCACCAGGTTCAGCTCTGGTTTGCCTCACATCAACTATTCCTAAATGCCAAAAAGACAGTGTCCATGGCCTTCGTACTGGGCTCCACCCCTTACCCTTTTCCACACCCTTGATGGTACAATCCTTGAGGTCACTCCCTCTTTTCAGATACCTTGGGGTTTCACTGGACCAAACACCTCCGTTTCTCGGGCCACATTGACACCATTCTGAAAAAACTGTGCCCCAAGCTTGGAGCCCTTTGCAGGATCCGTAGTTGCATCCCTCCTATGGCCCCACGAGAATTTGTCCAGAAGATGATCCTCCCCAATTTTGAGTACTGTAATGCAGTCTCTGGTGCCACTCCCATATCTTCCCTTACCAGATTAGACACTCTTTTCGACTCCTTTGATCAATTCATTGTTGATGCCCCATCTCAAACCCTTCATTGTGATCTTTACCGTGCCCTGTCCTTCCCATCACTTGCTAACAGATGCCTGGCTCACTGTGGCAAGCTAACTTCCAAAAACTTTGGTTTGGTGTACTTCCTTCCTACCTCTCATGTTCCCTCCCTCCCCCCCGCCTTCCTTCCACTCCCTCAGATCCTCAGACACTCGCAACCTACTAGTCCTCCATTGTACCACCCTCTTCAGCCAATCAGGCTTCTCCCATTGCATCCACAAAATCTGGAACTCCCTCCCTTCTCAAATACGACACTCCTCCTCCTCCCACTCCCTTGCCTCTGCCTTACATAATTTTCTCTCTACTAGTTGCTCCTGCTACGATCCTCCTGAGCTTGTTTCAGCTTCACACCCACCTCTTTCCTGCAAAACCCTCCCACCATACCCTCACTACCCACTCGCCATTGCTTGGCCTAGGCCCCTGGCAGGGTTCTCTGCATCCTGGAGTGGTCCAGAACCTAGGCAAACACCTTCCTCACCTCCTAGTTCCACCCCATTCTTTCCTGAAAGGGCTGTGTCTCATTCCCCTGTTCTGATCCCACCTCCCTCTCTCTTGGTCATTCTGAAGCCTACTCCCCATCACTGCCTACTTCCCTCCTGTCATGCTCTACCTCTGCTGCCTACTACCTGCTTCCCTCCTGTCGTGCACTACCTCTGCTGCCTACTACCTGCTTCCCTCCTGTCATGCACTACCTCTGCTGCCTACTACCTGCTTCCCTCCTGTCATGTGCTACCTCTGCTGCCTACTACCTGCTTTCCTCCTGTTGTGCTCTACCTCTGCCTTGTGCATGAAGTGTCCACAGCATACTGGAGGGACCAGGTCCTGGCAGACCCTTCTCTTCCCCCCCTCTCTTCCTTCCTGATGTGCTCTAACTACCACTGCCTACAACCTGCTTCACTCCTTTCCATGCTTGACCTCCACCTGGTGCATGTAGGGTTCCCAGAATTCTGGCTAGGTCAGGCCCTGGCAGACCCTTCTCCTCTAGTCCTTGCCTTCCCCTTCCCAAAATCACCCCCTTTCCACCCCCCTCTGCCTATATGCCCCCCATCCACCCACCTTCACCCCCTTCCTAGCTGTATTTATTGGATAACCCCTAATCTCTAATGTAGTTATAGTCAACCTTGCACTTTTGTTACACCTTGCAAATCTTTTTGCCTGTGTCTCTCCTTGAAATCTTGCCCTAGTTCAACCTCCTGTTATTCTATCCAGCCATTTTCTAACTACGAAGCTACATACCACAAAGTGTTTGCAATAGATATTTGTGCTATTTTATCTATCTAGTTCATGACTGTTAGCATTGTATCCATCCAGTTCATACCTGTTTGCATTCCTCCTTTTCAGCACTTCTGTATAGTCTGACTTTATTGTATGTCTATATTGTGTACCAAATCTCTGTATACTATCCTCATGTTCCCCTACCCCACAGGTCATACCGTGGGTTGAGCAACTTGTTGCTCAGTGTGCCTTCCTGGTTAAATATTTAAAGAAATAAATTAAAAAAAATAAAATATATCCCCAACAGGTACTGTACTGGGAAACGATGTTGACTTTTGAACATGGGCACAAATAAAAAGTAACAAGGTGCAATCATGTACTTCTTCTTTCAGTACCACTCAGTTTATTACTTGGATAGTATACTTATGTATTACAGTCAATACTGTCATACATCAGAACCTTTCTGTCATGGAAAACCATTTGCACTGCTTGTGTACATCAGCATAATTCTTAAACTCATGTCTAGCACACAAGGGAAAAAACGTTCAGCAATCGGAGACAAAGAACACAGGAAAGTTTTGTGGCATAATCATGATCACCACAGAAAATGAAGGACAGCTGATGGGTATGAGCCTAAATCATCATAATAATCACTAGCTGTCGAGTAATTAGGATGTCAATAATGGATCAGAATTATATACTTAGCTATGAAATGTACACTGTGCTACTATCAAGGATTGAATGGAGCATCTGGTTGTGGCCAGTGTTCTTGGACTGTTTTGTAATGAGCGTTGCAACCAGAATTTGAAAACTCAGCCTGACCCATTTATTTGAAATGATGTCAAAGCAGGTAGAGAAGAGAAGGAACACAGACATACAGTAGTCTATTTCAAGTTGTAGGCCTTTGATAATATGTAGTGCAACAAGTGCCTGGGAGAAGAATGCCAGTGTGTGGTAGAAATGAGTCATTCATAAGGGTGATTTATAGCAGACTTTCAGGCAAGATGAAGAGGGTTAATATGGAAAGAATACTGTGAGTTGAGAGGGTTATGAAGTGGCGTTCCTTAGGGGTCATTGCGAGGGCGAATGATATATAACATTATTATGAGTGCACAGGAGTTCACGACAGTGGCAGGATTTAAACAGGCCCTTAAAACACATTTATGGCACCAATCCTACCCTGTATGATTTTATTCTGTTTTTCTACCTGCATTTTATAAGAATTTATCAGTTTCTATGTACCGTTTTATGAGTCATTTTAATTTATTGTTTGGCACCTTGGTTTGTTGAAAGGCGCATTAGAAGTAAAGTATTATTATCATGATCTATGAAGTTGATCTCTAGTAGGCTGTTTAAGCTCAGTAATTACCATCTGGCAACCAGGGTGGAGGACTCCATCAGGCATGGAGCCAAATTCTGAATGCCGAACTATATGGGTAATTACTCTGTTTCCCAGTTATGACCATATCCAAGTTGTAAGTGCTACACGTTTTGGAGAAAAAAGAAAAAAAACGTACTGGATGCATAATACACAGAAAAACATAAGAACTCCAGTAGTTCCTGGACTAACTTCACTAATAGGAACAATATGCTACCATCCTAACTGTGTGGACAGGCAGGTGAACCCTGACGCTTCAAGGTTTCAGAACCGATTCATCATGGGCATGGACTACAAAACCTACTGTGTGGTTGTGCTCCTGATGCATTGCAGTAGGAAAAGGATCAGGGATTTTAACAGACAAGAAGCTAAGGCATGACAGGTAGTGCACAGCCTCTGCAAAGAGGGCCACCAAAATGATGGTGATGTGCTTGGGGGGGGGTGACATGTAAAGCAGGGATATCATTTTTCCAGATCACCCACTTACAGTGCTGTATGTGTGGTTTTCAGCTTCTCATAACACAAATGATACTGAGGCACTGGACAGGGTGCAACAAACGGCCAGAGAAATTATCATGTGTTTTGGGACAAGAGGAGAGGCACATGGTTCATTAAGATGCATCGCAGTAAGTGGGACAGAAAAGCATACATATTTAAATTGAACATATTCCAGACATCTTCCATTTTTTTTTTAAATGTGTTGTACTTCTAGAATGTAGCCATTTAGGAGATGTAAGCAGGAAACTAGAATTTATGCATAAACATTTCTCGCTACACTGTGAGTTAAAACATGTTACAGGTTATTAAATCATCTGGAAACATTGATTCGTAGTTTGACACATGAACGTGCTAATGGAGTTTAAACAGGCATAGCAAAGCAAAACGTTAAGAAAATATATATTTTTTTCCTGTAGTCTGCCGTGTCATGTTCTCACTAAAAAAGTTTAGCAGTGTACTTGCTACACATTTCTGAAAATGGTTAGCATTAATCTCCAATTTACATAGCATTTTGCTATGCTGTACCAGCTATTTAATACCCTGTGTTGACCACGTAGACAAGAAAGCACACAGATGACAGGAACTCAGACCTTCACACAGTCATTGTGTCAACATGACAGAATACAGAGATGGTTGTTGTTCAGCAGTGCACGTCACGAGAATTAGATCGCAGATGTTGGGAAATACTAACATTACAAGGCCCAGATTTCTTCCATCTGCTCGTGAAGCTCAACAACCTGACTGCAGAGAATGATGACCTGACGACAGTACAAGCATTGACGATAATCACGGTCAAAGTTTTGCTTACCTAAGGAATGGAATCACAAAGTGGTCAGAATAATCCAGTGGACAGCGAAATGTGCATTCCTTACTATGTTTTTTTTTTAATTTCTCTTTATACTCCTCCTGCACATGCTCCACTCCTTCGAGAGACACATGTGGTGACCCCGCACACACAGCCTGCCTGAGCTCCCGGTCGGTCCCCATGGAGCCTTGCCTTTACCCCCCAGGTGGGTATGGGGTGGGGCAGGACACCCCGAGTACGTCTTTGTTTTGTCGGACCTTATACGTGTAGTATGGCAGGTGCGTGGGCAATCAGGTTCTCCGTTGTGGTGCTCCATCATCCAGGAGACCGTGTGCTGTTCTCCCTTGTTCAGAAGAGTGGTTCATACCCAACATCATGGCCTCACAACTGATGTAACCACTCCCCATCCCCCTGCAACTAGCTCTATGCGTCCTGAGCTCCGGACAACCACCAGAGGCCAGTCAAGTGATGAGCATGATCCCCCTCTCCCTTCCAAGAGAGGAGGGCTGTCCATCCGATGCTCAATCCTCTCCCTCCCCTGCTGACCCCTTGACAGCCCATGCTCATTCCCGAACCAGAGTCGATGGTGTGGCACCCAGTGCCTGAACCCTCAGCGCCACTGGGCTGGCCCCAGTAATATGGGTTTGCAGATCACATAGATACAGGCCTGCTAATTAAATTACTGTTAGTAAAAAATAATAAAACATCAATAAAAGCAGTATGCAAACTTGTTTTTAGCTCAAATCTGTATTCAATTTCACAAAAATGACATAGTAAAGAATGGGCATTCTCCATATGATACTATAGCGCATCATCCGAGTCCAAAGTACTCATGAACAGTACTTTTGTAAAGTAAGACACATACCTCACATCAGGTGGAATTTTGCTATCAAAGGCTTCACATAATTTTTCAATAACAGTTTTGCTATCCCAGTCTTTACAGAATTCAAATGCACTTAAGATATGACCAATTTGGCAAAGCGCTTGTTTCTCTCCTTGTTTGATCACCTTTACATCATCCGAGTAACATAGCAAAATTACGTCCTTATGGAAATATGAGTATGCCTCTGTGCTGCTTGTAGTCTTGGTTCTGTACGATAGAATATACAAGATATCAAAAAAGTACAGTAAGACAATAATAGTAACAATTCAATCAGCAACTATATTATCAATTTATTTTGTTGCAGTCTAGTCCGCGAGAACCTCTTATATTTCTTGATTATTCCTATATTATTAAGAGTTCTGTACCGTAGCATTCATATATGGGCAGACAACTGATAAGTTACATAATGCTTTCAATATCACACTGTAAATTGTAATAAAACAAATTGCCAAAAACTCACTTACGAAAATTGGGGAGGCAGTATAGCGCAGTGATTTAAGGCTTTGAGCTGCAAATCTGGTGACATTTATTTTTATTTAGTTTTTGTTTACCGGGTAAGTGCACTAGCCAGCAGAATGACTATTTTCAGGCATGACCTGGGAGAGTACAATACATCAGAACATATTGAGCAATGAGAGATAAATGTTACATCTTGGGGAAGACAAGTCCTTATGCATGGTATGTATAGAGAATTTGAACACAGAACATAGAGGCAGTAACATAATTAACAGATACAGAGTATGAATAACACCCTGTGATGAAAGCAAAACAACATAGAGAGTTAACAAGCATAGATAGCGGATAGGTTACAGGAAAGGTGCAAACATAGAATAGAGCAGTAAACAGGAGATCAAGGTAGTAATCAGACAGTAGATGTTAGATTATAAGTGAGGGTAGAGTGAGTAGCCAGGGCAAGGTGACATGTGGTCTGCCCGAACCCGAAGATTAGTGGGGTTATGGATAAGTGCTTGGGGTAGTGACACAGGAACAGAAGATGGGGGCCTGACAGGAAGCAGTTTGGGAGGATCAAAACAGATGCAACGATCAGCATGCATAAGATAGCGACGGAGCATGGTTTTGAAGTGAAGGTGGGTCCCTGATTGTCTGACTGCTGGGGGAGAGTGTTCCAGAACTTAGGATCCATGTGTCCAAAGGCACCCGTACCTGTTCTTGAAATCATGGAAGAGGGCAGTGTTAAGGTCATCAACTTTGTTTGCACTGATATAGATGACCAGGTCATTGGCATACAGGAGAGATGAGCAGTTTCTAAGGGCACTAGGGTTACCATTAATAAAGAGCGAGAATAGGAGCGGTCCCAGGATGGATCCTTGCAGTACACCAACACTTATAGCTGCAGGGTCTGATATAGCTGAGTTGAATTTCACCATCTGATACCTGTTTGATAGGTAGCTATTAAACCATGTTACAACCGGAGTAGAGAAACCCAGGTTTGTGAGGCCCGATAGAAGTAAAGGATGGTCAACCAGGTCAAAGGTCTTAGTCAGATCGATAAAAACAACTCCTGTAAGGCGCCCTGTATCCATATTTGAGAGAATGTCAGAGGTAAGTTTCAACAGGGCCATAGACATGCTGTGGTTCTTCCTGAAGCCATGTTGAGCATCGAAAAGTAGTGAAAACTTTGAAAACTTGGAGAGATAGTCAAGAGTTTATGTGACAACAACCTTTTCCAGAAGTTTAGACAAGGCCGAGAGAATGGCAATGGATCTGTAATTGTTTTAGTCCTTTTTCTCACCCTTTTTAAAAACTAACGTTATCTGAGCTATTTTCCATATGTTAGGGACAGTGTTGCCAGAGAGGGACAGGGTGAATATTTTAGCCAATGGCGAGGCAATATAATAGGCTGCAAGCTTAAGGAGGTGAGGCTGAAAGTGGTCCGACCCAAAACATGTACTCTCAGACATTGAGTGAAATAGTTTGAGGACCTCTGGGGCTGTTATAGCTTTGAAATAGAATGACAGACTTTGTCCAAATTTCAGGTCGAGGGTGACGTCATCTGACACTTTGACCAAGCCCCCAGGGTGGGGTTGATTTGCCAGAGGTTTGAAGGAGGAGGTATATGGAGATAGGTCAGAGTACAACCTGTTGAAAGCATTGGCAATTGTATTAGGGTCATTACAGTTGAGCCCATTTAATAACATGTCAGTTGGTGCGTTGAGCTCAGTGGCCCTAAGGAAAGATTTGATATGTGCCCAGAATTTCTTAGGGTCACTAGCAGAGTTGGTAAGCAGATCCTTACAGTACTTACTTTTAGCTATTCTTATATTTCTCCTGCAGATATTTCTGTGGGCCCTGTAGGTGTGAAAATCCGAAATATGCCCAGATTGTTTTAACTTCTTCCAGAGTTTGTCCCTTAAGTGTAGCTTGGCTAGTAGTTCCTTATGAAGCCACCTGGTTTGCTTTCCTCTGACTCTCCTGGTGACCTTAGGAGCATGCCTGGTCTGTACTTCATTGAAACTGGTAAGGAAGATGTTTAATGCATGTTCAATGCAGTTAGATTGATATATTTCTCACTAGTTGATGGTGGAAATGCCATGAAGGAAGGCCTTCACATTCAAGTTAGCAAGATTCATGAATGTGATGTAGCATGGAGCGGGAGACGGGGGAGCGCCTGAGGTCTATATGCTGAAGATTGGAACATGGTCAGTAATGGCATCAGAGAGGATTCCAGATATGGGTAGGTGTTCCAATCAGTTTGTAAGTAGCCAGTCTATCAGGGTACCCATTTTCTCGTGATTCGAAGTCCTTGTAGGGTCATTTATTACCTGGTGCAGGTTATAGCTGCTGGCCATTAACATTAGTGAACTATGGGTTGGACTCAGCCAATTTAGGTTTATGTCACCAAGGATTAAGATCTTGTTGTGGGTAGCATTAGACAGGGTTAAGTCAAGCAGTTCCTGTAAACCAGCGACACCCCCGGGGGGGGGGTGGTTGTATCCACAGATGAGATTAAGTTTTTTAGACCCAAGAGAGACAGTTACATGTAAGGGTTCACATAGTAAAGGTGAGATCTGGTCACTTATGACACTGATGTAGAGGTTGTCATTGTAATAGATCACAATACCCCCGTGCTTGGCAGTAGGCCTATCCCTGCGGATGATGGAGTAGCTAGCGATGGAGCATGTGGAGTCAGGTATCTTGGGTTTCAGCCACATCTCAGTGATACAGAGAATGTCATGGCTATAATCCTTCATCCAGGCCTCAAGCTCATTCTTGTGGCATATGAGGCTACGGATATTCATGTGCACAATGAGAAGACCTTTACTGGCTAGCCTAGTTACGTCACAGGCTGAGAAGTGGGCAGGTGGCCCTGGATTATTTTCTATGTCACCTGACCGCAGGATTTTTAGTGAGGCTAAAAAACAATGCCTAATGCCATAGCAAGCTGGAATTTTTACAGCCTGCCACCTCCATCTTTCAATGGCAAGTAGTTCTTAATAGTAATAGCCCTTTGGGAGGGGAGGAAGAGGCCCCAAGGACATAGGCCACTGGCTAAGGACAAGCTGATTTGAAAAGCAGAAATTCTGGAGGTCAACTATCCCACTCTGTTTGTCACAAGGGATTGAGAGGAAAAGAAAGTTGATGCAGTTGGGGGTGGTGGTAGATGTCTGGGGGTGGTGGTGGATGTCAAGATGAACAACTCTGAGACTTGTAGGAGGGCAGCAGCCAAGGCCAACAGGATGCTGGGATGCATCGCTAGGGGGATCACCTCCAGAAGGAGGGAAGTGATACTCCCTCTGTATAACTGCTTGGTGAGGCCACACCTTGAGTACTGCATGCAGTTTTGGAGGCCACACTTAAAGAGGGACATTAACCCCCTGAAGAGGATCCAGAGGAGGGCAACCAAAATGATTTGGGGCTTGGGGGACAGGACCTATGAGGAGAGGCTCAAAGAGCTAAATATGTACACACTGGAAGAGAGAAGGGACCGGGGGGACATGATAGAGGTCTTCAGGTACATGAAGAGGGTAAATAGGGGAGGAACAGTCAGGGTGCTTCGAAAGAAAGAGGAGGGGGCCACTAGAGGGCATGGGTGGAAGCTGGAGGGGGGAAGAATCAGGGGAGAAAGGAGGAGGTACTACTTCACTGAGAGGGTGGTGGAGCCATGGAATGCGCTGCCTAGGGGGCTGGTGGAGGCAGAGACAGTGGAGGGGTTCAAGAGGGGGTGGGACAGGTACAGGGGAAGGGTTCTGGAAGCAAAATCCAATGCAGCAAGAATATCCGGAACTGGGAAGGGAGAAGCCAGAGAAGGCGAGAGGGGCAGCAAGGTCAGCACTCATGGTGGGGGCTGACCAATCGAGCAGACTCAAAAGAGAGTTAGGCCTATTCTGCTGGCATTTTAGTATGTTAGTATGTTAGAGAAGTGCTAGCAGAACAAGGATTCCCTCACCCACCAAACAGTAGTTGACCGTAGCTTAAAATTGCAGGAAGGCTGCTTGAGGTAGAATACAAAAAAATGAGGCCTCCCGAAGCAGCCAGGTGTACCTCAAAATAAGGCAACCGGGCAGCCACAGTATCAGACAGGCATCCCAAATAAAAATACAGGGGTCAAGAGAATGCTTTCTGGCTAGTAGAGCAGGAGCAGGAAAGGGTTTACTCCGGCTCCTATGGGTAGGCAAAATGATATGGTCAGGAAAACAGCACAGAGATAAAGGAAACTAGTGCTAATGGAAAGGGATGAGATGAAGAAGACAGTACTAAGGATCAGTTCAAAATGGAAGCATGGTACATTGGCCCCCTGGTGGCAGAAAAATATAATGAGCCAGACCTGGGTTTGAATCCCACAGCTTCCACTTGCATACTGTGTGACCCTGAGCAAGTCACTTAACTTCCCTGTGCACCCAGGTTACACCTGTAAAAAAGCTTTCAGCTTAGTGTGCTACTCCTGGTTAAACAACTAAATAAAAAAAAATGATGTATAGTACCTCTTTTGAGCATTGTGTTTTTTCCATGTTCCAAAGTGATTTCTTAAAAGGTAATGTGGTGCATTTTGAGAGGCTGACTCAGACGTATTGTCACTTTGTCTTGAACTGCCTTGTTAACCACTCCAGTTAAAAAGATGCCCCAGTTCTTCATTCACTGTTGCTGCAGTGATTCTGTTTGGTGTAGTGTGACTCGGCACAGATATCAATGCTTACCGCAAATCTCTTTTTTCTAAGATTTGTCCCACTAGTTTTCAGCATTACTGGATCCTGCAGTAGTGTTTCTTTGTGCCATCCTTCTTCAAAGTGTAATGCTAGAACTGTCTCAAACCCTCATCATCAAGCACGAGAGTAATGTTAGAACTGCCTCAAACCAGTACCATCAGGCAAATGTGACTACCTAAAGAAATCAGATTAAAATCCTTATTTAAATAGCTTTTACAAAACCAAAATATACATCACTACTACAAAAACATGAATATGAATATGAATGACTACATTATCGGGCAAGTCTTGGGAAAACTGATAATACAGACTTACAATTCTAAACTGGCGCTAACAATATGATATTGATAGTCAACATGGCTGAAGCACCTCACATAAATGCAGCCGACATGAGAAAACATGAGAAAAGCAACCCCATGAAAGTATAAAGAATTGCACATACCACAGCGAGCACTGACTTGAGGCAGGCCAACAAAGAAAGTGCTGAGACAGAAAGCTCTACACACGGGCCCAGATATTCAAAAGGGTTGCGCCATACGCCATTCTGCGATATTCAGAAGGGGCTAGTTGCGCCACCAAAAACATGCTGAGCAACAGCGCAATGGAAATGAAGGCATGTGCAACCGAAGGGGGTGGGTCCATGCATAAAGTGCGTAATGCGATAATCGAACACTTGCGCAATGCGCAAGAGTGGCTCAGCCGGAAGTTGCGCAGTAGCGGAATTGAGCCAAAATAAAAAGGCTCAAGGAAGCAGTGCAAGAACCCTAGCAGGCCGCAAACTCGGGGAGAGAGACAGAGAGAGAGAGAGAGAGAGAGAGTCAGGAGCTGGAAGGGCAGAGAGGGACAGTGGGTCCAGGAAGACAGAGAGGTCAGTGGGGGGTGCCGTGCAGTGGAAGCAGCAGTGGGGGCAGCGGGGTAACACAGAACAGCAGCCGGGGGCAGAAGCCAGGGGAATGGACAGTGCCAGCTTCCACATGGAAGCTGTAATGAGGAGAGACACCATGCTGCAGGGGACGTGTACGGAGGGGCCCGTCGTGCATATGCCCCGACAGGCGGTATGTGCCGCATCAGCTTCGAGCTGTACACAGACGTCGAGATTCTGGGCCGGTACCGCCTGAACAGGGCAATACTGAGACGGCTCTGTGAGCTGTGCAGTGATGTGATGCAGGCACCCTCACGACGGAGTCACACTCTGTCCATGGAGACCAAGGTGACAGCCTGCATGTGCCTGCTCGCCACGGGCACCTTCCAGAGGCCAACAGGGGACACCACAGGCATTACACAGTCAGCCACGTCACGCATCCTCACCCAATTCCTCAGCACACTGCTGCCTCATGCTGTGGAGTACATCCATTTCCCCAGCACCGCGGCAGAGCGCATAACAAACATGCAGGAGTTCCACAGGGTAGCACGTATGCCTGGTGTGCTAGGGGCCATAGACTGCACCCATGTGGCCATTCCAGACGCCACCTGGCCCCGACGGCCAGGCATATCGGAACCGAAAGGGGTTTTCCAGTGTCAACTGCCAGGTGGTGTGTGATGCCACTAGGCGATTATCAATGTCTGTGCCACACCCTGGCGGAGCACATGATGCCTTCATATGGCACCAGTCTGCACTGTGCCATCGATTCAAGAGTGGGGACATCCCCACGGGTCATCTAGTGGGTGAGTACACATGTATGGAATGCAAACTCTGGGCAAGGGTGGGAATGACACAGGTGCCATGGTAGTGGTACACAGGATATGGGCAATATGGACCTGACATGACACTGATCTCCACTATCTCCACACAGGTGACTGCGGATACCCACTCCGTCCCCTGGCTGCTCACACTGCATCGCGCCCCACGACTCCCAGCGCAGCTATGCTTCAATGAGGCACATGCCGCAACACGTAACATCATAGAGCGGGTGTTTGGGATGCTCGAGGCACGCTTCCAATGCCTGGACACCGGCGGAGCCCTACAGTACAGCCCCCAAAAGGCCTGTGGGATATTCCTGGCCTGTTGCATCCTGCACAACATGGCCAAAGACCATGGGATAGCCGTACAGGTCCAAGAGGGGGACAGCGATGGGGATGCCAGTGACGCCGGTGATGTTGGTGATGAGCAGCCCCCCCTAGGACGGAGGGACCCCCGACTGACCCGGCAGGCCCAGCTGCACCGGGACACCATTGCAGAAGAGCACTATGCCCATCACAGGTAAGTCAAGGGGACATGTGCAGGCAACACTGTCCATGCGCAAACCACAGGCACACAGGGGAACACACCGTGCATGAAGGTCAGGGGAGTTGAAGGTTTCAGGCATACCAACACACCATCAGAGAGGGGTGAGCACTCATATGGACACACACACACACCAGGCAGCGTACATGGGCAGCAGCACAGCACTGCAGAAATGACATTGCCAACACACAGCACCACCAACCACCCCCACCACCTGGACTGTCCACATACGTGTGTCAGGACCTGGGCACCCTTGCACCTTGGTGTACAGTGCAATGCAGGCATCATCATGCACATGCACCTGTGGACAGCAGTTGGGAGAGTGTGCAGGTGGTCCGTGTGTCAGCGTGGTGAGCAGAGCACCCAGCAGTGCACTGCCCACCATGACACACATTGCACACAGGGCAGCACCAGACAGGGCCTACACTGGGAGACAGCTCAGTCAGGTAGCACTGTCCCACAGCCACCACGGATGCATGGGCAGCCCCGCCATGGCCCAGCAGCACTGGCAGGCTGAGCAGGGGCCACATCGGGTGGTGCTGGTGCACCACCAGGGGTCCCACTGCGCGAACACAACCTTGCCCGCACAGGGGTCTGCATCCTGCCAAACAAACTTGCACCAGGGGTGCTCGGGATGCCCACAGCAGAACCCGCATCGACAGGCCTGGTGTCGCACGACGCCGGAAATGGGGAGTGGAGAGTGCACTGTGTGGGGTGTGTGGTACAGGGGCACCTGACAGTGTGGCCAATGCGTCCGCGACAGAGACCACTGCCTGGGTCAGCCTGTCAATGGCAGCGGTCACATCCGTCCAAGATAAGGACCAGCTCGGCTCAGTCCCGAGCACACTCCCTGCTATGCCACTCCACGGACACAGACAGTGCCTCCACGGACCTTGCAACCCACCCCTGCAGCTGTACCAAGTCCTGCAGCAGGCGGGTGTCTGGCGTCCAATGGGTACTGGCACAATGGCATTCGTACCTCTAGGTGTGGCGGTCCTGGTGCACAGCACCCCTTGAGGGTGGGTGCTGTTCGCCAGAACCAGGTATGGGCGGATCAAAGGGTGGTGGACACGTGCCACTGCTTGACACTGTACCCCCAGACCTGGTGTGTGACTGCTGCAGCCGCCCCTCCAACTGCTGAGCCCCCAGGTCCACCTGTTCCACCTCCATGCTGACAACAGTGCCAGACACCTGTACAGCCACCGGTGCTGCCCCACCCGGTGCTGACAGGCACAGCCTGGGACTGTGCCAGCATGCTGGTACACAGGTGTGAACCAGGAAGGCCCAGGGGCATGTGCTGGCCTGCCATGTGTCCGTCATGGGACATACACCTATCACTGCCCATTGCAGGCCTGCTGTCATCAATGGTGCAGGTGCATGCCACTGCCATAGGCACAGCATGCTGGCATACCTGCATGCCAGACTGCTGAGACACAGGCTGTGCACCCCCTGCACCCGTATCACTGACACCGGAGTTGTTGGCCCAGCGTGCATGCTGCTGCAGTGCCTGCAGGCTGGTGGCGGAGGTGGATGGTCCCTCCTCCACGTCCAGCAGGTCTGCATCACTGTCTGAACCCACCACCACCACCGTCTCCTGAAGACGAACAGGATCTGTAACAGAAAGAGAGTACATGTGAGTGCATGTGAACAACAGCCCCCCAACAACACCACCATGTCATACCGTGCAGTGATGGGCTTCCACCTGTCTGGAATCCTCCACCTGGTACGCCCGCAATGGCACTCAGCTGCATGGCCGCGACCAGTGTCTCCTCTGTAGGGGTCGCTGCAACACCACTGGTGGGCCCCACCAGTGCCAGCACGTGCCGCCCTGAAGGCTGCCACCTTCTCCTTCAGCCTCCTGCGGTCAGTCCCCATCTTCTTCTTGCATTCCTGCACAGAGCGCTGGTGGCTTCCATGCAGGTTGACGGCCCGAGCTACCCCCTCCCATGCAGCTGCACGTTCCTGAGGGGTGCCCCTCCGTCCACTCACTAGTGGCTCATCCTCCAGGTAGGCCTGGAAGAGGGCCTCCGTCTCTGCCGTGGTGAAGTTCAGCCTCCTCCTATGCCCGCTGTCCACACCCTCAGCTTGGCTCTGGTCAGTCATGGTGATCTGTATGGGTGGAAGTGGACACCTGTCACTGTGCAGTCGACAGCATTTCCCCATGAGCATAGCTGCCAGCCCGGGGGGGGCAGAAGCCCCCCACGTTTCCTCTCCGCATGGCAGATACTGATAGAAAGGGTGCCCTTTGTCCCTTTCTAAGTGCCCATTTCATGCTCAGCCCCCTCAGCCTTTATCATCCTCCGCCCATGAGCATTGTCCTGAGCATCACACAGCATGTAACTCACCTCTCACCTGCAGTAACCAAATCTGGCCAGCACAACCCACTGTCACATTTTTATAGCGCAACACATGCAAATGAGGTGTGGCGCAACTTTAATGACATGCTAATCACGCCACTGTGCCTTTGAATGGCTGATCGCATGATTTGCATATGTCGGCTGAATATCGCGTATTTGCACTTTGCGCAATACGGAAGGTCCGGCTGAGCCAATGGCACAGGTTTGTGGCTGCGTGCCACACTGCATTGCGCATGCCCAGACAGCTTACATTACGCGCTCATCGTGCTGCAGACCTGCTGAGCACGATAGGCGATTCAGGCCATGGCCACCATTGTGCCAGTGGCGCTACAGCACTGGGCACTATATGGCGCTGTGACACTACTGCACGATAGTCCACTGTGGCACTGGTGTGCAGCTTGGCAGTCATGCAGGATGCCCATACGTCCGATGGCACTGTGCGTAGCCTTGCGTCATTGCCGTGCCCTTGTGTATGCCATGCCCTCTGACCCCTGGCGCTGTTGGCATGCCATGTGTACGTCCCTATTGCACTGTCAGCGCCATGTGAAGGGACGGCGCTGTTCGAACAGCGCGATTGGAGCCTGTGGTGGTCTATTGTGCCACAACTCCACGTGGGGTTACGGCGCAGTGGGGCGCCATATTGCCTGCTGTAAAGTTGGTGCCATGGCTAGGAGGAGGGTGGTGTCCTGGAGCCAGATTGAAGTGGCCAACCTGGTGGCCCTAGTTGAGCCACACTATGATGGCCTGTATGGTGAGGTGCCCCTCACCAGTGCCAGGACTCAGCTGTGGCAGCAAGTGGCCACTGACCTGGTGGAGGTCACTGGACAGGGCCAGTCTGCTGAGCAGTGCTGGCACCAATACAGTGACCTCCGCCGGAGGGAGCCAGAACTTTTGTCGCGGCTGCAGTCACGTGCCAGGCGGGGCGTAGTGCCTAGGCCAGGTGAGTGTACCATCTATGCACCTATATCTCTGTAGGGGTGTGTGTGTGCTTGGTGGCTGTGCATAGGTGCCGCTCGGACACGGTTGGCTGTGTCAGGTGTGTAGCCAAAGCATGGATGGTTATGGCTGTGTGGGCAGGCAGTCTCACTGGGGCAGGGGGCACTCTGCTTTTGAGTCACACTGATGTTTGTCTCAACATATGTCTCCCACAGGCCAGAATCTGAGGACGCAGGGCGACGGTGACATGGGCCGTGCCAGGGCCCCGGTGCCGGAGGGTGTTGTGCCCCAGCAGCAGCAGCAGCAGCAGCAGCAGCAGCAGCAGCAGCGGCAGAGCCAGCTGCTGGAGGAGTGTGAGTATCATTACTTCATGGATGCTATTGCATGCTGGGGTGGGGGCAAGACCACCAGCCATGCACAACACAACCATGCAGGAAAGGGGAGGTCATAATTCCACTATACAAGACACTGGTGAGGCCCCACCTGGAGTACAGTGTACGTTCTGGAGACCATACCTACGTATGGACATGGACTGGGTAGAGAGGGTTCAGAGGAGGGCAACAAAGATGGTGCATGGATTGCATCACAAGTCCTATGACGACAGGTTGAAGGAACTGAACATGTACTCCTGGAGGAGAGGAGGGAGAGGGGATATGATGGGGACATACAAGTATCTTACAGGGGGGAACAGAGTGCAGGAAAACACTATTTTTAAGCGTAAAAGATGTTCCAGGACTAGAGGGCATGGGATGAAGTTGGAGGGGGGACGATTCAGAGGAAACATGAGAAAGAATTTCTTCACAGAACGGGTGGTGGACAAGTGGAACACCCTGCCAGAGGAAGTGGTGGGGGCTGACTTGGTCACGGGATTTAAGAATGCACGGGATAGCCATAAAGGAATTTTGGAGGTCAGGGGTAAGGTGCAACAGACTCATAGGAAAACAGAGTGAACTTACAAGGTCAAATGGCCAGACTGGGTGGCCCATAGGCCCTTATCTGCCGACACTGTCTATGTATCCATGTATGTAGGCACGACACAGGTGACATGCATCACTGTGCAGTATCACAGCATGTCTGTGTATGCGTCACTGGTGGTCCAGGCATGCACTGGGCACAGAGCTGTGTAACTGGCATTGCACCACATTGCCACATCACTTGCCAGCCTAGTTTGTACTGTGATTGATGTGGGCAGTGTGTGTGGGCGGTGGTGCGCATAGCTGGTGCTGCCTGTTTGTGATGGCCATGTGCATGTTCACTGTGGGTGGGTGTATGCCATCACAGGTGCGGGACATTGGGCTATATGGCTTGCAGGTTGGGTGGTGTTCAGGGTTGTGGTCAGTCACAGCCATTGAATGTTTTCCCATTTTCCTAGGCCTCGAGGTTCTCAGAAGGATGCAACGTGATGTCAGGCGCCTCACACAGGTCAGCATGGCAAACCAGCAGATCCTGCAAGCACTCCGAGGCATGGACGCCATCAGGGGCGGAAAAGAACGGGGCACCAGCAGGGGGAGGACCAGGAGCCGGCTGGGCGATAGCCCACATTACCCTTCCCACTTCTCCCATCCCTACCACCCTGCCTTCCCTCTCCAAGTTTTTAATCCCTCCCCCTTGAACACCCCTTCCTTGTACCCGTCCCCCTCCTTGTAAATAGTTGTTATTGTTCTTGTTGGACTATGTTTAATATACATTTCTATTTTGATACATGAATACTGTGTCGGTCTCTGATTTGCAACTGGCTATGGGTGCTCAGTTGCAGGTGTGTACATGCCATCTGGGCTGGTATGGTCCTGGGTATGTGTGTGTGTGTGTGTGTGTGCATGTGTGTGCATGGGGAGGTATCTCCAGCATGGCAGTGGCTTTCGGTTGGTCTTGCCATCTGCTGCCACCACTGCTGGGTACAGGGTGTGTCTGGCTTGTAGGCTTCTGTGTTGCACGGGGCTGACGTGTGCTGGGGGGACTGCATGGTTTCCTGCAGTGCCAGTCACTGCACATGGGTGGTGTCTTGGGGTCACAGTGCAGGGTGTGCTGTGCATACAGGGGGCTGATGTGCACTGTGGTTGTCAACCCCTGTGTGTGGCACTCTCCGCCTGCCAGTGGTTGTGCTGGGGTATAAGGGCTCTGCTATGCTTTGTTGGCTTGTCCCCATGGGCACGTGGATCATCCGTCCCACCCCCAGTGATGCTGTGCTTGGGGTGTGCAGGTGTGGTGTGGGTTCTGCAGTGTGTTCCTGTGCCCATGTGTGGCATGGCTGGCGGTGGGCCATAGCCTGCCTCCCTGGATGTGCAGTTCCATTGCTCTGGGGGGGCTGTGCTTGCGCTATGGCAGCTCTGGAATGCTCAGCTGAGCTTCCCTGGTTGCGCCATAGCGCAACATTTTGGCTCAGCTTCTCCTTCCTGGTTGCGCGATGGCGCAGTATGTGCGATATTCAGACGTTGGTAGCTTGCGCAATTTGCTCTGCTCCATGTTTGAATATCGCACCTGTTGTGCATTTGTGCAACTGGTTTGTGCTTGCTCCTGCTGTTGCGCTACTTTTGAGCGCAGTTTGAATATCTGGGCCACTGTATTTTCAAGTTCAAAAACAGAGTGGTCAGTGTCACTTTAAAATTTAATTTTTTTTTTACTGCAGCAAAAGTCTGTGTGAAGAAGAATGTTTGTTATACATAACTGACTCATCTATGCCACTGCAAATGTTCCCCACACATCAGCACTCAGGCAAAAGTATTGAGGTCACTGAGTCAGGTATATTGTATGAAACTAGTAGTGCGATGCATTACGCAAGATGTCTGTTCAGTGGGGGAGGGAATGCCCCCAGACGTCAGCACACCACCCCCCCCGGCAGCCTATGGCATAAAAGGAGCGGTCCCACAGTCATACCTCAGTTCTACCAGAGACCCTGCCAAATGCAGAAAAATAATAGAGAACTAAAGAGAGAAACACAGGTATCCATGATGGAGAAGAAAGTACTAGGGTGAAGGAGGGAGGGAAAGCAGCACCGGCTGCAGCAGCTTCTGTCAAACATCTACTGTTACCGTAAGTTCTTACTTAAATGTACTTACTTCAAGAGGGAGATCTTGCAGCTGGCTACACCTTAAGAATGGAGTTCCAAGCATTAGAAGGACAAACCATTGTCAGATGGGTGTAGGCAATATGAAACCAGGATGCACCCTGAGATGAACAAGTACAATTACATAAGAACTTACCGTAATAGTAGATCTTCGAGAACAGCTTTTGCAGCAGGTTATACCATAAGGAAGCAGGACCCCCATGGAAAACTTCTAGCTAGCTATACAAAATGGGGGACTACTCCCAATGTCAGCACCACCCCCGACGTCAGATACATCATAAAAGGGGCAGTCCCCCAGCATACCTCAGTTGTCCCACCGTAGACTCCCAGCGTAACAATGCCATTCAGAAGGGGAAGGGGAGACCGAGGATCCACTTCCAGAGGAAGACTAATAATTGTGATGTGTCCCAGATGCTATGAAGTTGAACCAAACCTCCTGAGGGGAAGGTGGGAAGGAAGTTACCTGCTGCAAGAGCTGTTCTCGAAGATCTACTGTTATGGTAAGTTCTTAATGTAACTGTACTCTTACTTTGCGATACAGCTCTTGCAGCAGGTTACACCATAAGAAGTGATTCCCAAGCAGTAAGGGTGTAATGCTAACCCAGTCAGGGGGAGGATAGGAGAGATTGAGGTAGAGAGGAACCTCTCAGGACAAAAGTCCCTGGGGGACTGCCAGGCCAAAGCCCGCTCTACTCCTGAAGGTGATGTCCAGACTGTAGCATCTCACGAAAGTGTGCACTGAACTCCAAGTAGCGGCTGTGCAGATGGTGGATATCATTACATTCTTCAATGCAGCAAAGGAGGTAGCCACCCGCCTTGTACAATGGTTCTTCACCAGTCCTGGCAAGGGTTTGTTGCATTTATGGTAACAGAAAACAATGCATTTAACAAGCCACTTGGAGAGAGTTTGTTTCCATATGGGTGCACCCATCATCCTTTGAGCAAAGGATAAAAACAGTTGGTCGGATTGTCTGTGTGAATGGGTTCTGGCCAAGTAGAACCTCAAAATCCTGTGCACATCTAGAGTGTGCAAGAGGGTACATGAGAGGTGTTGGGATATGTCTGTGTGGGACAGGTACATGGATGGTCAGATGTATGCGGAGATACCATTCCAGGGTGTGTGTGTGGGAACATATGACTGTCGAAAGAACATGTGTGTACATAGGTGGCAGATGGGGAGGGAGGTACTTGAGTGATGTTAAGATAGATGTGTAGGGTGATGGTATGTGGAGAAACTGTTCTGGAATACATGCCATGGTGGAGGTTCAAGTGTAGTCCTGGGTATGGTGACACACCGTGCCATGGAAGGTGAGGTGGGGGGAGGTAAATATTCAGTTCTGCATATGCAAAAGATTAGGAGATGGGTACATGGTGCTGCAGTGTATGTGGAAGTGGGGATAAAGGGTAAATAAGTGGTTCTGGGACACAATTCCATGTGGGCTGTGTCTGCATAGCATGTGGCACAGTGAGTTGCAGCACTGCACGAGGCACACTCTGTTATCAACAGAACACGTACCATCTGTTGTTAGTATTGAACATGGTACCACAAAGTGGCATCACTACATGTTGCAAAGTGCCACGTCAGCATTGTATGTGGCACAGTTTGATTTCGGCCCTGCACAATGCAATGTTGGCAGAGCACATACCATAGTGTGGCATTTACTGCTGCCACAGTGCGGTGCCTCATGCACAGCACTGTGCCACATGCCACATGGTGTGCTATCATTGCTCCATACTATGTGGTTTGTTGTCACTGCGCTAGGTACACTGCCGTGACTGTACCATGACATGTGCACTGCCATCACCGAAGTGTTTCACATGTATGACTGTTATTGCACTGTGCTACATGTACTTCCCGCAGTGTGCGATTGCTCACCATCATTACTGTGCTGTGCCACATGCGCTTCTGTCATTGTGATGTGTCACGTGCAGTGCTGCAATTGTACTGTATCACATGCTTGGCCATCACGAGTGCCTAGTGGCATCCCCATGACCATGTGCACTGAAGACAGCACGGTGTGCTACATTCGCTGCAGACACCGCATAGTGCAGTGTTAGTATTGCACATGGCACTGTACAGTATCAGCACTGCACGTGACCTACTATGATGTAACCCTTGCATGTGGCCCAGCACAGTGTCCACATTGCATATTGCACAGAACGTCTTTGGCAGTGCATTTAGCACAGTCAAGAGACAGCAGTATTTGCGGCACATCAAACTGTCTGTAGTGCATGTGGCAGTGCATGGCATTGCCAGACTATTTGGCACAATGTGGTGGCACTAATATAGGTGCACAGCACAGTGCTATGTGTAGTTCTGCCACATGCACTGCTGGTCACGCCTACATGCAGTGTCCACCCTGGCCTGGTTTGGTCATGAGGCCACAGGCCGATTGAGTAAACAGCACCAGAAGTATCTGCAAGGATTCTGCTTGTCCCACTGGCAGGGCCAACGGGGACCACACAAGCCCAACTGAGAGCAGGATCACGTTCACTCAGACATTGCACAGAATGCCAGGTGTGGGGCATGCGGGACACTAGTGTCATCCCACCAGTCAGCATTTTCTCAGTGATGGCAATACTCGTGCTGCACACATTCTCTCGTGGCACAGAAACAGTGCAGTGTCTGCATTACATGACACAGGTACTGTGGCCACATTGTAGTGCAATGTGCACTGCAGAAACCACAGTTTGCCACGTGGTCTCATCACTGATCTGTACTATGTGCACTGCTGCCACTGCTCTATGCTACGTGCACTGCCGTCACTGCACTGTGCCACACATGTGACTTACTCTGAACTGTTTCATGTGTATGGCTGACTTTGCACTGTAAAGCATATGCTGCCAAAACTGCACTGTACCATGTGTACTGCTGTTACTGTGCCACATTAACTACCGTCGCTGCACTGCTGTAACTGCGCTGTACCATGTGTACTGCTGTTACTGTGCCACATTAGCTACCGTGGCTGCACTGCTGTAACTGCACTGCATGATGTGTACTGCTGTTACTGTGCCACATTAGCTACCATGGCTGCACTGCTGTAACTGCACTGTACCATGTGTACTGCTGTTATTGTGCCACATTAGCTACCGTCGCTGCACTGCTGTAACTGCACTGTACGATGTGTACTGCTGTTACTGTGCCACATTAACTACCGTCGCTGCACTGCTGTAGCTGCACTGCACGATGTGTACTGCTGTTACTGTGCCACATTAGCTACCGTCGCTGCACTGCTGTAACTGCACTGCACGATGTGTACTGCTGTTACTGTGCCACATTAACTACCGTCGCTGCACTGCTGTAACTGCACTGTACGATGTGTACTGCTGTTACTGTGCCACTTTAGCTACCGTCGCTGCACTGCTGTAACTGCACTGTACGATGTGTACTGCTGTTACTGTGCCACATTAACTACCGTCGCTGCACTGCTGTAACTGCACTGTACGATGTGTACTGCTGTTACTGTGCCACATTAGCTACCGTCGCTGCACTGCTGTAACTGCACTGTGCCATGTGTACTGCTGTTACTGTGCCACATTAACTACCATCGCTGCACTGCTGTAACTGCGCTGTACCATGTGTACTGCTGTTACTGTGCCACATTAACTACCGTCGCTGCACTGCTGTAACTGCACTGTACGATGTGTACTGCTGTTACTGTGCCACATTAGCTACCGTCGCTGCACTGCTGTAACTGCACTGTACGATGTGTACTGCTGTTACTGTGCCACTTTAGCTACCGTCGCTGCACTGCTGTAACTGCACTGTACGATGTGTACTGCTGTTACTGTGCCACATTAGCTACCGTCGCTGCACTGCTGTAACTGCACTGTGCCATGTGTACTGCTGTTACTGTGCCACATTAACTACCGTCGCTGCACTGCTGTAACCGCGCTTGTACCATGTGTACTGCTGTTACTGTGCCACATTAACTACCGTCGCTGCACTGCTGTAACTGCGCTGTACCATGTGTACTGCTGTTACTGTGCCACATTAACTACTGTCGCTGCACTGCTGTAACTGCGCTGTACCATGTGTACTGCTGTTACTGTGCCACATTAGTTACCGTTGCTGCACTGCTGTAACTGCACTGTGCCACATGCACTACCAGAGATTATGCAATTAATTACAAATGCCGTGGACACTGAGCACACCACCTGAAACGCGTGGATGTCAGTGGTCCTCTTCTGGCTGTTGACATCCATAATAAGGAAAGTAACAACAGAAAAAGACGTATACAGTATATTGCAGAGCAGAATGAGATACTTCGTTGTTAGGGAAGGCTATTTTTCCAGTAGTCTGTGTTATTCTTAATTTTTTTTAATTTATGCTTTATGTTCTTCTAGCAGCAATCCTTTTTGGCCTCCTGCCTGCTGAACGCATCCCAGAACTGCCCTCCACAGTACCCCCTGGACTGCACCCTAGGGCAGAACCTTCAGAGCCCTCAGAAACAACTCCAGAGGTGCGTAATCACGGTTGCGGTTGGGATCCAGGCTGGTCTCAGGGCAGGGCATCATCTGGCACACTGGAGTCATTATTTTCTCTATTGTTTTTCTTTGATTGGAGGTTTGTCAAGGTGACACTGCGATGTACCGACATCATGCATCCAACATGCCCCCCCAGTGTGGCACACTAGTCAGGGTTTTGCTGACAGTGCATTCTGTGGTCACCTGGGATCCCTGTAGCCAGATTAACTCTAGTCTCTTCCCCCTTTGGGAGTGGAGACATGTCAATCTGCCTCCTCTGACCCGCAAGCATCCTAAGTCCTGTCCCTCCCATATAGTGCCAGCACTCAAGGGGATACTAAGGGTAGGGCTCGTTGAGATGCGCCGCTGCTCTGAATACCAGCCGATGCCCATCCCAATCACCCTACCTATTGCCTTGTGGCACTGTCTGGCCACCTTTAGGTCATCTGAATGGCTACCCACCGACCTGTTTCCTGCTGGGTGGTCTTCAAGACCACTCAACCATTCTGATTGTCCTCATCCAGTACAATCCTAGTGGCTGCTAGAGGAAGTGCATCAGCACCCAGCAGCACATTATGCCCTTGCTGTCTTACGGTGGCAACACCCGCATTCCAATCCCGACAAAGTTAAATGACATCCCTGCTGTTCAGTGCTCCCAATCCCCATCCCATTCAGTTATTATTTCCTAAGGTCCAGGGTCCCTCCCCCACACCTGATCCCCTTTCAGTACAGCTATCATCATTCCCTGGTGTCCAGTGGTCCATCCCCAACCCAATCAATGGCCCCAAAATATGACAACACACCACCCCCATCCCCCCACATGGCCACAGCTGGCCTGCAACAGCTGTGCAACTCTTGTGCCAAGAACCCATCCCCAACAACAAAGCCCTGGCCCTGTTTCCATGATAGAACAGTGCCTGCAGCTCCAGCCAACCTCACATTGCTGGTAGTGGGGCCTCCACGCCCAACTGAAGCATTGGTGGCCCACCCCTCATTCCTCTTGCTGTACAATCGGTGCTGCGCTAAAATGATGGTGGGTGACACAGCCTCACCACAAACGCCATCAGCCATCTGGCTGTAGCAGGGAGCAGCACACTGCTTATTTCTAGGGCAATCTATAAATAAGCAGTGTGCTTCCTGCTGCTGTCAGACAGTGGGGGGCCGAGGAGGAGTGTGGTGGCGGTGCTGTCACCTGCTGTCATTTCAGCACAGCACCAAATGTAAGGTAAGGAGGACCAGGGAGTGGGGAAACATGGTACAAACTAATTCTTTGTAGCATTTTAATTTGAACTTCTTACTTATCATATTTTTTTTGGGATGCAGCAAATTTGGGTTTTACTCACTTCTGTTCAACAGTGGGAAGTACAGTCTTAACCATAATTGCTACATTCAGATCATTTTGTCATTAATAATAGAGATACGCTACTATAATTTAATCTACTACAAAAAGGGGCAGTACAGGGTAAAACAGTCCCTTTTTGCATAATATGGTAGAACTTAGTAATATAGGGTACCATAGAATAGATAGTCCTTCCTTACAATGAACCCTCACTATAATGCACAAATGGATTGAACCCTGAGTTGTTCATTATAACGAGGAAGCGCTGTACATCAAAGCGCTTCCCGATACTGTGGCAGTCAAAACCCAGAAGTGGACCCATTGACATGCACTAGTATAGCACATACTGTAGTAGACAATGAACTAGTTAATGTTCAAAATATCACAGACTTGGGAACACTTTAGACAGGACCTATTCAGAGTAAGTTGCCTTGTTACCCACAGCGCACATTTGGGGGGGAAAGGTCATTCCCAGTTTCACTGGTTTGAAAATTACACCTGGTTACAATATTCTGTTACGCTGGATGCAGCTTTTTGCTATCCTTGTAGATGCTTTGGAATGAAATATGGAGCAACTCACCCTAATTCTTTGTTAAGCACAGGATTTGTTAATTGGAAAAGGGCACTTGACTCATTTAGAGAGCACGAAAAGACTTCATATCATGCAAACACAAACACCTTATGGGCTGGATTTAAAGACACAAAGAGTACTGGTGATATTGTTCACAAATTACAAGCTGAAAACATCAAAGAAGTAAATGACAGGTGATGCTATCTTGAGCGCATCATTGTTGTCACATTATTTCTGGGTTGGCAAGGACTTTCTTTCAGGGGTCATGATGAAACGCATGGAAGTTTAAATAAAGGAAATTTTCTGGAATGCTTGGATCTATTAAAACAATTTGATCCTTTTCTACAAATGTATAAGGCACCTTCAAATGCCAGTTATATTTCTCCCCAAACTCAAAATGAGGTGCTTGCATGTTGCACAGACGAGGTCATTTCAAAGATAGCTGCTGAACTTAACAGCTCAGGAATGTTTGCTGTTATAGCAGATGAAGCAAGAGACAAACATAAAGAGCAGCTGGCAGTTTGCGTGAGGTAGATTGTACTTGGAACTGGAAGCATTACAAAGTGTTTTATAGAATTCACAGAACTTAAATCTTTTAATGCTGACTCCATTGTGGAATCACTACTAAAATATCTCCAAGATAGTGGCATTACCGGTGCTAAATGTGTGACACAGACATATGATGGTGCCTCTGTTATGAGTGGGGCAGTAGGGGGAGTTCAAGCTAACTTCTGCCAGCATCATCCAGAGGCTGTGTATGCGCACTGCTATGCACATGAGCTGAATCTTGTACTTTGCCATACATGCAAATGTATTACTGAAGCAAGATAATTTTTCTACTCTATGGAAACTGTGTATCAGTTTTTTAGCACTTCCCTTGTTCATCATCATGAGTTTGTCAATATACAGTGTCAGTTAGGCTTGAGTCCATCAGAGTTGGTCCAGTTGTCAGATACTCGCTGGTCTTGCCAGATCCGATCAATCAAGGCCTTGATGAACTGCTATGTAACTGTACTTCAGTGCTTTGCTACTATTCACACTCTAAAAGCCATTGGACTGTTAGCATCCTTGCAAATGTCAACCACAATTTACTGCCTGGTCATCTTTCATTCTCTTCTAAAGGTAACAGAAGGCATCCACAAAGTTTTACAAAGGGAAGATCTAGATCTGTCCACTGCAGTGGATTTTGTTGACTCAGTTTGTCACACTCTTGAAGAGGTGCGGAGTGAGGACAGTAGCAGTGAACTGTTTAAGGAAGGTGTGGATTTCTGTAACAAGAAGAATGTGGAAATATGTGACACAAACAGAAGAAAAAAACAGAAACAGATGATTTTATTGTTGAGGCCTCAGTGGGAGTGAGGGACCAAACTTCTTCTCAAGTGGATTTTCGAAACAAGCTTTATTATCCATGCCTTGACAGAATGTCTGTTGAACTAAGCAAAGATTTTCTAGTGTTGCAGTCGAGATAATAAATGGCATCCGTGCATGCAACCCATCATCTGCTGCATTCCTTTGCCCTGAATCTCTGGCACCTCTAGCTCATCAGCATGGGATTGAACTGCAACAGGAGGAATTGTTTGTTGCAAAACATTACCTGAAACGAAAAATGGAAGAAAAACAAATGAATACAAATGAAGTTTATAAGCTACTAGACCCTCTTATGTTTCCAAAACTCAAGCTGTTGGTCCAGGCAGCACTCACTATCCCAGTGACAAGCTGTAGCTGTGAGCGCTCCTTTAGTGCACTGCGAAGGGTACATACATGGCTCAGAGGCACCATGACTCAAAACAGATTACATGCTCTTGCAATTCTAGCAATTGAAAAGGAAATGTGTTCTGTGTTATCATCAGATCAGGTAATTACATGATTTGCAAAGAAAAGCAACAGCCAGCATCAGTTGTTATTACCAGAGAAAGAGAAAGAGAACAACAGAATGCACAAAAATAAAAACGATTAGGCAGTATTATTTAATGATCTTTGTTGTTATTGTGTATTTCACTGCTGTATTTTTGAATGTAGACTTTCCAGTGTGAGTCTGAGCAGAAAAATTAAAACAAAATATGTTATTAAAGGGCCCATGTGGTGTGAGTATCAAATGTATGTCATGCGCCGCCTTCACATGCCTGTGCTTCACATTTTCCAGTTTTGGTCCGCACCGTGGTTAGGTGACATAGGTAGGATACAGTGTTGCTGCATATAAACATTAAAGAGCAGCTGACACTTTTCCTTCGGGAACACTTTGAAAAACTTTAAAAAGCATTTTAAATTTGGACACCATTCACATTGCATTTTGTTATCTATCTTCTATAGATTTCTTCTCCACATTATTTTATTACTGATTGCCTCTGTAGCTTGTTCCCTACTTTAATTGCATATGCTCTGTTGTGACATCACCTTCTATTGCCTGCGGGAATAACAGTGATGTGACAAGCACAGTATTATGACATCAAGTTGGGAAGAAAGAATAGGAGCCGACGAACACTCAGAGAGCAGTGCCAGCAGATATCCTGTTTCTGTTTCCATGCATATATGACCTCAATAATAACCAATAAGGATAAGAAATACAGAACGAATAAATAATATATAGCTGCTTTGTGTATAAATATTTTTTTAAAGTTATTCTCAAGGTGTCAGTGGTTCATTACTTCTTTAAATTCCATTTTCTAGTACTTCCCTAAGTTCCCTTAGTGCATCAAGTATCATATTTTACTCAGTCAGATCATGGACCTGTGCTGTGTGACTATGTGGAAAATAATTTCATAAGGGTCGCACTCAGCTCAGGGAGGGAGGCCACAGCAGCCCAGCCCTCCTCCGTGCCCAGCATACTTCTTAAATATCAATAGATTTAGCTCAGATCTACTGATATTTACAAAATATGCTATTGATTCTATAACTTTTAATCTGCAACATGTAGTTTTTGCCTCTCAAATGACAAGCCAAACAAAAAAAAAGACACAAAATAATGGAAAAGGAATGGGGAAAAAACAAAGCTGAAGTAGCAGAAAATGTGTTATTTTGCACGAGTCAGCACCAAAAGTTCTACAGCTTCTGGGGGCCTAGGCGGTCCCCAGACCCTCGGCCTTTTGTCTGGGACCCAAGGCCCCAATGTTTACTCGTGCTGGCAATGCCTCTGATTGAGTCCCTAAATACCTTGTCATGTACTGTATAGCCCAAATTCCCTGGTGAGCCTCTTTTTTGTAGGGAAGCTGAATTTTGCTACTTGGGGCACTACATATTTATAAAAGATTTATTTTTCATGTAGGATCTTGGAATATATTATCAGCTTTAAAGTCACAATTTGCCATCATTTTTTTTTATCTGGCAGCACCTTCTCCATGTGGGATGGATGGGGGCAGCGCAATTTAAATCACGGTCCTCTTCTGAAACACCTCAAACTGAACTCCCATCTTATCAACCTCTTCGAGACCCTCCCTCCTGGTCACACACAGACATCTCACTCCCTGGCCCCTGGACACCCCCCCCAGACATCTTCCTCCAAGTCACCTGGACAATCAGCATGCAACACTGAACGCCCACATTCATGCAGCTACTCCAGCTTCACCTCCTGAATCGTATGACAAGGCGCTGCATGTATGCTACTCTAGAATTAACACAGGGCCAACCACACTCACTGACAATGAACCACCCATCCAGCACATGGACCAGCATCTCCTCCACCTTCAACCACCCTCCCTGCACCTAGACTACACTTCCAACCCAGAGACCAGACTCTGTTTGCCAGAAGACAACCCTTACATCCTCAGACTTGCCTTTCCTCCCCATCTTCCAACCTCCCTGAAACTGGACCACCCTTAAAGCCCACAGACTAGCTGCTACTCTCTAGCCAACCACTATCCCTTCACATGGACTACCCACCCACAGTCAACCACCCTATACCCAGGTAGACCACCCCTCCAGGCCCCAGATCAACTGAATAAGCTCTGTGGAAATGGAACACACTTCCATCACACAGACCTGCCTGCAACCAACAGCTAACTACTCTTGAAACCCTCAGCAGACTACCCTCCCACTGGCTCCATCTTCTAGCCCATGGACAGTCTCTCTCATGTTATCACTCTCCCTGTTGCTGGACCACATCCATAGGCCCTGGATCACCCTTCTCCTGAACTAACAAACCTCACTGCACCTAGAACACCCCTCTCACCTGAAAAGGTTTCTGGCACTAGCCAACCACCCTACTAGCACCCAGAAACCATTTTGGACACTGGATCAGCTTCTACTCCCAGTAGACCACCCACTATCCCTCTGCCTTGACCAGCTTCTATCATCACAGCTGAACATTCTCCATCTCACTGGACCAGCCCCTTAACCAGTGTCTCCTCCCCAGTTGACCACCCTTCCTACCCCAAGGCAACCCTTTCAGACCTGAGACCAGCCTTTCTTCACCAGCCGACCACCCGCAATGTACCTGGACCAGCCTTCCTCCCGAGTCTCAGCTGGTCACCCTACATGCAGCTAGACCACACTTCCAGCACACAGATCAGCCAGCCCTCCCTAGTTCACCACTCTCCTTGGTGCTAGAACTCCTTCAACCCCTGAACCAGCCTAATACTTGGTGCTAGAACTCCTTTGACCCCTGAACGAGCCTGCCACTTTGGTGGTGGGTCAAGGAGCATCCTGCTAAGGCAATGTTGGCCTCAGGAGTCAGCAGCTAGTGCTGGGGAGTGGGAGCTTGGTTAAGTCAGAGACAGGTGGTGGACTCAGGATGTGAAGCTGCAGCAGCCCAATGAGTGGAGATGTGTAGTGTTGAAAGGTGTGTATCCAGGGGGCCACTAGGACCAGAGACACTTTTTTTGTTTTACTCTGACCAGCAACTGGTGATGGTGGGTAGATGGAGGGGGACTGCAACCCACCATGGAACCTTTTTTTTTCACCCCATCCTGGTGATTGGTGATATGGGGGGACAGGACTCTAGCACCAGAGTTACTTCAGTTCTGTCACTTGATCAGGCAATGATCACTTGCACTAGGGACATTTATTTTAATAGTGCAAGCAATCTCTGGGGGGCTGGGGGGAGAACTAGAACCAGGGAAATTATTGTACCATATTGGTTATGACGATCTGCAATTGAAGGGGAGCAGTAGCCGCCACGGACACTTTTTTTCTGCCACGGGACGGCGATTATGGCAGTGGTGGAGCCACCAGGGAAATTACTTTACTGGGGCCAGTGATTGCCAGTCACAGGGAACCACTAGCCACTGTGGAAATTACTATACTACACTGGTTCTGGTGGTCAGCAATAATTGGGGCAGGGGTAGCCACAAGGGATATTTCTGTTCTGTACTGTGATGGTGAGCAGGAATCACAGGGGGGATACTGTAGTACCTATGCCAACCATTCGTGTTGAGCATGATTAAACAGTTGGGGTCAAAAGAGAAAAAAAACAACAATAAATTGATCACCAAGCATCAAATGTTCTGCATTGACACATTCTTGATATAATTTTGATCTGCCAGCCTGCTTCACTGATAGGATTATCCCCCAAGCCAATAAAAGGGCTTTTAACTGTCTCCTGCTGCAGCAGCAATGCAAGGCTATGTCTCCCCAAGTAAAGACACTTCATTTTGCCATGATTTTACCATGCTCAGTAAAAATAAACTTCTGTAATCATCCTACATTTTTTTCCTCCTCCTGGTACCATGTTTACCCACAGTGTCCATACCACCCAGAGTTCTGTTCTCCAGGTGACCTGAGGAGGTGAAACTGGGAATACATCCATGTGGGAGAGCGCAAACTGGGAGCCTATTGTGTTTATGAGGAAGACAAAGTCTTATGCTGCACCAATCAGGAGCAATGTCAGACATTACCACAGTGTCCACACTCTGCGTCCTTAGTGACGTCCATAACTCAGCATGTGTAAACTAGTGTGACACTGCGAGAGAAACAGTGAAGCACCCAAAATACAAACATCTCTCAACTCACAGTGCCCCTGTGTATTACTGAAGTAATATGCTTCACAAGTTCGGCCTCTGTGCAGTTGGTAAAATGAACAAAAAAGTGGCAGTACTTACTTTCTTCATTTGTCTCCAAAGTTGAACTCTTCATCCAGTAGCATTTATTCTGGTCAGCAACATTATGCAGTGTGTCTGTGTTTATTTAGGTCTCCTGCACAGGTGAAGCTCCACCTAATGTTTGAGAGTTCAACTTATTAGGCAAGTGACACACGAATCAAGTACTGCCACAGTTCATATAAGTGACTGCACAGAGGATGACCTTGTCAAGCATACTACCAAAGAAATGATACTTCAGAAATACATGGGGATGCTGCGAGGGCCTTTTTTTTATTTTGGGTGCTTCACTGTTTCTCTCACAGTGTCCCACTACTTTACACAGCAAGAGCTATGAGCGTAAGCAGCCCTGCCTGCAACTTGTTATGTCAGTTGTTTGGGCCAATACAGATACTTAACACCCCTCAAAAAAAGACACCGTACAAAGTCCCGTGGGGTTTGGTATTTCCTACACACTGAAAAGAGGCTTCAGTTTCACACACACCCCGTGGAGATGTAGTTACCTATTCACCTCCTGTCACCGGGATAACAGAACTCTGGGTGGCATGGACATTGTGGGCAAACATGGCATGATGAGGAAATAAAATGGTGGGATCATTATAAAAGTTTATCTCTTTACTGTGCATGATAAAATGTGCCGAAATGAAGAGGTTTTACTCAGGGAGATATAATACGGGGGCACTGGAACCCCAGAGATGGCACAGTTCTCTGCGGACCCATACCTCCCCCCGACCACCATTGTCTGAACTAGACTGTTTCTTGGGGGGGAGCTTCCTCCCATGACCCTGCCTTGAGGGGGAATCTGTGTCAGTGCCTCTCTGTGAGTTAAACCCAAAGGGAGGCTAGGAGAGGGCTGAGACACTGCCCCCCCACCCCAATCGTCCCACTGAGACAATAAACCAGTATGGAAAAAAAGTTTAAAAAAATCATGCAGAACCTAATGAGCTGCAAAGTGCAATTTTGCCTTTTTTTTTGTCTGGGTCATTGACTGGCCACCATGTGTCCAACCCCACTACCCATCTCCTGAGACTTAACCACTCCACCGGAGTGCACCATGGCGTAATCCTCAAGGCGAGTCGTCGGGAAAGGGCCTCTCCATGAACAGAGACTGGCTCATGATCTGGGGGGAGTGCCTCAGTTGGCTGTGTGAGATCTGGTGAAGGGTGAACTGCTCCTGCATAGGCAGATTTTTTTTCTGTCCCCAGGGAGGCATGGTGTGCAGTGATGTAGTGACACACAGAGTAACAGTGCCAGACATCTGGCACACCTCCCAAAAATCTCGATCACCAGCTAGGAGACCCTGGTCCCCACCAGGGGTCAATCAAATACCGGAAGCTTCCCCATGCTCCACCCCACCCCCAATGGAGAGCAGTCCTCGATGCTCCTACCCCCAGATGGCCCTCTAACAAAATAAAGACAAATGACACAAATTTATTTTTTGTAGTATTTTACTTTTTATTCCTTACTCACCATAATTTGTTATTTGTACGCATCAAAATTTGTTTTTACTCACCTCTGTTCAAAACCAAGAAATACAGTACTCACTCTAAAAACAGTTTTATCTGGAGCCCTGCATGGCACAGGACAATGTTGGCGTTGCACGTTATGCAGTGTCTGCATTGCATGTGGCAAAGTGTGGTGTTGGCATCACCATGGCACAGCATAGTATGCCACGTTGCATTGTTGTGTTGGCACTGCATGTGACATAGTTAAGTGCCTGTGGCACACATGGCACAGCTCACTGATGGCACTGCACAGTGCACAGTCCAGTGTTGGCAGTGTAGATAACACAGCGCAGTGTCTGCATCTCATGTGCCACAACATGATGCCTGCACAGCACGTGCAGCACCAACACCGCACTGAGTAGTGTGTACTAGCGACACTGCATTGTGCCATGTTCATTCCTGTTACAGTAGGGAGGAGGGTGTCCAGGTAACAGAGAGCAAGATGCCTGGTGGCCCTGAACAGAGGAGAGTCCAGAGGGCTAGAGAGTGACACCTCTGATAGCTCAAGGTGGGAGGTGTCTAGGGGCCCAGGAGGGAGTGGTGTCTTCTAAAGGAGGGGTGTCTGGTTGGTCAGGGAGGGAGGTTGAGGTTGGCCAGGAATGGGGGTAGCAAAAGTCAAGGTGGTGGGGGGAATGTGGAAAGAGCATGGGTCTTGAAGGAGACTGCAGAGGGACCAAGGGTGTTAGAGGAACATTCTGCCAGGGATTTTGGATGCCATTGTCTGGTAGGAGGAAACAGTTGACCAAGAGATGAGGGAGCTACAGTCCACTGATGGATGGTGGACTCATGAGTGTGCCACCATGGCTGGGTGTAGATTAATAGCCTGGGGAGAGACCATTAAACAGCCCCCAAACCTGAATCCCCCCCCAGCTGACCATGCTCCCATTAGGCATTCCCCAACCCTTCTTACCCAAAGACAATTGACGGCCACTGCTGGTGATACCCCTCCATATGCACCCCAGCATCCCACTCACCCTACCTACTGCCTGGTGGCACTGCCTGACCACCATTAAGTCATCTGAATGACTATCCACATACCTCTTTCCCACTTGGTGGTCTTCAACACCACTCAATCTTTTTGGATTTCTTAATCTGGCACAAACCTAGCGGTTGCTAGAGGCAGTGCATCAGCAGCCCCCCAAACACATCATGCCCCAGTGTCTTAAGGTGGCACCCACCCTCACTCCAATCCCAGAACAGTTACATAACATCCATGGTGTTCAGTGCTCCCAAACCTCATCCTTGGTTGGCAGCATGTAGTCTCGTGAAGGGCGGACATCCTCCTGCATGGGCATCTGATTTTTTTTTCTGTCCTTCAAGGTGGTATGGCATGCAGTGATGTAGAGTCATGCAGAGCGCCGGACATCTGGCATGCATCCTGAAGATCTTGATCAATCGCTGTCAGATCCCTAGTCTCCACCACGGGTTGGTCAAATGCCAGAAACTTTCCCACGCTCAGCTCCCCACCCACCCAGGAGGATAGCAGTCCTCGATCTTCCTCCCTCCAGCAGGGGCAATGAATACTGCCACTGTAGCTGTCAGAAACTGCTTTGAATAGTGAGAATATATGTTGACATCCACGATATGGCTACCTACTGTATGTGATCCATGATGACGCATCGCCATTCTGGTCTTTTTCTCTCTTTTTTGGGGGTGTTCTGTGGCCCTGGAGTTGTAACATGCTATACTTACAGGGTAGCAGCAGGTGTGCAGTCGGTGTCCACAGCACCCTGGGGGGGGGCTGAAATGGCACTGCCCATCAGGGCTGCTTAGCGCGAGTACATAAAGAGATCTGCCATACTGTGAAAGTCAAAACCCGGAAGTGGGCTCATTGACATCCACACCTCTTTTGTGCCGCACTTAGTTTAACTTTAATTTTCAAACACTTCTGAATAATAACATGGTCACTTGGGGAATTTTTCTGTGGATCAGGCCCCTTTATTCTCATCAACAATGGATTTTTTTGGCACAGAGGTTGCTGGTAGGGGCTGCTGAAGCATACTGACAAGGATTTAGGCAGGATGCCTTAAATAAACATGTCACGCATTGACAGGACACTATAGCAGGGGTGGGTGGGGACTCACAGGATGCCTAGGTAACAGTATGGGTGTGGAATCAATGGACACCCTGGGTAAAAGGGTGGGTGGGGACTCACTGAATGCCCTGGAACACAGGGTGGGCAGGGCATTACAGGACTCCCTGGGCAGCAGGGTGGTTGGGGACTCAGGATGCCCAGGATAGTAGGGCAAGTGGGGACTCACAGGATGCACTGGGCAGTAGGGTGGTTAATCACAGGATGCCTTGGGTAGCCTTCAACTCCCATACAGTCACCCTCCCTGTGCCTAGACCACCCATCCCTTGGACCAGCCTTCCCCCAGACAACAAACCCTCCCTGCAGCTGGACACTTCCAGCCACCAAACCAGACTCGTCTCCCCAGTGCATCACCATCCATTACCAACTTCCAGCCACTGGACTAGCCTCTTTTCCCCAGCTAAACAGCCTTTCTTCTCCTCAACAAGTCTCTGCCAGCTAAACCTGCCTGGAAGTGGACAACCCTTCCATCAGCAGATCAGTCTTTCATCCCCCACCAACCATATTCCCTGTAACTGGCCAAGCCTTTTATCCTTTCCATCCTCCGTCTGCCTTCATATCTACCGGCTCATTGAATCCAATTACTGGTTTGGTTCCCTTCACTCATCTCTCCCATCTTCAGTCCCACTCCCCCCACCCCACTTTCTGTACTCTCTGTTCAAGGGACCACACTTTTGCCACACCTCACCCCTCACTCCTGTGCTGGGCAACATGCTTCTTCTATTGACTTTCCTCACTCAAGAGTCAACTCCCCAGCTATAAAAGGCATGGGATGAAACTGGAGGGAGGACGATTCAGAAGAAACGTGAGGAAGAATTTCTTTACAGAATGGGTGGTGGACAAGTGGAACACCCTGCCAGAGGAAGTGGTGGGGGCTGAGCCAATCATGGGATTTAAGAATGCATGGGCTAGACATAAAGGAATTCTGGAGGTCAGGGGTAAGGGGCAACAGACTTCTAGGAAAACATAAACTGAATTTACAAGCTCAAATGGGCAGACTGGGTGGGCCATAGGCCCTTATCTGCTGACACTGTCTATGTATCTATGTATAGTCTTAAAGCCTCTCCCCAGCCCCATGCTCCCTCAGGCACCAGTTAAAAATCCAACAAACTCCACCTATTCCTGTTAACCTTCCTCTGGACACCTCCACAGCCAAGCATGACCCATCCTAGTAAGACACCTGCTGTCCTGGAACCCACCATATGCACCTCCTTCACTAGAGACCCCTCCCTCCCAGTCCAAATTGACACCTCCGTCCTCAGCCTGCCGGATACCTTCCTCCCTCCCTCCACATCCCCCTGGATGCCCTCCCTCTCCAGACACCCCTCCCTGCCAGGCCCCAGACATCTCACTTCCTGGCCCCTTGACACCTTCTCCTCCTGGGCCCCGATATCCATTTCCAACCTTTGCCCACCATTACTGGAATTCTGGGCACCTCCTCCCTCAAGGGACCCTGGACACACACACACCATACAACACTCTGCGTCACCACTCACTGAGCACCATCCAACACTTGTCACTGAATTCTATCTGCTGAGCCCCCACCCCATGCCATGGCCTCATACTTATGTGGCCCTCACAGCCTTGGAAGCATGCTCCTTGACCTCCTCCATCCCCAATGGCAGTCTCCACAGAATCTCCGTCCCCCAACATATGTTGCTGAATACTGATCCCACTCAACCTTGGTTGTTGGTACCTGCACCCCCCCACCAGCCCTAGCATCTGGCTTGCCCCCCCCCACCACAGGCTCGCAAACCCATCCCCTTGCCCCTGGTTACCTTTCCTGAAGCTGCACCAGCCTCCTTACCACCCTCTCTGTTGCTGAGCCACCACTCAGATCAGCCTCCACTCTACAAACAATCCGTGTAACGGGACTAGACCCCTAGTCCAGCATCCCCCTAGCTAACTACTCCCTTTGTAGCTGGAACCCCCCAAAGAATAGTCTGTCTGTATCCCATCTGCATCCCATAGCAGAAACCATCCCCATGAACAAAACACCCCCTGCAGCTGCCTCATCTACCCCTTCCGGGAGAGTGCTGGTGAGTGGAAGATTCAATACAGAGATTGTCTGCTATGGTGCTGCTGAAGATCACACACTATAATGTCAGCACACCTCTTCTCACTCCTTCTCTCTTTCCATAGCTCAGACTTGTGCTCTCTTGGCTGCCACAGACATGGCAGTTTTGTTTTTTTTATTTGTTTTTACTTGCAGTTTAAGCCCCCTTCTTATCTCCGTGTCTGTTTCCCTCCTCAGGGCTCCAGTGGTGATCCTGGTGGTGGGGGCTCACCCCAGCCTTTGATGACCCCTCCATGAGGGGTAGGAGGGGGGACAACCAACCCCTCCAGCCAATGTCCAACTAGTAGGGCAACCCATTCGCCCCCACTGTAACACCAGAGCCTGTCTTCTCCTGGAGTGGACACGGGGTCATTTTCCACTTTGCATGGTCCTTCTACTAGATGTCAGCATGCCAGGAGTTCCAAGGATCTGGTGGCACGCTGAGACGCATCTCCGCTCAAGACCTAGGCTGATGTCTGCCATCCCTACATGCTCTACTTCCCCGACTTGCACCGCCACCTGTGGTCACCCAGGTGATGGTGTGGCAAGAGAGTTTACAGCCCACCCCTCCCAGAGAGCAGTCCAGCAGATGCTCAATCCTTCTCCCCCCCGGCCAGCCCTCCAGAAAGCCGAGCTGGCACTGCAAGCAGCAGCATTAGTGCTACGCTGACGGACAGGCACAGCAGTTTTTTTTAATTTCATTTAAAAGTGCCAGGGAAACTGTCGAATGTAAAGACCCAGAGGCAGCACACTGTCACCGACATTTTGTGCAGCACAATAAGTCTCTGCAGCATTTTAGATTATTAATAAAGCTGCCATATCCATGTATGCCAACCACAGCTAGTGAGTTGCACAAGGGAGGGAAGGGCATGTGCACTTTTCTTGTCTGCCAAAACTAATACTGTGGGACCCTGGGCAGCCCGTGCTTTGGATCTTCCACTTCTTGTACCTCTAGTGACTTGACTTTGGGGGGGGGAGGGGCATCTGCAGGGGATTGGCTAGTATATGGGGGGGTGTTGGTGGGATGAATACAGTATGTAGTGCCCCCAAATAGCAACACCCAAACCCTCCAGGAAAAAAAAAAGGCTTGCAAGAGATCCAGGCATGGCATGATTGGGTGCTTAGGCAGTATGCCGCAGCATCCCTCACCAGCACCCCGTGACCAGTAAATATGCCTGCATACAGCACAGACCCCCCCCCACAGCCAAGATTTGCTTCATTTAGCATCCCTGCAGCCAGTAACCCCACGTCAAATGCCCTGCAGAACACATTTCCTCCTCTGCAACCACTTCTCCTGCACGGCCAATGCATGGCCTGATTTCAAGTATGGGTTAAAACCTCCACCCTGTACATCAGCACAGTAAACCCACTGTCCGGGAATAGAACAGAGTCCGGTCCACAAAAAAAATGCCAACAGTGGGTATGTTTTTATTTTATTGTGTTTAAAATGTAACTTTTAAGAAGCGTGCCACCAGAAATGTGTGAATGTCAATGAGCAGTCCACAATATGGTGGCGTGCTTTACGTGCTTCCAAAGGGGCATTAACATTCTAGTCTTTCTTCTAGTTCTATCCCTGTAAGAAAAGAGTAACACACACTCATCATCAGTTTCCTGTCACAGACCCACGGGCAACCATCACCCTCTGGTGTCAGCTTACAACAGGTCAAAGGACCAACTGCTCATCTTTTGTTTTAATTGTATTTATAATTTATTTATTAGAAGTATCGGAATTACAAACCTTTGAGTCATAAACTCATTTCCAAAGGCTCCTCGTCAAATAACAAGAGACATACTGTACATAAGCAATGGTATGATATACAGATGACAGTTCCACTGTTCAGTAATACAGAATAAGCATTATATACAGTACATAAAACAGTAGTGCCCCCAAATAACAATGCCCAAGCCCTCCAGGGAAAAAAAATGTTTGCAAGACACCCCGGGCATGGCATGATCTGGAGGTCCCTTGTGAGGGAAGGTAAGTGCTGCTCTGCAAATGAGCAGATTAGGGCCCAGCAGTCCTTATCTGCCGTCAAAGTCTATGTTTTTAAATGTGTTTCCCTAACAGCCCCACATCGATCCTGTAAACGCGCACACAGCTACAAACACATTCAGGCATATCTGACAGCTTAAGACTCCTCTGTTCACCAAACAGTGCTGTAACAGAACCCCCAACCCACAAACAGAGCTTGCACTCCCCAGGCATCGGCCACACAGTTTGTCAGCAGTGGTTGGCCAACGGGAACAGTCAATGGCATGCCAGAGTCCGTTTTAACTGAAGTAACATGAGTCTGTCCTCCAGCTGATCCTCTGTACCTGCTTTCACTTCCAGGCCATCCCTGCAGACAGTGTCATCTTTCGGATGGGGGCTTCTTCTCTACAATACCTCCATCGATGATGCCTACCTCCACTTCCAGGCCATCCCTGCAGAGTGTCCTCTTTCAGGTGGGGGGGCTTCTTCCCTGCACTACCTTCATCGACGATGCCTGCTTTCACTTGCAGGCTATCCCTGCAGACAGTAGTGCACTCTTTTGGGAGGGAGGACTTCGTCCCCCACACTACTGCCGTCGACGATGCCTGTAAGAAAACAAAAACACCACTCCTCACAATTGATTCATCTGGCTCTCTCTTCAGACCCTTGGTGTGATGTGCTCAATGACTCTCACTTTTTTTTTTATTTAAAAAAAGGAAACGGCACTGGGCACGTTTCTGAAGGTGAAACAGTAAGCGTGCTTGGGAGCCGATCAGGAATTGAAGACTCCAGATTAAGGGTGTGCAAAAAGAAATTTCACCAGAGGAACTTAAGCGAAAGTTAGACTTTCGCTTCTGGAGAAGTTCGGAAATCCATTTCCAAACTTTCATGGAGATTTCGCCTCTCCTATGCTGTGTTTTAGTATTATTTTTATTTCAAAATAATCCCTGGTGGTTAGTGGTCCCATCCCCCCGCCCCACAGATACTCATTAAATCCCTGGTGGCTTGCATCCCCCCCCCCCACCAGTTCACCTGCCAGCCACCTTACTAAAAAAAATTGTTATAAATAGTCCCCCCCACCCGACAGTGCCCACACAGCCCAAATGCCCTTATGCCCTGGTGGCTAGTGGTCCCTCCCCTTCACCACAAGCCCAAGTGTATATATAGTAAATTTATAACCCCCCCATGTCCATCCCTTGTACCATAGTCCTAATTAAAAAAAATTCTCTGGTGGTCTAGTGGTTTCCCTAATAGCCCTCTCCATCCTGATCTCCAGTCACATTTAATTCCCCGAATCCCTGGTGGTCTAGACTCCACCCCCCACCCTGCTGGAACACAACCACCTAAGTCCCACCCTAGACCCTGGGCAGGTCGGAACATCCTCCTCTCCTCCACGGCTGGCCGCCCACTGTCTGAACTTTAATGAATGAGGTTTCTGTACAGGAACGCACTGATTCCCTAACAGCTCAGTCAGTGGGGCGGGCTGTGGAGGAGAGGAGGATGTTCCAGTCCACCCAGGGCTTAGAGGGTGGGAGGTGGGTGGATTCCAGCTAGGGTGGGGGGTGGGAGGCACTAGACCACCAGTGATTTGGGGAATTATGTGATGGGGATCAGGAGATGGAGGGCTATTTGGGAAACCACTAGACCACCAGAGCATTTTTTTTTACTACAACTATGGTTATGGTATGAATGGACATGGGGGGATACTATAAATTTACTATACACTTGGGCTTGGGGTGTAGGGGAGGGACCACAAGCCACCAGGACATAAGGGCATTTGTGCTGTGTGGGCACTGTTGGTGGGGGAGCAGATTTTTTTTTTTAGGTCGGGTGGCAGGCAGGTGAATCAGTGGGGGGGACGCTAGCCACCAGGGATTTAACTTGTACCTGTGGGGTGGGTGGAGCCACTATCCACCAGGGTTTTTTTTTTTTTTAATATCGATAAAATTTCACCCATAACTTTGTGGACGTCTTCCACTCCACCACAGCAGAGGTTCTGAAACTTCTGCAAAAGTTTTCTGATCTCCGCGGAAGTTCTGTGGAGTGAAATATTGTACTTTCGCCCAACCCTACTCCAGATGGCTGGAAGGAATGCTGCGGCACTACAGAAGACAAAAGCAGACCTAATAACTTGGACTTTATACTTGAATTTACTCTGGCATTCAGGGGTGGTTCAAGTAGCTTTAATCTGGGGAGGCCAAAAAACACCAGAATAAGGGTTGGGGGTCTGGGGGCCACCTAGGCCCCCTGAAAATATCAAAGTTTTTGCAGTGTTTTTGTGGCTTTTTTTGTTGTTACACTATGTTTATTTCCTGTAAATAACTTGTGCAAACTGTATCTTGAAGCACTTTACAATCCAAGAGAGGGAGAAGAGACTTGAATTACAATTGAACCTCACCAGGAGATTCAAATAGCAAACAGAAAAATTTGCGATATTATAGAGTTTATGCACAGAGAGGTATAGTAAACTACTCAGCTACATAATAAGTTGCAGTTATGGGGAGAATAGAGAGGTTACGTGACTTGCTCAGGGTCACGCAATAAGAGAATGTGGAAGAATTAAAATAAGAGTCCTCATGTTCACAACTGGAAAGGCTTTTGCCTGGAGTTCAGTGGCCAAGCAGCCAGCCTGTCCCACTTCCTGAGCTATATAAGCAGTTCTTCTCAGCCTCATTGTGGAGCATTTTTTCTTTGCAGCGGGAGGCTCTGTTGGTCTATCCTCTGAGCTGGCTGGGGCCTACCCCCCCTGCTGTTTCTGTGTGTCTCTTCTAGACTCCGGTGTTTGTTTTCCTGCTTCTGGTTTGTATCTTTCCTCCGGCTGTGCGCTTCTTTGTGTGTCTTGTTTTTGTTTTTGGGCCTTGTTCCCTGTTTTCTGTGTTGCTGTCTTTTGTTTTTTTCTTTTGAGGCTTTGTTTCCTACACTCCTAGCATACTTCAACTCCAGAGCTCATACTACTTACTCACAACTTGAATTGCTTTCAGTTACAACACTCAAATGCATTGCAATGCAACTGCAAACATTATCTGTGTGTTCAGCTCAGCCATAGCTGTTTTCCATGTTGCATACTTAATTGCTTTCACCTGATTCTGGCTCACACTGAACCCTGGCTATACAGTTGAATCATGCTCTACTCATTCTACTTGCCTCATTACTGCAGTTTATTGCACTGCCTGTGACAGCTGCTTTCAGAGTATTGTGCTTCCTTTGTTTTATGTTTATTGCAGTTTGCAACTTACTCAATACAGATGCTGCTTCTATGTTTGTACACCTGCTTCAAGCTCTGTACCTTGGTATGCAGTTCAATCCTTTTATTCCCTTTGTACACTGCTGTTCTACTCTGAGATTAGCTAAAACTCCTGCTGAGGCTATTAAATTAGCTTTAATATCTGCATGTGGTTCTCGACCCTTCCATCACTTCCTTGTTTGTCCTATGGCAGGTACTAGGAGGTGTTTGGGGGGTTGTGGCCAATGTGGCTAATTATTTCTGTTCTAAAGCCTGTCTTCGCTGTCAAAAATCCTCAGAGTTTGTCACTTGATTTGGCTTTGGAAATGCCTGTCTGGCTTGCCCCACTATTCAGTGCTGTTTCATTGTGTATGTTATACAGACCTCCATGCAGGTCCACTTATTAGTACTGTTTACTGACCTACGTGCAGCTCCACACTTGCTTACGCAATCATTGCTCCTTACTTACACAAACCATTGCTTCATGCCTACTGCCATCCCCTCTGCTTCAGCCTCTGGGATTCTGCTGCACTCAATTCTGCATTCGACCTTGCAAGGTCTCAGCACTCAATGCTCATTACAATCTCAGCACACAATGCTCATTCAGCTCACCGGCTTTTAAGCTCTCAATCAATTTCTGTGGTATGCCAGCCATTCTATTCTGGCACAGGGTTCCTGCAGCCGATGGTCTCGCTCTGCATTTAGTCTGCATCTCAAGCGTGTCCAACTTGGGGCGGGATCCTTCTCACCTGGCCCATAGCTAGGAATGTCCTTGCCATGGGCTTGGCTTTAGCTGCCTGCTACATGACAGCAGCTCCTGGTGTAGAATTTAAGACTAGTGGTGAAGGGTGGAAAAAGTTACCTCCTTTGGCTCTAGTGTTCCACTCTAATGGTTAGTCATTGACTTTAGTGGTTTCCCTAGCAAGGCACCTTCACCACTTTCGCCCTATGACTGCCTCTGGTTCACCTGGTTTGATTTAACGTGGGTAGGCCAGGTGAGTGCCTCAGCAGTTGTTACTCTCCTCCTGCACCTTGGTTGCACGTATTTTTGTAGAGTTTTCTCGCAACCTTCCACGGTGTTCCCGCTAGAGGGTTTGAGTGAGAGTCTTCTTCCAAACTGGAATATTTTCCACCTCCCTTTAATTGGGTTTTCCAAATTGCAGCTGCAGAGCCATCACTAAATAAACTATCCCAAGCCTGGAGGGAAGGCGACCTAGGCCTTGGATCCCCAGAGATTTCCTCCTCATAGTTTTTTTTTCTCTCCTCCGTTGCCTCAGGTCATAACTCTTAGTTAGCATAGTAGTGTCCCCTAGTTTCTTTAGGTAGGTTCCACTTTTGGATTGAGGTGCAGGATGTCCTGCCATTCCCTCTCTCTCCTTAGGGGATCAACTAATCAATGCAAACCATTAGTATCATGCTATGCATCCTCGGCATTTCATTACACTATCGAACTGAGCATCTCATTATGTTATCAAACTGTCTATGCTTCTCTGTTACTATGCCACAGTTACTGCTACCCCATCACAGTTACTGCTTACTCATATGGTTCGTGTTGCCTCCTTCTTTGGAGTATAATCATACTACATTTCTTTTGGGGATTCCTTAGGTACCTTTAGCCATGGGAATCATCCTGTGGCACCTGTGGGAGTGGAACCCTTTCTGAGGGTTCCTTGCCTTCGTGACCCTACAGGGTGGTAATTCCTCTGGACTAGAATGCGAACGGCCAAAACTAATTTAACACAGTTGCATAAGCATAACACTATACTGGCTGTGTAGGACAGTGAACTGGAAAGGCTATGCCTGTAGTTCGGTGGCCAAGCAGCCAGCCTCTCCCACTTCCTGAACTATATAAGCAGTTCCTCTCAACCTCATTGTGAAGCATTTTTTCTTTGCCCCACCGTCCTCCCCTCCTTCTCCAGCAGCAGCACTTCTCTTCTTAGAGGGATTCTTAAGGTACCTTTAACCACAGAAATCGTCCCGTGGCACCTCTAGTGGTGGAACCCTCTCCGAGGGTTCCTTGCCTTTGTACCCCTACAGGGTGGCAATTCCTCTAGAATAGAGAGTGTGAACTTGCAAAACCAAACTAACACAGTTGCCCAAGCATAGCACTGTATTAGCTGTGTAGGACAGTGAACATTTTTTTATTCAGTTCTAGTTCTGGCTCCTTAGTGACTTCTTTGGATACATTCCAACTCAACAGGCTTAGAGAGAGGAAACTGTATGGTGACACCTGCATACTGTGTGACCCTGAGCAAGTCAGTTAACTTCCTTGTGCTCCCAGTTCGCACCTGTAAACAAGCTTCCAGCTTAGTGTGTCTCTCCTGGTAAAACAAAACAAAAAAAAACTCTAATGACAGGCTGGGTATGTGGTGATGCCTCCAACCCTGATGGCCAGTTGGTAGCTTGCTTTGGGGCAAAGCCCCCACCCCTATCCCATCCCTGTACTGAATTCAGATCAGCACTGTGCTATAAATAACCAAAATGACAAAGAAAACATTTAAATGCCTCCCACATTTATCGGTATGTATCCCTTTGCCTATCCCAGCACTGGCTTATGTAAACAGGATTCTGAACCCCACATGCACATTTGCACCCGTACCAACCCCTGCTCCACAATCGCATCACTGCTCAGCCTGACCACATCCCTGCTCCACAGTCGCATCACTGCTCAGCCTGACCACATCCTGCTCCACAGTCACATCGCTGCTCAGCCTGCCCACATCCCTACTCCACAATTGCATCACTGCTCAGCCTGCCCACATGCCTGCTCCACAGTCACATCGCTGCTCAGCCTGACCACATCCTGCTCCACAGTCACATCGCTGCTCAGCCTGCCCACATCCCTGCTCCACAGTCACATCACTGCTCAGCCTGACCACATGCCTGCTCCACAGTCGCATTGCTGCTCAGCCTGACCACATCCTGCTCCACAGTCACATCGCTGCTCAGCCTGCCCACATCCCTACTCCACAATTGCATCACTGCTCAGCCTGACCACACCCCTGCTCCACAGTCGTATTGCTGCTCAGCCTGACCACATCCCTACTCCACAATTGCATCACTGATCAGCCTGATGACATCCCTGCTCCACAGTCGCATCGCTGCTCAGCCTGCCCACATCCCTACTCCACAGTTGCATCACTACTCAGCCTGACAACACCCCTGCTCCACAGTCGCATCACTGCTCAGCCTGACCACATCCCTGCCCCACAGTCACATCGCTGCTCAGCCTGACCACATCCTGCTCCACAGTCACATCACTGCTCAGCCTGACCATATCCCTGCTCCACAGTCACATCACTGCTCAGCCTGACCACATCCCTGCTCCACAGTCACATCACTGCTCAGCCTGACCACACCCCTGTTCCACAGTCACATCACTGCTCAGCCTGACCACATCCCTGCTCCACAGTCGCATCGCTGCTCAGCCTGACCACATCCCTGCTCCACAGTCGCATCACTGCTCAGCCTGACCACACCCCTGTTCCACAGTCACATCACTGCTCAGCCTGACCACATCCCTGCTCCACAGTCGCATCGCTGCTCAGCCTGACCACATCCCTGCTCCACAATTGCATCACTGCTCAGCCTGACCACATCCCTGCTGCACAGTCGCATCGCTGCTCAGCCTGACCACATCCCTGCTCCACAGTCACATCGCTGCTCAGCCTGACCACATCCCTACTCCACAGTTGCATCACTGCCTCAGCCTGACCACATCCCTGCTCCACAGTCACGTCACTGCTCAGCCTGACCACATCCCTGCTCCACAGTCGCATCGCTGCTCAGCCTGACCACATCCCTGCTCCACAGTCACATCACTGCTCAGCCTGACCACATCCCTGCTTCACAATACTGCGAAGCACTCAGCACACATAAATACAACCCAACCCAAACGACAGCCACCACAACCTGGCAGACTGAGATAGAGAAAGAGGAAAGAGGATTTCATTATGAAACATGTGGCTGTGGCAGCATTTCTCTCCTGATGTTGTGCTGCTCTATCTTTCTCACAGTCATATGCATACACACACACACACATACACACATAAACACATACACACACACACACATACACACACAGACACATACATATACACATACATACACATACACACACACACATACACACATATACACACACACATACACACACACACACACACACACACATATACACACACACTCAAAACAGAAGTAATTACAAATGTGTCAGCTATGGGGGGCTTCATTTCTGGTTAGCACGGATCCATGGCATTGACACAGAAAGAAATCAAAACCAAAATAATTTTAGAAAAAATGTCCATTACATTTGTAAACTCCCAGAGAAACAAAACTGCAATCGTGTGACTTCGATATCACATGCTTTGACCTGTAATGGAGACTACACCGTCTAAATTACCCCCCAGCTCAGAAACCAACATAATTCAACCAATATTTAAATATAGTTGAATAATTTGTAATATAGCAACATGTTAAGACTGTGGTAGACATCAACATAAACTACAAAACGATCCACATGGATTTTGAACATATCAGCAATGCATAACAGTGCTATTCGTTAATTCTCATTTAAATAATAATTTTGTATGGTCCATGTTTAGTAGAAACATGGTAAATCCTGAGACTAGCAGCACCACAGTTATTGGTTAATGCTCCAAATACCAGCTCCTGTTGTTTGTCACAGTTAATGCCCCCACACTTACTCTGTCACTCAGCTCTGAAGCCACAGGTAATGCCCCACAGCAGCTCACCCGCTGAGCCTGGCCTGAAGCCACACCACCACCATCACTGCTCCAAGCAGGCTTGAAAGCTTCAGAATGTGATGTAAGCTGAGTGCTGAGGAAGTCGCTTTGTAAAAACATAGAACTCACACCAGCGTCTCTCTCTCCATGCCTCCACTGCCACGGAATGACAGCTCCGGAGAAAAAAAACAACTTTAAATCATACCACTTCAGCCTCCAGACTGTGCCAGTACTTCTCAGGCTACAATAGCTGCTGGTTACTTGGTTAGTCCACGATGACCTCTCAAACACATAGTGACAAAATCGCAAATAATAACCAGCATTTTTATCGCCACTACCATTGCTAGGTTTGAAAACTCAAGAGTGCACCAACCCAAACACAACAAATGGCAATGGGCACAATCACTTCCAGCTTGTCCGGAAGTCAATCAGCTTCCAAAAGTCTGTGTTCTTCCACAGCCAGTCATGTCCCCAATGTAGGGAAATCATCCACTACCCCCCGCCAATCTCAGCAGTAACTGTAAATGAAAGCAGCAGTCAGGCAGCAGCTCAGGGAAAACGTTTAATGCTGCCCCAAGTTTTAAGCTATAAGTGTACACCATGTATACCTGCCAATGTCAGTGCTTTGGAAGGGGGGGGCGCAGCTGTGGGTGCTGTGAGGGTTTTTATATGCCTTGAAGCTATGCTTGCTTTGAAAATCATGCTGTAACAAAGTCATAATGAATGTAGTAGAAATTTCTGAGTTCATGTTTTCTTTTTACAGGGTTATAGAATGATACTGAGGTTACTTGAGGTATATTTGTAAAACAGAGCAGCTAGATAAAACTGAGCAGAACTGGTTGTGACCAGCCTGTATAACAGGCTCGGACAAAATATAAAGATAACAGCACGTAGAGACATTGCTATGGTGTGAGTGAAACTCATTGTCTCTCTCAGGTCAGCTTGACCCAGGCATATGTATCAAGCAGTACTGGGAAAGAAATGGAATAAGTAGTGGAAAGGTACCTCATACATATCAACACTTGTTATGCTGTCTTATGATTGGCTTATACTGAAATGTTGGTATTTTCAAGATAAGAAGTGCAAAATCTAGCTTATAAAAGCTGCTGTAATTGTAATCGGAGAACTTCTCCATTGTAGAAGTCCCACATGCATGTGTAAGGTTTGATCAAATAAAGCGACGTTAAGACAAAACCCAGTGGTGTGGTTTCTGCCCGTGGGATATGGGAGTGGTTGCTCAGGTAATACTTACAGTGAGAGAATTTGCGATCACAGTTTTGACGTAGTCAGCAGGATGAGTTCTTCGTCCATGTCACCTCATGATCGGGTTGTTTCCCTTGGACAAAAAGAAGGACATTTTTGTGGAACCCCATCAGGATGTGACGCCTAGGGGCTGGCGACACTCATCATCACTGTAAGTACAAGAATACCTTGGAACAAGTGTGCACTATAAAGGACAGGCCTAGATAATATGTGAAACAAGGAAAAAAAATAAAAAAAATAAGCTGGGTCCAGAGTTAGTATTATCTGGACCGGCAAAATGTATGTTTGACAAGTTTGACTAAACAAATTACAAGGGCAACTGCACTGCCCTTTGTACTTGTAATTTGTGCTTGCTGCAAGTATATACTGTTAGAGCCAATGATGGCTTTCACAGTTCAGGCTTTTAGGAGAAAAGCAGTGGCTGATTAAGCAAAGTTAGATAAGCAACATCTAGAGAAAGAAAATAAACTACTGTGATGTACGCACAGAGTGACAGACGGATGATTTGAAAATCCTCCCCCTCCCCATGTTGCCTATCTGTGTAGTTTCAAGTTTTTCTGTATCAATTTCAAGTTCCTGCCTCCTATAGAGGCTGAAACATTGATCCCAACCCAAGTACTGGGGACCTCTACCAGATGGATCTCAACCTAGTACTGTTAGGATTTTTTGTTTTGTTTTAAACTGCAAACCAGAGCTCTGGAAAAAGACTTGGTTTGGCAGGTTACTAAAATGGCTCAAAGAAAACCTTTGAAAGGGTTAAACCTTTGAAGGTTAATAGCTGCAGTGTTTAGAAATTATCATGAAGGTCCTGCAGTCAGTTTTCTTACTCAGACTAGTGTATCGGAAAAGAAGAAGAAAATACCTTGGCACCGGTAAGTCTGAATTTTTTATTTAAAGTTGTTTTATGTCTGTCTGTTTTATTTCTGTTATACATATACTAAACAAGGTAATGCTCAGTCTTTCTGTAGCATATTTTCTAGCTTATATCTGTGTTCTGTAATTATGTTCTGTTGTCAAGGTTGCGAGATAGGATTGACTGCTTCAGTGCACAACATGTTACAGTAAAAAAAAAAGAAGAAGCTTCTTTGCCTCATAGCTGACTGTTTTAATTGGCTTTATTTTTAATGGAACATTTGTGCTGCCTAGATAGGGTCAGTGAAGAACTTTGTTTGTAGTTGTTGGTTGGAGCAGGTAGTGTTGATGGTGAAGAGTTATGACGTCATATAGATTGCAATGTGCAGAAAGATTTGTAGTTTGCAAGCAATGTGCCAAGCCACTGCTAGGTGAAAATGTAATGTGTTAACAGCTATAAATGGCTTTATCATACTTCTAGTTATAACCAGAAACTTTTTGTGAAATGGAGGTGTACCATATTTTGGCTATGCGCCAAAAGGTGTAACCATGTTATACAAGATGTGTTCACTTACAGATGATATGTTGTGCTGTGTTTTAACGGAGTTAAATGTGTTTAAAAGTGTTTTGTTCTGGAAAGATTTGGCATGGCGATATGTATAAATGTGTTGATTTAAAATTGTCAGTGTTACAAGACAGGGAGGCAGCATATATCTAAAACACGTACAGTTTTCTAATGAAACTATGGGCATTACCTCAGCAAATTGGTGTGAAACAATGTCAGTCTTATTTTGTGTTAAGTATTTCTTTTTGTGTATGAGTATGTGTGTGTACTGTCTTGGCCAGCAGTTTTATTGTATGCTTTATTATTATTTAAAGATATTTAATATCAGTAGTGTTCAAGGACACTAAAATAAAATAACTGGGTTTGAATGACCCTTGCATGCACATTGTGACCTTTTGCACGTTATTTGACCTTCTTGTGTTTCAACATTTTATGTTACTACCAGTTCAAACTTGATGTGTATTCCATACCTAAAGCACAACTTTTCACACAAAATGTATGTTTTCATGAAAGCATACCAAGAGTGAACCATGTAATTTGACTTTTTATTGCAAAACTAGTATTCTAAGTGAAGAGGAACAAACTTTTCTTCTCGTCTCACTGCTTCTGACTTGCAGCCAACACAGGCAATACTCCAGCTGGAAGGGGAGAATTATTCATCATCTCCCCATATTTTTATTATATATATATAGTACGCTTTTGAAAAAAGGACTATTACAGCTGTTTTTGAGAGTTTACCATCTACAGTTAAAAACAATGGCTTTTGTTTTTATGTGTGACCATGGTGTAATCATTTTTGTCTTTTTGAAATGCATTCTAAGAGATACGTATGTACGGTATTACCATCAATCTGGATTTTTTATAAACTCAGCTGACATTTTGTCATGCTTAGGATAAGGGAACCCAGGGACACTTGGCTTCTTTTATTCTATGGAAATAATCTTGTTTTATTTTTAAACTGGTGTGTGTTTGTTTTTGTTGTTTGTCTGTGTTTCTTCTCTTTCTTCTACAGAAAAAGAAGTTCCCCATCTTTATAGTAAGGTATGAAACTTACTAAACTAATTGTAATATTATCTTGTTATAATTTAAAGTGTAGTAGGTGGAGATCATGTCACCATCCACAGCTAACCTTTTTATTGCTACAGTATTCGAGCTGTCTCTTTCACTTGAGCTGTCTCTTCCACCAGTAGGAGCTTGGGGGGAGGGGGTAAGCACCCTTCCTCCATCCCTTCCAGTGTAGCACCACAAAGGTTGCAAGGTACATCACTGTTCCCCAAAGGGGTAAAAAAGAAAATGTATATTTGCCAATAATTGTTTCTTATTTACAGGTTTTAAAAGACCCAAGGTATTTTAACAGCATAACCCAGCCCAAGCCCTTCTGTTTTTCTAGTGCAAACAGTTAAATCTCACACCTATTATTGGTACAAAGGTTTCTGCCCTCAGCAAGTAATCAGTTACGCTGGAGGGTGAAGTTGTGTATGTATGTCCACATATTCATTCTTTGATTGTCTTTTCAGCTTTCTTATCCTGTTAAAACAAATGCAAAACAACTTTTGTCATTGCCTTACAGCAACGAATGCATTTTTTCAACCAGTAAATTCACAGTACTCTAACATTTCTGGATTCTAAGCTAAGTTTACAGTCTATATGTGTTGTTTAAAATGTATTTTATGCATTATGCTCAATACTGAAATTGTTCTATTACAAACATGCTTATGTTTCATGTTTATGTTATAATGTTTTGATATACATCTTGCTACACTGTATCATGTGTATTCAGAAAAGTGCTCCACATGTATAACGTTTTTAATGCTCATAACCAAACCTAATACTGGGGCCAGCATTGCTGACCCACCCTACAATATGTTCCAAAGCAAAACCAAAAGTAAAATTAATGTCTGCTTGTCTTATTACTCACAGGTACCCCTGAAGAATGAGTGTACTCTATGCAGGTTTTGTCATTTTAAATGTTAACAATTATAATATGCAAAATTTAGATTGTACTCCAAATCTATGCTTCAAGCCTTACCCCACTCAGTACTTTGGAGTATTTCACTATACAGGGTAAAGAAGGTAGACCTTTTCACTTGTCACAGGTGCAATAGGCACTGTTATTAAATTGGCATAGGCCAACAACATATGTATTTGTCCTACTAATTGCATTGTGTAAAAGGCATATTGTTATGAACAATATGTTTGAAGCGTGTAATTGTAACATTACAAGATTTTATAACTCAGGTCTCAGTCAGGCCTGCTTGCAACAGACAGGGAAATAATGTTCATCACTGTCATAACTGCTTCTGTGATTTAAAAGCAGGAGGTAACCATAACACTGTCATGATTTACAGATGGTCAAATGGTATAATTCAACCTTGGCCTGCACCCCCAGGTGTGCGGTTAATGTCCCATTTTTTATTTTTTCTCTTTCTAATTGCCAGAATTTAGGCTCTGTCACACCACTCTTTACAAAACAAAAAGTAAATGGTTTAAAAGATTGTTATTTATGTGTTTTTAACTCAGTGTCTAACACACTTTGCAAGTTTGCAGGTTTCCACGGTGTGGCACACATAAGATCTCCACGTTCAACAGCAGTAATACTTTCATCTAAGTTGCCAAGACCTTCATCTTTTTCCTTAAAAAAGGAAAACAACTGCCACAGTTTTGATGTTATCACCATCTTTGTGCCTGACTGGTTCCTTATAAGGACTATTGCATGAATCTAGTTATTTTTACCTCTGCAAGTGTAATGTTTTCAGCAAAATTACACCTATTTGTAGAACTTTAAATCAACTGAAGAAGGTCCAGTCAGTTCAGACTCTGCAATCAAGCTTATTGTTTCTGCTTACTATGAAGTTAAGTCTGGGAAGGGCACTCCCCAACTCCAGTGAGAAGATTCTGCTTCAATTGACCTTCAAGCAATACATCCATTTTCTTCACTGCCGCTTGTTCCAAACATGGCTGGTACTTTCTACAACCCTATTGCTCTGTTATGGACTGTGTTCTTAATGGTTTATTGTCAATTGTTACCTTTTTATGGACTGTTAATCTTTATGCCGGGGTGTAATCAACTACAACAAAACAAATGCCATGCCAGTGTGTGTGTGTGTGGCTACTCCATTAAAAGGACTCAATGCACCCCTGGCCAGTGTGTCTACTAATCAGCCATCCAGCAGCTAGCCAGCAAAATGAACACTGACTTTTCTACTATGCTGGTGTTTTGTTTTTAAATTACTGTCTGCATTTCCCCATATGCCTTGTGGGGTTACCACCATTCTGCAAATGACATTTCATCTGTACTGTAACTACATCAACCTGTGGATACTTATATGAACTTATGAACTGTTAATTTCATGGACTGTTATGTTTTATAAGGACTTATCTGTCAAGAGACATTATCAACAGATTCTTCAATCAAGCTCCAAGGGTGTGCCACACCTCAACACAAGGTAGCATCTACCTTATTCACTCTCAAAGTGAATTCCATGAACTCTTTTTCATCAACAAAATTGTTATGTTATATTGTGTTATATGTGGTGTCACATGTTAGCATTTTTCACATATTTCAATTGTGGTGTTGACATCCTCAATTCTGTATTATGTTTTACAAACTCATGATTTGTGTTCCGTCTGTAACCACCCTGTACCAACTCCAGAACAGGATGCTTTTATAAATGCCTTGACTATCTGTATGCTGGCAACCAGTTTTAAATCATATACCTATTCACCTAGTCTAACAGTCTAAAAGTAGAAATGTTTAGTTTTTTTTAACCTTCAGTTATTAACTAATATCTTTACATTTATGTTCAATTTTTGTGAATGTTCGAGTCCCTCAGGGGCCTCCTATCTTCAGGGTAGAAAATATTAAAAGTGGTCAGTGGCCAAGGTTTTAGTAATCAGTGACCAAACTTTTATCAACAATATGTAGTTGGCTAACCAAAAGATTGAGGAAATAGAAAGGTGTAAAATGGCTAGTGTAGATTGCTAAAGGGCTAGTAAAAGGTAAAAATAGTTAGTAAATGACTAAATGATGCCAACATGTAAATTAGTATATCTAGTAGCAAAAGGCTGCAAGTGGCTAAATACCACCATGTCACTTAATATGTGTGCGTGTAAGACTTTAAAAGGGTTAATTGTAAAATTCTATACAATAAAAAAAAAATAGCTAAAAGCATAAGGTGATGCTGTGACCGAGATATGCACACAGCTGTGTTTAGCCTTGACTGTTAAAAGTTTCTCATCATATAATTCTCTCGTGTAAAAAAAATATATATATGTTTAACAGAAAACTGATAAGAAATAATGAGATACCTCATTTAGTTGCTGGTACAAGGTTACTTTGACATTTGTAGCAAGCTAGTCACTTCTCTCATATGCTTTCTGGCTCCCAAAACAAAAGTTATTTGAGATAAATATACTATTCTGTCACCATTTGTTTTCCCCTCCAAGAGTGAGAATAACTCCCCTGTCTTGGCAAAATGTCAGGTACATCTCGTAACCAACCAATTTTATTACGGATGTCTCAGAAATTGTAGCTAAAACATATATAAAAAAAACTTTAATTATGAAAATGTATTAATGTACAGGTGTCCAGGCTATGCTGTCATAATTTCTTGGGAAATTCCAGCCTTGCATTTTTTTTAAGCTTGCTACACATAAATATAGGACCCATGGTCATGGCTTACAATGCTAGTTGGTGACTGGGGTGCTACTCTTCTCCATTGGGTGACAGTACTTGTAAGTGGTCATATTGGCACTCTGGCTACTGACTGTCCTAATCAAACTTCTCCTACAATGCCTGTGCAACACAGTGGTGTCACGGGACGCCACCCACCTGCCCCCTTGCTACAACCCAAAACAAATGGCCCCCATTAAACTGGAGGGGGTGTTTCCATTACAAAACGAGCCAGATTGTGACCAAAATATAAAGTGAGAAAAAGTAAAAAGGGATCAGTTAGTTGATACATAGTATCAAAAGGGGGGAGAGTGTGAGGGAAATTTTATATATGCCTTGAAGCTATGCTTGCTTTGAAAATCATGCTGTAACAAAGTCATAATGAATGTAGTAGAAATTTCTGAGTTCATGTTTTCTTTTTTACAGGGTTATAGAATGATACTGAGGTTACTTGAGGTATATTTGTAAAAACAGAAAGCTAGATAAAACTGAGCAGAACTGGTTGTACCAGCCTGTATAACAGGCTCGGACAAAATATAAAGATAACAGCACATAGAGACATTGCTATGGTGTGAGTGAAACTCATTGTCTCTCTCAGGTCAGCTTGACCCAGGCATATGTATCAAGCAGTATTGGGAAAGAAATGGAATAAGTAGTGGAAAAGTACCTCATACATATCAACTTGTTATGCTGTCTTATGATTGGCTTATACTGAAATGTTGGTATTTTTCAAGATAAGAAGTGCAAAATCTAGCTTATAAAAAGCTGCTGTAAATTGTAATCGGAGAACTTCTCCGTTGTAGAAGTCCCACATGCATGTGTAAGGTTTGATCAAATAAAGCGACGTTAAGACAAAACCCAGTGGTGTGGTTTTTGGCCCGTGATGATGGGAGTGGTTGCTCAGGTAATACTTACAGTGAGAGAATTTGCGATCACAGTGCCTAACACTGGCCCTATGTAAAGGCACCATATAATGAATATAAACTGAGAACAGCACTTTCCGTTAACATTTCTGTGGACATTCTGTGCAGATGCTAGAAACCGCATACACAATCACAGGGCCAGACACAAATACATTTGTACTTTGAGATTTAAATTATAGTAAATCAGTCACTGGTAGGGAATTCCTTTCTCTTGACTGAAATAAAGCAACACTTTTAACGATGGATAAGCTTACTTTTTTTTAATTTTTTCTTCTCACACGACCTCCGTGCTGTGAATTTCCTATGACAGCCTGTACAGCACAATAATTGATGCTACACTGACTCTAATCTCTCGTTTGGCTCCTGCGCAAAGCTGTGACTGTCACGCTCTCAGTTTTTAATTGGTCAACTGATTAAACTCTTCTATTGGTTCTCCTTTACCATTATTACTATGGAGACGAGGGTATTCTACCGGAGTCACCATAGTAACAATAAATAAACAGGAGAACCAATGGAAGAAGAATTCGGTGTCAAGTACTCCTTTCATGGCAGGCAGACAGACCAGCAGGCAGGATTCCCTAGTCTGTTGTGGAGCACATTTTTCCCGTGGCACGGTCTTCACAAATAAAAAATTAATCATGCACTACCAGCTGTGCTGTAAATATTAACATTCTCACAGTTGAACATCTCTGTCATTGCTACTGAGTAAGTCTATTGTTTTTTTGGAACTTCAATTGGTAAACTCCCTGGACCCCAGTATCCTCCGCTGGGTCCTGGATCAGGTCCTTGGCCCCCTAACTACCCTGCTCAATAAGTCCCTCTGCCTGGGTCAGTTCCCCTCAGGCTGGAAAACAGCCTCAGTCTTGCCCTTACACAAAGGAGGTGACAGGTCCTCAGCCGGGAACTACCGGCCTATCTCCATCCTTCCACCCCTCTCCAAAGCCCTTGAAAAACTGGTGGCAACCCAAATCACAGATTACCTGACCAAATACAACATCCTCTGCCATGAACAGCATGGATTCCATGCAGGTCACAGTACCAGTACTGCCCTTATTGAGTTCTCAAATTTTCTTCATTCCTCCCTTGACTCGGGCTCACTAGCAGGGGTAGTGTTTATTGACCTCTCAAAGGCTTTCGACACTGTCTCCCACCCCCTATTGTTGGATGCCCTCTATCGCATTGGCTTTGCTGCCGGCCCAGTCTCCTGGTGCTCCAGCTACTTGTTGGATCGCTCTCAGCATGTTAGAATTAATGGGACCCTCTCCAATACATGTCCCATCCAATCCAGAGTCCCCCCCCCGGGTTCCATCCTAGGCCCACTTCTCTTCTCACTATACCTCAATACCATGCCCAGAGCTTGCATGGGTAAAATCCTGCTGTACGCAGATGATGCTGTCATCTTTGCCACCCACCAAAACCCCATCTCCCTTCAAGATACCTTGCAACTAGCCTTCAATGATGCTGAAGCCTGGTTCAAAAAGCACAGACTTGTAGTCAATCTAAAAAACAAACAAATCCATGCTCTTTGCCCATCCCCAAAACAAACTCAGTAATTTCCCACTCCATATCCTCCCTGGCTCTAAACTTCCTCTTGAGCAAGTCCGCCTGTACAAGTACCTTGGGGTCTCCTTTGACTCTGCCCTCACTTTCCACGACCACATTGATACTCTAGCCTCAACTGCAAATACACGGCTAGGTATCCTTTATCGCTACAAGCACTGCCTCCCCGAGGCCCTCCGACTAGCAGTCACCTCCTCAATCTTGTCCCTTGTGGACCATGGCCTGCCTGTCTATGGTGCCATGGATACGACCGCCTCAATAAAATTCACACTTTGAACAGGCCTGTAGGTTAATCATGGAGCCACCAGATTAACCCATACCTGCCAGCTATATGACTTTGTTAAGCTGCTCAACCTGGACGAACGGCTCAGATACCAAACCTGCCTCCTAACTAAAAACACCCTTGGACTATCCCTCCCAGTCTGACAGCCTCTATCCACCTAGCTCAACCCTTAGTCCAAACTCGTAGCTCCTCCAAGGCCACTCCTGTCTATCCTAAAGAACCAGGACCACATGGTCAACGGTTCTTCTATTACAGAGCCCCCACCTGGTACAATACTCTCCCCAGCTCCATCACTGATACCTGTTCAATCTCCAGCTTCAAAACCGCACTTCCAAGTCAGCTATTTAACATTCGTAGCTGTGCTTGTCCCCGGCCGTAGGTGTTCAAGCTCATTGTACCCAACAAAACTCTCTGAGTAGCTTCACAATCAATCAACTAACAAAACTCCCAGAGTGGCTCACCCCCCCAACCTATCACCTACCCTGTCCCAAACCCACCTGTTTTTACTAACCTAGCAGTCCCTGCTCAAGACTAATTGTCTGCTTAACCAATGTATGCTTACCTCTCAATCTTATCCGAATAACTGTAATAACCTGTCAATACCTAACCTGTTACACTGTTATTGTAAACAAAGTAATTACAGCATATATCTGCCTAACTGTTGCCTGCTATGATGTAAAAAAAAAATGCTGTTATCTACAATGATGTAACGAAATGTTGTACTGTGTTTTGTCCTCTTTGTGACGAGGTACCTTTGGAAACGAGCCGCTGGCTCAAAGGTTGTAAACTGATGTATAAATAAATAAAATAAATGAATTCAAGGGTAGATCATCGTAGCAATCAGGTGATTAAATGTTTGTACTCCTGGATGCCCTGGGTGAAGCGGAGCGCTGGTTTTGTGAGAAGTTACTGTAGATCCACAGTTCTGCAGGAAGAACTCTGTTTTTCTAGGATCAGTGAATGACTGCATACAACAAAAAATTTAAGGTCTGAAGTCATCACAAGGCCCCTGTGGATGCGAACTGCTCATGGTGGTCTTGAAAGTAATGCAGCTTTATAAAAACACGTTAAGAAGATCTACATGGATTGCTTCCTTCACTGAAATTCCTTGAGTCACTCTCTCCTCTGTGCACTCTATCTGGGATAATTTTTTATGCAAGGAATTTTTGCTGCAAGGCCAAAGTTAGTAGTTTTTAAAGTAGGGGACAGGGTTCCCCATCCCATCGGCACCCTCTGAGATGGATATAAACTTAACATTGTTGCACCTAGAGAAATTTTCTAAGTCATTTAGTTTTTGTTTTAATTCTTTAATTGACCCATCAGTTCCATCTGTTTATTCATCATTTGTGCAAATTTATCTTCTAACCAACTTATGCATTGCTCTGCTTTTGCGGTTCTTATTGTGAGAGCTTGCATCTTATAGTTCAGATCCATGAAAGTATTTGTTAGTGCTACCAAGCCAATGTAATTGTACTGAAATCCATTTTGATTTAATTCCTTATTTCTTCCTGAAATTGTTGAAATGTTACATGGGTTAACCTGCCTCGGTGAGCATATGGCGTTTAAGTCTGCCTGACTTGAGGAAGTAGTAGAAGCACTAGCCTGATTAACATTCTTAGGCAACAAAGCTGGTGCAGCTTCAAATTCAGTAATTACAGCCTTTTTTGATAAAGGGGCATGCCTTTGGTTTGACCATAGGTTAGTGTTGTTAACAATGCTTTAGTTGCTAGTTTCTTTTCAGTATCTTCACTAAATTCTTGTTTTTCCATTGATTCAGTAGTTGTTTCCATATTTTCAGAAGGTGTGATGTTGCAATCCTCCTTGTCGGCCGTGGTGTAGTGCTGATCCTCAATTCCTAGTTCTGGATGCATCGTCATTGTATTATTGTGTTTGGATACAGACTGTGTCGGGATCTTTGGAAGCTGGGGGGAATAAAGGTTTGCCTGAAAAGATGTCAGGACTTAATTTCTGCTGCTGTTGGCGGGTACAACCCTACAATATTAAAAAAACCAAAAAAGTAAAAAAAAAGGTGGGGGGGGCAAAATATCTATGTGGCTCCCCCATAGTACAAGTGGGGAGGGCCATGGCCAGGCCAGCCCCTCCCCCCATTTTAGCTGCCACTGCTGGCATTAACAATGGCTAAGAATTAGGAAAAAAAAGATTAAAGGATTTTATTGTTCCGATTCTCAGTCACTGTAAATGCATGGGTAAATTAAAGAAGAAAGTTCAGGGTTAGGTGCCATTTGGATTAAAAAAAGGTAGAATTCTCCCGGCCATTGCAGGAAGAGGGTGCTCGTTCTCTAGACAGTCCCTCCCCCTTCCCCTTCATCCCTCCTCGCTAGTCTGCTGCAAGCTAGTCAACAGTTGAAAACAAGAGGCTCAGTGAGATTTTCCAACCCTCTCAGATGACTACGCATGCTACAAGAGACACAGATTTTATGATTTTATCACTACACAATCTTCCTCCGACTCTGTCTGCGGCTGCCTGCCTTAACCCTCCCAGTTACATCAGTGCGTAGCAAACAGTGTTGTCCTCCATTAGCACTGTGCCCTGGCTCGCTCACACCTCTGGCACCAATCTGCAATCAACTGCCCATGACCCCATCAGTGTTCACCCTTCTTCCCTCTCGGTCACTTCGCATGGGTCAAGGCTAGTGGTCACTGCTGCCAGACTAAGAGACACAGGGCTTTGCGCAAAACAAACGTCCAGACTCCAATCTCACTGTTCCTCCATTCCTTCGCTGTCTAATGCAGCACCAAACTGGTCTCAGGTGCAGGGGACAAAACTGCCCCTAGGTCCTCCCTCTCTCCTATTCTAATGGAGGCGGATTGGTGCCAAGGCACTAGAGGCAGAATTTGGTTGGTAGCTGCTGAGACTGTATGAAAAAGATGATGCCATCAGCACACATGACAATTACTTTTCTTAGAGAGGGCTATAGCGGCAACTGAGGGCAAGGCTCCTAGTATGTCCCTGTGCTCGGGGGTGAGAAAGGGGTGATGAATCCATGAGAAAGACGGTCTAAAACAGAGTGAAGCAAAACAGGACTCACATCAATTAAGTCTGCAATCCAGAGCAATTACAGTTAATTGCAACTGACCTGAATTGCAGCATTCGATTCTGACGGTGACTTCGGGATCTAGCAAGAAGCAATTACAAGTTCACACATCCATTATCACCGATCAAACTTAATAAATAAGCTGCTGTAGGTTTTAAATTTGGCTTAAAAAAAACTATGCTTTCACTTGAGAAATGGGGATAGCGAACCAGTGGCAGCTATACTGCAGTGGCCAGATCATAGGCACGGGTTATATGGGCCCGTGGGGCATAGCCTCCAGCAATATTTTTTGAAGTGGGCCCAGCCCCACCAATAATTTTAGACAAGTAAGATTTTTAACAAAATAAATTTCTCCCCCTTGTTTTTTTTGTTCTGTGACCCCTGGCCTGGGCATGCTTGCCCTCTGTGACCTGCTGCAGCCCCCCCCAAAAGGGAGTGATCCCTGATAATTGGTAGCATAGCATTTTTGAAATTGGTGCCTGTTTGTGTACATGCACATTCAAATGTGCAATGCACCAGAGAGAGAGAGGGGAGAAAGAGAGAGAGAGCGAAAAGTGGGTAATGTCACTAACACAAGGCCAGCTAAGGGCGCTAGGCGAGCGAGTGGAGTGAACTACGTCAACTTGAGGCAATGCCAGTGAGCAACCAGACTAGAGTCCTGCATGTCGGGAAGAAGACATCATCCATCCATCTCAGGCGGCAGGCAGGGTCAGTCAGTAGTGAACCAGGCCCAGCACGATTAGAGGAGGGAGTCAAAAGCAGTAGCTGCAGAAGTCCTGTAGCATGCCCGTGGCCGATGGAGTCAGTATTGGGCCGCAAACAGCCGGGCGGGTCATCATTGCGCTGACAAGTAGGGCAGGCACAGCTGCTGAGAGATCTGAAGAGGAGGAGTCATCAAATCGGAGACCCACCAGATGGTGGAGGACTGGACAAGCAGTGATTTAACCACTGCACCGGGTAACGGTAATCTACCCCCCACCCAAGACCGAGATCCTGCAGGTAAGTTTAGGGAAGCAACTGGGGAAAGAAGCTGAGGCCTGAATACACCTGCTGGGAGAGACAATTTGAATATCCTAGGTTCCTAATGCACTGCTACTAACCTAGCCACAACTAAAAGGTTTTTGTTAGCCAGATGGGGATTTGAGTGTTGTCCGGTCTGGCCTCACCAAGGGGAAGGGGAGAGAAGAAGGAAGCCCACGGGGTGAAAAGACAGGAAGATAAGCGTAACCCCCTCTGAAGAGATGCACCCTACCTGCCTGCCTCCTGACACCCTCCCAAGGCTCCCAGACCACTGCTGCTGGTGATGCTGGCTCCCTCCTCTCGAGTGTGTGTGTGTGGCATGGTGAGGGACAGCCAGACTGCAGCCACCTCTTGGGCCCCTCCTGCACTCTTTGTAATTTGGCTATATCTGGGGTGCCTCTCTGCCTTTGAAGAGCAGACCCTTCATTTACCCCACTTGTGGACATCACCCAGATGATTAATACTTAACTGGCTATTAGACTTTGTATCAATTATTAGCGTGATACCTACAAATAGGGAAAATTAAGGCCGGGAAGAGGAAGACTCATGGGACACCACAGAACTACTTCACAGAAGCAGTGCTAAATGTACTTGGAATAAAGTTTTACAGCAGGTGTTATCAGCTGATACTCCAATAACCATCAAGTTCAGACTGGAGGAGTGCTCTAAAGAAAAGGGGTACCAGGGTCCTTCCACTGAGCTACTGGGGGAGACATTCTAAACCAATCTGAAGGTGGAAAGGCACTGAGAGGCAGCAGTGGCTAGGGGCAGCAGAATGCTGGACTGCATCAGAAGGGGGATTACCAGTAGAAAAAGGGAGATCATAGACTCATAGTACCTTTGTACACCCATCTAGTTAGACTGTTTTTTGGAGTATGGGGTCCAGTTCTGGAGGCCGTACCTCAAAAAGGATGTGGGGAGGCTGGAGTGAGTTCAGAGGAGGGTAACAACGATGGTAAAGGGGCTCAGCCACCTATCTTACGAGGAAAGGTTGGAAGAATTGAACATGTACTCCCTGGAACAGAGGATGGGGGGGGGACATGATTGAGACCTTCAAGTACCTTAAGGCTATAAACCGGGTGCCAGTGGAAAGCATCTTCCAGCTGAAAGGAATCTGAGAACAAGGGGCATGGGTTACAGATTGAGGGGACAGTTCAAGGGTAACATTAGAAAGTACTATTTCACAGAGAAGGTGGTGAATAAGTGGAATAGGCTTCCGGAGGAGCTGGTTGGAGAAGCAACGGTGGAAGGCTTCAAAAGGCATGGTACAGACATGGGGGGGGGGGTCCTAGCAGATAGCTAGACAAATGGGCAGACTAGGTGGGCCTGTCAGTCCTTTTCTGCCATTATACTTCTATGTTTCAGTTATCCTTTCCACCCTAAAGCTGTACATGTAATGTAAAATACAGCAAATGTGAAGCACTCCACATAGAAAATAACTGAAAAGGCAAATCTACCTGGTGTGCAAATATTTTGTATCATTTTCATTGGCAACTGGCTGCTGTTTTGTTTTCCTGTTGAGGTTCACTCTGACAGAATGTGTTTTTAAAGGGTTTAATAATCAGAGACATTTGTCTGCAATTGAAAAAACATATATCTCATTTTGTCCACAAAGATAGGGTTTGTTTTTTCCTGCGTCACATCTGACTTGGTCCTTCTTTCCGAAGAAATTTTGTTATTAAAATTCACAAACTGTAGAGGAGATTAAAGATGAGACTAGATACTGTGCTTTGCTTACAAGGACATTTTTGCAGTGGAGTTATTGGCATTATCCTCATTCTTGGCAGTCTGTTGTCAGACAAAGTAGAACTCTGTCACAACAATACTGTCTGGGATAGAGGGTGCTGTAGTTAAGCAATAAGGCATGACAGGAGGGTGTGTTATAGTTGGATAATGGCCCACCTCAGGTAGGTTGAAGCACGAGGCGTAGCTGAGTGCTTCCACCACCTGAGAAGGGCCGTTAGCCCACCATAACATACCCCCTTGAGTGCCTTATTACTATTATGAAACGGGTAATTTTTAGTAAATGTTATGCCTTTTTTAAGCATTTTACTTTTAGCTGGGCCATTGTGCTGGGATAACGGCCCAGCTGAAAGCTGCTCTTGGCCACTCAGGAGCCAGCATTCTTTCTACCCATTTCATAATTGGGGTTCACACCAGGACCACATTAATAATCATCCTCGAGGGAACACACCATAGATTCACAAATATTCTGGTGATCTTTTACCCTAATTTTTCATTTCTCTACTTTTAGTGCTTTGCCTTAACCCTATTAATGTTGTTTTTTTTTTGGGGGGGGGGTTTGCTGTCTCTATCTATCTCAACAGGGATTATGTGGACTTCTATTCGATAATGTTATTTTTCAGTATTAACTTGAAGAACTGTTGTCACTCATTTATGACAGGTCTTCAGATGCTTATGAAGGTATTCTGGTTTGGCTGAAAAGACATGGAAGCAAACCACAAGCAAACGGGACAGATTTCTCATTAACTAAGCTTTGATTGTCTCAAGCCCCCCTGCACTGTGCTTATTGCTAATTATCATGAGTTATAACTCCACAGCAAATGCCTCCTTGTATCTAGCCTCCACGTTGTGGTCCTGAGCAGTGTCAAGCTGCCCTAAGCAGAAGCAGGAGTAGTCTGCATTGTGTCATGGTGGTGTGGAGGGCTGGCTGGTGGCCGGCTGGTGACGGGGGAACTTTCAGATAGAAGTTTGAAGTTTAGTTTAACAGTTGAGAGAAAAAAATGAGGAATGGAGTCACTCCATTACCGTGGCTGGAGGGTGATGTGGCTGTGATGAGCTGGTGGCTGTTGGCCTATCTCTGAGTGAGAAAACATAGAAACATAGAATTTGACGGCAGATAAGGACCACATGGCCCACCTAGTCTGGGGTCAAAGAGAAACATAGACCATGAGACAGAAAAAGACCAGACTAAGGTGCACCCAGTCTGCCACACCTCTTAACCTGTTGTCACTGAAATGAGGTTCATGGTCCATGGACCACGTAGGACAGTGAGGGGACACTGGCTCTCAGGGACACATAAAGGCTCCAACACAGAGATAAAAGGTCACTGGGCGGTTTCACTTCACACACAGAAAAAAAAAATGTTCAGATCAGCTGCAGAATGAATGGAGATGGGGCTGTTTGTCTGAAGAAGCTATGGGGCCCGTTCAGTTGACCTGACCACTTCAACAATGGCTTATGAGAGCAGGGAGTATACCTTTACAGCAAGGGATAGGATGGAGATTGACTAGCTTAACAACAGGATGCGCCAAAAAAAGTACAATTTTATTCAAAACCTGAAAGTGCAATGTTGTTTTCACTCTTGATAATTTGCAGGTTTAATGAGTGAATAATGTTACAGTTTATTGAAATGTCTCTAATGTCATCTGTCTGGCTTGTTTGGTGAGTGTTTAGAATATCGGACCACCAGTATTGGCGTAGCCTAAAGCTACAGAGAATATAGCATAATTTTGTCACGTGCTTGCTGCGCTGTACTGTAACTGTGCCAAGAGCTACTTTCATTGTGTACTTGCTGTTGGGTTTTGTCAGTTTATTTGAATTGAGGGAGCTCTGCCCCTCCCCACCTATCTTATTTTATTAATGTGGGGTGTGGGGGTGAAGCCCCACAACTTAGATAAACTAAAAAAAAAATAACTGACAATCCAATGTGGTGTAGAGTGTGCTGTAAGGTTTTGTGGTATATTTGAGTTGAGGGGCTCTGCTTCCACACACCCTTATTTTTTAACATGTGGGTGTGGGGGCAATGACACCCCAACTTTAATAAAAAATAATCGACTGTTTGTGGTGTAGAGCATTCTGTAAGTGAGATTTTGTAAGTTTTAGTTGAGGGGATCTGCCCCCCCACACGCCCTGCTTTTTTAGCACAGAGGTGTGTGGGTAAAGCCCCCGAACTCAAATAAACTAATAAAAATAACCAATAGGCCGATATGGAATAGAGTATGCCATAAGTGGGCAAGTAGCTTAACTTGAGTGCTGTGCTAATAGCGGAGGTTCAGTGGTGGTCCAGCTTAAACACCCCCCCCGACCCCCACATACAGGACCTCCACTCCCAGAGACCCCCGCAGGGGGCTTTGACCTTTGACCTCTGGGCCCCACCAAAAATGTTACAAACCCAGCACCTATGGGCCAGATGAGGGTTAACAACAAAGAGCCCAACTAGCATGTCTTACCTCCTCAAAGGATCAAGCCAAACTGAATATTGGCTTTGGAGGGTGGGAGGAGCTTCCTTGTCACATGCAATTTCAGTATATAGTTTATTTGTTTCACTAGGTACTATATCTGTTTCACTAAGCAGTTTATGTGTTTCAGTATATAGTGTATGTGTTTCAGTACATAGCATATGTTTTTCAATAGATAGTGTATATTTTTTAATATATAGTGTATTTGTTTTAGTATTTAATGTATGTGGATTTTTTATGATATATTGTATTTCAAAAGGTGGTCTACGTGTTTCAATATATAGTGTATATGTTTCACTAGGTACTGCAGTATATCTGTTTCACTAGGCAGTGTATGTGTTTCAGTATACAGTGTATATGTTTCAGTATATAGTGTATGTGGATTTTTCAGTGTATAGTGTATGTATTTCAATAGATAGTATATATGTTTTACTATATAGTGTATTTATTTCAGTATACAGTGTATGTGGGTTTTTCAGTGTATAGTGTATGTATTTCAATAGAGAGTGTATATGTTTTACTATATAGTGTATTTGTTTCAGTATGTAGTGTGTGTGGATTTTTATGATATAGTATATTTATTTCAATAGATAGTGTATTTGTGTCAATATATAGTATATATGTTTCAATACATAGTGTATATGTTTCAGTAGATAGTGCATGTGGGTGTTTCAATGTGTAGTATGTGTTTCAATAGACAGTGTATGTATTTCAATAGGCAGTGTATGTATTTCAATAGACAGTGTGTGTATTTCAGTAGACAGTGTGTGTATTTCAGTAGACAGTGTATGTTTTTCAATAGACAGTGTGTGTGTTTCAATAGACAGTGTGTGTGTTTCAATAGACAGTGTATGCGTTTCAATAGACAGTGTATGCGTTTCAATAGACAGTGTGTGTGTTTCAATAGACAGTGTATGCGTTTCAATAGACAGCGTATGTGTTTCAATAGACAGTGTATGCGTTTCAATAGACAGTGTATGCGTTTCAATAGACAGTGTATGCGTTTCAATAGACAGCGTATGTGTTTCAATAGACAGTGTATGCGTTTCAATAGACAGTGTATGTGTTTCAATAGACAGCGTATGTATTTCAACAGACAGCGTATGCGTTTCAATAGACAATATAGGCGTTTCCAATGACAGTGTATGCCTTTCAATAGACAGCGTATGTGTTTCAATAGACAGCGTATGCATTTCAATAGACAGCGTATGCGTTTCAATAGACAGCGTATGTATTTCAATAGACAGCGTATGCATTTCAATAGACAGCGTATGCGTTTCAATAGACAGCGTATGTGTTTCAATAGACAGTGTATGTGTTTCAATAGGCAGCGTATGTATTTGTTTCACTATATGGTGTATGCAGATTGCTTTTCAATATGTAGTGTATGTATTACAATATATAGTGTATTGGTTTCAGTAGATAGTGTATGTCGAGTTTTCAGTCTGCAGTGTACGTATCTCAATAGGTAGTGTATGCGTTTCACTAAATAGTGTATTGGTTTCACTAGATAGTGTATGTGGATTTTCAGTACTCAGTATGTGGATTTCAGTAGATGGTGTATGTATTTCACTATATAATGTAAACATTTCACTATACAATGTATGTGTTTCACTATATGAAATATACATTTCAGTATATAGTGTATGCATTTCACTATATGACAGTGGTAGCCATATACATTGCCAGCTATTTCCAGATATTTCGTGAAATTTCTGAAGAGTTTCTCTCTGCTGCCCCTACTGTGGAAATGCAGAAAGCAAGAGATATTTCTGGAAATATCACAGAAATTTCGGGAAATAGCTGTGGCTACTACTGTGATATATGCATTTTAATACATAGTGCATGCGGTTCAGGACATAGTGTATGTGTTTCACTACTTGACATATATATTTCACTGTATGATGTATTTATTTCAGTATATGATATATGTATTTTAGTATATAGTGTATGCATTTAACTATGTATCAGAGATTCTGAATGATGTCCCTAACGGCTTGCCATACATTGCCCTTATCTTTACATGGCCTGGTTTGTAAAATTCACATTCTCAACTTGTAGTTCTTGACGACTTCTGGTCTAGGGAAGCAGACAGCTATATAAAAGTGCAGACCCAAGTATGAATCCAGCCACCACAACAAACAAACCATGTGACCTTGAGCTTCACCTCTGTGTAGCTGATGTACTGTATGGCATTTGGAATGTCTGTACTATTTGAATGGTGTTAACACATAGTGGATGCAACATCACTTGTAGCTGGTTCAGTCTCCGCAAGTCTGTCACAAGTTGACATACTGGGCTGGTTTAGTATGGGTGGCTAGGTGCTGGCCTGGCAGGTACATTGATGTATAGGTGATGCGGGTAATGTAGTGCAGACAGAATGTCACAGACAGGTGAGTGGGAGGAGTACATTCCTGGCAGCTGGTTCGATACTGGTAATGGGTACATTGCAGGCTGGTCAGGTGTACTGGGGCTGGCACTGGTTTTGCATGCAAGTGACCTGTAGTTGGCACAGGCACACATAATGTGGAAATGCAACAGTAGTTAAAGCCAAGCGTCTGGCAAAACTGATTGTCAGCTTTGGCACCTCGAGCCGACTTGTGATTAAATGTCAAGGACTGTAACTAGCTGCTATGAAAAGTAATGTCTTTGTATAAGTATGGCCTATATAGCAGTATAGCCTAGAGGTTAGAGTAACGAGCTGCGAATGAGCATGGTACATCCAGCAGACCAGACCTGAGTTTGATTCTCACAACCTTCACTTGCATCCTGTGTGACTCTGAGCAAGTCACTTAACCACCCAGTGCTCCCAGGTCACACCTGAAAACAGGCACTTGTGCCTAGCAGGCCCTACCCGGTTACCAAAAAGACTAAAATTAAAAAATAAGCATCTCTAAAATCCTTGTAAGATTATTTATTTATTTATTTTAGTTGTTTAACCAGGATCAGCACACTAAGCTGAAAGCTTTTTTACAGGAGCGACCTGGGAGCACAGGGAAGTTAAGTGACTTGCTCAGGGTCACACAGTATGTAAGTAGAAACTGTGGGATTCAAACCCAGGTCTGGTCTGCTGGATGTCACCAGATTTGCAGCTCAGAGCCTTAAACCACCACACTATACTGCCTCCCCTCTTTTAATAAATACCTCAGAATGTGGGTGTTATATTATACCCTTTTCCCTTCTGCTGTTGCATCTTTGTGTGCATAAAAATATTACCAGGCCCAACAGCAGCATTAAAGTGTCACTTTTCTTGAGTGCTGATGTTGCTCAAATTCTTTTTGGCTTTATGCCCTAGAGATACATATATTGTACTTGGCATACCGTATGGTTCAGTCTTGAATGCTGTTGACAAAACAATTTATGTCCTTGTGTACCCAGCAGGATGTTATAATTTTGTACAGCACATATGCACAGTGTTTTTGATTTAGCCAATGGCAACTAAAACTTGTGAGGCTTTGTTTAGTACCGGGGTTTAATATGTGCAGATTATTTTTTCATCTAACTGAGAAGGTATGGGTAGGGAAACAAAGGGTCCATACCAAGCTTATGTAAACTCCACAGATTTAAATACATTTCTATACATTTAGCAGCATGAAGGTCTGTCAGAAAAGGGTTCCAGTGTCTTAAACGTTGTAATAAGATGCTCTGTACAAGTGCTGCAAACCCATCACATGGTTCCTCACTTTATGCTAAAGGAGGGGAAGGGGCAGTCATAATTGACTCCTGGTATTTGTATTTAAGAGGTGTGATTTTTTTAGGCCAAAAACAAGGAAAGGGGTCATTTCTGAAATGTGCAGATGAGAATGAGTATCACCTTTTATAGAGAGCGCTACCACCGGGACTTTCACACTCAGATCCAACTCTTATTTAAACAGGCAATGAGCATTTGTGAAAACAGGGCCCCCTTGTCCTGGCCAGTATGAACATCTTTGTAAAAAAATGTGATGCCCTCACTGCTTGGGTTGTAGTACACGATCCCGAAATCCTGTCAGTCATCGAAATATGGCTGTCACCATCTACCCCTGACACGGCCATCATCCTACCAGGCTACTCACTTTTCAGACAGAACAGACTATCCAGAAGGGGAGGTGGCTGTGCCATATACCTAAAGGAGTCACTGTTGGCTCATCCACTTTCCCTCCCTGAACCAGCTATGGATATTCAGATCCTTGCTGTTAAGGTTATGCCCAGTACACACAACAAGGTCCTCAACATTGGGTTAGTCTATATTCCCCCAGACCTTGCCGAACAGGGCTTAAAACTCCTAATGAACTACATCATGAGTCTAAAACAAGACACAGAAACCATCCTGTTAGGTGACTTTAATGTCAGCTGGCTCTCGTCAGGTGCCAGAAGGCATAGGGATGAGTTAACAGGTCTGAACTTTACCCAGTTAATAACAGCTCCAACCAGGATAAACTATAAGACTGGGACTAGCACACTCCTGGACTGGGTCCTAATGAATCGTCCAACACATATCTCCCATTCTGAAGTATTACCTGACACTATCAGTGATCACTCTCCTACCAAGAACTGAGTTCAACATATATTTCTCCACCTGTGCTGCCACTCTCCTCTCTGCCCTGCCAAACTCTGCACTATCGCACCCTCTACAGATGTAACGAACCTGACTAGGCCTCGCTCCTTTTCCTTCAATGACATCTCTGCAGCGGATGCCCTAGATGCACTACTTTCTCTCAACCCTTCAAAAGGCAAATCCCCAGATGGCTTGGACCTTAAACTCCTCTACCTCTCCGCCACCGCTATAGCAACTCCGCTTGCCAAACTCTTAAACCAATTCTTTGCTGCTGCTGCCGTCCCCCAAGGATAGAAGCATGCCACAGTCATGCCCCTCCCAAAAGGAGGTACCCCCACCTCCCCCTCTCCCTCCAACTACCGCCCTATCCGCCCTATTTCCCTCCTCCCAGTACTAGCAAAACTACAAGAGCACCTTGTGCTCACCCAACTTACTTCCTTTCTCACCGACTCTAATTTCTTCACACCCTACCAGTCAGGTTTCAGAAAGGGACACTCCACTGCATCGTCCCTGATAAGGCTTACTGACTCCATCCTGACTGGTATGGACAGTGGGCTGATCACCTCAGCCGTCTTCGTCAACCTTGTGAAAGCCTTCGACACCGTCTCCCACCCCATATTGCTCTCTTGTCTCGCTGAATCAGGCCTCTCTGTTGCTGCCACCAACTGGTTCAGATCTTACCTCTGGCAGAACCCAGTCCGTTAGAGTCACAAATGCTATCTCCTCCCCCCTTCCCTTAACTACCGGTGCCCCCCAAGGGTCTGTTCTGGGACCCATACTGTTCTCTATATTCCTAAATGACTTACCGCTCATCTGCTCTACTACCTCAATCCACATGTATGCAGATGACACTGTGCTGTTCTCCTCAGGCTCCAACCCTGAAGTGGTACAAACTAACCTCCAAGCCGACTTCAACAAAGTATAGCAATGGTCCAGCTCTCACCAGCACTAACTAAATGTAAAAAAAAAACTGTCGCGATGACTTTTGGCACATGAAAATGCCTGTCCAGACTCCCATCCCTCCCCTATTTCCACACCCTGGATGGTCAAAAACTCGAAGATGTCTCCTCATTCCGCTACTTGGGGGTATGGCTCGACTGCCATCTTTCCTTCTCAGACCACATTGATGCTATTTCAAAAAAACTACGCCCCCTGCTCAGTGCACTTTATAGGAACCACAGTAGCCTCCCTCCCCCCGTCCGACGTCAACTGGTCCAGAAGATGATACTTCCCTCCTTTGATTACTGTGACATTGTTTACGGTGCAGCCCCTAAGTCCGCCCTATCTAAGCTGGACACACTTTTTAATGCCTTCTGCTGCTTTGCTCTTGACGCCTCACCCCTTACCCACCATTGCGACCTTTACCGTTCCCTGGCACTACCGTCCCTTGGAAACCGCCACATTTCACACTGTGCTAAATATGTATCTAATCTATGGCTTGGCACAATCCCTTCCTACCTCTCCTCCGTGCTCTCTGCTGCCCCCTTCCCCGCCCATTATCTTAGATCCTGCAACTACCGCCAACTATCATTCCCTAGGCGGAACACTACTGCCGGGCAAGCTGCCCTCTCACACCGGTTACCCAAGCTATGGAATGATCTCCAACCTTAAATTCGGCATTCCTCCTCTGCCCACTCTCTTTCTACCACCCTAGCTAACTTCCTCACCACTAATTGCTCCTGTACCTGATTCGGCCATGCGCCAATTGCTCCCCTCCCCCACTGCCCGACCAGTGGCCTTAGCTTTGCTATAAATGCTGACATATAGCCCCAACCTATGCACTTTTGTCCTGTGCCTTTTTGTCCTGCACCATCATGTGTTCTATGTCTCCTGTTGAATATACCTGCATATTACTGTGTGCAAAATTTTCCCTTGTATTGCTGCTATATGTCAAGTAATTGTTATATGCTCCATACAATATCCAATGTACTCCATGTGTTGTTTCTTGTCGTTTAATGCAATTGTATCCATATGCTGCTACTTGCCTCTGTTATTTGCTCCGTTGATAACCTGCGTGTTATCCAACCCCCTTGCACCCCCTCCCCCCAGGTCGCACCAGGAGACGAGCATCTTGTTGCTCAGTGTGTCTTTCCTGGTGAAACTATTTCAATAAATAAATAAGTGTTATTGGTCTAACAAATTTATCAAGCCCCCTGCCAGAGCAATCACAAGTAGAGTGCTCTCCCATGGTCACCTGCAGCCACTAAAGTCTCTCCTCCAACAACAAGACTGGTCTTACATTGAAACACCACTGATATTGACTCAGCTCTACAATACTTCATTGATCACTTCAATGCAGCCTGTGACATCCATGCCCCGTTTAGGACACGTAGGATCAGGGGACTTGATAATCCCTGGATCTCTTTTAACCTTCTGGCTCAAATGAAAGCTCATGACCACCTCTGGCATAGGGCCAGGACCTCTGGCAGTCAACCTGATACACAGGCCTATAAGATGGCCAGGAACACATGCACTAAGGCTATCCATGAGCACAAAGTGTGTTACTATAAGGCCATCCTTGCCAAGACCTGGGCGGATGGGAAGAAATTCTGGGATAACCTCTCAGAAATCACTGGGAAAGCATCCAAGCAGGCTCCAACTATGATAAATGTTAATGGGTCTATCACCCATGACTCCATGTTAATTGGCAACACATTTAATTCATTCTTCACAGACCTTAGCCAAACTCTGCGCCCAAATTTCTTTGAACCGCCCCAGCAAAGCTCCTACGTCCACCAAATCAGAAGAGGCCTTGACCCACCCATTTTTCTAATTCAAAGCTATCTCAGAAAGCGAGGCCAAGACATACCTACGTAAAGTTCTAAGAGGAACTAGGACAAGCAGTGATTCCCTCGACCTAAAGCTTCTTACTCTAACTCTAGATGAAGTCCTATCCCCGGTCACCAAGCTTCTCAATCGCTCCCTCATACTTTCACAATTCCCCCAGATCTGGAAATCTGCTCAGGTTACACCAGGTTTTAAGAGTGGGGACAGATTACTACCTAAGAATTATAGGCCAATATCTATTCTTCTCTCATTGTCCAAATCACTTGAAAGGATTATTGCTGACCAGTTTGTGGAGTACCTGGAAAAATACAACCTATAATGTGTCCAACAACATGGTTTTCGGAAAGAGCACAGCACATCTACAGCCCTGCTGGAATTCACAGGTTTCATTTGCCATACTCTTGATCAGGATGAATTTGTTGATGCAATCTTTATTGACCTGTCTAAAGCATTTGACATGGTCAATCACCATTTGCTGATACATCAATGGGTGTTGTCCTTGATCAGACTCAATCTTTTAAATACCTAGGAGTTACTCTGGATAGTACACTCTCCTACTCCAACCATGTTGAGCCATGGGAGGCAGTATAGTGCAGTGGTTTAAGGCTCTGAGCTGCAAATCTGGAGACCTGGGTTTGAATCTCACAGCCCCCACTTGCCTACTGCATGACCCTGAGCAAGTCACTTAACTTCCCTGTGCTCCCAGGATGCACCTGTAAACAAGCTTTCAGCATAGTATGTCTCAACTGGTTAAACAATTGGGGAAAAAAATGTTGAGAATGTTGCCAAGGCAGTCAACATTTGCCTATGCCTTCTACTTAGGCATAAACACTGCCTTACTACCGAAGCCCTCAGACTGGCTATCCAAAGTTCAATTGTGTCTATTATTGACTATGGTTTGGTCATTTATGGTTCCACCACAGACACAACCCCACATCGACTCACCACAGCTCTGAATAAGGCATGCCATTTGCGAACTTTCTCCTTTCGCTTATATACCTGAAAAATGTCTTACCCCCTTTCTGAACTGCCTGAGCTATTTTCTCCTCCATTTGCACCTTTGCACACCTGGCTGCTTTCATTGCCTCCCTCTGCTTCTCCTGATAACCTCCCTATACTCCTCCCTCTGGGTCTCCTTACACATCCTGAATGCTAACTTTTCTGCCCTCACCTTCCTAGCCACCTCTTGTGAGAACCATAGCAGTCTCTTCTTCCTCTTGCTTACAAGCCTGACGCAGAGGTTTGTAGCCTTCACTATCCCCGTCTTTAGTTTTGCCCACTGTTCCTCCACTCTACCCACATCCTCGCCTCCTGCCAGTGCATGCCTGAGGCATTCCCTCATCTTTATGAAATTGGCCCTCCTGAAGTCCAGGATCCTCACCTTTGTGTAGTTTACTTCTGTCACAGTTCTTATATTGAACTACACCGTAGGGTGATCACTAGTCCCCAGGTGGCTACCCACTATGATGTCTGCAACACTGTCCCTGTTGGTGGGTACAAGGTCTAATATTGCTCCCTCATGAGTGGGCTTCTTTATTAGTTCATAGGGGCTGCTAATTTATTTAATTCCCTTCCTCCTGAGATTGCGACCCTGTTGCTGCACTATTCCACTCTCAGCACTTCCTCCCTCATCCCTTTCCCGTTCCTGCCCTCTTTTCATCCTACCTCGTCCCCCCTTCCTTACCCCTCCACTCCCACTTCCTCCTCTTCTGTTTCTTCACCTTGTTCTCTCCCTCTACCTCTCTTGTCCCCCCGGTCTTTCCTGCTTAAGCTTCATTGTGGCATCTCCATCCTTGCTCTTATTTTGCTCCTTCCACCCCCCCCACCCTGTCCTTTTCTCCTTATAATCCTTTTTAACCCTCTTCAGACAAGGCCACTGGCTGCACTTGACGCAATATTTATCTTGCCATATTGTTATTTTGTTTATGTAATTACTGTCCTCATGTTGTACTACTTACTGAAACCATTTGTAATTTGCTATTTTTGTGGTTTGACGTGGAACCTCTGTAAAAGAGCCCTTGACTCAAAGGTCTTTCTGATTTGTTAAATAAATAAATAAATAAATAACATTACAATCTACCCCACTACATAAACCTCCAGTCTTCTGTGGGGGGGGGGGGATGCTGGCAGGTCAACAAATTATATTCAGCACAGAAGTAAGTCCAAAGTCCCAAACCCACCAGAACACTGTCCCTTCAGATGATGCTTCTGGGTACAAAATCCTTCTAAGAAACAAGCTGCTATTAGAACCATAAAGGCAACAGTAAACAGTCAAATTAACTCACCAGCAGTTTACAGTCCTGGCAGCACAACTAAAGTCCAAAAACAGGCACCCCCTGTTCACATGGTGAGTCCACTGCCGTGGGGATAATAGTAGGTGGGATAAGGCTTTCTAGCTTCGTGGAGAATGAGTCCACCAATAGGATGTAGTGCTTCATATGGCTACCAGCCACGTCTTGAACTAATGCAAAATGCTTAAAGAGGGTCAACCAGGCCCAAGCCAAGAGTGGCAAAGGGACCTGGCACGACGGGTCACCTCTTCAGAGGGGGTCCCGAACTCATTGTTCCTTAGCTGTAACTTCTGCACCATACCTTGGAACACCCAGTCAGCTTTCTTCTCTTCCACTATATCCCAGAGCCCTTTTGGACATATACGGGTAGTCTGCTTGAGGGTACTCTAAATGGATTTTGCAGTGCACCTGACATTCGACCTGGGATCACTCAGGCACCTTCCTCATGCTGCTTTGACAGGCTTTACTAGGCTCCAACGAAACTCCAGTCCTGTGGTGGACATTCAGGCGATTAAAACTTAAACGTCCATCCATCTTCACCCTGACAGACTTGCTCAGCTTTGGCAGGCAGGGGATGTAATCTAGCAACGTTAGAACCGGCCTACAATATGACTGTGAAATGACCTGATATATATCTTGGTCAGCAAAACTGTAGCTGCAAGATGCCTCACCAAGGGGCTTAACTGGTGGCTCTACATGCTCAGCCTCACTTTTTCCACCCAGGACCTTCACAAAAGCTAGCAACTCCATAACCGAAGCATCGTCACAGGTAACAGTACCCATACCGCCGCTGCCGGGCGAGGACGCATGGGCTGGGCCCTGGGGTGAGGTCTGTAGATTTTGCAAGTTTTCTTCACCCTCTCCCTCTGCCACATGGAGAGTCAGCAGCTGGTGGTGGGGAAGGGCTGGGCAGATGACATTGCCCTCCCCTTGCCACTAACTCAATCACAACATCCGGGGCAGGACTGGTGGCCCCTCAGACAGAATTGTTGTATTAGTTTCCTCCCAAAGATCCAAGTTTCTCATGGACAGCAAGGAGGCTGTACCCACTGATGGCACAGATGGACAAGTCCAGAGGGTTAAACAAGGTGGCAGTTCATACAACCCAGAAGGAGGGCCCCTGGCACATGCTGAGCATAACAGTAACTGCACTCTGCCAACTCCTTGATTATTACACTGGACGCACCATTCTTCTGCAGCTCCATGCCCTGTGGTTTTCCAGAACCATGAAAGTAGGGTGGCAGGAACCAAAGCCTAGGGCTGTTCAGTAGGATTTTTCTCCACCATGGCAAACAGTCATGCTCTCTCCCTGCTCAGCAGCTCACAGAAAACGGCAATCTCAGAGGTGGCTCCAAAAGGTTACACTTGCCTCTCAGCCAATCAGCATGGCCATACTCTACCATGTGGGCGATGCTCATGAATATTCAGCTCCTCAATTCAAGATGGTGACTCTTAGAAGGTGCAAACCAGGCCCAACATGGCTGCCCACCTCAATGACACAGCTTCTAACATAGGAACCCCAAAATGTTGCCAGCCCCCATTTTTCAGGCCTTCCAGCATGACCGAGCAAAACTTAAATCCTGGACAAGCCCCCACGTTTGTAACCCAACCTCCAGCAAGTGTCTAGGGGTCCAGATGGTAAATATACTACAGGAAGGCACAAGACAGAAATCATCACAGAGAACGAATGGTAGCAGAAAATAGCTTGGACTACCTTCACCGTTGAATTCATGGAGTCAGGCACTGTTCACACCCTGTTTGCACCCAAAATGGAGGAATCACTGGAGGCCTACCTCGATCTCAGACAGAGCTACAACATCAGAAAGGTGGACCCAGCTATGCTCGCTCCTAGCAGGACACTCAGAACACTGAGGATGGCGTGTCAGGAAGGGTACAACCTCCCAGTGTTGCCACCACTGGGCAGCCTTCGTCACTGTGCCCCCCACTGCCTCACTTCTTCCACATGAACAGGGCCCCAACCCAACCAAACTCATGAGCACTGTACCCAGTGATGCAGACTTTAGGCCACACTCCCAGGCCTGGGTTTGAACCCCAGCCCACTCTTGTGATCTGCACTCCCATCAGTCTCCTCAAGTACTGCCAGACCTCCCTATTTATTCCCTAGAGGGCAAGGCCAAACACACCCAAAGGGTGGGCACTAACCCTGATTCTACCCCCCCAACTGGTGCAACCAGAGGGGCAAGCAGAATAACTTTTAGTAAGTCCTAGAACTGATGGGGCTTACATCTCTAGCATATCCAAGCTCTACCTCCTTTCCTCTAGGGTGTACACATTGAGGTCCTTCAGTCTCTCCTCATAGGGCTTTTAATGCAGACCTTGAACCATTTTAGTTGACCTCCTTTAGACTGCCTCTACTCTGTCTACGTCCTTTTAGAGAGGTGGTCTCCAGAACTAGATACAGTACTCTAGGTGAGGTCTCACCAGTGATTTTATACAGCGGTATCACCACCTCTTCCCTCTTTGTTCTGGTGATACCCCTCCCTATGCACCCTAACATCCCACTGGCTCTCTCCACTGCCTTGTCACACTGCTTGGCAACCGTTAGGTCATCAGATATGATTACCTCAGATCTTTTTCCTGTTTGGTGCTCACCAGTATCACTCCTCCCATTTTGTAGTCTGCCCATGTTTTTCTGCTCTCCAAGTGCATGGTTTTGTACTTCTTTACATTGCAACTTAGTTGCCACACTCTTGACCACTTCTCTAGCTTTCTCAGATCCCTATTTATTTTTTTCCACCTCCCTGAAGTGTCTACCCCATTACAGATTTTAGTGTCATCTTCAAAAAGGCATACCGTCCTACCGTCTCTTCTAGCCCCTCTGCGATATCGCTAATAATGACATAAAGAGGACCAGCCCCAGTACTAATCCTTGTGGCACTCCACTGGTCACCCTTCCTTTCTTAGAGTGAACTCCATTTACCACCCTCTGTCTCCTATCCCCCAACCAGTTTCTTACCCAGGTGTTGGACCCACTCCTAGGCTGCCCAACTTGTTTACAAGCCTCCTATGTGGAATGGTGCTGAAGCCCTTACCGAAATCTAGGTAGGTCACATCAACTGCTCCACCCTGATCTAATTCCCTGGTCACCCAGTCAGAGAAATCTGTAAGATCTGTTTGGCATGACTCCCCCCAGTGAATCCATGCTGACTCAGATCTTGTAATCCACTGGATTCAAAATATTTCACAGTCCTTTCTTTCAGTAGTGATTCTATTAATTTCCCCACCACCAAAGTCAGCTTCCTCCCTGCTACCACTTTTGTGAAGCAGGACTACATCTGCCCTCCACCAGTCCTCGGGGATCACTCCCATCTCCAGTGAGTGATTGAACAGGACTGTCAGAGGTGCAGCCAGCACCTCTCTGAGCTCCCTCAGTATCCTTGCATGTATACCATCTGGCTCCATTGCCTTGTCTACTTTCAGATTTGTGAGTTCCTTAAGGACTCTCTCCTCTGTAAATGGACTAGTGTCCACCTCCCTTCCTTCGATGTCCCTGATACTTATCTGTGGTCCCTCTCCTTCCCTTTCCTCTGTGAACACTGAGCAAAACTATTCGTTCAGGATGTCTGCTTTTTCCTTGTCCTCTTCCACACACACTAACCCACTCCCCCTTCCCTCCTTAGCCTTGCAATCCCTCCCCTGGTCTTTCTCCTTTTGCTTATATACCTGAAAAATGTCTTGTTCCCTTTCTGAACTGCCTGAGCTATTTTCTCCTCTATTTGCACCTTTGCGCTCCTGGCTGCTTTCATTGCCTCCCTCTGCTTCTCCTGATATACTTCGAAATCTCTGTTTCTCCTTACACATCCTGAATGCTAACTTTTTTGCCCTCACCTTCCCAGCCACCTCTTGAGAGAACCATAGCAGTCTCTTCTTCCTCTTGCTTTTGCTTACTAGCCTGACACAGAGGTTTGTAGCCTGCACTATCCCCGTTTTTAGTTTCGCCCACAGTTACTCCACTCTACCCACATCCTCTCCTCCTGCCAGCGCATGCCTGAGGTATTCCCTCATCTTTATGAAATTGGCCCTCCTGAAGTCCAGGACCCTCGCCTTTGTGTAGTTTACTTCTGTCATAGTTCTTATATTGAACCACACCGTAGGGTGATCACTGGTCCCCAGATGGCTACCCACCGTGACGTCTGCAACACTGTCCCTGTTGGTGGGTACAAGGTCTAATATTGCTCCCTCACGAGTGAGCTTCTTTACTAGTTCATAGGTATCATACATTATTCTGAGCTGCTTAGACTTTCATCCTTAATGCTCGCCAATTAACTGAAAGGTGAATCCTCCAACTCTGTGCAGCTCGCCTAGATTCAGTTTAAAACTACACATAGATGTACTACCCACCGCTTCTAATGGTAAGGCATTCCAAGTAGATACAACTCTCTGTGAAAACTATTTCTGACACTTCCACGTCCTACACTGTTCTCCTTTGAGCTGAAGTGGTTGTGCCCTGGTGCTATGCACTTTGATCCCTAAAGTATAATCCGAGTCTCTGTCCCACAAGTCATCATTTATCAGTTATCTAAACAAAAGGCACATGTCACCTCTGGCCTTTCTGTACTCTAGGGAGAAGAAATCCAGATCCATCAATCTAGTTGGATAATCCTTCCCCTCTTGCCCTTCTAAGACCCGAGTTGTCTTTCTCTGAACTCTTTCCAACATACTTTTTTCCATCTCCTTATAAGGTGACCAGACCTGTGCCCCATATTCCAAGGCTGGCCTAACTAAGGACCAGTAAAGCGAAATGAAACCCTCTCTTTCCCTGCTGGATATATGTTTTAAGATACAGTTTAATACTCTGTTGGCCTTCTGGCTAGTAATTTTACAATGAGCCTTGAACTGCAGATCATCAGATATAGTGATCCCGAAATCCTTCTCCTCAGTCACTTGCGTAGGGATAGAATTGCCTAGATAATGTTTGTACTTACAGTACATTTATCTGGATTGAGTTGTGGTTTGTATTCATTACACCTTGCTACAATATGATGGAGTGCATCCTGGAGTATATTTGCATCTGCAGTATTTTGCACATCTGCTCCCACTCTACAGTCATCAGTAATTTTAGTCAACCAAAGGCCTTGCTGCTCATATTGTAGGGAAGATACATTGATGTTGAAAAGGCATGGGCCCAACCGACCCCTGGGGGACCCTGCTTGTAAACTCAGTCCAGTCAGAGAGCAGCCCCCTAACACTGACTCTCTGCCTCCTCTCCATCAACCAGGAGTCAATCCATGTAATGATATTTCCGTTTATGACCATAGCTCTGAGGACTAATACCAGCTCAGCACGTGGTAACTTGTCAAACGCCTTGGTGAAGTCCAAAAAGACCACATCCACAGGTCTCCCCCTATCCAATAGTTTACCAGCATTGTTATAGAGCTCCAACATGCTCGTTTGACATGGTCTGCCTCTTGTGAAGCCATGTTGAGTACTATCTGTTAAATTATTATCCTGTATATAATCTATTAAGTACTCTTTAATGATTCCTTCTAAGATTTGACAAATGGAAGAGGATAAGCTAACCGGGCGATAGTTTGCGGGGTCTGTTTTACAACCCTTTTTGAATAACAGAATGACCGTGGCTACCTTCCATGCATCTACAACCTGCCCCATGTTCAATGAGTGCTGAAATAAGTAGGTTATGGGAGGAGCTAATCCATATGCCAACTTCTTGATAAGTCTTGGATGGATTTCATCTGGCCCCTGGGGATTTATTTGGATCCAAAAGACCTGTCTCTTCCTAACATCCCCTAGGTCAGTTTGTATGAGACTCCACAAGGCTCTGCCTTGTTGCATGCTTCCCCCCTGAACTTGTTTTTTATTAAATACTGTAGCAAAGTAGTTGTTCTGTATGTCTGCCATTTGTTTGTTTGTCGAGGCTAGTGTACCGTTTATATCCTTAAGTGGCCCCATTGCATTCCCAGAACTTTTTTTGCTGTTAACATAAGAAAAAAAAGATTTATAATTATCTTTAGTTTTGCTAGCAAGTTTGCATTCATAGGCTGCCTTGGCTCTTCTTATTTCCTTTTTAATTTTCCTTTGAAGGTTTCTGTATCTTATCCAGCTCCCTTCATTTTTTGTGCACCTTGTGTTTTTATAAAGTTTGTTTCTTTTATTTATCAAACGCCTTATCTTTTTGGATAGCCAGCATGGTGATCTAACCCTATCGCCATGCTTCATTCGTTATGGAATATGGTCCCTCATGGGTCCTTGTAGTGTGTTTAAACAATATACCACGACAGGGTGTGGGTTATGCTGGGATTTACAAAGCCTGGTGTGTTGTTTGGTCACGAGGCCACATGCCGAGTGAGCAAAACAAACCAGGCATTGTAAATCCTAGCATTAACCCACATCCTGGAGTGGTATATTGCAGTTATACAATGGCCCCCTTCAGGTTTTGTAATAAAAAAAAGTTCTCCTTTTTCATGATTTTTATTGTATTTATTCCTGCGCAGGAATAAAATAGTCCTTTGTTTCTAGGGTGTTGCTAGGTGTTGGTAGTACTGCCTAGAGGTTAGAGTTACCGAGGTTGGTAGAAGAAAGAGATCTGGGCTTCCTTCCTAGAGCCAAGTTTATTGTGTTCAAGGTTCATGTTTTTTTGGTTTTTTTTGTAGGGACTGGGAGAGGCATTTTTAAGTGTGAAGCACTAGGTCCATTTGTGTTCACTGTGCGCATGTGCAGGCATGAAGTGATTGCTTCCTGCTTTCCTTTTTTAAAAGTTTTTTTTTTTTAAATAGGGACATCGGGGCATGTAGTTGCCATAGTCATGGGGCAATTGAGGATGAGGAGAAAGGTAACTGAGCAATGCTACTTGTTAAACTTAACAGTGAAAAAAAAAATGAATCACGCTGCTTGCAGGTGTCTCTTTGCGTGGAACACATGTAACGGTAGGAGCCTTCTCTTCAGCTTTATCTACTGTTGAGCAGCCATTCACTTGCAAATAAGGTAATTTTCTTTCTTTCTTTGAAAAATGCTGAGTAAAATGCTAAGAAATCCTGGAGAAAAAAGCCAAACCGTGATACCGGGCTTGTGGTTGGGCATATGCGCATGTCCAGTATCACGGCTTTGATTTTCGGACATGATTTTGTCATGTTTTATGCTTGGTTTTAAAATTTAAAAAAAAAATTTCCCAGGTTAAGTATTGTGCAAAGTTTTTAAATGTTTTACTATTTGAAGGGTTATGGATTCAGCTGACCGTCCGTGACCGTCGCTGGTGTTCAGTGCTGTGGTGGCTGGTGCGCTGTCTCTCAGTTAAACAGTATTTGGAGTGATATCTTGGGGGTTCTTGATGCGGTTCCTTGGCAGCTGGCACCTCTTCCCGTTGGTACTGTTGAGCATTTACAACGGGGAAGAGCTGCCAACTGACCAATCACAGAGCGGCTTTCTCGTACTCCATTGTATTATATAGATTTTATCCCACATTTCCTGCAAATTTAAGTTAGCTAGATCCTTCTCCCAATCCCACCCTGCCAGTTTATGTCTCATGGTGATAAAATCAGCTTTTTGGAGGTTCAGTGTAGTGGTCACCCCTGAACTAATTAGCATTGTTTCCTGCAACAATAAAGGATACCATGTAATGGTCGCTGCCACCCATTGGCACAGCGACCCTACAATCCTTGATGGAATCTTCCAAATTTGTCAAGACTAAGTGCAGAATTTTGTCACCCCTTACGTGTTGTCTTACCATTTGTTTTAATCCCACCTGTTCAAACAATTCCAAATAAGAATTCTCAACCCTGCTCATACCAGTTTGGGATTCCCATTTAATACCAGGCAGATTAAAATCTCCCAGAAGCAAAAGTCTATCTGCAGGATTTAGATCTAATAAATATCTTTGAAGGGCATCATCCAACACTGGTTTTATAGATGGTGGTCTACAAATAACTCCCAGTATAATTTTTGGGGACCTATGCGGTGTAACCTTTAACCTGATATGTTCCAGCTCGTTCATAGCCATCAATATCTCTGTCACTTGTATATCCTCTGAAACATATACAGCTACCCCACCCCCTTTCCTGTATTCTCTAGATTTGGTGAATAAGTTATATCCGCTGATGGATTGCTTCCATATATCATTCTTATCCCACCAAGTTTCCGTTATAGCGCAAATGTTAATTTTTTGTGATGTCATAATGTGGCATAGTTCTTCAAATTTGTTGGTCACACTTCTAGCATTAATCAGGAGACATTTCCACCCTGTGCCTGAGTTACGTTTTATTTTCTCTGACCCAGCTCTACAATGCTTAACAGAAATTCCATCCCATACCCCCCACCTACTCGTTTAAATGTGTAAGGATGCAATCATTTATTGTCCGGGCCAGGATTCGGGCACATAGCTTGCTAGGGTGTAGTCCATCAGGGCTAAATAGCTTTTCATCACCGAAGGACTGCCAGTTGTCAATAAAGCCATATCCTTTATTCACAGTACAAGTCCTCAGCCAGTTATTAAGCATTCTCATCTCCCTGTTGTTTTAGGGCTGTGGGCGGAGCCTACAGCCCTATTGGGATCCGATTGTAGCTCTAGAAACTGCTGATTGTGGAACTCCCTGTTTGGGCATTTGGAAGTATTCCTCCACAGCTGCAAAATAGTGCACGCCCCCTCTGATTTTTGCTATTTGCTGCTCTATGTTAAAAGCTTCTAAAGGGAGGGGGGATGCTACTGTATTGTACCTTTGAACTTCTCAGGATATTAACAAAAAAACTTTTGAAGCTGCTGTTTCTAGCCCCTCAATTGAACCTTTGCAGGGCTGAACACTTTAAGCAACCTAGGGGTTAACTTATTATCTGTTGTACTGGAATTTATTGAAACTTTGAAACAGTCAGCCTGACTACAGTGTCAAATTACAGACAGTCCAGCTGTAGCTATTTTTTTCTGTTTTTTTTTTATATTTTTCTATTCAACCTTTGCATATTTGCTATCCAGTGCTAGTGAAAGGTGAGAATTTACAACACGTCTGTTTATCCACAGACTCAGGTTCACTGCTGACTGCTAAACTAAAGCTCTTTGTTTATCCACGGGGACAGGTACTGTGCAACCCCCCCCCCACACCCATCCACACTCACCCACTGTGATGGATTTAGTGCTGGTAAAAAGTAGATAAAGCCCTCAGTTTATCCACAGGTACAGTACCATGTGGGGCAGGCACAGTGCAAACTTACCCACACTGTGATGGATTTAGTGCTGATAATAGATAAGGGACTGACACCACTTTCCACACTGTCTGCATTTAGTCCTGGTGAATGGTGAGAGACTGCCAGAACTGGGGACTATAGCATTTTGTTTATCTGCAGTGACAGGTTACACATACACACCAGCAAGTACTCTGACTAAATAAATTCAAGAGGACTGAATTAGCAGCATGTCAGTTTTTGATGATTGTGAATGAACAGCACTATACAGCACCAACAAGAAAATAATAAATTGCTATCTAAAATGTTTATCCAAAATAATATTTGAGTGAAAGTAAGGACATTTTTGTAATAAGTTGTTTTCCATATTTGAGCATTGCTTCTTAATAGTCATATAATATTACTTCAATATGTAGTGTGCATTTTAAATATTTAACTTGTAAATACTGTTTGTACTTGTTGTTATGACCATGTCATGTGCAACAGCAAAAAAATCTTTTCAAAATAAAAACTCAAAAAGTGAATGTTTTTGTATTGGAGACAGAGATATTGTAAATTTATAGTTTGCCAGTGATGTTGGTAAAAATCTGGGAATGTCACACTTCCCAAAGTTCTGTAAAGTTCCCCAACCTCATATCAAGTTTGTGGCCAGTTTCTGAATATTAAAATATAGCATGTTCGCTCTGCGAAATCACCTTTCCGGACAAATGAACAAAATGACACTGGCACTCTTTATGAGGAGGGGTCCCAAAAAGGCCATGTTGAAAATTTAGAGCAATACCTACACAAAATGGCCAAGTTACACTGGGTGTTGCACAATTTCTATGCACATGTGTAACTTTGGTCATTTGATAGCTCTTCACAGCCCTATTAGCTCTGGCTAGAGTTTGTTTTAAATATCTTCCATGTGCTGGCATTAAGCCAGAAATAACTGCATCACCTCCCCGTTAACTATTTTAGTTGCAACACTCTCAAAATCATCTTGTATGTCCTTTGGGGCTCTTTTCCCAATGTCATTCACCCCCCGTGAATTAATACCAGTGGCTGGCTAGTATGTTCCATTAGTCCATTCAACAGTTTCTTTACATCATTTATTGTGACTACAGGTAGCATGCTTACAGTTGTGCATTCTTTCCTACCCCTGCACACAATTGAATCCATACCCCTTGTAATGGAGTCCCAATCAATAATATGTACCTCCCTTCCTTTGGTGATGCTGCTGTTGTTCGGTCCTTTTTTACAGCTTTATCATCACCATTTATTTATTTAAAAGTTTTACCAGGAAGGCATACTGAGCGATGCAACGCTCGATTCCAGATGCGTTCTGTTTAGGCATCTCACTAATCCTTCTGCTCTTTTGCTCCTGACTTTTTGACTTTTCAAAGTGTCACAGTGAAATTTGCTAGATCTCTCTACCTGGCTGAGTGCCATTTCCAGGTTCTCCCCTTGGCTGATTAAAACATTTGCATCAGATAAGTTACCATCATTCTCTTGCTCCAATATTTCATATTTATTGCATAGCACCACCAGGGCACTATTGTACACCTGTCCCCCTCTCCTTTTAGTAAACCTAGTCTGAATTGTACTCCACTCTTCTACCTCATCATCTTCTTTAGAGGATGTATAGCTCCTCTTATGTTAAGCTCGGGTTCCATAACATTTGATTGTTTTATATCTTCCATTTGAGGTGGCACTTGGATGCCACTAGCTGCACTATCTATAAATTCCTCCCGTCTGCTGATTTCAGCCTCTATACTTATTCTGTTTTTAAGAAATTCAGTTTCCCCTTATAAGGTTGTGATTAGTACGCATTTGTCACACTGGAAATCAGGTGTAGGCATGTCCTTACTGAACATCTTACAAGCTAAACATTGACTAAGACTCTTCTTCTCTTTACCATTTATGGCATCACTTCCAATTGCCTTAAAATACCCCAGTGAGTCTCTATTGTGCTTACCTCGTTAAACTTGGTTTATTATAACTAATATTTGTGCATTGCCCTGGTCCCCAGCCATCCCCAGCAGACATGGCAGACATACGCAGATACACTCACGCTTGTCTCTGCATGCATCTCCACGTGCTGAGATGCGCTCGCCCTGCTCGCTCTGGGGCTTGAATTAATAGTGAGCTGTATCAGGAAGTGCTCCGGTCACGTGATCCCTCCAGCACTTGGCAGCCAAATCAGGAGGCTAAAAAGTGTTCCAAGAAGAGCACCAACGTGCTTCTGATGCACAACAAGCCCCAAATTACACAAGCATAGATGTACAGTACCAAATAGTCAGTTTTCTTGCTTAATAAAAATATGTCAGATGGGTGTCTGATACTGCCATCCCACACAGTGATTGGACTGGTCTTCCAGAAATCCACACTAACTACTGAACAACCCCCAGCTCAAAAAGCTATTGCCCCGTTAAGTATGTGCTTGTTCCCAAAGGTTTAAAACATACCGAGAACTAGTCTCATGCGTGGAGTGTGTGGTTTACAATGTGCCCAATCAATACAGTTTAAAAGGACAGAGCACTCCTCTCATGTGATGAGTGCACAGAATCAGACATATAACATTGCCTGAGGAATGCTTCCTACAGGGAATTTAGAATGTCCCTGCTTCTAGCAGAGGCTGCAGCTGGGATGCTTCAATCTACATCCGGCAGATTAAAGTCCCCTTCCAGCAGTATCTCCCCCTTATTTGCAATCTTTTGGATGGCTTCCACCAGAACCTGATTCATCCCCCCACCCCCATGCTGGAGGTCTGTAAATCATGCCAGTTCGAATAGCGGCTCCATCCCCCATCTCCAGGGTGACCCACAGTACCTCCGTCCCTCCCTGTGTTCCCTGTATCTCTGTTGCTTTTGTGCTATCCCTCACATAAACAGCCACTCAGCCACTTTTTTCAGAAAAAGAGACTTGCAAGGACAAGGGGACACAATTTAAAGATAGAAGAAGGGCAGTTCAGGGGCAATGTGAGGAAGTATTATTTCACAGAGAGGGTAGTGGATGCATGGAACAGCCTTCCTGAGGAGGTTGTGGGGTCTAAAATTGTGGGAGAATTCAAGAATGCATGGGACAGACATAAGGCAATTCTTTTGGGGGGTAGGAAGAAATAGGCTGTTGGTTAACTAGGATCTACAGCCTATCCTGTAGGTAGAGAAATGGGCAGACTAGATGGGCCTAGCGGTCCTTATCTGCCATCAAAGTCTATGTTTCTATGTTTCACTCCTCCCCCTTTCTGACCCTCCCTCTCCTTCCTGAACAAAGCATAGCCTGCTATGGCTATGTCCCAGTCATGGTTCTCATTGCACCATGTCTCAGTAATGGTGACAATGCCCAGGTCAGACTCTGCCATAACGGCCACTTTGTCAAGGATTTTATTTCCCAGACTTCGAGCATTTGCACACATGACCTTCCAAATTCTGTTAACACTCTGCTTGTCATCCCCCCTTTTGCCTTCTCTCCTTACCTCCTCCGCCCTCATCCCCATCCCTCTTCATTCCTACCATTTTGTTTTTCTTGTTATCAGGAACCCTTGGGGATTTGCCTCCTTTAGGGTTCTCCCTACTGACTTCTTCAGCTTATGGGAGGGGACAGTTTGTGTCTCCCTGCTTCCTTCTGCCACCCTCAGCTAGTTTAAATGCTCGGCAATGTAACATTTAAACTGCTCACTGAGGACTGTGGTTCCCCTCCCGAATGAATGCAGGCTATCCCCCACGTATAGGCTTTTTCCCTCCAGGTGAGACCCCAGCCTCCAATGTAGCCAAATCCCTTCCCTCTGCACCACTTCTTCAACCATTGGTTGAAGCTCCTGGTCCCCCTCTGTTATAGACAGGCAGTACATCAGAAAAGATCACTGAGCCTGACCCAGTGGCGCAGAGGGCTGATGTGCTGGCACCTTACCTCGCACCATGCCAGCAACCTCGGTTCGGGAACAGACTCGGGTCACCATGAGTCAGCGGGGGAGGAGAGGATTGAGCATCCGGAGGACTGCTCTCCTCTCCTGAGGTGGGCTAGGGAGCATGTCTCACTTTGTACTGGCTCCTGGTGGAGACCTGGAGCACTACAGATACAGGCGCAATGAAAAAGCCAGGAAAACTACAGAAAATGGCACCCAGATCGACTGAATGATGGCTGTCTGGACCCTCACATCCATGGAGCCCTCAGATAGCCAAGGCCAACCTCAGCAGCACCCAGGGTCAAGAAAGGTAAGCTGGAAGGCACTTTCTCCCCGAAAGGAGAGAACCTACCTGACAAAGGAATACGTTGGGTTACCCTGGGCAGGCTGCAATGTGAGGCTGGCAGTGGCACTGGGAGGTTCAGAGGGGATGCGGGGAGCTCTCTGACAGAGCCTGAAGGAGTGGCCAGTCACGTGCGGGAGTGATAAACAAATAATGCAAAAAAAGAAAAGGTCACTGAGCACGCTGCCTGCCTAAGACCCCTCCCCAGCTCCTTGAACTCCTCCTCCACTATCCTAGTGTCATCCCTAGCCAAGTCATGTGTCCCTAGGTGGATAATGACATCTAGCTCTCTCTCTCACATCCTGCTGCCCTAGCGATCCTCAGGATCCACTCCCGATCTCTCAGAGCCATGACACCGGGTAGGCACCTAACCTCCCTCTTCCCCTCCCTTCTGCCCCCAAATCTATCCTCCTCACAGTGGACTCTCCCACCAGGAGTCACTTCCATCTTCTCTGAGGTCCTCTGCCACCTGCTCTGGGGACTCCACCATGGAGGTCCCCCATATCCTCCCTGGTCTCTACTAGGGGTGCCTCCACTGAACAGTCCCACTCTGCCAGGGTGATGTAGGAATTGTGTAGTGGTACCATAGGGGGGATACACCTCTGACCCACCACCCTCATGCTTCCTGAGCCCACCATAGTCCAGCTGCTCCTCCTACTTCTTGGCACCCTTTGAGGCATTGGTGGTGGACTTGGTGGTCTCTGGGTTGGGGAACAGGGGCCCTAAATCCTGGCCAGCTCACCCTGGAGTCTAACAATCTACTCCCTCAGCCCAGAGAGGTACACAAAGATGGGGCAGCACCACAGTCTCCAGAAAGTCTCCCTGAAGACTGCCATCCCACAGCCACTGCACTGCACCACTCCCATCATATCTAGTTACTAGCCTGCTTGTTTCTGCTTATTTGTTATTGTGAACTCTTTTTACCCCTACTATAGACAGGGTGTTTCACCTATTCCCAAATTTGTGTATGACCTTAACTTACTTCAAACCTCTTTTTTTTTCTAAACCAGTTTTTCCCTCTTTTGTACCCCTACCCTAGAGAGGGTGTTTCACCTATTGCCCCAATGTATAACACTACTATAGGGTAACACTGGTTTAATTCATATAACATCACAAAAGCCTCTTCCATGCAGACGATATGAAGGGATGGGGTCCAGCCTTACATTCAAGAGATAGAATGTTTATTATGGATGGACTACAGGAATTCAAATCTCCACTCAGTTCTACTGGCAAAATGTTCACTCCCACAGTCACAGAGCAGAAGGCCTCAGTGGGAACCAGGGCTTTTGTTTTATCTGTGTAGCCCAGGTACCATGTGCCAGTGGGCTACTACCCCTGCCTGCTGACTACTATACAGGTTAAGGGGCCTTGGTTCTGTTCTGATGGTGGTTGGGGGGGTTCTTTCACAAAGTAGTGACAAATAGTGCAGTGCCTCCACCCAGAGTAAAATAATAGTGGGCCAGGTCTTTGAGTAGTACAACCCCCTAGGATGCTGTACCTACCCACCTCCCAGTCCAGTCACCCCACACACAGAACAACACTTTGTTTAGCAATACTGTAAACCACATATAATTAAAGACTATAGCTAATAATATGCTTACGACAACTTTTAACATCAACCATAAAGCTTTTATTAGGGGGAAAGGGGAATGGCATAGTAGAAAATTATGTGTACTTTGAATGCAAACAAACTTTAACAGTAGCGACCCCTTCCCATAGCACATCAGCCACCTCCCCACTGGTACCAGTGTCCCCCTGAGTCTATTTGAGTACCCAAATCAGTGCAGGCCTGTACATTGCTGCTGGTTGACCAGCGTTGGGGCCCTTGAAACACTGTTGCAGCTTGTAGGAGTTAAATAGCTTACACTTGCAGACAACTTTAATCTTAACCCCATGGTCAGGGCAAGCCCTAAGTTATTCACGGTTCTGTAGACACTGGATCTCAGGTTCTGCACAGTGGGCTTGAGGGAGGAAACAGTGGCGCCGTGGGGCAGAAGAGCAAATGGACAACGGAAAGGGAAGGATGAAGTAGCAGGATCTGATAGCTTTCCACTCTTTGACTTGCTTGCAGAGCCTAGCAGTTTGTAACAGTCTGATTTGCTTGCAAAGTCTAGCAGCTTGTCACCTTCAGCCTGTAAGCAGGCTGTAGAATGGGAGCCCAACTCAAGGCTTCTCAATCTGCAAGTGAGCCCAGACACAGGAGTGACCCCACAGTCCAGTTCCCCAAAAGGGTCCAGAGTGCCCAAGCACTCAGGCATGCACCCATGGCTCCCTGCAACCCAATCCACCCCACCCCACTCAATAAGGGTTAACAGTTCCCCTACCTGGCTCTAAGTTGTGGCTGTGCAGCTCGTAGTCTCTTTCTTTTGCCTGGGCTGAAACTATCAACCCCACGGTACGGCAATGGTTCCTTGGAATTACACCTTGCCAGTGACTCTTGGCTAGCAGCATGCAGTCTTTGGAGCAGCAATCCACCTTTTCACAGCTGGATTTCAGCAATACAGGCAGGTCCCTGAGCACTGGATGCCTGCAGAAGTTTTCCACTATTTCCTTCAGCTTCAGACCAAGTTGCCAACTTCAAGACTTGGCACAAACAGTTCCAAACCCCTTTTTCACCACTCATGGTTCCTCAAACCACTGCAGGATTGCTGCAAACACTGGTTCTTCAACACAGAAGGAAACCCTTTTCCAAATTCCTCAGACATTCAACTGCAAGACCTTAGGCCGATTTCCAAACCTTTCTCAGCACAGAGGATGAGCCTCCTTGATTCGATGGGAGCCCAAGCCAGATTGCCACAAGATGCAAAAGTCCCTGGGGTTTCACACTGCAAATTTCAGCCTCCTACTGGTTGAATCAAGCTGTCCCTCAAAGAAATTATTAAACATTAGCCCACTTTGATTATTGATTGGTTATTAGTTTTAGGTGCCTAGATTAGAGTTCACATCTCACCCAGCAGTTATTTCAACTGTCTTTGGGCACCTAAGTCATTGATTGGCTGGCACTGGGGGTCAAAGTAGCAAAGATGGCTGCTTAGTGCACAGTCTCATACAGTTTATACAGCAGTCCCCATTTCAAAGTGTCCCTGCTGCCAAATTACACAGTTTTTCAGCACAGTTGCCAGATTGCCCTGTAGCAGTCTTTGTCCCCTGTAAAGTGACTGCTAAATGATATTATAAGACAGTTTAGTTTGCATGTTGCTGGCTCCGATATACACAGTCCCTCCTGGCAGCCAGGCAGCTCATTATTATTCATGAGGCACCTCATCAATATTCATATATGCCCCCCCTTCTATGTGCTCATAGGCACTCTTAAAATAAATACTGCAGCCACTTTTGAGGCATCTCCTGCATGTGTCTGACTTCAAACTAACTTATTCTGGGAGTCAGGAACACCAGAGAGGCAATTATTAAGCTGCAGGAGTGATGAGAAGACAGCAAGGCACTAATTCGCATGTGCGTACCCACAAGCACTCTTAAAGTGCTAGGCACACTCAGCTGTCTTATGACTACAGATGCAGCATAATTTTATTTCACCTAAGAAATTTTTGGGAAATTGCAAATTTTGCTATCAGAAATATTTTGCGAAATTTGAGCATTCTGTGAAATGTATAACTTTGCTGGCAAAATGCAGAATTTCACCTGCGAATGGCAGTATTTCATCTGCAAGTGGTAAAATGTTGCCATTAGCGGGCCAAATTCCACATTTCATTGGTGAAATTCCTTATTTTGCCAGTGGAATTTCGCATCCGCAAAATATCTAGCGAAATGCATGTATTTCGCAAAATATTTTGCAGAACAAAATTTGCGGATTTCACCCATCTCTACTTGTGACTGGCTCTTCCAGCCCCTAAGGATCCAAAACAATATGTGGGACTGGACAGAAATCTGAACGGCAATCAGGACCCTGGACTGGCAGTGGAGGACAATGGAAGGAACGGACAGCACCCAGGGCAGAACCAGATAAGCCCTCACCCATGGGGGGTTACATCTGAAGCAGGTTAAACAGCAGAGATTTCCCTAATAAGCAGGTGAAGATAGGAGGGGGATTTTTTATGGTCAGCAAAGAAACACCAGAAATTAAAATTATAAATACTGTAGTACTGCAATTTTAAATTTATGTATGTGTATTAGAAGAGAATTTTAAGGGCAAATGCCATTTAATTTTTTTTTTAATTTATGGCAATTTTATTTTTAGGGTCTAGTTGATCATTTTATGAGTAAACGTAACAGCCATGTTTGTGATGGCAATAGGGGATGTATGATTAGTACTGATTTTAGTGTAAAGAGGCTGCCGGATCTTTATCCAGTGCTGTTGTGCTGAGATAACAGTACTGGTAAACACAGCCCTCAGCCAATCAGGTTTCATGATTTGTAAAATCCAAAGTTTTGTTTTGTTTTTGTTTTTAATTTTTATTCATAAATTACTTTATGAATTGGATACACTCAATTGAGCATTTGCTCATTTACAATGAGGTCCACATGTTACAACTTATTATAATAAATTCAAGGACAAAACACAAAATTACAAGTTTACACAAAAATACAAAAGTTCAGTTTAAAAGAACACATCCTAAGTATCATGCCCTACTGGCTCTTAACTGTATTTTACTTTTCAAACACAACGTTCCTCTACAATGTATATTGAACATTTATTCAACCAAAGTGCAACAGTGCCTAGAATTCTCATTAAATGCTCCCAACCAAAGTTTTACATCCCCCCACTTTATAGTTTTTCCCACTGTTCTCAAATATGTAGGCATGTTATTCCGCAACTGTGGTCCTCTAACAAATATTGATTGTCTCCCTATATCTGTGTTGTACCTTGGTATAACAAGGTCCAGAGTGCTCGCTGAGCTCAAAGAATCAGCTTTTACCCTGGATACCAAGTTCTCCATGACGTAATTTGGTAATTTACCTGTTAGCCCTCTATGTACAAAAGCTAAAAAATGTTCACTACGAGTATCTTGTACATACTTCCAACCAAGTTGTCTATACATTAAGCACTTATGTGTTAAGCGAGGGGCTCCTAATATAAAATGAGCCAACTACTGAGACAAATGTCCAGGTTATGAAGATCTGTTTTTAGGCCTGTGGAGTATAACATGTCTCCATAGTTAAACAAATGGGAGAATCATATAGTCCACATCCTGTTTCCTTACCGCTGTACTTTGATTCTGTAAAGGGCACCTAATCTTTTCTCTATATTCACAGCCAAATTATTTATATGAGTAGTCCAACTCAAAGAAGTGTCCAGCCATAGCCCCAGGTATTTGTACACTTGTACCTGTTGGATCGGGAGGCCCCCACGCACAACCAGACCCAAATCTTCAGCCCCTTCCCCTATACCCATTCTATTAAATAACACCATCTGGGTTTTTTTTGTGTTCAACACCAGACTACTGTAATCCAGGAAGCCCTGCAGACCATCAAATGCTGTCTGTAAGCCTCCCGGCACAGCAGTCTTATCTCTATCAGCAATATATATTACCATATCATCAGCATCTAGATGATAATTAACTGATGAATCACAAAATTGAACCCCATTAATGTAATTATTAAATAATAAAGGCCCCAAAATTGAACCCTGGGGTACTCCTGATCCAACAGGACACAAAATCAGAGACCCATGGCCCTAAGGACACAAGCTGAGATCTGACCTTCAAATAGGATGACAGCCACTTTTGTTCCACCCCTTGGAGACCAATAGATGCTGCCCTGGACATAAGGATGCTGTGGTCCAAAGAATTGAAAGCTTTGGAACGCATTTCAATGGGAAACTGCAAACCTTTTTTCAATTTTGTCTCCAGAGAAAGAACACTTTTTACCACCAAAATATTACATATTTGATAGAAATATGCTATTTTTAAAAACGTGATATTTTGTTATAATTACTGGTGACCCTCCTTTATCACACGTGTAACCACCCAGTCCCCTGGGGTTACTAGAATCCTATCTGAGTTTGTGTTAAGCAGGTAGCAGGCAGCTGGTAGGGAGCTCATTAGGGGCTTCTTATGCAATGACATCATTGTTTACTCAGCTAGCCTGAGAGAAGAATGATTTTGTCATTTGGAACTCTCACAGCAGCATAACCCTTTCCTGTGCACAGCTGCTCTGAGGAGCTTAGAATGTTCAGTTAGCTGACATTTGTGCTGAGTTGGAGGTCTGTGTGGCAGAAGGTCTGCCAGCGAGCTCTGAGTTGGGGGCCCAGAACTTCTCACCCTTGAGTGGATTACAATTTCCAGCTTCCAGTGAAGTGGTGGAGACCTTTCAACAGCAGAATTTCCTGATTTCTACTCCAAGTGAAGTGGAAGGGACAGCTTTTCCTCAGTGGGTCCTAGGGGAAATCCCCTGAAGATCCTTGTTTGTTTTCAGCTGCCTTTGGAAAGGACTGATGAGAGATTGTTTCTGACATGCTACCCTGGAAAAGGTGTCCTTTAGTTGCTCCCCGCCCAGTGGAAGGAGCAACAGGTCAGTAAGTACAGTTTTAGGAGGCAGGTTCTCCACAGTTTAGGGATTTGTTTTTGGGGTGTGTGTGCCTTTAGAGAAGGCTAGATCACACCCTTCAGTGCCCCTATTTCACCCTAATGAGTGAAAGAAACGTCTATTTCACCTAAGTGTGTGAAAAGGATTTAGTGCTTCATCCCAGTGTGTGAAGAAAGTGCTTCATGTTCACTCCAGTGTGTGAAGAAGTGTTTAAGGTCCACCCAGGTGCATGGAAGAAATGCTTAGTTCACACCAGTGCATAAAAGGGATTTAATGCTTCACCCCAGTGTGTGAAGAAAGTGCTTCATGTTAACTCCAGTATGTAAATAAGTGTTTAAGGTCCACCCAAGTGAGTGAGTGAAAGAAATGCCTAGTTCACCCAAGTGTGTGATGAAAATGTTCACTGTTCACCCAAAAGAGTGAAACATTTGAGTGTGTGGCTAGACCATGTATCTACACTAATTTGGGAATGGGAAGATGTTTTTGTTTCTCAAACTGTACTGCATGCAAGGATAGTTCAGGACTGTTGTACCTGTTTTTGCCTTGATCAACCCATGGAGGTCCACTACTTGCTTTTAGTTTGCCATCTGTAAAGATTTTTGTATCCTGTATTCTTCCTGAGTCTATGTACTGTGCTTTGAAAATCAGCGCTTTGTGCCGTGGCTCCTCTCTAAATTTGACAACTTGCCGGTGTGTTTAAATTCCCCCAGGGCACCTAATTGATTCTCAGGTCATCAAGACAGCTCAAGAGGAGGGGCAGTTACCCTATAAAAGGCACACTCAGGTACTGAACTGTTATTTGTATCCTGCATTCTTCCTGAGTCTATGTACTGTGCTTTGAAAATCAGCGCTTTATGCTGTGGCTCCTCTCTAAATCTGACAACTTGCTGGTGTGTTTAAATACCCCCGGGGCACCTAATTGATTCTCAGGTCATCAAGACAGCTCAAGAGGAGGGGCAGTTACCCTATAAAAGGCATGCGCTCCTACAGCGCAAGCATGGTAGCGAAAGCGTGAGTGGCGCGAGCGCCACTCGGCATTGAAAAGTTTAATTTAAAGTCTATTGTTTTTAATTATTATTATTACTGAGACTCTGGCAGCAAGTACATTTTAAATCTGAAGACACAGAGAGCATCACTGATTTAAACTCTTGTCGAGCATATGAAGCAAAAACGAACACAATAGTGTGGAAATTGGTACTCTGACTTTTAAAACTGAGAACTACATTTCTTCTTATTTCTTTTGTTGTATGTGTATTTTCTAAGGGCATTTTTCGCATTTGTACAACAATTATCCTAAGGGATTATGCTTTGGTAACAATGGGAAATTACTGCTTGTTCATTGAATCTCTTTCTTTTTTTTTTCTTCTAAAACACTGCTTGTGGAAAGGATAGTAAAGTTTTAATTGAAGTGCAGAAGCTATCATATAGTAATATTATATTTACTAGAAGTGGCAGGGAATTGAAGGCTGCACAACTAAATAAGAGAGCTAACACTATAGTTGCAAAAGTGAAGACACGTGGCGGTCGTGGGACAAACTGCTGCAGTTATACACAGGGGTTGTCTCCTATTGCCGTAGCATCTTCCATTGCATCTTCTACACCTAAGGTTCATGATAATTATAGTTATTCTCCTCAAGGGATTAGTACTCATGAGATCTTACCTAATTCTACATTACTTAGACAATCTATGGTAGATAAAGGAGCAGTCTTTAATTTACCCCATCATCAAAAGAAGTGTCATCTTCTAAATTACTAATGCCTCAGCACAGCACTAATTCTGCTTCACAGAATACTTCAACATTTGTTTCTTCTATGGTGAATTTTTTAAGTAATGATTCTCATACCTATAATAGTTTATCTAATTTGAATACTAGCAAAAACGTTCATGCTATCCATGCTGCAACAGAAAACAATGACTTCCTGTTGCCTCATGGAGGTTTCGAGGAATCTAAGGAGTTTACTAGTAAAGCAGAGGAAATTAATAAATTAAAGCAGTCCACTGACGGACCAAAAATTAAAAATCAAAAAAAAAAAACTGATTCTTTTCCAACTTACCTAGCTTCCTCTAAATCTAAAAACAGTGAGTCTCCGCTAATCCTCTCTATTGGAAACAAGAGTTTAGATAGCTAACTCTGTACAATTAGGTTATGATCTAACACAGACTAAGTGTTCACCTAAGTTGGAAGGACCTGAGCTCTCCCTACATCCAACAGGGTTGAATTTTTTCAGCCCTCTCGACTCCCATGCTATGTTAGATTCTTCCCCTTTCCATTGGGGAAAGTCTTTTTTAGATGGCTCACCCAATCAAGTATTTAACAGGCTTGTTAGGGAAGTAGAAAATATAGATCTCGATCCAGAAATTTTACCAGCTTGCCCGGATACTATTTCTAAATATATGATTAAGGCTTTAGCACACCCTGTTATGGCTAACATTGTTTTACTAGAAGCTATTAATGATCTTAAGTGTCTTATAGAGAACCTTTCTGGTATCCTCTCCAATAAATTTTCTCACTTATCTCTTAAAATGGACAACCTGGTAAGGGGAGAAGAGAGGGGAAAAGGTAAACAAAGACCATCCTTCTCTTCAATTGAGATTTCTCCCCCATCCAACAAAAGTAAGAGAGGAACTTCTTGGCAAAAAAACTTAAAAAAGAAAATTAGGTATCGAAAAAATAAGAAGGAAAGAAAAATAAAAAGTAAACAGGATACTTCCTCTAATATCATCAAGACTGATAATTCTAAGATAGTTCAGAATCCCTTGTTGAAAATTTCTGTGAATGGTAAGGAGCACGACCTTGCTTTACCAAATTTTGTTAGAGTGTCCTGAGAAATCTAAAAAAGAGGATGGAAACACTCTCCTAGAAATAACATCTACAAGCACTTTTTCTAGGGACAATAAGATAAATGCAGAAAATGACCAACTTAAGACTTTAAAGTCTTCTGTACTTAGAAAGAAGAAGACGTTAATCATTTTCTGGAAACAGTATCAGATGCAGACTTAATTTCTCTTCCCTCTGTGGAACAATTTACTTTTTCTGGGAAAGAGGTTGTTTTTAAATTTGAGCACATTTTTTTAAAGCCCTATGAAACTGAAGTTTCATTGTATAATTTGAACTTTCACCTTTTTACTTCTGAACTGGAACTAGATATTGTAATTCAGGACATAAAACTGGTCTATAGGGACTATTTAGCTCCTAATATGCCAGTCTATGTCCTATTATCTCATATGGACATTGCTAAATCCATATGGGCTAAACAATGCCCAATTAATAATTTAGACTTACTTATTTCATCCCCGGTAAATTGGTCCACAATTTGGAAGTTTGCATATGGATCTCTAGCCCCCACCAAATGTTCCAAGAGAAATATCACTTCCGCTCTATCTTTGCTTAATTGGAATTTTGATAAAGATTACTTTTGTCAAAGAGTGTCAGTGTTTGGGATTCAGAAATCTGAGGGGGGAAATACTGATAGATTGTCAATCTATATTCATTCACTATTTGCTTTAAGTCTGGATTGCGATATACATCCTCAAGATGTTGGTTTGGCCAGCAGAACATTTAAAGACTCATTAGATTCTCAAGTAGATATAGAAATAAAATCCTTAGATACTTACAACTACCTCATGTCAAATACCTATAAATTAGATAAGTAAAATATTCATTTGGTAGATTTCATGGATATGGTAAGTCATGACAATGAGTCTGAAAGGAAAATAGATAAAAACTGACCATTAGCTCCAAGGGAAAGCCTACACCTTAATGATAATAATGAAACTGAACTTGTGTTGGCCAATAATCAACCTGCTGAGTTACATAATTTAATTTCATGGAATATTGCAGGTTTAAAAACTAAAATGGCTGACTCTAGCTGACTGGCCTATATCTCAACGTTTGATATTTTATTATTTCAAGAGACATGGGCTACTTCAAAAATATATATCAATGGCTTTATCCTATGTGAAGTTCCAGCTACAAAAGATAAAAAATATGGGAGACCAAGTTGGGGTCTAGCTACATATATTAAAATTAGAAATGGCATACGTATTATAGAGCACACCTCATCAAACAAAGAAATACAGCATATAGTTGTTAGATGGGACAACTGTTTGATCACTAATGTGTATTTTCCTCCTAATTTTCTTCTCTTGGAGACAAATGACCCCTGGACTCAGTTGTCCACAGATATTGATTCCCTTTATTTAAAATAGCAAATAGATATTATTATAATTGGCGGAGACTTAAATGCTAGAATAGCTAAACATGATCATTTTGACATATTACAGTCTCAGATTTATATGGTAGACTTGGAACCTAGGAACTCAGCAGATAATGTTGTTAATGGGCCTGGTCTAAAACTGATCGATTTCATAAATAACAGCAATTAACTTATTCTAAATGGGAGAGGGGAAAGTGATCAGCACGGAACATTTACTTTTATTTTATCAAATGGGAGGAGCATCATAGATTACCTAATGATCTCTCCAGAAACATATAACCACTGCCATGGTTTTAAAGTTATAATGATGTCAGAAAGTGATTACGCAGCCTTACTGGTCAAGGTAGAAACTATGAAGTGTAATTCTACGATTAGTTCAAACACTCTTCCTCTTTCTTCCCTTTCTCTCAGAGGTAAATATAAATTAATTTTGAATCATAAAAATCTGGATAAAGTAGCGGACATAATATATTCTACTAGCACAACCTCACTATTTACAATGCTTCATGATAATTGTCCAGTACAAAGTATTAATAAATGTTTAGAGGAATGCTATTTTAACATTAAATCTGTATTATACCATTATAAAAATGCAACTTCAAAACTGCTTACTTGGTTTGATCATAAATGCCTTGAAGAATAAAGAAGATTGGGAATCATGATCAAAAAAGTATCAGAAAATCCATCTAGATCCCTTATTTCTGATCTCAATAGAGCAAGGAAGCAATACAACATTTTTTGAAATATAAGAAATATGAGTTTACTCAGAAACAATGGACATATATGTTAGAAATTATACAAAATAATGATACTAAAGCTTTCTGGTTATTGGTGGCTAAGGGTGTTAAGCTTTATGAACCATCTATCTCAATATACATCCCAAAAGAAATATGGGCCACCTATTTTTCCGAATTATTTACAAAAGATTTAGATCTAGAGGTTTATGCCAGAATTCCAGAATGGATGATGGGAGATTTCTACCAACCCTTGCAATTTACTTATTCAGAAGTCGAACAGGCGATTTCCAACTTGGCCACTCACAAGGCACCGGGACCTGATTCAATATCAGGAGAAGTATATAAACAAAATCCCAATTCTTAGGTTCCCTTTTATGTTAAATTTTTTAACTTATGTCTTCGAGAAAAATATGTTCATAAGTCCTGGTGTAAAAATATTATCATTCCGGTTCACAAAAAAGGTTCATTACAAAATCCCAACAATTATCGGCCTATAAGCCTTATTGACATCAGTAGTAAAATCTTTGCTAGAATATTATTAAGTAGGCATCAAAATTGGGTCAACAAATTTTGCCCTCTTTCAGAATTCCAAGCCAGTTTTCAGGTGAGTTTTTCAACAACAGATAATATTTTTGTCTTGTCCCATTTAATTGAAAAGTATAAACTTTATAGAAAAATGAACTTATATGCTCTATTTATTGACTTTTCTGGAGCATTTGACTCTGTAAATAGAGAAACCCTCTGGAAGATCTTATTAGATCATGACATACCTACTAGTATGCTAACCCCTATTTTTTTATTATATTCAAAAACTAGTACTGCGATTAGATATGATACTCTAGGTAATATTTCAGAATATTTTAAAACAAATGGAGGGGTTAAACAGGGGTGTTTATTGGCCCCACTCCTGTTTAACCTCTATATTGATTCATTGCTTTCTTTGAGGATTTACCATCGCTGGATTCGCCTAAAATTAATAATCACCATATTCATATTTTGGCCTATGCTGACGACTTGATTTTGTTTGCCCTATCTCAAAAAGGGTTACAAACTGAAATAGACCAGCTTAGACATAAATGTAAAAATTTAAATTTGAGAATTAACATCGAAAAAACTAAGATAATGGTAATTGGACCTAAAACAACAAAATCAAAATTCTGGCTAGTCAAATCATACTGTTATCTTGACATAAAATTCTCTTCAAACGGCTTGTGGAATTTACATCATGATGTTCAAATTAATAAAGCAAAGCTTGTTGCTAAGGCACTTCTTAGTTTTAATTACAAATATGGTGGATTATCAGTAGTTCCGGCTATTAAAGCAGGAGAATCAAAGATTACCCCAATTCTATTATATGGTGCTGAAATCTGGGGTACTAAGAATAACCCAAAACTAGAATATCCTTTATCTTATTTCTATAAAGCATTGTTACAACTTCCTCAGTCTACGGCCAATGTATTAGTTAGAACCGAATTAGGTAGGATTCCGCTGGCGGACTTGGTTATTTTTAGACTTCTTTCATTCTGGCTTGGAATTCTGAGCAAACACAATAACAAATTATTGCATTATTGCCTGAAAGAAAAACAGTTATGAGAAACATTGGGTTTTACTTCTCCATGGTTAAGAGCTTTAATTACTAATTTACAAAAATTAAATTGCATCCACCTCTGGAGAGATCATCAGGCAGGTATTTTAATATGTAGTACTTATAGAGATAAAATTAAAAGAAAAATCTTTGAGGCTGCCTTGAATAACCAATTAAGAATGGTCAGACTTCAAAAACAAGCCATCTGGCTTGGTAAGAACAAAATAAATTCATTAATAGAACAGCATTTGTACCTTCCTATAGCGCCAAACATCAGAAAAGTGATAACACGGTCTAGATTTGGAATTATCAATTCTAAATTTACATATTATAATTGTTATTCTACAACTACAAATCATAACAACGTGGAATGCCTTTGTAATAGAGGGTTTAAGGAAACTTTACATCATATAATTTTACAGTGCCCTCTGTATAACATGAGAAGAAATTTGATTTTAGCAGAATTTTTACAAACATATTCAAACTTGTATTATGATCCTATATTTATTTTACTCCATCCTGGGACTGTGTCTGATGCAATATTATGTTTGAACTTTTTTTCAACTGTTATTAGTATAAAAAAAAAAGATGTACCAGACTAGACTATATTATGAACGAATGTTGATAAAATTTTAGGAGGTTGGAATGTATATTGTACAGTTCACTGATTTTTGTATTTTATTTATGTAATGTCCAAAATTTTAACTGTATTTTGGAAGAACAATAAATGACTTGAACTTGAATTTGACAGTAGCCATCTGTAAAATAAAGCCATACTGCACAATCCCAGTTCCTGTTCTGGACATTTTGATTCTTGCTTCTGGTGTGGAATTACTGGGGCCCCTCAGCAGTTTAGATCTAGCATATGTCTAGCAATCTCTACCCTGGACTTGGGTTGTAATTTTACAAAGATTTGTGTGTTTTGTTCTTGTACCCCCACCCCTTTTTGTCTAGAAATGAGCCCGGTATACATCCTAACTCCAAGGGTGGTACCAACCTTTGAATTTGCTGCTAAAAGTTAATGATATGCCAGATTTAATGGGGGGTGTACTAGTGTCAGATTTAATGGGGGGTGTCCTACTTGCTATAAGTGGAATGGGGGTTACAAGAAATGGGGGCTCATCCAAAGAGATATGTTTTGAGGTGAGAGGCAATACTGAGGGCATGTCTAGGATCTTTCTGTCTGGTGGCATGCACCCAAACAGAAGATCATTACCAGAAAGCAATGCTGTGGGAGTCTTTTGCTACCTGAGTTTCTGTGAAAAGGAAAGTGGAAGAAAATGTGCTGAGTGTGTGTTTAAAATGGAAATATGGACTGTTGGAACTGAGCAATGATTGCTCTTGTTTTGTCATTAAAGCACTTAAAAAACTGTTTAAAAGTTACAAATTTCCAGAGAAAAGTATTTGTGGACTTAAAGAACAGTACTAGTAAGGTTCATACTAAGGTCTGAGGAGCTAAGAAAGGTTTTGGGCCCATATGCGCTCCATTGGTTATCCACAATAGGCTAAAGGTTTTGCATCTTGTAAGTAATGGTCTAGTTAAATTTGAACTAATGTTTGTCCTTACTGAAAACAACTTTCAGTAGTAAAGCATTCCAGGGGTTAACCACCCTTTGAGTGAAAAAATACTCTCCTTTTTTCAGTATTGAATTTGTTATATTTTAACTGCATGTTGTGTCCCCTAGTACCTTTGTTATGGGTTTTCATGCTCAGATTAAGTTCTGATAGTAGTGTTGAGTCCTGCATTAGGTTATAACATGACAACATATCTCCTCAAATTCTTCTGCATTAGGTTTAGCTTTTGTAACCTATTTTCATATGATAGATCCTTACAGTCATAAATTAATTTGGTTGTCTTTCTCTGCGTGTTTTCAATTATATCCTTATTGTTTCCCTTTAGTGGTTCCCATAATGGACTACCAACGTCAAGGAGGGGTGTTTTCTAAATGCTCAGAAAGGGTCAAGTGTGTACCATGAACCAGTTTTTTTTTTACTTTCTTCATGCTCCTGCAGCCCAGCCCCCCTTCCTTCAGGCCACCCCATCCCCATTACCCTGGCTTTCACTGGACTCACCTCTCACACTAGCAAGGTGCCAGCTAGCCAGGTGTGGAGCCTGTGAGGGTCTGTCTTCATCCTGCTGGCCATCAATTCTCTTCCTCCTTTTTCTGCCCAGTCCCCGAGTGCAATGCAGCAGCATGCAATGACACCAATGGCCAAGCCATGCACGCTTCCATATGCGGTGTGCCGGGCATCTGCCCCGCATCCACCCCCTATGTGTGGGCCCACAGTGCCAGCTCCCACCCACCACTGGGGGTCAGGCAATCAGCGGACTCCATCCCCATCCTTCCCCGGGAGAGGAGGGCTGTCCTTCGGACACTCGATCCTCTCCCTCCCCAGCCATCCCCGGCAGCCCACTTGAACCATGAACACGAGTTGCCGGCATGGCAGGAGGTAAGGCATGATGCCTCAGCCCTCCACGCCACTGCGCCAGCATGAAAAGTGAAAATTGGGGGAGTTGCTAAGGAAAATACACCAAGTACTGAGTGAAAATGCTTTAAAATGCTTGCCCTACTGAAATTGCTAGCCAAGAAAAAATGTGACAGTTTGCAGTTTAAATTTTGCCTTCTTGACAATCACCGTGCAGGACTGCAGCAGAGAGAGAGAGAGAGAGATAATTTGCATGGCATCATGTGATTGGCCCCAGAGCACCTAAGCCCCGCCCTTGCCTGAGTCTCAGAGTTGTGGAACATTTCAGGAGGAGCAACTAGCAGTGTGCGAGCAGCATGTAGTTCGTGCACAAGCAGGAGGAATCGCTTACTGCAAAAGCACTTCTGAACCAGTAGTTTTTTTCTAACTTTTCACAGTAAAACCAGGGTCAACCCATATTCCAACCAACTGGAGAGTGATTGAGGTGATCGTAGCTACAATCGGTGGGACCGCCAGCCCGTTTCACTCCAGAAGCCTTCTTGAGTCGGCAGCAGGCCATATTACAACAACGGTGGGAACCAGTTACAGCCTGTAGGTACCCTGTGCAAAAGTAAATGACTGTGGTATCGAGAAGTCAGAAAACAGTAAGAACTGTAAGGGCAAATGCAGCAAAAGTAACCGAGAGAGTTGTTGTGAACTTTGAAAATATTAGACTGTGTGTGTGTGAAAGTGCTATTTCAAAGAGAGTGAACTTTAAGACAAACAATCCCCTGGTCCAAGTGATAGTAAATGTGATGGATTAAGAAAAAGCAAAGTGAATTTGTGCTTTGAGAAAATCAGCTGAAATGCAAAAGATCCAGACAGAATTCTAGAAATTTTAAACTGTGTGTAAATGGGAAAAATTCCAGGCGCCATTTTGGGTGTAGTCAGCAATGTAAACAATGCAGCGCCATTTTGGACAGAGTTTCAGATCCAAACAAAGTTTCAAGTGCATTTTCTAATTGTTGCGGAATACAAATGCAACAGCCAGGCAGCCTGTTAGTGAACTGTACCAGTGTGTTAAAGCCAAATCGTAATGTGATTGCAACAGTAGTAATTTGGGACTTATGTGTTTGTTTGCAGAAAGAAGCACACCAGCATCCACAGTACCCACTCCATGCCAGGGTGTGGGTTTCCCAGCAAGAACAAGAATTAGCTAATTTTGAGCATCTGTATAATTGTGAGTCAGCACCATCCGAGGTGGCTTTGCTGAACTTTCCAGTTAATGTGTGTGTTGTGTGCGTGAAGTCAGGGAGAGAAGTTTTGCCAATTCCATATTGCACAGACTGTTGAAAGTGATTTGGGATGAGCAAGTCAGGTGGCACAATGGTAGTTAAACCAAAACACATCTGTTTAGCTCCAACTTGGACATTGGCAGGTGACCCTGTCATATCAGAGCAGCAGCAGGCTGGGTACAGTCAGAGAGACCCCATAGAGTTTCTCAAGGAGTTCTTGGACACTGTCTGTGTCGATGCTTTGCAAGACCCAAAAGATGTGGAATGTTCCATGCTGCAGAGTGTGGAGTTGGAAGCTGCAGCTGCAGGTTCGGCAGATCCTTGGGTGGAAGGCCCAAGTTCAAGCCTCGTGGGAGAGTCTGAGATGGAGGAAGCATGTTGTTGGGAGACCAGTGCCTCCAAGGACAGTGGAGAATGGACAATTTTGGGAGCTGGTGCAATTATCAGCTCCCGGGCGGAAAGTGTGACGGAAGAAGAAGCTTCAATGGCTGCAGTGGTACCCCATGAGTCGCCATTGGCATTGGCTTCTATGGAGCCTCCCTATGTCTGTATGGAGGAAGGCTCTAGAAATGTGCCACTGAGTGCATAGGTGGACTGCTTTTACTCTGCACTATGTGCTAAAAGCTGGCTGAACCGGGCTGGTCACCCTCAAGCCATGCTTCCTGATTGGAGTTGGTCAAAAGCAGCAAAGAAGAGAGAATTGTTCATAGATGAGCTGTAGCGGAGTATGGACATTCATACCCTTTCTTCTCTCACCAAATATGGGAAGAAATTGAGGAAAACAGGCATGCCTGGCCATGGGAGGAAGCTTGTGCCAACCTGCACCCTAGGGTAAACAAGTGGGTCTGAATTAAAATGTGTCATGGAGACTGCAATTCTGGAAGTGTGGCAGGACCTTGTTGATTGACTATGTGAGAGTAGTGGACAAAGCTGGCCAAGAAACATTCTACAATGTAAATGTGGTTCATCCAGATGGGGAAACAGTTTATGTTCCACAGCCTGAGTGGTACTACCCCTGAATGGTGCCACTCATCAGTAATTGTGCCCACTTGCCAAGTAAATGCAACAATGCCAGCCCAGCAATCTGCCACTGAAAAGGCAGCAACCCAGGATGGAGGTGCCTTTCTTCTAGTGATCCAGATTCATCTGCAGCAGCATCCAGGTTCGGTTCCATTAGCATCCAGGTTCATCTGTAGCAACATCCAGGTTTGTCAGTCCAGCAGTCGGAGAAGATTTCCAGTCCGGGTCCAGTAGGAGGTTGTGGAAGCATCTATTCTGAAGCTTTCATCTACCCAGCAGCCAAAGATCATCAGTCCGCAGGTCCAGAGAGGTCATGTTGACATCCTTTTGTCACCTAGAAACTGGTAAGGTACTTTTTTCATTTTAATTTGACTGTTTTCCTGCAATTGAGGATGTCCTTTGAACTTTATTCACCTAATAGACTTCCAATCTGTACTGCAGTGCTACCAGGCCTTGTGCGTGTCCAAGAACTGTGCTTCAGCAGGCTCCAGCCTAGGAGAGACTCTACTTATAGTGCCTTGGCACTCTGGACTCTTCCCCAGAGATTGGACATTGCAGTGACCCCCTCCCCCCAATTTTTTTTAGTAAATGTTTAATGTGCCTGTGCAACTGGTTTTGTGCTTGTGTAATGTAGATAAATCTTGGCTGTTCACCTCTATATCCATGGGATATATCACCCTGTAGGGGTACAATGTCAAGAAACCCTAGGGGAGGGTTCCACCCTCTTGAGGTGCCGTGGGAGTGATTCCCTTGGCTAAAAGTACCTTAGGAAGAAGCCCATGGGAGAGGCGTACCACTGGAGGAGGAGGGGTGGATGGAGGGGCAAGGAAAAAATGCTTGCGTGTGAAGTGAGGGGAGCAGCCCTTAAATAGGCCAAAAGCGGTGTGTGGCCAGTTGCACCACTCCCTTGAACAACAGACTATAGCCTTCCAGTTCAATATGCCTGTGCAGCTGGTTTTGTGCTTGTGTAATGTAGATAAACATAGGCTGTTTGCCTCTCTATCCATGGGATATACCACCCTGTAGGGGTACAAAGGCAAGGAACACTAGGGAAGGGTTCCACCCCTTGAGGTGCTGTGGGAGTGATTCCCTTGGCTAAAGGTACCTTAGGAAGAAACCCAAAAAGAGTGTCAAGCAAAGCATACAAGGTAGTGAAAATGTATCGGGGTTGAGGACCTGTACATAGGTCAGTTGGTAGTACAAGTTCAGTTGGTAGCATTGTTTGAGTAGAGTAGGCAGAAAACAACAGGTGACTAGTGACCCACTTGGAGGTCTAACAGTAAGGAGTGAAGGCTTGGCTTCCTAAGGAGAGAGAGAGAGAACAGCCAAAGGGTGGGATGGGACACTTACGGGACAGCCACCCTCTCCATCCAACAGTGGAAACCTACCTAAGAGACCTAGGGATTATTGCCTAAGGCTAACTAAATATTATGACCTGTGGCATAGAGGAGAGGAGAAAAAAAACTCTGAGGAGGAAATCTCTTGGGATCCAAGGCCTGGGTCAACTTCCCTCCAGGCGTGGGATGTTTTTGATTAGTGATAGCTCTGCTGTTGCAATTTGAAAACTCAATCAAAGGGAGGTGGAAAATATTCCAATTTGGAGGAGGGCTCTCACACTATCCCTCTAATAGGAATGCTGTGAAGGGTTGAGAGCGAACTCTACAACACAGCTCCTCCAAAGCAGGAAGAGGAGAGCGACAACTGCTGAGGTGCTCAGCTGGCTTACCGGTCTAAAAACAAACCAAGTGAACCAGAGGCAGTCATGGGGAGAATAGCACAGAAGGTGCCTTAGGGAGCTGGTGCTGTAGCTAAAGGATAGCAATATATCCTCACTTCATAGCTTAGTCAAAATTCGGCATCAAGCGGCACCACTGTGCATCGACCTTCAGACCCAATGGCTAAAGCTCCACCTGGAGTGAGGACATGCCCACTATGGGCCAGGAAGGAAGGACCCTACACCAGGCATCACATGCTCAGGATGCAGACTAGGGTGCAGAGCAAGACGATCAGCTGCGAGCGAGCTCGAGACAAATTGATGAGCATGGTCGGCTAATCTCATGTAGCAGTGGAGCAGGCCACATAAGGCACTGGAGAGAATATTAAGTACTAAGCAGCAAAAGAAACACAGTAGGTACAGTACAGGCAGCAATAAGTAGCATGGTAAGCATGTGTAACTATGGGAGCGCTGAGTGTTGGAGACCATAGATAGGTCAGACATGTTTTAAGCAAGGTTCAGCGCAAAGGAACCTGAGTCTTTAGCGGTGCAAGGCTAGCCAACCAGTCCATCAATGAGTGCCAAATAAAGGTAACAAAAATTTGGAGGAGTTTAGCGGCAGAGGTAGTAGCCAAACATAAGGTAATTAGGCCACACGGGGCCACGGCTTTTCAACAAATCCCCCAGTCCCTCACATTGGGAAAAACAAGTAAGCAAAGGGGAAGGACCGTGACCCACATGTAGATTTTAAAACTAGTTTACAGCAATAGCAGTAGCTGGGCTGACCTCCAGAGTATAATAAAGCAGGGTGCAAAAGTAATTGAGCAGATCCAGCAGCAATTAACTATAGCTTGTAGGGGCAGCAATCTGAATGAACATAGAACTGTAGGCAAAGGCAATGCACTGAAAACAACAGCAGTATTTGCTTGGTATAAATACAGGAAGCAGGATTGAGTTCCATGGACTAGGTTGCTGAGGTTATTGTGAAACAATAAAAGAAGTAGTTGTTAGCTAGGCAGCAAAGCTATGAACTAGGTGTAATCAATGAAGGGTAGTTAGCATAGGAGAGCAGAAGCAGAGAAGGAGCTTCTGAGCTGAAACACACAGATAATTGAAGTTGCGCTTGAGGTTTTGCTGAAATCTGGTGAGTAAATGGGAGCCAAAATAACACAAGCTCAGGAGTAGCACAATACAAAGGCAATAGGATGCTAGAAAGTGAAAAGCCCCCACCAAGAAAAAGCAAATGAAAACACAAACACAGGACAGGAACAAGCAACACAAAGAAACACACAGTGGCCAGAGGCAAGCAATACTAACCAAAGCAGAAGAACACAAAACAGATGTGCAACAGAAACAGCAGAGTAGTATGCCAAAACACAACAAGACCGGGGGGAAGGGGGCTGTCCCCAAGGGAGAAGACAGACTGATAGAGCCTCCGGATGGCAAGAAAAAAATGCTTGTGTGTGGAGTGAGGGGAGCAGCCCTTAAACAAGCCAAAAGGGGGTATGTGGCCAGTTACACCACCCCTTTGAACTACAGGCTATAGTCTTCCAATTATTATGTTTTCCATTTTTGTACTTTTATAGAAAATCCTTTGAAAAATGCTTTTTTGGCTTGTGCAGTATCCGGTGGGAGGGCTTTGATCACTGTTTTGGTTTTACAGGTTATAGTTGTATGCAGGAATGTGTTTTTGCAATGTTTTTTTTTTTTTTCGCAGGTGTTCCTGAAAGAAGACAAGAAGAGGAGTTTTGATACTCATCAGAGTCCTCTTTTGTGTAGTGTTGTTAGGCCTTATGTAACTGTGGTACAATGTCCAACTATTTTTTATTTTTTTTTTGCTTTGCAGGAGTAAAGTGTTTTGTAGTTTGTAGATTTTAGGAAATGTAATGTTCTGCATGTTTCCAAAGTGGGCTACAGTTTTGGTGTAAAATGTTTTTTGGGGTTTTGGGCACCTGGTAGGTAGCATAGGTCACATAGTTTTCCCTAGAGGGCTGGGGGGAAGGCAGGTTGGTGGTCCTGACCCAGGATATAGGGGTCATCAATGCTGTCTAGTAGGATATGCTTCAGGCAGTTTCTTGGAGCCACTGAGAATCCATAGATAGCACAGTCGTAGAATAGGAGCTGAAGTTTCTTCAGTGGGCCTCTATCCTTTATTGTTACCTGCCTGTGCCTAGCACATCATAGGGTAGGACTTGTGTAACCTCCCCATAGGGAGCACGGAGGTAGGACGGCCTGGTACTAGGCCGTGTCCTGGCTGCAGACAGCCAGTGGTCTGGTTGCAGTGAGTGTAACCACCCAGTCCCCTGGGGTTACTAGAATCCTATCAGAGTTAGTGTTAAGCAGGTAGCAGGCAGCTGGTAGGGAGCTCATTGGGGGCTTCTTACACAATGACATCATTCTTTATTCAGCTAGCCTGAGAAAAGAATGATTATGTCATTTGGAACTCTCACAGCAGCATAACCCTTTCCTGTGTACAGCTGCTCTGGGGAGCTTAGAATGTTCAGTTAGTTGAAAGTTGTGCTGAGTTGGAGGTGAGCGTGGTAGGAGGTCTGCCAGTGGGCTCTGAGTTGTGGGCCCAGAACTTCTTACCCTAGAGTGGATTACAATTTCCAGCTTACAGTGAAGTGGTGGAGATCTTTCAACAGCAGGATGTCCTGATTTCTACTCGTGGGGGTCCACTACTTGATTTTAGTTTGCCATCTGTAAAATGAAGCCGTACTGCACAATCCCAGTTCCTGTTCTGGACATTCTGATTTTCGCTTCTGGCGTGGAATGACTGCAGTTTATATCTAGCATATGCTTAGCAACCTTTACCCTGGGCCTGGGTTGTAATTTTACAAAGGTTCATGTGTTTTGTTCTTATACCCCCTTCATCTAGAAATGAGCCTGGTATACATCCTAATGCCAAGGGTGGTACCAACCTTTGAATTTGCTGCTAAAAGTTAATGGTATGCCATTTGTTAGTACTAGTGCCAGATTTAATGGGGGTGTCCTACTTGCTATAAGTGGTGTGGGGGTTACACACTCTTTACAAGCTGCTTTCAAATGCCGTAATAACCCAAAAACCAGTTATTATGGCATTTGCTTTAAGTCTCGCTACCGGAAAGATCATCATGCAACATCATTGGCCCCTATTCCATGAGTGGACGGGCTGAATAGTTTCAAAAACATGGTGGCTCCATTTCCGCTTACCCACCACTCGCTACGGGGATGGAAAGTTCTCACTGTTGTAAGTCTTTCAACTTATTTAATTATTCTTTTTTTTAATTTATCTTGTTGATCCTCCCTTTTAAATTACTGAAATGCATTTGGTGGATCCTGCTGTGTGCTGGGATTGGACAAGGAACCACAAGTCCGATCCAACATGATCACCAGAAGGATTGTGCCTCACGTCTGAATCGCGACTTAAACACAGTTCAACGCTTTCACTTGAAATAAATAAAAAGACAAAACAGTGTCCTTGCTGGGGAGAGAGAGAGAGAAGAGAGAGAGAGAGAGCGAGAGAGAGAGTTCCTGCACCAGTAATTATAAACTATAATGGGTACACAACTGTCTTGTTAAGGATTTGTTTTACACACCATGAGTGTGATGACCTCATAAATCTCTCAGGCTTCGCTCTAAAGGTTTATGGTTCATTACATACCTCCCGTGTGTGAAAAAAATCCATAACACACAGTTGCATAACCATTATTCTCTATATAGTTCAGCAGGTCACATTTTCTTCAGAAGCAGATTTTAATTGGGAAGAATAGAAAAGCCAGTTACTGTGTTAAAAACTGTAAAATCATGCAGATGGACTACAATAGCACAATCAAACAAAAGGCAAAGTTTGTTGCTGAAAGAAGTATCTATTTCTTTTGAGAAAGATAAAAAAATATGTTTAGGTTGTCATTGAAATACATTGGCCTCCTGAGTAGCTGTCAGTTTCTGACATCACAATACCAGAATTCTGTTGCATTCCTTTTTACTAGCACTGTGAAAAGCAAAGGTTAAAACAATCTTGTTTCATTGCACAAATAAAATATTTTATTATAAGAAGTAGAAGTAATTACTTACACATCAAAATACAATAAATAAAATAGTCAGTAATCTGTTTATTAGAAGTAAACACCTGGGGCTTGAGTAACAAAAAAATCACTAAGCACAGCAAAAAAGGTTTTTTTTTGTCAATAAGTTGCTATTCACAGTCGGATAGGGCACCATGCTATCTGACTGTGAACAAGGCTAGATCAACATGGTGCTAACCCCAATATTGCAGTGCTAACACCACTAGCGCCACTCCGACATACAGCCAGGAGTATGACCCCACAATGAATAGCACAGGTGGGCTATTTCTGATTCACAAAAGCAGCCATGAAAATGGGCCCATTGGGCATGCAAGGGAGTATGTGGCCATTTGCATTCCCATGATGGGCCCATTTACATGAGCTGCGATGAAGTTTAGCATGCACCCCAGCCCCTTCCCTAGAGGCAGCCCTGTGTCTTTGTTGTCTCCCCCTCCATGCACGATCACCAGCCTGAGTAAAACAAATAAGTGTCCCCAATGCCAGTGGTCCACCCCCCATGATCACCAGTCACTGGCCCATGTAAAAAGAAAAATGTTTTCCCTAGTGGCTAGTGGTTCCTCCCCCCACCCGGTCACCTGCCCTACAGTGACAGCATATTCCCTAACGTCTAGTGTAACCTCCCCCTCCCGATCCCATGTATAGTAAATTGAAACATTTCCCTAGTGGTCTAGCAGACCCCCCTCCCTATCCCTGATCCCTTGTATAGTGACAGAAAAACCTGTCCCTGGTGTCTAGCAGACATCCGCCTCTACCCTGGCAGGTAGTGTCCCACAACCCTGCTCCCATAGAAACATAGAAACATAGACTTTGATGGCAGATACGGACCGCTTGGCCCACCTAGACTGCCCATTTTCCTACCTATTGGATAAGCTGCAGATCCTAGTTAACTAACAGCCTACTTTCTCCTACCCCCCACTATAATTGACATGTCAGACCCATGTATTCTTGAAATCCCCCACTGTTTTTGACCCCAAGACCTCCTCAGGAAGGCTGTTCCATGCATCCACCACCCTCTCCAGGAAAAAATACTTCCTCACATTGCCCCTGAGCCGTCCCCCCTCTATCTCCGCCTGCCATCCTGACCTGCAGCCTGCAACGGTACAGCCCTCTGCTCACCACCACATCTGGGTCGCTGACTGAGCTGTCAAATACTATATACTAAGTGAGTGAGCTGTCAATCAGTGAGTGCATACCATATATAGGGTAAACCATGAGGTGGGCGCATGAGGAAGGGCTCCGTCCATTATGAAGACTCCTTCCCAGCACAATCCCTCATGGCGATGGGGAGGGTAGGGCTACCGGATGAGGCTGTGGGCGAATTGGGTGACAAGATGTCGCTATGCATACCCATGTGGGGGGGGAGCGAGCATGGTGAGCGTGGGCTTGGAGGGGGTGGAGAGGCTGTAGTGGGTGGTGCTGCAGTGGCTGGCCAAGCTGCATCGTGGCATCAGGGGCTGGCGAGTGGATGCGGTGGGAGAGGTACCATTCAGGTCCAGGCGCTGGTGCAATTTTATTGCGCTCGGCCCAAACCTATTTTTTTTCCTGCTTTCACCCCCCCCGACAAGCACCCCCCTGGAGTTGAGAATCCTTAAGTAGGGGGGTGCGGGGGGGCAAAGCCCCTGAGACACGGGGTGTGAGGGAGGGCACAGGCCCCCCCACAGAAAGCAGTAAAATAGTGTCCTGGAGCCACTGTCCTGAGGCGCTGGGGTTGTCAGAGTGCTGAAAATGTTTTCGCCACTCTGACTGAGTGATAACAGTAATCGCCTTTAGGCATTCGCCATTATCACATAAACCTTGTATATAGTACGTGCTCATTGACAGCTCAGTTGGCAACCCAGCCGAGGTGGTGAGCAGAGGGCTGTGCCATTCGCTAACTGGGGGGGGCAGGATGGGAGGGGCAGAGTGACGGTACACAACCTGCCAGGGTGGGAGGCAGGGGCCCGCTAGACACCAGGGACAGGTTTCTTGTCACTATACAGGGAATCGGGGATAGGGAAGGGGCTCCACTAGATCACCAGACAAATATTTCAATTTACTGTACGGGGGATCAGGATGGGGGGGTCCACTGGACACCAGGGAATATGCTGTCAATGCCATGTGGGTGATTGGGTAGGGGAAGGGACCACTGGACACCAGGGAAACTTGTTTATATATTGGGTGGGTGATCGGGTCGGGGGAGGAACCACTGAACATAGAAACATAGAAACATAGAATTTGACGGCAGATAAGGACCGCTTGGCCCACCTAGTCTGCCCATTTTCCTACCTAACAGATAAGCTGCAGATCCTAGTTAACCAACAGCTTACACTAGGGAAAACTATTTTTTCATACTCAGGCCAGCAACTGGCAGGTGGATGGACCACTAGCCACCAGGGGAGACATTTTTCTTTTTACATGGACTGCTGATCAGTGGTGGGGGAATTAATGCAAGGTCTCAGTTGATGGTATTTTCTCCACACAAGGGTCCCCCCAAAATGCCCTTGCACAGAGTAAATACTTTATGTATTGGACTGTGCCGATATGCAGGTCCCCTTCCCCTCATTTGCATTTAAGCTCTCTCCACACTTTGCCCCAGCACAAACCCGGTTTGTGCCCACAAACTGGGCTTTTGTTAATTCCAGCTTGGCACAAAGCCTGCTTTGCTGGCACAAAACCGGGTTTGGCTGGGGCAAAGTTTTGTTACTGTAGCCCCTGCTCTTTATCCATTTTCCATATAGTTTCATGATCCCTTTGGTGAATTGGCCTTGTGTACAAACAATGATTTGACTTTCTTGTGAATTATTATTATTTTTTTAATTGTATTAACCCATTCCAGGTTCTTGGGCTCTGACAATAAATGGAAGCGCTACCTCCAGAGGTTTTCAAGACTGGAACATTGATGTTTCACTTGTGTGTAGTTCTCCATATGTAGTAGTTCATGAAGGGGTGTCCTCAGTTTTTCTTTTTTTTTTAACCAATTATTTTACCAGGTGAGACACATTAAGCTGAAAGCTTGTTTGCAGGTGCAACCTGGGAGCGCAAGGAAGTTAAGTGACTTGCTCAGGGTCACACAGTATGCATGTGGGGGCTGTGGGATTCAAACCCAAGTCTCCAGATTTACAGCTCAGAGCCTTAAACCACTGCACCATACTGCCTCATGTTAATCCTCTTGTAAGAGAAATTATTTAACTGAAAACTGCTACCCAGTTATCCTCTTTTGCATCAACTGTGTTTTTTTCTTGTTAACTCAATAAAAATAGCATTCAAGAAAAAGGAAAGAAAAGAAAGCTTTCTAATGAGCAAAAGAAAAATGGGTATGTAATTATCTGTGCAGCACCAGGTTGTGCACTGGAGAACAAGTAATGTGTGCTCCGGAATGGGCCAGTTTCTAGTTACCTTGGTGGTCCACCAGGCAGCGCAACCAGAATGATATTCTGGGCAACCTGCGTTCAATTCCCAGCTGAGGCACATACTTAATCCTCTCCTCTGTTTGTATGCGTTCCATAAATATGCACACTGCACTTTGTGATTCAAAAGGAAAATACGTCAGAAATAAAAAGTTACAACTGACGTCTTCTTAAAATTTGTAGTACTCCTGATGTGCTATTTTTGGTTCTGCTTGTTCCTGAATTCTGTCTGTCTGATGACTGGTTAACCTCAGCATCGCATGGTTCACATCCACACTTCACAGCACTAACCACTGTATCACACCATCCTCGTTTCCCACAGGGCGGTTCTGGGCATGTCACAACTGTACTCTTCCCAGCTCCCCTGCTGGTGCAAACCCACTTCACACATACAGCCTATAAATGTGCCATCCAGAGTGGAAGAGTTATCAATCAGAGAGCAGCAGGGAGGTAAAAGAGCAGGTACATTTTCCACACAAATCTTTCTTTTCTTGTAAGATATTCATTTAAAAAAGGCCAGTAAAATATTTTCACTTTGCATCTGCTTGTAACATTTCTGTTTTCAGAAATTAAATTTTTACTCCCACCTCCACCCCCTTAAAATGATTCATATTTACCTGAAGAAGGTGAAATACCAAGTTTTGAGTGGTGAAATAAGCTTTACGGCTCCCATCATGAAACCCATAATTTGGAGTTTTGACTGGGTCTCCTTTTTTGCACAGAACTCTGAGTGAAGTTCTGACAGGTCAACAGCTCATGCTAAGTAACCAGTGCATAAACCCTTTTTTTTATTTTACAATGTATTCACCCAGGATACTCATACAGAGATGCAGTATCTTGTTTTCACTGGGGTCCTTCATGTACACAGTTTTATAACGTAATTACCCAGGGTAGCCTGGCTGAGATGCAGTGTCTCATTTTTCAGTGGGGTCCTGCTTTTACCCATTTTTGTAATGTATTTACCAAGGTCAGCCCAGTTCAGATGCAGCATCTCATTTTCAGTGGGGTCCTGCTTTTACACGTTTGTATAAACCCAGGATAGCCCAGCTGAAGTGCAACATCTCCATTTTAGTCTGGTCCTTCTTTTAACAGTTTTTACAATATATTCACGCAAGAGAGCCTAGCCTAAATGCAAGATCTCATTTTCAGTAGGGTCCTGCTTTTACCCATTTTAACAATGTCTGTTCCAGCTAAGGTACAATATCTCATTTTCTTTTCTTTTCTTTTTTTGTGTTGTACATTTTTATTGAATCAACCGTGAATCAAAAATTAGCAAGCAAAAAACATATAAATAATATAATATAATATAATATAATCATGTCATAAACATCAATATCGCCTATAGACATTACTCACCTCAATAAACAGAAGACTATAACAATTAATATATATTAAAAGAAAAGTTAAGAAAATACAGTGTCTTTGAAATGCCATGCACTATACACCTATATGAGTTTGATTAAATGACCAGCATTTATAATACGCATTGCAATTCTTTTTCTCTTAATATATCTTAAATCATCCTGACCTTTATCTGCCTATACTGCACATTAGATGATGCAAAACACATACTGACCTTCAACTTCATGAGTTTTCTGCCTCTATCCTATCATGTTTACTGTCTGATAGTCTATATTATGTGATGTCGTATTGTGCAGTTGCATAATTTAGAAATGTGTGTCGAACTTGATGGACTGTTTCAATCTTGTTTATGGCTATATGAATTGATTTCTCATTGTTTGCTAGTGTACCCATGTTCTGTAACCATATCTGATAAAGAAGACACTTGCTGGGACTTCCATTTGGACAGAGTAAGTCTTTCCAAGCACAAGGATGCAGCAGATATCAAGAGCTGAGTATGTCTGGGAACATGTGAGATACTGGACATGTCTCCTAATATCCGGAATACAGGTGGTGAAGGACTATGCATATTAAGTAAATTGCTGCAGTAGGAAATTACTTCTTTGTATACTTTATCAATTTTTGGCAATATCATAAAATGTGGGAGATACTTATATTTCCCTGACTACAGCTCTTACAATTTCCTTCCATCCCATTTCCCATTTTTGATTGTTTGTTTGGGATATTACACGTTATGTTATACTTTTAAACTGGATTTCCCTTCCTCTTACTTCCCTGTAAATCCTGTATGCTGTGGTCCAGATTTCTTCTCATTATTTCCACCGGGATTATGCAGTGCAGTTCCTTCTTCCAGGATCTTCTAGAGTTAAGAGTAGTGTCAGATTCACCACTTAATAGGAATTTATACATTTTGCTTGCCCCTCCTTTCTCTTCTGCTATTGTGAAAACCTTTTCACAGTTTCTTTGGAGTAATGTTCCTAGATTTTGTTCTGTTAGTAATTGTGTAGCTTCCCTGTACTGCAAGTAGATCCAGCTGCCCCACCTACCTACTGTATATGTTTCCCCGAACTCTTCAAAAGTGTAACTTTTAGTAGTTTTAGGATCCATGATATCTTCCAGTTTATTAAATACCTTCCTTTTCCCATCTCTCTCTTTCCATAATGGTCTGTTCTCACACTGCATGGTTAGGTTGTCCCAAACGGACATCAGTTTCAGTGGAAAATCTTTATTTTTAACATGTTTTCTAATAAAGTGGCATATGTATTAATCACTCTATTGATGGGTGTGTACTAATTCTAACCGGAAGCTTATGGAAAAGAAAGTATGTCCAACTATATGGTTTTATTATTGCTTTTACATATTCAACCCAAAACAGCTCTCCGACATTAGAAGAGGAATTTAGAAACTGAGAAGCCGATTTTATCACAGGCTACATGGTGTAGCTTCAAATTTAGTTACACAAATCCACCTTTGTTTTTATTTTGGACTAGTTTGCTGAAGCTGATCCTTGGACACGTTTCATGCCATAGGAACTCCGATATTTTTTGTTCAACTTTTTAAACCAGTGATTCCCGCAACACCGTATGTAGGTTACTCAGTGTGTCTATGATTTTAGGTGCTATTGTTAGTTTAATTGCATTTATCTCCCCCCCCCAAGACAGTGACAGTTTTTTTCATTTTTCATTTTCCATACCCATATGCTTTAATAAAGGCTCCACATTTCCTTTGACCATATTGATGGATTTTTAGTCATTTTAATTCCCAGCTATGTTATGGAGTCTTCTTTTAATTTCAAAGTTCCTCCTGAGATGGTAGAGCTGATTTCAAGGTCACCGTTCCTAATGGCATTATCTCTGGTTTATTCCAGTTTATGTGTATAGTCCTGAAACTGTTCTAAATTCATTCATAGTTGACATAAGATTGTTAACAGAATTGCAAGGGATTTGTATAGTAACTAACAAATCATCAGTGTAAGCCAAGATTTTACAGTTTTTTTTGGTTTTTGATCCCTTCTATAGGGTTATTGTTCCTGAGTTTGGCTGACAGTGGCTAGATTGCTAATAGGAATAGACAAGGTCATAAGGGGTAACCCTGCCTAGCACACCGTTCTTGTGAAGATGACCCTAAGTTCTTAACTATTGTCTTCTGTCAATAATACCTGCTTATTGTATTCTAAAATGTTTACCATGATGTATCCCTAAATGCATTCTGTACTGTTTTATACTCTTAACTGTTCTTTACTGTCAATACCAGTTTACTGTATATTAGGCAGTATAGCATAGTAGTTAAGAACACTGAGCTGCAAACCTGGAGACCTGGGTTTGAATCCCATCAGCTCCCACTTGCATACTGTGTGACCCTGAACAAGTCACGTAACTTCCTTGTGCAAAAGTACTGGACTTCAGGAGGGCTGACTTTGCCAAAATGGGTGAGTGCCTAAGGAATGCACTAGCAAATGGGCAGGAAGGAGGGGTGGAAGAACAATGGGGAATAATAAAAACTGCCATCACAGAGGTAACAAGCCTCTTTGTGAAGCAAATAAACAAAACAAAATGATGTAAGAAACCACTATGGTTCTCAAAGGAAGTGGCAGTGACGGTTCAAGAGAAAAAAAAAGTATTCAGGAAGTACAAGGAATCACAGAAGGAGCAGGACAGAGAACTGTATCAGTTAAAGCAAAGGAAGCTGGGAAGGCAGTCAGAACAGCAAAGGCCGAACCAAGGAAAAGATAGCCAACTCAGTTAAGAAGGGGATAAAACCTTTTATAGGTACATCAGGGAGCGAAGGAAGACCAAGGGAGGGATAGTGAGGCTTAATAAAGGGGACGGGGTGGGCAGAGGGTGACTGTGAAAAGGCAGAGATACTAAACAAATATTTTTGCTCAGTATTTACAAATGAAGAGGGGGAGGTACCTAAAACAAACAATAGAAACACTCTGGATACAGAAGTTGATACCAGCCCATTTACAGAAGAAAGGGTTCTGAAAGAACTCTTAAAACTGAAGGTGGACAAAGCAATGGGTCCTGATGGGATTCATCCCAGAATTCTAAAAGAACTAAGGGCAGAACTAGTGACACCACTGACTACCCTCTTTAACAAATCATGGGAGGATGGGGTGGTACCTGAGGACTGAAGGAGGGCAGATGTGATTCCCCTTCGCAAAAGTGGGAGCAGGGCAGAAGCTGGAAACTACAGACCTGTTAGTTTAACATCAGTGATAGGGAAAATGATGGAATCACTTCTGAAGGAAAGAATTGTCAAGTACCTAGAGGCCAGAGGAACACAGGACCCAAGGCAGCATGGATTCACAGCGGGAAGGTCATGCCAGATGAATCTAATAGATTTCTTTGACTGGGTGACCAAAGCAGTAGATCAGGGAGGGGCTGTGGACATGGCCTACCTAGACTTTAGCAAGGCATTTGACACAGTCCCACACAAAAGATTAATATACATGTTAGCCAGCCTGGGAGTGGGTCCCAAGATGATAGCCTGGGTAAAGAATTGGCTGGAGAATAGGATACAGAGGGGAAGGATCCTTAAGGAGCATTTGGATTGGATTGGGTCAGACATGGACGCTGATAGTAGGTGGGAAATCATCAGGAGAGGGGTGCAAGATGCTACCAGCACCTGTGCAAGAGTAAGACGAAAATGTGGTAGGGCTCGAAAACCCTGCTGGTGGACCAGGGAGGTCCAGGAGATGGTGCAGGGAAAGAAGGTAGCCTATAGGCAATTCAAGTGCTCAAGGAGTGAAAGGGATCGAGGGGAGTATGAGCTGATTGCTAGAAGAGTCACTAGGGTGGTGAGGGCGGCTAAGGCAAGGAAGGAGCAGAACCTGGCTAGGGAAATCAGGAGAGGGAACAAGGGGTTCTTTAGATACATTGGGGAAAAATGAAGGGTGATGGGGCAGATTAGCAGGATTAAATCAGGGGAGAGATGGGTACAAGACCCGGGGGAGCAGGCTGAGATACTAAATGAGTACTTCACCTCAGTTTTCACCAAGGAAAATGGGGGTTCTGCATCATACATGGGAGGAGACAGAGATACTGAGGAGGGGGCCCTTACCGATCGGGCGGTTCTGGGAGAGGGGAGGCATCACTGGCAGGAGGGGAGGGCTAGCAGGAAAAGAGGTACTGGAAGTGGAAATCACAGCAGAGAGTGAGGAAGCCCTCAGCTCCCTTAAGATGGAGAAAGCACCGGGGCGGATAAAATTACATCCCAGAGTGCTGAAGGAACTTGTAGATGTCCTGGCGAAACCTCTGGCGGAGCTTTTACCATCTCTGAGGACAGGGTGGGTGTCCCAGGACTGGAAGGTGGCGCATATAGTGCCTATCCACAAGGGGGATCAAGGGAGTGGCAGAGAACTACAGGCCTGTCAGTCTGACATCGGTGGTGGGCAAGGTGATGGAGGACATTGTCAAGGAGAGGCTGAGGGACCTGGAAAAGTCAGGGTGCCTGGACGATAGACAGCATGGATTCATCTCGAGAAATCGTGTCAGACAAACCTTGTGGAGTTCTATGACTGGGTGACGAGTGCCTTGGACCTTGGTAGACCAGTGAACGTCCCTCTTCTAGACTCTAGCAAGGCATTTGACTCTGTTCCTCACATGGGCCTGTTGGATAAGCTGGGAGAAATGGGGGTGGGGAACCAGATGATCAGATGGATAGGCAATTGGCTCCAGGACCGGACCCAGAGGGTCGTAGTTGGTGGGATAGTCTCATCCCCAAAGAGGGTCATTAGTGGGGTCCCACAGGGATCAGTCCTTGGGCCACTCCTGTTCAATGCCTACGTCTCTGACATAAGGACAGGAATCAGGAGTGAGATGAGTCTCTTTGCGGATGACTCAAAACTGGGGGTGGTGGTGGATGGGGAGGAGGGGAGGGTGGCCCTACAGGGGGATCTGGAGGCTCTGGAAAGATGGTCTAGAAAGTGGAAGCTGAGAGTTCAATGCAGGGAAATGCAAGGTACTCCACCTGGGGGCCACAAACCTGGGCCAAGTGTACGCCCTGGGGGAATGCTACAAGTCTCGATGGCTGAGAAGGACCTGGGGGTGGTGGTGGATGTCAAAATGAACAACTCTGAGACTTGTAGGAGGGCAGCAGCCAAGGCCAACAGGATGCTGGGATGCATCGCTAGGGGGATCTCCTCCAGAAGGAGGGAAGTGATGCTCCCTCTGTATAACTGCTTGGTGAGGCCACACCTTGAGTACTGCATGCAGTTTTGGAGGCCACACTTAAAGAGGGACATTAAACTCCTGGAGAGGGTCCAGAGGAGGGCAACCAAAATGATTTGGGGCTTGGGGGACAGGACCTATGAGGAGAGGCTCGAAGAGCTAAATATGTACACATTGGAAGAGAGAAGGGACCGGGGGGACATGATAGAGGTCTTCAAGTACATGAAGAGGGTAAATAGAGGAGGAAGAGTCAGGGTGCTTCAAAGAAGGAGGAGGGGGCCACTAGAGGGCATGGGTGGAAGCTGGAGGGGGGAAGATTCAGGGGAGAAAGGAGGAGGTGCTACTTCACTGAGAGGGTGGTGGAGCCATGGAATGCACTGCTTGGGGGCTGGTGGAGGCAGAGACGGTGGAGGGGTTCAAGAGGGGCTGGGACAGGTACAGGGGAAGGGTTCTGGAAGCAAAATCCAATGCAGCAAGAATATCCGGAACTGGGAAGGGAGAAGCCAGAGAAGGCGAGGGGAGCAGCAAGGTCAGCACCCAGGGTGGGGGCTGACCAATCGAGCAGACTCGAAAGACCATTAGGCCTATTCTGCTGGCATTTTAGTATGTTAGTATGTTAGTAATACTAAATGGAGTCCACTCTGAAGAAAGGGGGGTTACTAGTGGGGTACCGCAGGGTTCAGTATTAGGACCGGTCCTCTTCAGTGTCTTTTATAGGCGACATTACAGAAGGACTGGAAGGAAAAGTATGTCTCTTTGCAGATGACACAAAGATCTGCAACAGAGTTGATGCACAAGGTGGGGTGGAAAGGATGAGAAGGGACTTGGCAAGGTTAGAGGAATGGTCAAATGTACGGCAGCTTAGATTCAATGCTAAGAAGTGCAAGGTAATGCACCTAGGAAACAAAAACCCAGGGGAAGAGTACACAATGGGGGTGAGATACTGACAACAGTAAAATAGAAAAGGACCTGGGGTAATTATATCAGATGACCTAAAGGTGGGCAAGCAATGTGAGAGGGCAGTAAGGAGGGCTAGGGGGATACTGGGATGCATAGGGAGAGGCAACACCAGTAGAAAACAGGAAGTTGTTATCCCTCTGTACAGACAGCTGGTGAGACCCCATCTGGAGTACTGTGTGCAGTTCTGGAGACCCCAATCTCCACAAGGACATAGACAGATTGGAAGCTGTCCAGAGGAGGGCAACTAAAATGGTGCAGGGTCTGCACCGGAAGACATATGAACAGAGACTAGAGGAGCTTAATATGTATAGCCTCGAGGAAAGGAGGGAGAAGGGGGACATGATAGAAACTTTCAAGTACCTCAAGGGAATCAGCAAAGTCCAAGAGGGTAGCATCTTACAAAAAAAGAGGTGTGCAAGAACAAGAGGGCACAATTTGAAGACGGGGGGAGGCTCAGAGGTAATGTAAGGAAGTATATTTTCACAGAGAGGGTTGTGGATGCATGGAACGGCCTTCCAGAGGAGGTTGTGGAGTCAAAAACAGTGGTTGAATTCAAGCATGCATGGGACAGTCATAAGGCAATTCTAGGGGGTGGGGGTAGGAAGAAGTTGGCTGCTGGTTAACTAGGATCTGCAGCTTATCCATTAGGTAGGGAAATGGGCAGACTGGGTGGCCAAGCAGTCCTTATCTGCCATCAGAATCTATGTTTCTCCCAGGTCACACCTAGAAACAAGCTTTGGCTTAGTGTGCCTTTCCTGGTTAAACAATTTCCCCTTCCTTCCCTATAGTCTTTACTTCTAAATGTGTTCTGCACTAATATGCCCTATATGTAATTTTTTTTGTCCCAATTGTTTAGCCAGGTGAGACACACTAAGCTGAAAGCTTGTTTACAGGTGCAACCTGGGAGCACAGGAAAGTTAAGTGACTTGCTCAGGGTCACACAGTATGCAAGTGGGGGCTGTGGGATTCAAACCCAGGTATCCAGATTTGCAGCTCAGAGCCTTAAACCACTACGCTATACTGCCTTCCAATTAATTAATTCTAATTAATTCCTTGTTACCCCTGAAAAGGGGACTTTTAATGTCAGTGGGCTCACCTGGTTACCAAAATTCAACAAGCAAATAAATAAATAGATTTGAGCCCATTAGTCAGTATGGAAGCATTAGAGAGTTAGTATAGAGCCATGATGAGATTAATAGGAAGTCAGGGTATCCACATTTCAAAAGAACTGCTTTAATCTATGGCCATTCAGTTGAATCCAGTGCCTCTCTGGCATCTAGCGAAATTAATGCCTAGGGTTTTTTGAGTTATTGGCAGCCCACCGTATAGACATCAGTCTCCCTATATTATCTGAGCCACTTCTCCCTCTCATAAAACCTGCTTGTTTTTTTACTTACAATCTCATTTGAAGTGCTAAGAATCCTTGTATTAAACACTTTTGCAATAACTTTATAATCTGAATTAAAAAGATTAACTGCAAAACACTTTATAATCTGAATTGAGCAATGAAATTGTTCTCTATGTGGAGCAATCCTGTCCATCTTCATCCTTCTTTAGTAACAGAACTATCAATGCATCTCTGAGGGAGTGGGGAAGGTGGCCTTTAGTATCTGCTTCCTCAAACATGTTCAACAAGTGTTTAGAAATAAGTGGGAATAAATGCTGATAAAACTGACCGAGGAGCTCATCTGAACCTGGCGTCTTCCCATGTTTTTAAAGAAGAGACTGTTAGATGAAGCTCATCTACTTTTAGTGGGTTTGGACAAATCCTTAATTTGTTTACTCAATAATGTAGAGACGTCCACGTCTAATAAAAATTGATCTGTTTCTTTATTGTTAGCTACTGCCTTTGTGGAATAGAGATTAATATAGAAATCTCTGAAGGCCTGGTTAATGCTCTTTGTTGTATTTTCAACTACTCCAATGGTGGTTCTGCATCCAGAGATAATTGTTCTAGTCCTTTGTCTGTTTTTTAAGCCTACGGGCTAGGGGCTTGCCAGGTTACTCTTCTGCCTCCCAGTATTTTTGTTTGGTTCTATTTAAGACCTGTTCTAACCGACAAGATTGTGTTCTATAGATTTCATATTTAATTGTCGTTATTGCATATATCAGACTTTTTATGTAAGGTATTTTGTGTTTTATGAAGTTTCAGGAGTTCATCTAATTCTTTTCCTAATTTTTTAAGAGTTTCTCTCTTCTCCTTTTTTAGGTTTGTGCCGCAGCCTATCACCTGCCCCTCCTCACATATCACTTAAACGTTTCCCATGACGTAGCCCTAGATACATCCGGAGTATAATTTGTAATAACGAATTCCTGCACTTCTTTTTTTAAGCTATATTACAAATTGCAGCTCTTTGATAAGAGAAACATTAAATTTCCATATCAGTGGGCCATGTTTAGGAGGACCTAAGGGGAGTTCCAGTCTTATTGCTGCATGATCTGAAGTTGTATTATTAAGAATGTTGGCATTAACTTCTGATATGCAGATACTTCTTGATACCAGGAAATAATCTATCCTTGTGTACAGGGCATGAGGAGCTGAGAAAACATTATAGTCCCTGCTCTTAGGGTGGGTTGATCTCCGTATGTCTATTAAACCCAGATCGCCACATAGGCTATGAATCTGCTGTCTTGTTTTGGACTTACAGTTTGAAGTATTTGTTCGACTTCTATCCAGAACTGGATCTACTGGAATATTAAAATCCCCCCCCAAAAAAAATAATGTCAGCATTTAGGTACTTACCAAACTCCATATGTAAGATCCGACAGGCACACAGGTAGTGGGGTATTCCCATTACTGGCCCATGTGCACTGCACGATGTGTCCCAGCCTTGTGGTCACACCTGGGCTGTGGTGAGGTCTGGCCACCCGTACACCCTCCCCTCAATGGCCACCATGCCCACAGTGCTGCATGTGTGTGCTGGCATCTGTTGGTCACCGCAGACGTATGGTCTGAAGGTGTGTGCTGTATTGCCACACTACCATGATGTCCCCCGTGGGTCGGATCCCCACTTACTGTCTGTGCACGGCTGGGACTGGTGGCAGCTGTTGGCATCATGGTGGTGCCATCAGTGAGCAGCATGTGTCCTCCATGTCTGGCAGTTTCTAAGTGTTGTACTCCTATGTTAGGGCCACGCAAGCCGTGCTAATCCCATGCTAACACCGCACAAAGCACCAATATAATGCAAAGCTGTTTGCCCAGGGTTAAGACCAGCTTTTCCTGGGCGGTAATTTGTACCGCGCTAAGGGTCATGCTAAACACCTTAGCACGGCACTAGTCGCTGAATATATCATAGTGCCTGTATTCATGTTCACTTTGCCCCTTGCATATACAGTAATTATGGTTTGCCCGGTGCTAATGCAGTTTGTACATGCTATTTGGCCTTTTGAATATGGCAGACCTGCGCTAATCCCGCGCTAAACCCGTGCAAATGGTTTGCGCACCACGCAAAGCTTTGAATATCTGGGCCTAGCTGTCTTAACTGGCAAACCTATAACAGTCACATTCCATAAAACAAGATTTACCCTTCTAGACATAAAATTGTAAAAAAAAGATGCTATTTAAAGAGCAGCTGACACTTTAAGGACAACTGTAACAAAACGTAATATTTAGACAGTTCAGCTTGTATGTCACGTTAGTTCTGTGTTCTTCCTCCACATTATTTACTACCGAGGTCATTTGCATTAAAACAAAATCTTTGTTCCTGAAAAGTTCAGCTATTCATGTTTCTTTCTCTCAACCTGAGGTCACAATGCACTCCTTGTGACATCACAGTTACTCTCATGCTAACAAATTGTGATGTCACAACAGAGGATTATGACTTGAAGTAGGGAGTACACTATAGAGCCAGATGAACTGTAAGGAAACTTTAAAAGATAAAGATCATGTGTTCATGCAAATTTACTCAGTAATAAATAATGGAGAAGAGAAATATATTTATTTATTTTTTTATCATTTTTTTTTTTTTTGGTCTTTGGTAACCGGGTTAGGCCCACTAGGCACAAGTGCCTGTTTTCAGGGGTGACCTGGGAGCACTGGGCCGTTAAGTGACTTGCTCAGAGTCACACAGTATGCAAGTGGAGGTTGTGAGAATCAAACTTAGGTCTGATCTGCTGGATGTATCAAGCTTGTTCACACCTCGTTCCTCTAAACTCTAGGCTATACTGCCCATATATGGAATATATATAGAATGTAAGCTGAATTGTATTTAATTATTATGTTTTACAAAGTTTTCTTTGAGGTGCCAGTAGCTCTTTAAACATGTAACGTAACTGAAATTCCCAAGATTGCAACCCATCCAAACGAGATTTCCTTAAAATTAGCACATTCCATATAATTAATCATGTAGTGTTTAACACAGAGGCAGTAAATGCAATATACATGCCAGTAAGTAAGAAAAATGGGTATAGGCTTATATGAATATAGTCACAAAATTAAATATTACAAACACTGTTGTAAAAGACCTTCCAATTAAACAAGAAACTTTGCAATTGTTATAATTTTCCAGCATTCTGTGTTCTAGATGTAAGAGATTAGCAATACTGACTATAACTAAATTAATATACTCAAATATCTGCTAGTATCACTTTATTAAACTAATCAGAGAACATAGAACTCAGCATTATCTACCCCCACCAAAAAAAAAGAAAAAAGAAACATTTTAGAGTAATGTTGTTTGCTAATGGTTATATGACTTAAGCCTAAAGGCCAGGAACAAGGTTCAAAACCGTCCAACATAACCTGAAATACACCAAGGATATACATGTGTAGTTATCCACACTTTAAGTATTTTGAGTAATGAGTATTGAACACTCCGTAGATATTCCAAAACAAGACAAAATTCTACCCAAGAAAAACAGAAGCATGCTGAGTGTCCTTCATAATAGAAATTTGAAATGAACTGCTAAACCTTTGAAGTTCAGTGACCTTCAAGAGCTGCATCGCGAGCATTGTCAGTAGGTGGCAGCAAAGCATGCAAATTGACCTATATCAGATTGTAAAGAGCCAAGGCAAACTGTTCTTAAAGTGACACTGTCAGCTTTTGCCCTCTGTTTTTTGTAACTTCCAAACATTGTGCCTTTTGGCACACACCTACATCAACTGCAGTGTACAATACCCCCATCGGACTAAAAAAGAAGGAAATGCACCAGATTTGTATATTTTATCTATTATTAGGATTTACCCCGACCCGAGGTAAAGTCACGTATCCCTGGAAGCAGATCGTAATTGCCCGCTAATATTTTATTTATTTATTTATTTATTGAATTATTTCACCAAGAAAGATACACTGAGCAACTTAATGCTCGTCTCACGGTACGTCCTGGCGGAAGGGGAAAGGGATATACAGAGTACAGATATACAGAGTACAAGTTCAGGTAAATACATATAGATGGTGTAATTATACATACAGTTATAAAACAGGAACATGGCACATGAGACAATATAGACTGTTGTAGAGTTTCAGTGCAAGCAGTTCTTAGGAGCAGCATACAAAGCAGAATCAGTACAGGTATCGAGCAATAGGATACAAGGTTGACAATACATAATAAACAGACTATACACTAGTGCAATATGCAGCAGGGTGAGCACATAGGAACCAGTCGCCCCTATTAAAGAGCTGGTGTATAAGTATAGGTGCAAGTTGGGGGGGTGAGGGGGGAGAGGGAGATGGAGAGAAAGACAGAGAGGGAGACAGATACGGAAGAGGGGTCAGGAGTAGGTGTAAGAGGGGGTGGGGTAGTTGTGCAACGCAGTGGTAAGGGAATAGAGGGAGGAGGAGTGGCGGATTTGTGGAGGGAGAGCATTCCACATTTTAGGCAGGTGGTAGGAGAAGGCTTTTTGACCAGAGGTAGAGGTTCTGCAGGGGAGTGATAGAGTGCGAGTGTCAGCATGGGATCTCAGAGAGTAGAAGGAGAAGGCAGGAGTGCCAAGAGAGGAGGAGATATATGAGGGGAGAGAACCAAGCCAGAATTTAGAGACAAATTTAGCACCATGAAGTGTGCACCAGGAGTGAAGGGGAAGAAGGTTGAGAGCGCAGTAGAGGTCACAGTGATTGGTATGGTAGGGGTAATATAATCTCTCAGTTGAAATTAGTGCAGTTGGTCAGACAGTTCCCATTGAAAACATTGCCTGGTCTGCTCAAAAGTGATCACATTCTCACAATTAAGGAGTTGCCATGGGGCATAAACCCCTCCTTCTACTTGTCTATGATGCCACCCACCGATCTTCGCCGGTGCTAAACTTGGTTCGTATAGCCACCATCTACACTTCCACAGTTGTAATTTAGTACTTCTATATGTGGTGCCCCTACTCCAGCCTTCTATTATCACCCCAGTCTCCAGTGGGACCTGTGCTTTAATTTCTGAGAGATGTTGCGGATTAAATATCACTGCATGTAAAGGACTAGTTGTTGGTCTCTGCAAATCTAATGTTTTCTAGTGGACAGCGTATTTGACATTTCCCCATAATGTTCCTAGTTTCATCTGGGTCGCTGTCCAATAGAAAGGAAGATATGGGAAGGCAAGGCCCCCAATTCTCTTTGGTAAGATTACAATATCCTGTCACACTCTGGGTCTTTTATATCGCCATATGTATTTTGCTAACATAGCTGGCCACTTCATCAATTCCTTTATTGTAACTAGATATGGCATTGTCTGAAATAAATACAGAAGCCTAGGTAATGCATTCATTTTTACCGACAGTGTTCTCTGGTATAAGGACAGTGGCAGCAGGTGCCAGTGCCTTAAGTCCATTTTTCGTTTTTGGATCAGTGGGTGGTAATTCAACTGGAACAGTTGTTTGGGATCTGCAGCTACCCTTATTCCCAGATATTTAATTGCTTGTAGGTCCCATCTCATGGAAAATGTATTCCTTATATCTGGGGGAACAACATAATGAAACACTAATGCTTCCGTTTTGGATCTATTCAGGGTGTACCCAGATAAAGTAGTGAATAGTTCTAGTTGTTGAAACAGGGCGTCAAGAGAAGCATCCAGGTCAGTCATGTAGATCAACACATCATCAGCGTACAAGGCCAGTTCATTTACCAGTTATTTTACCAGGTGAGACACACTAAGCTGAAAGCTTGTTTGCAGGTGCAACCCGGGAGTACAAGGAAGTTTAGTGACTTGCTCAGGGTCACACAGTATGCACCTAGGGAGCTGTGGGATTCAAACCCAGGTCTCCAGATTTGCAGCTCAGAGCCTTAACCCACTGCGCCATATTGCCTCCCATATGTTCTGTCCTTGCAAGTCTGATTGCCGTAATTCCCCTGTGTTGTCTAATACTCTGTGCAAGGGATTCTATGTACAAGGCAAAAAGCAATGGTGACAAAGGGCCGCCCTGACCTGTCCCTCTCTGTAACTCAAAGCTTTCTGAGACATGCCCATTTGCCCTTACAAATCCCAGGGGTTTGCTATATATTTTAAATAACATGGTTAGAAAAGAGGCAGGAAAACTGAAGCCTGCAAGGGCCCGCTGAAGGTAAACCCAAGAAACCTTATCAAAGGCTTTCTAAGTGTCCAAACTGAGTAGCAAACTGGGAATTTTCAAGTTATTACTGTGATTAATTAGACAGACTGTTCGCCGGATGTTATCCTGAGCCTGTCTCCCAGGGCCGAACTCTGTTTGGGCGAGGTTTATTAAATCTGGGAACACCTGTTGCAAACACCTGGCCTGTATGGCCATAAATAACTTATAGTCTGTGTTCAAGATTGATATCGGATGATAGGAGGCACAATTCGTGGGGTCCTTGTCCAGCTTCGGTATAACTGAAATTATGGCATAATTCCAGGAAGGGGGGATGTCACTTTCTTTGGAAGTCAAAAAATTAAATACCCTATATAGTAACGGATTCAATTCTTGTCTAAATAATTTGTAGACTTCGCTGGGAACCCATCTACCCCACAGACACTTCCCCTTCTTCACCCTCCCCAACTCCATGGCTAATTCTTCTATTGTTATTGGGCAGTCAACCACTCTTTCTGTTGGTGCATTAGACACAGTAATTTTAAAGTTTTTAAAAAATCATCTATTTTTCCTCTGTCTGGCTGGTCAGGGGCAGTATATAAATCTCTATAGTAAGTTCTAAAGGCATTGGTTATGTCTGAAATACTACTGGGGCATGTTTGCTGGGGATAATGCCTGACTGAGGTAATTGTTGCCCTGGCTCTTTGTATCCCGAGTCTCCCTGCTAATATCATAGTTGGTTTGACGGCAGTACATCCATTTTTGCTCTATATAGTAATCAAGTAAACTGTTTAGTTCCCACTTCAGTGTTTTTAATTATTTTGCCCTTTGTCTCTCTATTTTCAATTGTAATTTTTCTAGTTGCTGTATTTGTTGTTCCAGTGCTACTCTTTCAGCTTCATGATCTCTCTTTTTCCTAACAGAAATTTCTATGAATTTGCCCCTAAGCAGGGCCTTCAAAGTGTCCCACAACACTGAGGGGTTAGTGTCCTCATTATCATTCTCTGATACTGCCTGTTTGATAAAATCTTTTATCTGTTCCATTACCTCCTTGCCCCTTAATAATGAAAGATTCATTCTCCAGACTGTATTCTTTTTGAAAAAGCCCACTTTTATCTGTAAAAAAACTGGAGCGTGGTCAGATAACACCATGTCCCCCATCCAGGTCCTAAGTGCACTATTTAACATAGAAACATAGAAACATAGATTTTGACGGCAGATAAGGACCGCTTGGCCCACCCAGTCTGCCCATTTCCCTGCCTACTGAATAAGCTGCAGATCCTAGTTAACCAGCAGCCTACTTCTTCCTACCCCACCCCCTAGAATTGCCTTATGACTGTCCCATGCATGCATTTACTGTTTCTTGTGTGACCAACAAATAAGCTAACCTAGAATAAGTAGCATGGACTGAGGAATAGTATGTAACTTTTTTCTGTGTTCCATTCAAAGCCCTCCATGTGTCTGTATAGCCCATTTCTTTAAGTAATTTCAGTACTTGTCTGGCAGTTTTATGATCCCTTTTGCGGGCTTGGGAGGAGGAGGAGGAGGAGTCTAGTGCTGGGTCAAATATTGTATACAGATCCCCACCACAAATCTTCTGTCCCTCTCCCCACTGCACCAAAGTGAGAAATATGGAGCAGTATACCTCGTAATGAGATCCTGGAGGGATGTATATCGAGGCTATGGTTACTATAACCCCATTAACCTACCCTTCTAAAAAGCATACCTCCCTTCCTTGTCAGCTACCTGATCTAGATACTCAAACTATAGCTTCTTTGGTGTTAGAATCGCTACCCCTCTCCTCCTTCCATTTTTATAAGAAGTAACCACCTTTGAATAACCAACTGTACTTAATTTTTTATGTTCAATATTTGAGAGATGGGTTTCTTAGAGGAGAATAATGTTTGTACCTGACCTCTTTACATATGCAAGAATTTTATTTCGTTTAATAGGGCTTGTCAGACCATGGACATTGTAAGTACACACTGTATACCCATTATCTGTCATATTTCTGAATATGAATCACTGGAATTTTTAAGCTCTGTGTGTTCATTTCTCCTTTCTGGCATAACAAACATTGACATCCTATACAATTTCCAAACAAAAAAGTCCCTGTCTTTGTTTTATGGCCCAAAACTTTTTTTAACATCTCCTAACCAATAAGATAACTTATTTACACTTGAGATCCACTTCTGAGGTAGGAGGTCACATTCTCGTGGCCTCTGTGCCCTTCCATCTGACATGGTAAGGCAGAAGAGGATAAGGAGCATCTCCTTTAAGGGATTCCTCTTCTAGAGCCAGAATGACAGTCAACTCTCAAATAGGTAGGTGATTTCACACCATCGTCACCGCTTTCTATACATCTCACCTTCATCTTTCATTTCTCCCCAGACTCAACAGAAAATATAGTTTGTATAGCTCCTCTAGCCTTTCTCCCCTACCTCCTCCTCCCCCACCTTCGCCTCTACCTGGTGTATATTTTTTTTTAAATTTTTTTCTTCTTCCGTTACTTCCTCCTGCAACCTTAGATAACCTGCTTTATCTTCCTATAGGCACTTCAATGTATGTAAATACCCTGTAATCTGTACAATATCTGTATAATTCTATGTACATATGAACTTCTTTTTCTTCCTCTCTGTAAACAGTATTATTTGTATTGCCTTGTAAATACCTGTGTTGACCTGTATATACAATTGTTCATGCTCCACCCAGGTCCATCTTGCAAATGAGCTTCTGCTCAACGATGAACGCCTGGTTAGATGAAGACTTGATTGATTGATTGATTGATTGATTATGAGGAGAGACTATGGGGGGGGGGGGCAAGCATACCCTGCTTATAACTTAAGAACAAAAGTGAAGACCAAAATAATAAAAGGCCCCTGAGGAATCAAAACATTTTCCCTCATATGGATCCCATGTAAACTTGGGTACAAATCCTTTAACCAATCAGGATCAGTTAAAACATCTCTGCAACAATTGAGAACAGAATGACACCATCAAAGTCATAGTAATTCAATTCGCCCTGTAGATGGCAGCGGTATGAAAGACCTGAAATAAAAAAAGTTGCTTCTACACTGTTCTCTATGGGACTAAAAATATTGTCTTAAAAACGGAAAGCAGGGCAGCTTTTATGCTGAGAAACAAAACAGAATTCAATGCTTCCACAGGGCATAGTCTTTAGCCAAGTCTATAACATGGTGAAAAAACTGCCTTCTGTTATCCAGAGGACTGATATGTGAGTTTATTATGAACAGAGAGTACATGCCTCACAGAAGTCAAAAAACATGTTTCTTTTCCTGTCGTTTAGATGGCGAGACCTATTTCTCTTATTCTTCTCCTTTAGGTAAACGCACAAGAAGAGTAATGCCAGGGAAAGAACAGTTTATTGAGCTTTTAAATCTGGTGGGCTGGAACTATGGAGAGAGGGAGACAACCTATGTCTTCCTGCATGTACATTTACTCAACTCTGTAGATAAATGCAGTACTTCTTATGTTGCAGCTGATTCTTGTCCTCTCACTCTCCCACCACTCTGAAGCCCAATAAATCACGCAGTGGTGACAAGACATATGCCATTGTAAAAAAAAAAGGCTACTCCCAGTCAACGCTTATTCTGTTGCGATGATGTTTTCTTGTTCAGTAGCTCTTGAATTTGTGTGTGTGCGTCTACTGGTGTCATCAAACTTCCTGGGAAACATCTGCTGCCACCATGGTTCCTTCTGTGTAGGTTTTTAGTTCCTACTCCCCTCGATACTGGGTACCCCTTCTGCTTGAACACCTCACAGGCACTTGCCACTGATGTCTACATTTTGGTACCCTCATCCCAGAATACCCTTAGTTTGGCAGGATATGGAGTGTGAAAGAGAATATTCTTTTGCTTTAGAATCTTTAAGAGGGGCACATATTCCTGGCATAACTGTTGCATCTCTGGTGGATAATCCTGGTCTAGGTAGAGCTTGGCAGTCAAATATGCTAAATCTTTCCTTGTCCATGCTCTGCAAAGTATTTATTGCTTTATTTAGTTTTTTAACCAGGAGTAGGACACTAAGCTGAAAGCTTTTTTTACAGGCGCGACCAGGGAGCACAGGGAAATTAAGTGACTTGCTCAGGGTCACACAGTATGCAAGTGGAAGCTGTGGGATTCAAACCCAGGTCTGGTCTGCTGAATGCCACCAGATTTGCAGCTCAGAGCCTTAAACCACTGCGCTATACTGCCTCCATATATATCCTCCTTAACTTTGTATGAACTGAGTTTAAACACAATGGAGTGTGGGCGTGCTTTCGGATCACAGGGTTTGGGGACCAAAGATCAATGTGCTCTCTCCACAGAAAGCTGGTAAGTGGCTGGTAGATCTAATACATCTCTTAGAAGATTTTCCATGAAAGCATGTGTTGGGGATGTCTCCGCTCCTTCTGGGAGGCCATAAAGTCTTAAGTTTCCCCATCGGGATCTCCCCTCCAAGTCAGTGCATTTTTCTACGAGTTCAGCAGTTTGCATTAGGAGCAGATCCACCATGCGGGTGAGTTGCTGGGTCCCATCTTCCTCTCCCCCCACTCTTTCCTCCATTGTATCCAACTAGGATTTTAGTTTCATCAGTTTTTGTTGGATTATTTTAAACTCAGACTTGTTTTCAGAGTGTGAAGCTTGTATTTCTCTAAGAAGTGCCTCAAATCTTGAGCGGGTTAATTGTTCTGTCTCCTCATCAGTTTTGTACTCCGTAGCATGTAAGCTGGAAGGAGAGTGGCCTCTACTACAATCCAAGGAGTCCTGCCTCAATCTGTTGACATCCGCTGCTTTATTTCGGCTTCTTGTCACTACCTGTGGTCCCCCGTGCTCTTCTTTACCCCTTCCAGGCATTTTTAACTCTTTTTTTCAAAGAATTTACATTTCTAGGGGTTATTTAAAGACTGCTGGGCCCGGGAGCTGTCAGAGTCAGCGACCTGCTAGAGCTGTAACATCACCAGAAGTCCAGAACTGCTCACTTTCTGGTTGTGGTTTGTGATCTGCAGTTTGCAGTTCTTGTACCTTAAGAATGTGCATGAGACAGAGGACTGCACTTAGCCCCTAGAGAAAAACCAACCCAGAAAACATCTAACTGGGGATTATAAAAGTGCTAACATACACTGCAGGATATTGAATCCCCCATTGCTGCCTACTGGTCTGATGTCAGCTACAGGAGATTCTGGGATTTGCAGTTACGGTAGATGTCAGTCTAGATTTAACCAAACTCAGTCTGATACAATGAACTATACCACAATAAACAGCAAGTAAACCAACATGTGTTTGACCCCACCAAGAACTGGGATTAGCCCCCCACTTGAGTGTGGGGGTGGGGGCCCTTTGTGCTGACTGGTCCCCTTTAAAAAAACTCTCATGTTCTCTGATGCTACAGTTAGCATACTATATGATACAGAAACACATTTGCTTGGCAATGTTGTAAGTAACCTATTAAAGCAGCAATATTTGTTAATCATGTAGTTTTTCTCAGCAATAATGCTTTCCTGGCAGAAACACCAATATAGCTATTTTTATTTTCTTCTTTTATTCCTTAACAAAGATATGGGGCTTTGAAGTTTACAACAGTTCCCACTCTTATGCCATTTCTACCATGTAATAACAAGATATCTTGGTACAGGGCAGTGCTGTTTATCATCAGAAACAGATTGTAGCACCATATACTATGCCCTCAGTATGAAGCTAGTGTGCACATTCAACAGGTAAATGCAGCAGAAGAGATGTTTGCAAATTCTGAGCGGTAGCCATCTTTAATAACTTGAGTCATTAATTACAAAATCATCTATATAAACTGTTTTAAAAATATCTGAGAAATTTTAAAATGCACTGATGATAAAGCCAAGGATGGCAGAAATAAATTTTTACTAAAAATAAACAAAACATATATAACAAATTTTTTGCAGACTAACAAATATAGCTATTTTAAATGTTGCAGTAGCTTCTCATTCATTTTCTGAGCCCTTGCTCAAATGCACAGACATCTGACACACATGGCAAGGGGGTGTTAACCCTGCCCACCTCCCTTTAAAACATATGCCTCTTTGGTCCAACTCTTTCATTACAAAGGAGGGTTTCCTATTATCTAAATAAACCTGGTCACAAGCTGGTATTAATAGAATCAGTGATGTAATCTCCAGAGAAACTCTCACGCTAATGTCCTTCTCAGAAATTAGGGAAAAATACCATCTTCCCTGATTCCATTTTCACTATTATCTCAGCTCCAAACAGTGCTTAAAGAAAATCTTCCCCTACCAGACTTCTCCCAGCCCCATAACCAAGAATGGAACCAATTAATGAAAATGGGGTCACTGAAAAAGGGAGCGAGCTTTGTTTAAAATTCTAACAAACTCTCTTATGTCTTCATCTGTGATTTCCTCAGCCTGGCAGAAATGGGAAGCTGAGTTGGGTACCCCCATATCAGACTAAGATTGGAGCGTAGCATGGGAACACACTTACTATTGGAATAGAGATACACAAGGAAATCTCATTCAGCATAAAATTATTCACCAGTTTTATATGTCCCCAAAGAGGCTGAACAAACTACATCTGCTCCCTAATGCTGACTGTTGGAGATGTTGGTGAGCAAATGCTAACGCCTTACATATGCTGTGGAGCTGCCCTTCTTTGACTGCATTCTGGATAGAAGGGGCTCAGGGCAGTTTGTGAAGTGCGAGTTGAATTCAGAAGCTACTGCAAGCAGATCTGTGAAGGAGCAGTTTATGTCTAAAGCAGGTGTGGGAGGCTGGAATGGCGGGGAGAATAAAGATTTTACCACCTTCCAGAACATTGCCGGTTGGTTTACGTTTGTGGAGAAGGAGGATTTGAAATAGCTGGCATTAGCCCACCTGATTAAATTTGTGCAGACATTACATAAAGCCCGATACTGGAGATGATCTGTGGGTAGGCCAGATACTTTGTATGTTTTCCAGGCCTGATCACAAGCTTGGAGATGGGCCATGATGTCAGTTGAGATCCAGGTCAGGTGAGCACTATGCACCCTGGGTCATCTGAGAGGGGCATAGTGGTCCCAGACAGCTCTTTTCCTGCTGTGCCCTCGTGACCACCCTTGGGGGGAGGATACAACTTTTTTCGGTGGGTGTTGGAGACAACCATAGCGGCTGCTGCTCTGGGAAGGGCTCCTTTCCTGCTGTGCCCTTGTGACCACTCTCAGGGAAGCCTACAACTGTGCCACATAGAAGACCATTAAACAAACTGGGGAATATGGGAGTGGGCAGGACAGTAGTGCAGTGGGTGCCTGGGTAATTGGCTAGGCAGCAGGACACAGAGGGTGGTGGTAAATGGTTGTCACTCCACAGAGGGAAGAGTGACCAGTGGGGTACCACAGGGATCAGTGCTGTGACCGGTCCTATTCAACATCTTCATCAGTGACATTGCGCAGAATCTAAAAAACAGAATTTCCCTGTTCACTGACAATACGAAGCTCTGTAACAGAGTGGACATGCCAGAAAGTGTATACAGAATAAGGAAGGACCTGCAGAAACTTGAAGAATGGTCAGGGATTTGGCAGTTGAAATTCAATGCAAAGAAGTGCAAGATAATGCATATGGGGCACAAAAACTCTGGCACAATATATCAGTTGGGGGGTGAGGATATAGCATGCACCAAGCAGGAAAGGGATCTTGGGGTTGTCATCTCTGATGACCTCAAGGTAGGGAAACAGTGTGACAAGGCAGCAGGTAAAGCAAATAGGATGCTGGGATGTATAGGCAGGGGCATCACCAGCAGGAAAAGGGAGGTCATAATTCCGCTATACAAGACACTAGTGAGGCCCCACCTGGAGTACAGTGTACAGTTCTGAAGGCCTTACCTACGAAAGGACATAGGCAGGGTGGGGAAGCTTCAGAGAAGGGCAACAATGATGGTACAGGGATTACATCATAAGTCCTATGAGGACAGGCTGAAGGACTTGAATAAATACTCCATGGAGGAGAGGAGGAAGAGAGGGGATGTGATAGAGACATACAGGTAGCTTACAGAGAGGAACAGGGTGCAGTAATACATTATTCCCCAACAAAAAAGATGTTCCAGGACTAGAAGGTACGGGATGAAGTTGGAGGGAGGGCAATTCAGAGGAAACGTGAGGAAGAATTTATTCACAGAAAGGGTGGTGGACAAGTGGAACACCCTTCAGAGGAAGTGGTGGGGTGGAAACAACCACGATTTAAGAATGCGTGAGATAGACATAAGGGAATCCTGGAGGTCAGGGGTAAGGGGCAACAGACTTCTAGAACAACGTAAAGGGAACTTACAAGCTCAAATGGGCAGACAGGGTGGGCCATAGGTCCTTGTCTGCTGACAGTGTCTATGTATCTATGTTTATTAGAAGTAAACACCTGGGGCTAGGTTCACAAAAAATCACAAAGCACAGCACGAAAGTTTGTGCTGCGCCTAGCGATTGCACAGGTGTCTAAGTTTGCTACTTACAGTCGGATAGTGCACCGCACTATCTGACCGTGAACAGGGCTAGATCAATATGGTGTTAACCCCAATATTGCAGTGCTAACACCACTAGCACCACTCCGACATACAGCCAGGAGTATGACCCCGTAATGAATAGCACAGGTGTGCTATTTCTGATTCACAAAAGCAGACATGAAAATTAGCCCACTGGGCATGCAAGGGAGTATGTGGCCATTTGCATGCCCATGATGGGCCCATTTATATGAGCTGCGATGGAGTTTAGCATGCACCCCCAGAGCCTGCCCCAGAGGCAGTCCTGTGTCTATGTTGTCCCCCCCATGTGTGATCGCCAGCCTGAGTAAAACAAATGTGTCCCTGGTGCCAGTGGTCCCCCCGTCAGAGCAAAATTCCCAGAGGGCCCCCAGTTTTGAATAAACATCAAAATTATGATTTGGGCCCTCAAACCTTATATGAACCTATGAACATATGAAATTTGCCAGCAGCTAAAGGCCTAGAGGTCTATCAAGTCTGCTCGAATGTGCAGCTAGCACCCCTTATTCTGTAGCTGTCCCTCCCTCCCTTCCACCCTTCCCCTTCATTAACCCTTCCCCTTGTCCTGTCCCATCCTCGTTTGAAGCAATCCACTGTTCTACTGCATATCACTTCAGCAGGTAACGCATTCCACCCAGCCACCACCCTCTCTGTAAAAAAGTGTCTTCTCATCTCCCTCCTGAACCTCATGGGCCCTCATGGGCCGGGTGCGACTGCACCCCCTGCAGCCTTGTAGCTACGCCCCTGCCACCCCCCCCCCGACTGCTGATCACTGGCCTGTGTAAAAAGAAAAATGTTTTCACTAGTGGTCAGTGGTCCCTCCCCAAACCCTATTACTTGCCCTACATCGACAGCATATTCCCTAGAGTCCAGTGGAACCTCCCCCCATCCTGATCCCCTGTATAGTAAATTGAAACATTTCCCTGGTGGTCTAGTGGACCCTCTCCCTATTCCTGATCCTCTGTACAGTGACAGAAAACCTGTCTCAGGTGTCTAGCGGACCTCTGCCCCCACCCTGGCAGATAGTGTCCCATAACCCTGCTGCCCCCCCCATCCTGCCCCCCAGCCAGTGCCCAGCATAGCCCTCTGCTCACCACCACCACCACGGCTGGGTCGCTGACTGAGATGGCAATGAACACGTACTGCATACTCAGTGAGTGAGCTGTCAGTCAGTGAGCGCATACTGTATACAGTGCGTGCTAATCAACAGCTTAGTCAGCGACCCGGCCACGGTGGTGATTGGAGGGCTGTGCCGGTCACTGACTGAGGGTGGGATGGGGGGCAGGTGATGGGACACAACCTGCCTGGGAGGGGAGCAGGGGTCCACTAGACACCAGTGACAGTTTTTTTGTCACTTACAGTGAAACAGGGATAGGGAGAGGGGTCCACTAGACCACCAGAGAAATGTTTCAATTTACTGTACAGGGGATCAGGATGGGGGGTCCACTGGACACCAGGGAATATGCTATCTATGTCAGGTGGGTGATTGGGAGAGGGGAGAAACCACTGAACACCACGGAAAGCTATTTTTTCATACTTGGGGCACTGATTGGTGGGGGGATGGATCACTAGCACTAGGGAAACTTTTTGTTTTACACACAGGCTGGAGATTGGGAGGGTGGGACCACTGGCTACCAGGGAAACTTTTTTTTTACTATACCAGTGATTGTCAGTGGGAGGGACCACTGGCTACCAGGGAAACTTTTTTTTTCTTTTTTTACTCATACCAGTGATTGGCAGCAGGAGGGACCACTAGCCACCAGGGGAAACATTTTTCTTTCAACACGGACTGGTGATCAGCGGTGGGGGATGCCACAGTGCCTCCGCCAACCACTAGGGTTGAACGGAATTAAAGCAAGGTCTCAGTCAGTGGCATTTTCTCCACACAAGGGTCCCTGCAAAATGCCCTTGCATGGAGCAAATATTTTGTGTATTGGACTGTGCCGATATGCAGGTCCTCGCCCCATCATTTGCATTGATGCTCCCTCCACACTTTGCCACAACATAAAACCAGTCTGTGCCCACAAACTGGGCTTTTGTGAATTCTAGCTCGGCGCAAAGCCCAGTTTGCTTGCACAAAACCGGGCTTGTGCTGAGCAATGTTTTGTGAATCTAGCCCCTGCTCTTTAACCACTAGACTCCATACCCCCCCCCCACTCCCCTCCTACCACTGTTCCCCGCCCAGGCCTTTTCCCACACTCCACTTTAGGACCTTAAAACCTGCTGACACCATCAAGCCTATCCACAGCAACAACCCTAAACCCAACAAAGGAGCTGACGGGACAGATAACAGAATCCTCAGACTGACCATTTTTTTCCCTTACAGTTCCCATCACCAGTATACTCAACTGCTCCCTCTGCTCAGGCGATTTCCTTAACATCTGGAAAACCACTACCATTAAACCACTTTTTAAGTCTGGGTCTAGAAATGAGGTTACCAACTACCATACCATCTCTCTTCTTGCCCCCCTTTCTAAAATAATCAAAAAAGTTGTCCACTCTCAACTTACCTCCTATCTCAACTACAGCAACTTACTGTCTGCTGCCCAGCATGGTTTTAGATCAGGACATAGAACTGAAACAGCTCTTGTAAGGTTTACTAGCGATATTCTCAAGGCCAATGACAAGGGACAGTACACCAGGTCCATTTCTGTAGACCTGACAAAGGCTTTCAGCCTTGTCGACCATGCCCTTCTCCTTGAGATCCTCAAAGGCCTACACATTTTGGAAAACATTGTCTACTGGATTAGAAGCTACCTCTCTGGCAGATCCCATAAATCCACCATCGAAGGTCATCTCTTCTCTAAATGCTCGATTAAATTCAGGATCACACAGGGCTCCATCCTAGGACTCCCTTCCTTTCTCACTTTTTTCAACAACCTCCACACTGTCAGTCTACACATCTTGTCCTCTATGCTGATGAAGCAGCTCTCTACTGCAGCAATGCCGACCCTGTCACCATGTTTCACAACCTACAGCTGAATTTCAGGGAGCTTCACTCATGGTTTTCTGGCAATGGGCTGGTCCTCAGTTCCAAGAAGACCAAGTTTATGGTCTTCTCTGGTCCCAGGAAAGCACCTGTTTCAGGCCTTACACTTGTCGACAACCTGGGTAACCTCATTGAACAAGCAACTGAATTCATATATCTTAGAATCTCCTTGACCCTCACTTCTCCTTTAGTTACCATATCATCAACCTCACTAAGCAGATTCATATGAGGCTCGGTCTTCTCTACTGGATCCTAAAGTTCCACATCCTCTCATCCAGACTACGCCTTGCAAGCTCTCTCCTTTTGCCTCTTGTTGATTATGGCGCCATTATGTGCTCTGCTTCCAGCTCCTCCTTCCTCTACTCCAAACTCAGGTCCACATATAACAACATTGCACAGTTTGTCATTGGACTCCCCTTCAGAACTCACCACAGCACCCTCTATTCCTCCCTAAACTGGCCCATCCTTGAGGAGAGGTTCCACCTTAAAATGCTCTCCTTCCTCCACAAAATTCACCTAAATCTACTACCGGTCAGCATCAGCTCCCTCTTCCCTACCTCAGCCCCCAGGCGCTTGACCAGGGTGACACCAGTCTGGTATTTGACACCCCATTCTACCAGACTATGCAAGCTCAGAACTTTATCACCTACTTGGGCATTAAGTTGTACAACAAGCTTCCCCCAGATATCCAGGCCTGTCAGTCCATATACTCTTTTAACTCCTCCCACAAGGACCACCTCCTTAGATCATCCACCTGTGGCTGCCCAGGCCGGTCACCTCACTAAGCACAGTTTTAACCCTCCCCCCACCTCTCTAAGTACCATTTTAAACCCCCCACCTTCTCCTCACCCCCCTTCCCCCCTCCTTTTCAACACCATTCTCCCTCCTGCTCTTCCCCTTGGGCTCTGCCTTGTTTCAGATTGCTGCCCCCCACTTCTTCCCCCTTCAATGTTTCCCAACCTGTCTCCTGTACCCCTACCCTGTTCTCTCCATTCCTGTCTCCAGCAGCAGCTCTAGCCACAAATGGTTACCAGGGCACAGCCGGGGCACAACAGATGGCAGCCAGGACACTTATATATTGTTACTATGAGGGAATCTCTGCACCATATGGGGCACCAACTGGGACACAGCATTTTTTTACCAGGGCACGTGCCCTGGCGGGCCCTGGTGTAGAGCCGCCACTGCCTATCTCATAGCCTTTCCTCTGCTCTGCTTCTCCCCTCAATGTTGGCACTATGCTGACTACATCCTCTTTATGTATGTTCAATTAGAAACATAGAAACATAGAATTTGACGGCAGATAAGAACCGCTTGGCCCACCCAGTCTGCCCATTTCCCTGCCTACTGGATAGGCTGCAGAGCCTAGTTAACTAGCAGCCTACTTCTTCCTACCCCCAACCCCTAGAATTGCCTTATGACTGTCCCATGCATGCTTGAATTCCACCACTGTTTTTGACTCCATGACCTCCTCCGGAAGGCCGTTCCATGTATCCACAACCCTCTCTGTGAAAAAATACTTCCTTAAATTACCTCTGAGCGCCCAACCTCTATCTTCAAATTGTGCCCCCTTGTTCTTGCACCTCTTTTTTGAAAGATGCTACCCTCTTGGACTTTGTTGATTCCCTTGAGGTACTTGAAAGTTTCTATCATGTCCCCCTCTCCTCCTTTCCTCGAGGCTATACATATTAAGCTCTTTAAGTCTCTCTTCATATGTCTTCTGGTGCAGACCCTGCACCATTTTAGTGCCCTCCTCTGGACAGCTTCCATCCTGTCTATGTCTTTGTGAAGACTGGGTCTCCAGAACTGCACACAGTACTCCAGATGGGGTCTCACCAGCTGTCTGTACAGAGGGATAATAACTTCCTGTTTTCTACTGGTGATGCCTCTCCCTATGCATCCCAGTATCCCCCCAGCCCTCCTTGCTGCCTCTCACATTGCTTGCCCACCTTTAGGTCATCTGATATGACTACCCCAGGTCCCTTTCCATTTTTGTTGTTGTTAGTATCTCACCCCCCATTGTGTACTCTTCCCCTGGATTTTTGTTTCCCAGGTGCATTACCTTGCACTTCTTAGCATTGAATCTAAGCTGCCATACATTTGACCATTCCTCTAACCTTGCCAAGTCCCTTCTCATCCTTTCCACCCCACCTTGTGCATCAACTCTGTTGCAGATCTTTGTGTCATCTGCAAAGAGACATACTTTTCCTTCCAGTCCCTCTGCAATGTCGCTTATAAAGACATTGAAGAGGACCGGTCCTAATACTGAACCCTGCGGTACCCCACTAGTAACCCCTTTCTTCAGAGTGGACTCCACTTACTATTACCTCTGTGTCCTATTCTCCAGCCAATTCTTTACCCATGCTGTCATCTTGGGACCCACTCCCAGGCTAGCTAACTTGTATATTAATCTTTTGTGTGGGACTGTGTCAAATGCCTTGCTAAAGTCTAGGTAGGCCATGTCCACAGCCCTCCCTGATCTACTACTTTGGTCACCCAGTCAAAGAAATCTATCAGATTTGTCTGGCATGACCTTCCTGCTGAATCCATGCCTTGGGTCCTGTGCCCTCTGGCCTCTAGATACTCGACAGTTCTTTCCTTCAGAAGTGATTCCATCATTTTCCCTACCACTGAGGTTAAACTAACAGGTCTGTAGTTTCCTGCTTCTGCCTTGCTCCCACTTTTGTGAAGGGGAATCACATCTGCCCTTCTCCAGTCCTCGGGTACCACTCCATCCTTCCATGATTTGTTAAACAGGGTAGTCAGTAGTGTCACTAATTCTACCCTTAGTTCTTTTAGAATTCTGGGATGAATCCCATCAGGCCTCATTGCTTTGTCCACCATCAGTTTTAAGAGTTCTTTCAGAACCCTTTCTTCTGTAAATGGGCTGGTATCTACTTCTGGATCCAGAGTGTTTCTAATGTTTGTTTTAGGTACCTCCCCCTCTTCCTTTGTAAATACTGAGCAAAAATATTTGTTTAGTATCTCTGCCTTTTCATGGTCACCCTCTGCCCACCCTCCCCCATTAAGCCTCACTATCCCTCCTTGGTCTTCTTTGGCTCCTAATGTACCTATAAAGGTTTTATCCCCTTCTTAACTGAGTTGGCTATCTTTTCCTCGGCTTGGGCCTTTGCTGTTCTGACTGCCTTCCCAGCTTCCTTTTGCTTTAACTGATACAGTTCTCTGTCCTGCTCCTTCTGTGATTCCTTGTACTTCCTGAATGTTTTCAATTGGTGTATTTCACCTCTTAACTTACCATCTTATATGGTTACATCTTACCACAGCCGTTGTCTCTGTAGTTACCCGTTCACCCCACTGTTTACTTTGTTTTCTCTGAGTATCTTGCCTCTGAACTGTCCAACGTATATTGCCAAGTTTATTCTAGGCTGTACTGTAGTTATTTTGTCCCCCCACTGATGCTGTTGTGTTCACTATAATGTTGTACTGCACTTTTTTGCTCTTTAGCGTTTGTTTTCTAAACTCAGTTGCACCACCTTGCACATCCAAACATGTTACTTTCTGCTTCTGTTCATTTTGTATTTTTCCTTTTTGTTACTTGTTTCTTTTGTTATTTTGACTGGACATTTGTGAAAATGGGCATTTTTGCTCACATACCCTCCAGTATACAAATAAATTTGATTGATTGATTTTCCATATACAGTAGTTACACTATCTCTATGGTGAATTGGCCTTGCGCACAAACCATGATTTTATTGAGGGCCATGAAATGGTTTCTTGTGAATTATTATTATTTTTTTAAGTGTAGTAACCCATTCCAGGTTCTTGTGCCCTGGCAATAAATGGAAGAACTACCTCCAGAGGTTTTCAAGACTGGAACATTGATGTTGCACTAGTATGTAGTTCTCCATATGTAGTAGCTCATGAAGGGGTGTCCTCAATTTAATTCTCTTGTAAGGGAAATTATTTAACTGTAAACTGCTACCCAGTTATCCTCTCTTGCATCTATTGCGTTTTTTCTTGTAAACTCAATAAAAATAGCATTCAAGAAAAAGGAAAAAAAAAAAGAAAGCTTTCTAGAGAGCAAAAGGAAAAGACAAATTTAAATTAAATTATTTCTGCAGCACCAGGCTGTGCAATGGAGAAAGAGTAATGTGTGTTCTGGAACAGCCCAGTTTCTAGTTGCTTGGGTGGTGCAGCTGGTAGCACAATGAGAATGGTATTCCAGGTAGCCTGGGTTCAAGTCCCAGCTGAGGCACTTACATCTTTCTCTCCTCTGTTTGTATGCGTTCCATAAATATGCACACTGCACTTTGTGACCGAAAAAGGAAAATACTTCAGAAATAAAAAGTTACAGCTGACGTCTTCTTAAAATTTGTAACACTCCCGATGTGCTATTTTTGTTCTGCTAGTACATGAATTCTGTCACTCTGATGACCAGTTAACCTCAGCATCTCATGCTTCACATCCACACTTCAGAGCACCAACCACTGTATCACACCATCCTCATTTCCTACAGGGCGGTTCTGGGCACGTCACAACTGTACTCCCCCATCTCCCCAGCTGGTGCAAACCCACTTCACACATTCAGCCTATAAATGTCCCATCCAGAGTGGAAGAGTTATCAATCAGAGAGCAGCAGAGAGGTAAAAGAGCAGGTAAGTTTTCTGCACAAACCTTTCTTTCTTTGTTTAATGTTAATTTGAAAAAGACCAGTAAAATATTTCCAGTTTGTATCTGTTTGTAACACTCCTGTTTTCAGAAATTACATTTTACTCCCCCCCCCCCCATAGCTCATGTTTACTTTACCTGAAGAAAGTGAAATGCCAAGTTTTGTATAGTGAAATATGCTTTACAGCTCCCTTTATGGAACCAGTAATTTGGAGTTTGGGTTGGGTCTCCATTTTTCTGTACAGGACTCTGAGTGAAGTTCTGACAGGTCAACAGCTCAAGCTAAGTAACTGGTGTGTAAACCATTTTATATTTATTTTGCAATGTATTCACCCAGGATAGTCCTGCAGAGATGCAGCATCTCATTTTCACTGGGTCCTGCATGTACACAGTTTTACAATGTATTTACCCAGGGTAGCCAAGCTGTGATGTGCTATCTTTCAGTTTGGTCCTGCTTTTACCCATTTTTACAATATATGTATCTAGGTCAGCCCACCTAGACGCAACATCTCATTTTCAGTAGGGTCCTGCTTTTACACATTTTTATAAAGTATAAACCCAAAATAGCCCAGCTGAGACATGACATCCCCATTTCAGTTTGATCCTTCTTTTAACTGTTTTTACAATATATTCACCAAGAAAAGCCTAAATGCAGTATCTAGTTTTCAGTAGGGTCCTGCTTTTATCCATTTTAACAATGCATGTCCCAGCTCAGGTACAATATCTCATTTTCTTTTCTTTTTTTTACTTTATAAGTTTTTCTTGAATCAACTGTTAATTAAAAATTATTAAGCATAAAACATTTTAAATAATATAATCATGCCATAAACATCAATATCACCTACTGAAATTATTTACCTAAACAGAAAAATATAACAGTTACTACATATTAAAAGAAAAGTTAAGAAAATACAGTGTCTTTCAAATACCATACATTATACAAAGTATACAAGTTGATGAATGACTGGCATTTAAAACTATTGCAATTCTTATTCTCTTAATATAATTACCTCATAAAGCCTTTTTCTGCCTATACTGTACATTAGATGGTGCAAGACACATACCAACCTTCAACTTCATGAGTTTTCTGCCGCTATCATATCATGTTTACTGTATGATATTCTACATTATTCAATATCTTATTGTGCAGTTTCCTTATTCAGAAATGGGTGTTGAGCTTGGTGGAATGTTTCAATCTTGTCTATGGCTGTATGCAAAAAGAAACATAGGGGAGGGGGTACAGGCAAAGTGGGTAAGCATTAAGGATGCAATACTTGAAGCAACATCCCATTGTGTTAGACAGAAAAGGAAGTGCAAAAGAAGAAGGAAACCACTTTGGTTCTCAAATACAGTAGCAGAAAAGGTCAGAGCCAAAAGGCTTGCCTTCAAGAAATATAAGGGAACACAGCGGGATGAAGATAGGGAGGCATACCAAACTGTCCTAAGGGAAGCAGGGAAGGCAGTAAGGCAGGCAAAGTCCCAAACTGAGGAAATACTAGCATGAACAGTAAAAGAAGGTGACAAGACTTTCTATAGATACATTAGTGAAAGGAGAAATTCCAGAGGGGGGGATTGCTAAGCTCAAGGGAGAAAAGGGGGCATGTGAGGAGGAGAACCCTGTAAAAGCATCTATCCTAAATAGATACTTTGGCTCAGTATTTACTGAAGAGAAGGTAGGGCAAGGCCCACAGCTCAGCACCATGGACACAAGGGGGAGGGAGGGAGGTGAGCACTACTCCCTTCACAAAAGAAAGGGTCCTACAAGAGCTCACTAAGCTCATGGTGGACAAGGCAAAGGGACCTGATGGCATACATCCCAGAGTACTTAAGGAGTTACGGGTGGAACTAGCAGAGCCATTAGCAGAACTGTTTAGTGAGTCTCTGAGCACAAGAGTGGTCCCAGAAGACTGGAGAAGGGCTCATGTGATCCCGCTCTACAAGAATGGTAGCAGGGAGGAGGCAGGGAACTACAGACCAGTCAGTCTTACCTCAGTAGTGGGCAAGATTATGGAGGCACTCCTTACAGAAAGGATAGTGCAACACTTGGAATCCATAGGGGCACAGGATCCAAGACAGCATGGGTTTGCAAAAGGAAGGTCCTGTCAAACTAATCTCATAGATTTCTTTAACTGGGTAACCAGAGTGGTGGACCAAGGGGGAGCAGTTGATGTTGCCTACCTTGGCTTCAGCAAAGCTTTCGACACTGTTCCACCCAGAAGATTGATAAATAAGCTGGGTAGGCTCGGGGTGGGTCAGAAGTTAGTCAACTGGATGGCAAACTGGTTGACGGGCAGAAAACAGAGAGTGGTGGTAAATGGTATACAGTCAGAAGAGATACAAGTCACAAGTGGGGTACATCAGGGATCAGTCCTGGGGCCAGTCCTATTAAATATCTTCATTAGTGACATTGCAGATGGACTGGAGGGTAAGGTTTGTCTGTTTGCAGATGACACCAAGATCTGCGACAGAGTAGATGATCCAGATGAGGTGGGCAGAATGAGAAGAGATCTGGATAAACTAGCAAAATGGTCAGAAGAGTGGCAACTGGGATTTAATGCAAAGAAGTGCAAGATCATGCACATAGGGAACAGAAACCTTGAAGCCACCTATAGGCTGGGAGGGGAGTTTCTGGCAGTCACAAAGGAAGAAAGAAACTTGGGCATCATCAGCACCGATGACCTGAAATCATCCAAGCAGACCACTAAAGCAGTAGGTAAGGCTAGGGGGAAGCTGGGGTGTATTAGTAGGGGTATCACAAGTCATAAGAGGGAGGTAATAATCCCTCTTTACAAGACTCTGGTTAGGCCCCATCTGGAGTACTGTGTGCAGTACTAGAGGCCACACCTTCACAAGGACATTAATCACATTGAGGCAGTCCAAAGAAGGGCAACCAAAATGGTGCAGGGACTGCATCAGAAGACATATGAGGACAGATTAACGGAGCACAATATGTATACCCTAGAGCAAAGGAGGGAGAGAGGTGATATGATCCAAACATTCAAACACCCATGGGCATTAACAAGGTGAAAGAGTCTAACGTGTTTAAATATAAGAAAAATAGCAGGACAAGAGGACATAGCACGAGACTAGAGGAGGCCGATTAAGGGGGAATGTGAGGAAATTCTTTTTCACAGAAAGGGTGGTGGATGCACAGAATGGCCTACCTCAGGAAGTGGTGGCTATGAATACAGTGCAGGGCTTCAAACAGGCATGGGATAGGCATAAGGGAGCAATACAGATGAGTATGAATAGATAGGCCACTGACAGAGCAAAGGCCAATGGCACATTTATAAGGTAGAAAAAGAAATGAGCAGACTGGATGGGCCTTGGGGTCCTTATCTGCCGTCAACTTCGATGTTTCTATGTTTCATTTCTCATTGTTCACCTGTGTATCCATGTTCTGTAACCACTCTGATAAAGAAGGAACTTGCTGGGACTTCCATTTGGACAGAGTAAGTCTTTTCAAGAATAGGTAGGAAGCTAATATCCAGAGCTGAGTATGTCTGGGAACAAGTGAGATACTAGACATGTCTCCTAATATCCGGAATAGAGGATCTGAAGGAGTATGCATATTAAGTAAATCACTACAATGGGAAATGATTTCTTTCCATACTTTATCAATTTTTGGGCAATACCATAAGATGTGGGAGATGCTTGCATTTTCCTGACTACATCTCTTGCAATTTCCTTCCATCACATTTCACATTTTTCATAGTTAGTCTGGAGTATTACAAATGTTACGTTATAATTTTAAACTGGATTTCCTTCCCACTTACTTCCCTGTAAAGTCTGCATGATGTGGTTTAGAGTCTTTCTCATTATTTCCTCCGTGACTGTGCAGTGCAGTTCCTTCTTATAGGATTTTCTACAGTTAAGAGTAGAGTCAGATTCACCACTTAATAGGAATTTATAAATTTTGCTAGCCCCTCCTTTCCCTTCTGCTATTGTGAATACCTTTCAGTTATCAGTCTGGAGTAATGTTCCTGGATTTTGTTCTGCTGGTAATTCTGTAGCTTCTCAGAACTGCAAGTAGATCCAGCCATCCCACCCCACCTACCTACTGTATATGTTTCACCGAACTCTTCTAAAGTGTAACTTTCAGTAGTTTTAGGATCCATGATATATTCCAGTTTATTAAATACCTTTCTTTTCCCAGCCCTCTTTCTGTAGTGGTTTGTTCTCAACTCTATGGTTGGGTTGTCCCAAATGGGCATCAGTTTCAGTGGACAATCCTTATTTTTAGCATGTTTTCTAATAAAGTGGCATGTGTGTCAACAGCACTATTGATGGGTGTGTTTCAATTCTAACTGGGAGTTTATGGAAAAGAAAGCACAACCAATTATTTGGTATTGTTATTGTTTTTTCAGATTCTACCCATAATGACTCTTTGACATTAGAAGAGGAATTTAGAAGCCATGAAGCAGATTTTATCGCAAAGGCTACATGGCATAGCTTAAAATTTGACTACTCACAGCCTCCTTTATTTTTATTTGGGACTAGTTTGCTGAAGCTGATACTTGGAGACTTTTTGTCCCATTAGAAGTCTAATATTTTTTATTCAACTTTTTTAAAGAGTGATCCCCCAACACTATACAGTATGTAGGTTACTCAGTGCGAATGTGGTTTTGCAGATGTTATTAGTTTGATTGCTTTTATCCCCCTCACCCAAATGATAGTGCCACTTTTTTCTGTTTTTCAATTTCTAAATCCATGTGATGTACTAAAGGCTTCACATTTGCTTTAACCATATTGATGGATTTTTGGTCATTTTAATTCCCAGCTATTTTATAGAGTCTTCTTTTAATTTCAACAGTTCCTCCTGAGATGGTAGAGCTGATTTTGAGGTCACCGTTCCTAATGGCATTATTTCTGATTTACTCCAGTTTATGTGTATAGTCCTGAAACTGTTCTAAATTCATTCATCGTTGACATAAGGTTGCTAATAGAATTGCAAGGGATTTGTACTAACAAATCATCAGCGTAGATAAGATTTTCCAGTTTTCTGATTTTGATCCCTTCTATAAGGTTATTTTTTTCAGTTGTTTAACCAGAATTAGCACACTAAGCTGAAAGCTTTTTTACAGGCGTGACCTGGGAGCACAGGGAAGTTAAGTGACTTGCTCGGGGTTACACAGTATGTAAGCGGAAGCTGTGGGTTATTGTTACTGAGTTTGGCTAACAGTGGCTGGATTGCTAATAGAAATAGATGAGGTGATCATACCTCTCAACATTTTGTCACTGAAATGTTTGTACAATGTTTATTTTTTCATTTAGCATCTGAGAATACTATTAATTTCTGCTTTAAAGACTGAATTTACAGCACATTCTCCATGTGTACAGCACCTTTTCCATGAAGGACAAATGAAGGAAGGTAATTTTGGGGGGGGGTAAAATGAGGAATATCCCTCATAATGAGGGACACATGAGAGGTATGAAGGTGATAAGGGGCAACCCTGCCTAGTTCCCTGTCTAGTGAAGATGATCCTAAGTTCTTAACTATAATTTTCTGTCAATAACACCTGCTTATTTTAAAATGCCTACCATGATGCACCCCTAAATGCATTCTGTACTGCTTTATGCTCTTAACTGTTGTCTGCAGCCAGTGATACCAGTTTACTCTCTCCTATAATCTTTACCATGCTGTTTAACTCTAAATGTGCTTTGTACTGATATACCCTATACGTAATGAATTCCTGCTCACATCTGAAAATGGACTTTTAGTCTCAGTGGGTCCACCTGAATATCAAAATTCAATAAATAAATAGATTTTAGCCCATTAGTCAGTATGGAAGCATTAGCAAATTTGTATACAGCCATGACCCAGTTAACAAAGAAGTCAGGGTATCCACATTTCAGAAGGGCTGCTTTAATCTATGGCCATTCAGTTGAAGCCAATGCCTTTTTGGCATCTAGTGAAATTATTGCCATAGGGATTTTTGAGTTATTGGCAGCCCACAGTGCAGGCATCAGTCTCCTTATATTATCCCAGCCACATCTCCCGCTCATAAAACCTGCTTGTTTACCTAACAATCTCATTTGAATTTTTAAGAATCCTTGTATTAAATGCTTTTCCAATAATTTTATTATCTGAATCTGGCAATGAAATTGGTCTCTATGTGAAGCAATCCTGTCCATCTTCATCCTTCTTTAGTAACAGAACTATTAATGCATCTCTGAGGGAACGGTGACAATGACCTTTAGTATCTGCTTCCTCAAACATGTTCAACAAGTGTTTAGAAATAAGTGGGAATAAATGCTTATAAACTCACTGGGGAACTCGTCTGAACCTGGCGTCTTCCCATGTTTTTAAAGAAGAGACTGTTACAAAGTAGTAGACCAGGGAGGGGCTGTGGACATGGCATACCTAGACTTAAGTAAGGCATTTAACACAGTCCCACACAAAAGATTAATAAACAAATTAGCCAGCCTGGAAGTAGGTCCCAGGGTGGTAGCCTGGGTAAGAATTGGCTGCACAACAGGACACATAAGGTAATAGTAAACAGAGTCTACTTCGAAGAAAAGGGGGTTACTAGTGGGGCACCACAGGGTTCAGTACTTGGTCTAGTCCTTTTCAATGTCTTTATAAGTCACATTGCAGAGGGACTGAAAGGAAAAGTATGCCTCTTTGCAGATGACACAAAGATCTGCAACAGGGTTGATACACAAGTGGAGGGTGGAAAGGATCAGAAGGGACTTGGCAAGACTGGAGGAATGGTCAGAAGTATGGCAGCTTGGATTCAATGCAAGAAGTGCAAAGTAATGCACCTGGGAAACAAAAACACAAGGGAAGAGTACACAATGGGGGGAAGGTCTTAACAACAACAAAAATGGAAAGGGACCTGGGGGTAGTCATATTAGATGCCCAAAAGGTAAGCAAGCGATGTGAAAAGGCAGTAAGGATGTCTGGGGAGATACTGGGATATATAGAGAGAGGCATCACCAGTCAAAAACAAGAAGTTGTTATCCCTCTGTACAGACAGTTGGTGAGACCCTATCTGGAGTACTGTGTGCAATTCTGGAGACTCCATCTCTGCAAGGACATAGACAGGATGGAAGCAGTTCAGAGGAGGGCAACTAAAATGGTGCGGTGTCTGCAACAAAAGCCATATGAAGAAAGACTAAAGGAGCTTAATATATATACCCTTGAGGAAAGGAGGGAGAGGGGAGACATAATAGAAACTTTCAAGTACCTCCAGGAAATCAACAAAGTCCGAGAGGGTAGCATCCTTCAGAAAAAGAGATGTGCAAGAACAAGGGAACAATCTAAAGATGGGGGGGACAGCTCAGGGGCACTGTGAGGAAGTATATTTTCACAGAGAGGGTGATGGATGCATGGAACTGCCTTACTGAGGAGGTCATGGGGTCAAAAACAGTGGGGGAATTCAAGAATGCATGGGACAGACATAAGGCAATTCTGGTGGGGGTTAGGAAGAAGTAGGCTGTTGGTTAACTAGGATCTGCAGCTTATCCAGTAGTAGGGAAATGAGCAGACTGGGTGGGCCAAGCGGTCCTTATCTGCCATCAAAGTCTACGTTTCTACATGAAGTTTATCTACTGTTAGTGGTGTGGACACATCCTTAATTTGTTCACTCGATAATTTAGAGGTGTCCACCTATGATAAAAGCTGATCTGTTTCTTTATTGTTAGCCACTGCCTTTGTGGAATAGAGATTAATATAGAAATCTCTGAAGGCTTAATGCCCTTTGTTGTGTTTTCAGCTACTCCAAAGGTGTTTCTGTAACCAGAGATAACTGTTCTTTTCCTTTGTTTTTAAGCCTATGGGTTAGGGGCTTGCCAGGTTTTTTTCTGCCTTTCAGTATTTTTCTTTGGTTCTTTTTAAGACCTATTCTATCCAATAAGATTGTATTCTGGTAATGTAATGTTTAATTTGTGTTATTGTATATATCAGACTTTCATTTAAGGTATTCTGAGTTTTGTGAAGTTAAAGGAGTTCATCAAATTCTTTCTCTAATTATTTAAGAGTTTCACACTTCTCTTTTTTAGGTTTGTGCTATAGCTATCACCCTTCCCCTCACACAACACTTAAATATTTCCCATAATGTAGCTTTAAATACAGCAGGAGTATTATTTATACTAAATAATTCTGGCACTTCTTTTCTAAATTATTCTACAAATTGCAGTTCTGTGATAAGAGAAACAATAAATTTCCATCTTGGTGGGCCACATCTAGGAGGACCTAGAGGAAGTTCCATTCTTATTGCTGAATGATCTGAAGTTATACTATTAAGAATGTTGGCATTAACCTCTGATATGCAGATACTTCTTGGTACCAGGACATAATCTGTCCTTGTGTACAGGGCATGAGGAGCTGAGAAAACTTTATAGTACATGCTCTTAGGGCGGGTTGATCTCCATATGTCTATTAAACCCAAATCTCCACTTAGGCTATGAATCTGTTGTCTTGTTTTGGATTTACATTTTGAAGTATCTGTTTGACTTCTATCCAGAACTGAATCTACTGGAATATTAAAATCCCCTCTCAAAATAATGTCAGCATTTAGGTTCTTCCTGAACTCCATATGTAGATTTGCAAAGAACTGGGCAGTTTTCAGATGGAGAGTACACATTGCAAAGTATTATATCGCTACCATCTAGCCTACTATTTATTATGATCCATCTTCCTTCTGTGTCCTTAGTAGCATCCTGTACCATGACTATGCTATTTTTCCTAATTGGAATGGCAACACCCTGTTTCTTATTATTGAAACAACTATGAAAGACACCACCACCCAAGTCCTGTTGAGTTTATCTGCTTCTTCATCTTTCATGTGGATTTCTTGAAGAAAAGCAATGTCAGTTTAGAATTGTTTAAAAATTGGAATATTTTAGCTCTCTTAACTGGCAAACTTATACCAGTCACATTCCATAATACAAAATATACCCTTCTAGCCATAATATTGTGTAACAAACAATGTTATTTGAACATGTAACTGGAATGTACAAGACTGCAACCCCTCCAAACTGGATTTCCTTAAAATTAGCACATTTCATATAACTAAGCACATTGGGCTGGATATTCAAACTGTGCCATTCTGTGGCGCAAGCCCTTGCGCTGCACAAAATAGTTGCGCAGGGGTGTGGCCGGGGCGATATTCAATGGAGTTGCGTTATTGAGCAACTCCTTTGAATACCACCCCCCGGCCACAGCTACTGTGCATGGCATAGTGGAACTTGCACCACCGCAAGTGGTCAGAGTGGAGCATTCAAGATGCGGTGGCGCAAGTTCCATTGCACTATGTGCAAATTTCCGATATTCAAAAGGTGACATGCAAATGGGGCCATAATTCATGCAAGGTGCAGGGGAGGCCATTTGCATCTATTTATGGCCCCATTTGCATGTCATTAGCATGCCAGTGCACCGATCCCTGAGGACTTGCACCTGGCGCCCTGCTAGGCAGCAGCCATCGGGGACTGATGCCCCCTGCAGCCCGATCGCAGGCATAACTGTTGAAATCCCCCCACCCTCCGACTGGCCCAATCATGAGCATAAGTGAAAACATCCCCCCACCCCCTACTGGCCCGATCACGGGCATAAGTGAAAACATCCCCCACCCCCGACTAGCCCGATCACGGGCATAAGTGAAAAAAAAACACCCCCCACTAGCCGATCGTGGGCAGAAAAAGTTCAACCCCCAGAACATATCCCTGGTGGTCCAGTGGACAGGAAGCCTGATCGCGGGCATTAGAGTCCACCCCAGGTCCACCAACCCTGGTGATCTAGTGGCCCTCCACCCCACCACCCATGGAGCCCACCACCCGTTCCCCGTCAGCGGCGGGCAGCAGCATCCACCACCTGCCGCCCGCCGCCCACCAACTGACTGCTCGGTAGGGCTGCCGCCCATTGGTTCAGAGCAGAGCCAATGGGCGTGCAGCCCATACCATGCAAGGCAATCCAGATATGTGAATGAATGAATTCATTCACATATCTGAACTGCCTTATATGATATAGTTGCACGTCCATTGGCTCTTGCTCTGAACCAATGGGTGTGCAGCCCTACGGCGCACCAGTCGGTCGGCGGGCGGTGGGTGTGGGCAGAAAGTGGATGCTGCCTCTGCTGGCTGATGGGAGGCGCAAAGTGGTGAGGCTCCATGAGTGAGTGAGTGAAAGACCCAGTGGAATCACCGAGATGATGAACCTGAAGTATTCAATACCAGCGATCGGCTTTCATGAATCCGCGAACCTGAACTATATTCTTTGAGAGGGGGTTGAACTCTTTTCTGGCAGCGATTGGGCTGGTGAGGGGTGTTCACTTATGCCTGCGTTCGAGCTGGTCGAGATGAGGATGTTCACTTATGTCCTGTCGGGCCGGTCGAGGTGAGATATTTTCACTGTGCTGTGATCGGGCCAGTTGAAGTGAGATATTTCACTTATGCCCTCAATCCGGGCCAGTCAGGGGTGGGATGTTTTCACTTATGCCCACAATCGGGCCAGTCGGGGGAGGGGGTTTCTATTATGCCCATGATTGGGCTGCAGGGGCAGAGGAGTAAGTCGAGGGCCACCCACAGGTGGCAGCTGCTATGTTGTGCCCTGCAATGTGGCAGCTCACCTGTGGTGGGTGGCCCTCGACTTACTCCTTTTTTGGCTCAAAGTTGTGCAGGTGCAGGTTGGGGGTTGCGCCTGCACAACTCTGCATAGCCCGCTGAATATCGGGCTGTGCAGTTTATGCATGTTCCTCCCCCTCCGGTTGAGCATGCATTCATTAGCATTGCGCTGTTGCTCAGCTTGACTTGGGGGCGAAACTGCCTCCTGCTGAATATGGCAGAATGGCGCAATTTCGGACTTGCGCAGGCACAACCCTATTGCGCATGGCGCAACCCTTTTGAATATCCAGCTATAGTGTTTAAGACAGAGGCAGTAAGTACAATATACATACCTGTAAGGAAACAATGTGTATAGGTATATATGAAAATAGTCACAAAAAGAAATATTCCAAACTCTGTTCTGAAAGACCTTCCAATTAAACAAGAAGTTTTGAAATTGTTATAGTTTTCCAGCATTCTGAGTTCTAGATGTAAGTGATTAGCAATACTGACTATAACTAAATTAATATACCCCGACATCTACTAGCATCACTATATTAAACTAATCAGAGAACACAGAACTCAACATTATCTACCCCCTATAAAAAGAAAAATTTGACAGTGTTATATCCTACACAAGACTAAAGCCAAAAGGCTAGGAATACAGCGTTAAATTCCACTGATTCAAAACCACCCAGCATAACCACTTACAATACACTAAGGATATTCATGTGTAGTTATCCACTCTTTGTGAGTATTGAGCACTGAATACTCAGCAGATATTTAAAGTTCTACCCAAGGTAAACTGAAGTATACTGGGTGTCCTCAAATCTTTGAAGTTCAGTGCCCTTCAAGAACTTCATAACATTGTCAGTAGGTGACAACAAAGCATGCAAATTGACCTATGTCAGATTGTAAAGAGCCAGGGCAAACTGTTACTAAAAGCAAGCAATTGTGAGTGCCAAATGTTTGCTTCCTTGTATTTGTTGTGTAGTTGTTGAGTATAGAAAGCACAGGGGCCAAAAATTAATGTCAAGGGTTATAATTGTAACATTTTCTTCTATACCGTAGTTGTTGTTTTTGTTTGTTTTTAATATATGTCCCTTTTTGTGATTGTGAAATTGTATATTCATTCGTGCAGGTTCTTTTAGAAATGAGATAAATAGAATAGTGCAGATATTTCAAGGGTAATTTTCCATGCCACATCACTTCTGATGCAGTATGTGGTTCTGCTAGGCCATGACACACATGTCGACCATTGGGAGGGAAGGCTCTGCAGGCCATCAAAACGTGTCAGCTATGTGAGACAACACTGCACAATACCTTCCCAGGCTCAGAGCCATGGCATACAATAGTGCTGTCCCCCAGCCTCTTGCTAACCAGATGGCTCACTGATTTTGTCTCAGAACTCAGGTAAGAGGAACATAACCAGCTACCCGCTGCATCAACGACCGGCTCTGCCAACAACATTTCTTCATATTTATTTTTACATTTTGACCCCAACTTTTCAGCATAGTCCTTTTATGACCCCCCTTCCAAACATGACATTTATAAGATGCTACCTTAAACATAATTTTGCACCAGAAGTGCAAAAAAAACCCCCCCTTAGCCGGGATTTTAAAAATGACACCAGTCCCATTTATAAATTGGTGTGAAGAAACAGCAGTGTTGAATTCTATACCTATGGACAGCAATGGGTGGCAGTGGTAGTTCTGTGAGAAAGACAGAGTCTCCAGCTTTGTCCCCATCTCAGAACTACCACTGCTGTTCATTGCTGCCATGGTTAGTGCAACAGTGTGTTGCCAGTAGTGCAGGACTACCCCAGAGAATGATGCTGTAGTAATATCCCAGTAACAAAATAATAGGTGCTCACTCCAAGTGGTGCACTGCGCCAACAGTGGTCATTGTCTGCCAATACATAGTGCAGAGTGAAATTCTGGCAATATGCGTAGTTTCAAGGCCCTGCCTGCCCATGGCCAGTAGGAACCTGCATGCCCAGCCACGAGCCATCATCACTTCTTGGACTCAGAGACACCACTACTGGTCATTGGTGAACCAGGTGAAAACTACTGGTAAGTACGGTAAGTGGTCAGAAACCAGAATAAAAGTACCACAAGGCACAATCCTCACATTGTAAATTTATCCAGGTCACAGTTGTTGCCATAATCAAAGCCCACTAATGCAAAAATCACATGTAATTGTCATGGTGATTTGCATAGATATACCATGATGCTCTGCATTATGGGGTAATGAGTGATTTTTTTGTGAAAGAATATAAATAAATTGCCTTCCCCTTATGTCATCTGGCCTTTTGCCTTTGTAATATATTGTATGTTGTGCTCTGTTTTACTTGCCTGCTATTTACACTCTGTTTTCCTTTTACACCAGTGGCACGTTGGGCTATGACTTTTTAACCCCTGTACCTATATTTTTGGGCATTGTAATCTCCTATTTTTACCATTTTATCTACAGTAGTTGGCACTGCAGTACCTTCTCTCCCACATCCCCCTTTTCCCATATTATCCGTGGAAACAAGCTTTGGCTCAATGTGTCTTTCTCAGTCGCCAATTTGTAAAAGTCTAAATAAGCTGCTTAAATTTTCAGTGTCATGGTGCAAATCAGCAGAACGAAACAGTTGATATCTGTCTCTTCTTCTTACGTACAGAAGTTCATCGCCAGCATGGAACGGGTCATCTTTTTCCTTGTACTCATCGCAGCAGTGTGGTGTAATCCTACAGGTACTGACACTCCATGCATGTTCTCTTAGATAGTAGCTGGGAAGTAAAATTGTATAAGTGCAATGGTGGTTACTCATCACAGCAGGGTGTAACCCAGCAGGTACTGATACTCCACATATGTTGTTAGGTAGTAAAGTAGTATAAGTGCAATGGTGGTTACTCATCACAGCAAGGTGTAACCCAGCAGGCACTGATACTCCACATATGTTGTTAGCTATTAGGTAGTAAAGTAGTATAAGTGCAATGGTGGTTACTCATCACAGCAGGGTGTAACCCAGCAGGTACTGATACTCCACATATGTTGTCAGCTATTAGTTAGGTAGTAAAGTAGTATAAATGCAATGGTGGTTACTCATCACAGCAAGGTGTAACCCAGCAGGCACTGATACTCCACATATGTTGTTAGCTATTAGTTAGGTAGTAAAGTAGTATAAGTGCAATGGTGGTTACTCATCACAGCAAGGTGTAACCCAGCAGGCACTGATACTCCACATATGTTGTCAGCTATTAGTTAGGTAGTAAAGTAGTATAAGTGCAATGGTGGTTACTCATCACAGCAGGTGTAACCCAGCAGGTACTGATACTCCACATATGTTGTCAGCTATTAGTTAGGTAGTAAAGTAGTATAAGTGCAATGGTGGTTACTCATCACAGCAAGGTGTAACCCAGCAGGCACTGATACTCCACATATGTTGTTAACTATTAGTTAGGTAGTAAAGTAGTATAAGTGCAATGGTGGTTACTCATCAGAGCAAGGTGTAACCCAGCTGGTACTGATACTCCACATATGTTGTTAACTATTAGTTAGGTAGTAAAGTAGTATAAGTGCAATGGTGGTTACTCATCACAGCAAGGTGTAACCCAGCAGGTACTGATACTCCACATATGTTGTTAGCTAGTAGGTAGGTAGTAAAGTAATATAAGTGTAATTGTAGTTACTCATCACAGCAAGGTATAACTCAACAGGTACTGATACTCCACCTATGTTCTGTTAGATATTAGTTAGGTAGTAAAGTATTATAAGTACAATGGTAGTTACTCATAGCAACAAGGTGTAACCCAACAGGTACTGTCACTCCACGTATGTTCTGTTAGGTATTAGTTAGCTAGTAAAGTATTATAAGTACAATGGTAGTTACTCATAGCAGCAAGGTGTAACCCAACAGGTATTGATACTCCACATATGTTCCTTTAGATATTAGTTAGGTAGTAAAGTATTATAAGTAACATAGAACATAGAAACATAGAAGTTGACGGCAGATAAGGACCGCAAGGCCCATCTAGTCTGCCCATTTCTTTTTCTACCTTATAAATGTGCCATTGGCCTTTGCTCAAAGGTACAATGGTAAGAAACTTGTGGAAAGGGTCCAAAGAAGAGCAACCAAAAGAAGCCATCCATTTGGCTGAAGGATTTGAACATGTTCTTGATGGAATATAGATCATTAAGAGGAGAATTATGTGTGCTGTATACTGCAGCAAATATAAGATTGTGAATGGGTGCCCATACTCAACCATGCTATTCTGTTACTGAGTGGTTTCCATGACCAAGCGGACCTTGAGAGTGAAGTTTGAAAGGTACCTGTTGTCATGGAAACCACGAGGTAGCAGAATAGTGCAGTTGTGTATTTGGGCTCCCATACACTTTTCTTTAAAGTGTATGGTGCCCAAAAAAAAGAGTCTGCTTACTTTTTAACCACTTTTTGTCAGCCATGGTCACTGGAAACTGGCTGTTGTCTTCCATTTGGAGCACCATCCAGCTAGCACACATGACAAGTCAACTGCCCCCTATCCTATGAAAAGTGCTGGTGGGGGCATTGTGATGTCCTTACTAACGCAGAGAGAAAAGTCGATCTGCATTAGTGAACATGTCACTACTGCAGCAGAACAACTTTTTACAGTGTATGGATAGTGCAGTTGTTTAAGGCTCTGAGCTGCAAATCTGGTGACATCCAGCAGACCAGACCTAGGTTTGAATCCCACAGCTTCCACTTGCATACTGTGTGACCCTGAGCAAGTCACTTAACTTCCCTGTGCTCCCAGGTCACACTTGTAAAAAAGCTTTCAGCTTAGTGTGCTACTCCTGGTTAAACAACTAAAAAAAAAATTACACAACTGCATCATTCCACCATACACTATAGGACAGTTACACATGGGAAACTACTGGATTTACAATCAAGGGTTCTATTAGAAATACACATGGCTGGAAGTATAAGCTGAATGGTGAAGTAAATAAAATAGTAAAGAGAAATAGATGGTTTACACAGAGAGTAGAGTCACTATGGAATGCGCTTCCAGAAATTATAATGACAAGTATAAGTATGTAAGTTTTCAAAAAATCACTTGACCTATACATGGGTAAAAAAAAATATGAGTACATCCACTGAAACAGTGATGAGTTAGTAAAAGGTTCTCAGATCTCTTAACTGGTATGATATATATGAATCTATGAATCTACTCATCATGGCAGTGTGGTATAACCAAACAGGTACTGCCATTCCAAGTATGTTCTGTTAGATATTAGTTAGGTAGCAAAATAGTTTAAGTGCAATTGTAGTTAATCTTCATGGCAGTGTGGTGTATCCCAACAGGTACTGTCTTACCAAGTATGTTCTGTTAAATATTAGTTAGGTAGTAAAGTACTATAAGTACAATGGTAGTTACTCATCACTGCAGTGTGGTGTCACCCAGTATGAACTGTCACTCTACGTATATTCTATTAGATGTTAGTTAAGTAGTCAAGTAGTGTAAGTGCAATGGTAGTTACTCATCACAGCAATGTGGTGTAACTCATTAGGTAGTAACCCATAGAAACATAAATGGTAATGACAGATGAGGACTGTGTGGCCCACACGGTCTGCCCCTTTTCCCTACCTAACGCAATACCGCCAGCTCTAGTTGATCTGCAGCTTACCCTCTCTTCCCTATTACGAGAGTACTCTTATGTCTATCCTATGCATTTTTGAATTCCCCTACTATTTTTGCCCCCACCACCACTGTAGAGCGGCTGATGCAAGCATCCACTACTCTTTCTGTGAAAAAGTACTTCCTCGCATTAACCCTCGACCTACCCCTCTCTAGCCTCATATCATGCCCCCTTGTTCTTGTACACCTTGTTTTCTGAAAAATGCTACCCTCATGTATCTTGTGTATACCCTTGAGGAATTTGAATGTCTCTATCGTAGCCCTTCGAAGAGATCTGGGATCAGTTCAAGAGTATTAGAAACAAAGTCACTCAAGAAATAAGGAAATCAAAAGGGTTCTACTTTAAACAAAAAATAAATAATACCAAAGATCCTAAGCATTAGGTAGTCATAAAACATACGAAGAAAGGTTGCAAATATTAGGATTTTATAGCCTGCAACTAAGACGAATGAGAGGGTATATGTTATTTTTTTATGACATCATGAATGACCCCAGTTAATGACAGAACTAAATATAAACTACAAACGGATTTATTTGATGTAAGGAATTATCCTTTACAGGTTAAGCTTAGTAAATACAAATCAAATCAAATAAAATTATTTTTTACAGTAAGGTCATCAAATGTATGGAACAAATTATCTGACAATGCAATTATGAGCTCAAATAAGGAAAGCTTTAAGAGAAATTTGTATAACTATATGTCTATTGGGGGTAATATGGACTACTATATGATGTCTTAAAGAAGCTGTTTATGGGCTTCGGCCTTCCTTTGCTCCTGCAATCCAAGTGAATCCATTACTGGACATTAGTTAAGTCACAGAAAAACCACAGGATTAAAACAACTGAGATAAAGATTCTAGAAAATAGAATACCCATAAAACCAGAAAGAGCGACCAATATTTTAAATACATATTTTACTGAGCTTCCTGACTTGGGGGACTCAAATAAAAACAAATCGGCCTACATGGTAAATTGCCCTATAAATACTTGTAACTTGAAAGAACAGATGACAACACCTATGTGCAGCTTTAAAAAAATTCTAAAGAAGGAAGTGATTGAAGAAATAAGCAAACTCCAAGTAAACAAAGCCAGCGGACCCGTTGACATTGAAATTAGATTTATAAAGGATTCTGTTTTTGAAATTGTCGAGACCCTAACTGGTATTTTTAACTGGAGCCTAATCGACAAAGAGGGAGAAGGCTTAAGTCCCACAACTCACCAGCCAAATGTACAGTATAATTATCAATTATATCAAAAATCATGGAAAGGTTGGCTCATAGTCAATGTATGGACTATCTCAAAAAGTACAATAAATTGACCTGTCTTCAGTCAGGGTTTAGGAAGGATTTTTCAATGAGCACCGCGCTCACGGACCTAATAGATCTAGTAGTCACCCCACTCGGGGAGGTGAGGGTGATGGGCTCTCTGTAGTAGTAGTAGTAGTAGAAAAACAACTTTATTTATATAGGCAATGTTCTACCATAAGGCCCAAAGGCCCTGTTTTCATGGCATTCCTGTTAATTACATAATAAATTTCAGCACAAGATAATAAGTAAAAATACACAGTTATTTACAAGTTTATAACTTACAATAACAAAACAGTCAACATGGTACATATTATATACATTATTACAACCTCTAACCCCTTTTAGCAACTACAGACATGCAACTTAGGCGTGGCAAATTGTTAAATATATTAGTAGACAATGACAAGTCCCTCCACTGGCTGGGAAAACTATTCCAAGCCCTCACTGCTTGATACCTAAAAGACATTTCCCCATATCTATTTCTTACCATGGGAATCTTTAACCACAAGTTCTTATCCCTTAGAGAATAATTATGGCTTAGCCATTCATAGAAACATAGAATTTGACAGCAGATAAGGACCGCTTGGCCCACCCAGTCTGCCCTTTTCCCTACCTAACAGATAAGCTGCAGATCCTAGTTAACCAGCAGCCTACTTCCTCCTACCCTCACTCCTTAGAATTGCCCTATGACTGGCTCATGCATTCTTGAATTCCACCACTGTTTTTGACTCCACAACCTCCTCAGGAAGGCTGTTCCACGCATCCACAACCCTCTCCATGAAAAAATACTTCCTCACATTAGCTCTGAGCTGACCCCCCTCTATCTTCAAATTGTGCCCCCTTGTTCCTGCTTGCCTCTTTTTCTGAAAGATGCTACCCTCTTGGACTTTGTTGATTACCTTGAGGTACTTGGAAGTTTCAATCATGTCCCTTCTCTCCCTCCTTTCCGTGAGGCTATTAAGCAATAAGGCATGACCAGGGGTTAGATTAACAGTCTATTAATCACCCCCTAGGGGTGTAATGTGGCACGAGGCACAGCCGAGTGCCATATTGCCCCTAGGGGGTGATTAACTGACTGTTAATCTAACTCCTGGGAGTGCCTTATTGCTATTATAAAAATGGTTCCTAAAGAAATGTGTTAAAAGTATACTTTTTGAATGTTTTCCTCATTTAGAGGGAGATTTTTAATAAAATAGTTCTTCCACCAACAGTTTAAGAATGCTGGTTCAAAATCAGAATGCATCATTCCACACATTCAGCAGTGCTAGAGGATGGAATGCTGACAGGAAGAATCCATGTGCCATGGTGATCAGGCTGTACATGACAGTATAACATGGATTAATGTAAGGCTGTTGGAATCCTAACAGCCAATCAGATTGCAGCATTTCTGAGAGCCTTTTTATAATACATATTAAGCTCCTTAAGTCTCTCTTCATATGTCTTCCGGTGCAGACCCTGCACCATTTTAGTTGCCCTCCTCTAGACTGCTTCCATCCTGTCTATGTCTTTGCAGAGATTGGTTCTCCAGAACTGCATGCAGTACTCCAGATGGAGTCTCACCAGCTGTCTGTACAGAGGGATATCAACTTCTTATTTTCTACTGATGAAGCCTGTCCCTATGCATCCCAGTATCCCCCAGCCCTCCTTACTGCCCTCTCATATTGCTTGCCCACCTTTAGGTCATCTGATATGACTACCCCAGGTCTCTTTCCATTTTTGTTGTTGTTAGTGTCTCACTCCCGATTGAGTACGCTTCCCCTGGGTTTTTGTTTCCCAGGTGCATTATTTTGCACTTCTTAGCATTGAATCTAAGCTGCCATATATTTGACCATTCCTCCAACCTTGCCAAGTCCCTTCTCATCCTTTCCACCCCACCTTGCGTATTAACTCTGCTGCAGATCTTTGTGTTGTCTGCAAAGAGACATACTTCTCCTTCCAGTCCCTCTATAATGTCACTTATAAAGACATTAAAGAGGACCAGTTCTAGTACTGAACCCTGCTGTACCCCACTAGTAACCCCCCTTTCTTCAGAGTGCACTCCGTTTACTATTACCCTCTGTGTCCTGTTCTCCAGCCAATTCTTTACCCAGGCTACCATCTTGGGGCCCACTCCCAGGCAGTCCAACTTGTATATTAATCTTTTGTGTGGGACTGTGTCAGATGCCTTGCTAAAGTCTAGGTAGGCTATGTCCACAGCCCCTCCCTGATTCAATTGAATTAATTAATCTACAGGGCTCTCCGGACCTCAAACTGCAAAAAAGTAGAGTGGCCCATTTATATTCTCTTTAATGTTGAAGAGGGCTCAAGGCTAGTTCACAATAAAGTGCACAATGGTAACCATCACAGCAACACTTAAGGACACTTCTAGCAGTCTTATGGTAGAGCACATCCAGTCTACCTAGTTGTTTTTGTTGTACTATTATCAAAAATGTGGCTACCATAGTCCAAGAGAGGGACTAATAATTGGTTAGCCTTTAATGTTCGATCATTCCTGGTTAAACATTGGTATAGCCGTCTCATAGCTCCCAGCTTACTTCCCATTTTTTTTACTAAGGAGTCAGTGTAGGTCTCAAAACTTAAGTGTTGGTCGCGTTCCACACTCAGGGATCTGTAGCTCGACATCTGAGTTAGAGTCCCACCATTTCTAGTCCTAATCTCAAGTGTGGGTTGTAAATTTGTTTTACTTCTCATATCCGAGCTGAAGAACACAAGTTGTGTCTTCCTCAAGCTCATGAGTGACACCCCAGATTCAACCCACTGCTCCAGCCTTTTAAAGACCACCTGGAGTTTAGACTCCATTTCTTTGGGGTCATATCCCTCTGCAACTATTACAGCGTTGTTGGTGTAAAGTGTTATTTGGGAACAGAGGATGAATCTAGGGAGACTATTCATGTAGACTAAAAACATCAGCGGCCCCAATATAGACCCTTGAGTCGCCCCTGGTTATGAGGGCTAAGCTAGAGTTTAATTTTCCTATAGATACCAGCCGGGAATGATTTTCTAAGTATGCTCTAAATCATACTAAGGGTTCATCATTTACTCCAATTGCTTTCAAGCAGACCAAAAGTCTGCTGTGTTCCATTAAATCAAAAGCTTTGGACAGGTCCATGAAGACCATGCCCATGGGCCGCCCCTCTCGTAGGAGACTTTAGATTTAAAATGATCAAGCCAAGGGAAGTATTAGTAGAAATAAACAAATTTAAAAATAACAAAGCTTGTGGTCTGGATAATATAGAAGTCTGTTTCCTGAAGAATTCAGCTTTGGAGATTTCAAAACCCTTGGCACATTTGTTTAACATGAGTTTAACTCAAGGTATTTTTTCCAGCATGTGGAAAAGGGCTAGAGTCATCCCAATTTTTAAGGGTGAAGACTCCTGTAACCCTTCAAACTACAGGCCCATTGCTCTGTTACCTATTATGTCCAAACTTTTGGAATGTTTATTCCATGCACAATTAATGGGATACTTAGAGCATTATAAAAGATTAACCATTCAAAATATGGGTTTAGAAAGGGCAAGTCCATGGAGCCCGAGCTAATGGACTTTTTTGACAAATTGTTTACCTCCCTGGGAGAGGGGAAGTACATGGGCACCATCCTAGCCAAGGTCAAGGAGATCTTCCTCTGATGGAAATAACCACTCAGGAAAGGGCAGTGGAGCTTTTAAATCATTACTTCATCATCATTCTTCTAACTTGGAGAACACTGCGAACATATTCTAGACCCAAAACTCTAATGGATCATTAGAGTATTGGGCCTCCAATAGGTTTGTAGTGTTCCCTGAGCTAGAAGAATCTAATCTCACAGCTAAATCAGGTACTGATGAAGTAATGATTTAAAAGCTCCACCACCCTTTCCTGAGTGGCTAATTTACCATTTTCCATCAGGGGAAGATATCGTTGACCTTGGCTAGAATTTATTAAACTCTTCATTAGCTTCCAGTAATATCTTGGCTTTGTTGTATTCTTAATATTTTGTCTATAATAGAGCCCCTTTGTTCTCCTACTCTCTTGCTTAACCTTATTTCTCACTTCTTTAAACTTATCCCAGAGGTTTTAGTCCAATGTTCTGTTAGCATTTTTCCAGAGCTTATCTTTTTTATTCAGTAATGATTTTATTGAAGGCGTTGTGGCTTAATTTTAATTCTCATTAAAGGAGCACTTACATTACAAGCCCCAAGAAAAGATTTAGAGAAATCTTCCACTGCTAGTTCTGTATCAGGTATAAGAACATTTCTGTCCAAGTGTAAGGCTTGGATTTTTTTCCAGCAGGACCAAGGGGCTATATTTTTTGTAACATCTTTTTAAAACATAAAAAGAGCTTTTCCATATGCCAGAGTCTGCAGCCACCCTCACCTCACAAGTAATAATGTTATGGTCTCCCAAATTAGGAGGATCTACCCCTTTATTCACTAAAGTCAGGCCTAGAGTTAAAAAAATTAGATCAAGTATATTTCCTGGACTTAGTAAGGTCCCCTTTCTGGTGGGAGAATCAATTATTTGGTCCAGGTATAGTGGCTGGATAAGTTCCTCTAACTCCGATACCCATGGACCCCCCAAGCTGCATTGAAGTCTCTGATCAGGATTAGGTTCCTATGTTGTGCATGTGTTAAGATTTCCTGAACGAAGAATTCAAATAATGCTATCTTCACCATGGGAGAGAATAGCTGGCTCCAATAACCAGGTCTGAATTCTGGATATGGACTAATATACTTTCAATCCATTGTAATATACTAAAAAATAACAATTTCAAGGGACCCAGGGAATCCTTAATGCATACTAAAATACCATCACCTCGGAAAGGTCTATATTGCCTATAGCTGTAAAATTCATTGAGTTCAATTTCCTTTGAATCAACTGCCTTAGTTAGCCGCATTTCAGTGAAGACTATAACATCATAGTCTGGGTCCAGGTTTTAAACTGATCCATTTTTGCTTTTTACTAAACTCCTTGCTTTCTCATGTACTAGTTTAATTAATTGATCACCAGGGCCTGGATTTAGTTCTATGTCCCCATATAAGATCAATGAATACCACAAGACTGTATTCTGGTGATTTAACTTGAGGCAATGTGTTTTTGTAAAACTACAACTCAAAGCTTCTCTAAGTTTGGAAAATACATTTCTTCTCTTTTTGTGGACCTCCACATTCATATTTCTGTTTTCTCCACTAGTCCCTTTTAATTGCATTCACAGTGAGAGTGGGCCTTGGTCCATTGGTGTGTTAAGGTGTAAAATTGTAAAAACACACACCAGAAAGCCCAGGACACCACTCAACACTGACTTCATGTTGACTAATTTCTATCTGACCTCATTAAGTAAAAGATAAAAATTATCCCTGAGCTGGAGAGTTTTTTTTATCTATATTTATAAAACTAGAGAACAAACAGCTGTAGAGATTTCCTAGTAAGCTAAGAAGCTGTTAATGACCTGCTAAACCCACAAAATACAATCAGCTATAAGTACTAAGTCATTGTATTTTATAGCAACGAGCAAAACACTAGAGGATTTCTCTAGTTCAAATTTCCCTTGTGGCAGTGAATTTAAGCAAACAAATTTAAGTGTCCATTGACTTAGCAAAGCATTTGACCTTGTAAACCACAGGATTTTATTAAATAGGCTAAAAAACATAGTAATAACCAATGAGCATTGTCAATGGTTCCAGTCATACCTAACAGATAGATCACAGATGGTCACAACAGGAGGGAATAATTCTAACATTTCTCCTGTTATACAAGGCGTCCTACAGGGGTCTATTTTAGGACCATTATTATTTTTAATTTATATAAATGATCTACCAAATCACTTGAAACTGACATGTTTAAGACTGTGCCGATGACATTGTGTTGGTATTGGAGGGCATATACACCAGAGAAGTAGAAAACAAGCTACAAACTAATTTTAACATACTAAAAAACTGGTTTACTACTTCAAAATTAATGTTAAACTCCAAAAGAACACAGTTGATGCTGTTTAGCTCAGTAACAACAAGAAATATGGGAGAGAAAACAGGACAGAAATAAAAACAATTAAATGGGACTACATTAACCCAAGTTTCCACATACAAATATTTGGGCGCAATTATAGATTATCAACTCTTTTTTGAACATCACATTAATAGCCTGGTAAGAAACGTGAACTCTAGGACGGGGCGCTGAAAAGAGTATCAAATTTATGACAAAGGAAGCTAGATTAACTGTGGCAAACCAGCTAATTCTCCCTATAATAGACCATAGAAGCCATATTTACACTTATACAAGTAAACATGCACTACATATTTATTTATTGATTGATTGGAATTACAAAATATCTTTCAGCTAAGAGATATTTTACAAAGGTCCCGCATCACATTGGAAACAGTACAAACATTATAGAAATATATAAAGTGAGTTATCCAAATGAAATGACAAAGAACATTGACTGCCAATGTGTGGGCATCATTAGATCTGAGAGAGTGGGTTGGGAGGATGAAGTAGAGAGAGAGGATGAGAGACAGGAGGGAAGCACTCTGAACCAGAATTTGGAGGTTAGTTTGGCACAGTGTGAGATGTGTCTGTGAGATAATGGAAGGAAGGTTAAAGAGTGATAGAGTTCACAGTGGTGGGAGTGAGAAGGGGAGTCAAGAGCAAAGCAGCAAAAGGAGTTAAAGAGAGTGTCCAACTTGGTCAGGGAAGATTTGGGAGCAGCACCATAGACTATGTCACAGTAGTCAAAGATGGGGAGTATCATCTTCTGGACAATTTCGCTCCTTGCAGTCAGTGGGATGCAACTGTGATTTATGTACAGAGCACCAAGCTTGGGGTGCAGTTTCTTCAGGATAGCATTCATATGCAAAGAGAAGTTTAGGTGCTGGTCCAGCCAAACCCCCAGATATCTAAATGAGGAGGTGTCCTCCAGGATGGTCCCACCAAGGGTGTGAAAGGTGGGTAGGGCCTGGAGCCTAGAGAGTCTCTGCCTGGTGCCAAAGGTCATGGAGACTGTCTTCTTGGTGTTTAGAAAAACCTGGTGAGAAGCAAACCAGAGCTGAACTTGGTTGAAGTCATGCTGTAAGCTGGTTTCCACAGCAGCAGGGTTTTTGGCGGAACTGTATAAAACAGTATCATCAGCGTACATGTGGATAGATGAGGATGAGCAGGATGTAGAAAGATCATTAAGGAAAATGGAGAAGAGTAGGGGATCAAGCACTGACCCCTGAGGGACAGCAGTGTTGCTGGGAAGTGGAGGGGAGATGAAATCAAGGATTCTCACTGATTGGGTCCTACCAATGAGGTAGGATTTGAACCAGTTGGTGGATGATGGAGCAAGGCCAGCTGAGAAGAGGGAATCAATAAGCAGGGGATGGGAAACGGTGTCAAAAGCTTTGGCTAGGTCGACAAAGATGGCCAAGGTGATTAGGCCATCGTCCATCCCTGAAAGGATGGAGTCAGTAAGCATGAGGAGGGAGGTGGTTGTTGAGTGGTTCTTCCAAAAATCAGATTGGAAGAGGGTGAAGAAGGAGAAATTGGAGAGGAAGGGTGACAATTGAGAGAGAACTAAATGTTCTTGAAGTTTGTCAAGGGTAGGAAGTAGGGAAATTGGGCGATAGTTGCCAGGAGTGGATGTGTCACCACCCTTGGGGAGAAGAAGGACTACAGCATGTTTCCAGGATGAGGGTACATGGGCAGAAATAAAGGAGAGGTTAAGGATTAGTGAGATAGGATAAGCAATTTCAGGAGCAGAAAGGTAGAGAAGTTTAGGATCAATCTCATCTGGTGAGGAGTCTTTAGAAGGGTTGAGGAATAGGAGAGCACTAAGAGCTTTGTCAGAGGAGATAGTAGAAAAGGAAAAAGGGGATGTGGTAGGCACTGGCTGAGGCAAAGGGCTGAAGTAGTATGTGGCAAGGGGGTTAGGGAATTTAGAAGAGATGTGGTGCATGAGGTGTAGTAGGCATTAAATTAATTGATCACAGAGCCAGGGTCAGAAACTAGGGAGCTATTTATTTTGAGAACTGGAAGAGGAGGGAGAGGGGGAAAAGAGAATAAGGCACAAACTAACCCCCCCCCCAGAATTTAGATGGAGAGTTAATGTTAGTCAGGAATGAGGAGTTGAAATAATTGGACTTAGCCAGTCTGGTAGCTCTAGTACATGAATTGCATAGCATTCTGTACTTGGCATAGTCGTTTGGATGTTTAGTAGATTTGTGTTTTCTCCAGGCCCGGTCACACTCCCTGAAGCAGGCCAGTAGTTCAGGGGTGATCCAGGGGAGGTGAAGCCCACAGATTCTAGTCCTTCTGAAAGGAGCAAAGGCATTCCAGGTGGCAATGAATTTATCCTTAAAACAGTCAAGGGCTTGGTCGACAGAAATGGCAGTGGGGAGCAGGGCTCAGTCGGTGGAAGCAAGTGCAGAGATTAGTGGGGTAAGGTCTAAGGATTTAAAGGACTGGAGTTGTATGATTTTAGGGGGAGGTTTGGGGCGATGGACCTTATGTACAATGAAAATGAGGTTGTGATCATTAAAGGCATCAGGGAGGAGACCAGATTTAATGATGTGGTGCGGGTGGGTAGTGAGTGCCCAGTCAAACAGGGTGTGGTTTTGTGTTTTGGGATTAGGGAATGTGGGCTCAAGTATACGTTCAGTGAGGTTTACAGCAGTGACATCATTGCATAGCTTGTTTAACTTGGGAGACAACCAATTTAGATTCACATCACCCAATATGAACAGCTCACCAGATTGTGAAAGGAAGTGATTTTGGCTAAGAGTTCAGTTGTGACCAAGGGTTGAATGCTTGGGCGGCAATAGATGCCAGTCACAAAGATTGGGATTGAGAAAAGAAGGGCAATGCGGGTGACAAGGGCTTCATAGGTAGCTGGGATGGAGGTGGATAGGATGGTAGTAAACTACAGTGAGGACAGGATATACATGGCCATTCCCCCTCCATGATCTGATCAATCTTGTCTGGAGAGGGAATACCCAGGGATAGCAATGGAACTGTCAGAGATGCTTTTTTTTGAGCCATGTCTTCATAGTAATTAGGATGTCAGGGGTGTGTGAAATCATAAGAGTTTGTGGGAGGTCAATTTTAGGTAGCGGGCTGCAGATGTTCAGGTAGAGGAGCTTCAACCCGTTAGGAAGGGTTGTAGTGGAAGTGGGGTTTGGAGAAATGTTGTTTGGGTAAGGAGCCAGGGTAGGAGAAGAAACAGGGCCATGGCTGGGATGGCTATTCCCTGATGAAAGAAGGAGGAGGGCAAGGATGAAACAGTGAAGTTTAGGACTTTTGTAATTAGAGTAGGAAATACGGGGGGAGGGAAGAGGGATGGAGGGGTAGAGAGAGAGAAGGAGATAAGGAAACAAAGAAAGGCAAAGTGAGTAGGAAGGGAAAACAGAGAGGCTGGGGGATAGTAGAGAAAGTGGGGTCTGTTTACAAGAGGAGCTGTGGGGGTGATTGACAGGGTGAAGGAGGTATCTGGAAGGTAAGCAGAGAGAGACATGGCAATAGGTGTAGAGGGGGAGACTGGGATAAGGGTATGAACCAGGACGGGTTTGAGTAGGAGGGAGATAGAAACCATTCTGGGTAGGGTAGTAGAGGCTTTGTACAGACTTACAGATTCAGATCACATCACTGAATGTTAGGACATGGATAATTTGCTTTAGGTATGAATGACCCAGGACTAGAAGTGTTAGGGGAGAGCAGTGGGAAGAGGATTGCAACCTACACATCTTGTTGTCCTCTAGTGGCTTTACAGTATAATATGCAAATGGAAACATATACATTTTTACAATGTAGTTTCCTAGACTGTGCCTGCTGATTGCTATATATTTAGCCTGGATAGTTCCCAGAAGAAATGGCATCTTATTTTTAGGTGTCAGAGTACTAGCAGTAGGATGCTGGAATGTGTCATACATAGGTAGGAGCTGTGTGTGGAAAATAACGCCCAGTGGCCATACACCTCAGGTACACACATGCAGATCCATTGTCCCGGTGCTGTTGCACTGCTCAGTGCAGGTGAAAGACAATGCTGTACTCACTCACACAGGTCCCGGAACAAGCATGTTACAGCAAACCTCCTATTTGTTTGTACAATCAGGAAAACGTGAACACACTAGCCATAGCCTGGAGTGTACACCACAAATGGCATTGCAGCATTCCATACCCCATGGTACCCAGGATACCTCAGCAGTCCAGAGGGTGGCATGTTACACAGGGGAATGGGGAAAGTGTATGATGCAGAAAGATACAGCATCAACAAGGCATGCATTGGAGGTATGTCAGTTCCCTCTTATGGTTTGCCAGGGACAAACTCATGGCTGCATACATTGGTGGGTCTGCAGTTTGTGCAGTGCCCCAATGTATGGTACAGTCACTTGGGTCATTCGGGAGTGCTGGTCCCCGGCCTGCATCCAGTGCAATTGGCAGCTGGCCATGGCAGGATGTGGAGGGCAGTGCCAGTCTCCACAACAGGTCAGATATGGGGGAGCAGGGTTGTCTATGTACCAAGGTGGTGGGTGGGGGTCCTCTATGCTCTGGATATGGACCTTGGTATCATCTGGTGAGACTGTGTCCGGGGGGCCCTACACTATGGAGGTCTTTGGGGACTGGAGCTGGATCGATTGTGAATGGGAGGGGGTATCTCTAGTCCACCAGGGCTGCCAGGCTGCTGTGCACCTGGGTGCACTTCCGCAGCCATCCTGTGGGTGGCTGGCCGGGTTAGGCCAACTATTGATGGCCTAACTGTGGGCTGTGCTTCTCTGGGCTGGAAGGGGTACATTCCCACTGAGTATGCCGCAGCATGGCATATGCATGGGAATGCACCACCATCTTGCACGGCATACTATTTGTGTGCACCCTGGCCCATTCCCTTGTGGCAGGCACATCCCGCACATTTGAATATCATGCTGCAGCGCATTGTTGGAGTTGTGCGGCACATCTCCCTTTTCTGCCAGGATGCGCTGCGCATCTCATTTGAATATGGGGGCCCTGGACTAGGCTACCCTGAAGAAATACATTATCAAAATGGGAAATATCATGACCCTACTGAAAACAAGATATTGCATTAATCTGGGACAGCCTGAGTAAATACAACACAAAAATGTGTAAATGAAGATCCCTATGACAATGAGATGTAGCATCTCCCCCCCTGTGCTACCCAGGATACAAAATATAGGATAAGAAATATTTAAAGGAGATCTACTCTAAACTGAACTTCCCTGTAGTGTATGGTGGAATGCTGTTATGCATGGAATTCCATTCCTGGAATATGCTTGTTATGCTGCAGTGGTGACATCAATATGTTCTGCTGCAGTGGTGATGTCACTATTGCAGCAGAACAACTTAGAATGCTGCCATATACTTGATTTCCCCAGTCCAATTAAGCTGGAAGTTATTGATTTTTAAACTTGAACTTGCAGAAACACCTGCAGCACACTGTCAGTAATTTGAGTCTACCACCAACCCTCAAGTGCCCCCCCAACTTCCAGTTCACCGAAACAAAGTGCAGTGTCCGAAATAGGCATTGTTGCCCATACACTAAATAGAATAGCGGATGGGCAACTCTATGCACAACCAGTGTGTTGTACCACCTCGGGAACTGACTCCCATGGACCTCTCAAGCTTCGTTCTCGAAGTCACAGTGAAACAGTACCCCTCAGTGGCACAACACATTGGTTGTGCATGGTTGCCCTTCCATTATCCTATATGGGGTCAGTGACATAAACAAACAGTTCCTTTATTATAACAATCACACAGGAGTGTGGTATGCATATTTTCTGGAACACATACAAACAGAAGTGAGAAAGAATAAGTGCCTCAGCTGGGACTTCAATCAATCAATCAATCAATCAATCAAATCTTTATTTATTCAGGCGAACATCATTGAGCAAGGCTCATTTACAAGATGGACCTGATAAGGTCAAGGTTCAATAGTTGATACACAACAGATACATTATACACTTTATAAGACAGTTATACATACAGAGGAAAATAACATTTATAACACAATGATGTACAGTGAATTCACATGATAAAACTCGGTTACAGGAAGGTTAAGCTAATATCTACAGTATGTACAGTACATACATATCCCAATGGGGGCCATGACAGACACACAACATAATGAATACTAGGATGGGGAAGGTATTATTGGGTGCCATAAGATGGGGGCGCCTGTCTGGAAGGAATATGCCATATATGGTTTGGAAGTGAGATTTGTGATACGACAATTCTAGCTGTAGCGGCAGCAACTGCATTTCTCTGTGAAGAAGATTGTACAATGCTGTTTAAAGGATGCAAATGGAATGATAATGGACAGTTTTAGGGAATTTTGTAGGGTGTTCCATGTTATAGCTGGAGAATAGCTGATTGCTGCCCTCCCTATGCTGGTGTTGAATTTGGGCAATTTGAGCAGGATGATGTTGTTGCTTCTTAGGGCATAGGAGCTAGAAGTGGTCAGGGTGAAGCAGTCCAGGATATAGTTTGGAAGTTTTTTTGATAAAGCTCTGTAAATCCATAGTGCTGCATTTCTGCTCCTTTTGATGTGAAGGGAACCCCATCCAACTGTATCATAAAGAGAGCAATGATGGGTATTATATGGCAGATCTGTAATGAACCTTATTGCTCTATGATATAAGGTATCCAACTTGTGAAGGTAGGAGATGGGGCAGTGACTATAAAGGAAGTCTGCATAGTCAACAACTGATAGAAAAATGGCCTGGACTAACCTCATCTTTGAGTCTCTGTTAAGGAAGGGTTTTAATCTATAGAGAAGGCCAAGCCTTTGGCGAAGCTTTTTTAACAGTTCTTCTAGATGATGAGTGAAGTCGAGTCTGCTGTCAATCCACACACCTAGGTATTTGAAGTTTTCAACATACTCCAGATTTTCTCCAAGTATAGTGCATAGCTGGGGTAGAGTGATTGAAGAGGATGTGCTGGTGGAGTTTTGATTTGTGAACATCATTGCTTTAGTTTTCTTTGCATTTAACAGAAGCTTTTTCTTGAGTAGCTGATGTTGTAACAGGGAGAATTCTGTTTGTAGGATTTCACAAACAACTGCAGGCGAAGGGTTGCTGACATACAGAACAGTGTCATCAGCAAAGAGGTGTACTGAGGAATTGGAAAGGGTTGAATCAATGTTATTTATATAAATGGCAAAAAGGATAGGACCCAGAATAGAACCTTGGGGGACTCCTCTTGACAGTGGTTTTAATGGGGATAGGTCACCTTCAGCTTTTACCTGCTGTGACCTACCGGTGAGGTAGCATCTGAACCACTTAAGGGAGGGTGGATCTAGGCCAAGGGAGTGCAGGGATGAGAGTAGCAGCTCATGGTCCACAGTATTGAATGCTTTGCTCAGGTCCAGGAATACTGCACAGACATTATTATTTTTATCCAATTCGGTTTGCCAGTCATTTGTGACCTTGGCTAATGCAGTGATAGTGCTATGCTTGGCCCTGAATCCAGATTGAGCTGGATTTAAGAGGTTAGCATTGTCAAGCTATTCCCTTAGCTGATTACTCACTAATTTCTCCAGCATCTTGGACAGCACTGGTAGAATGGAAATGGGCCTGTAATTATTAAGATCCATAGGGTCCCCTGATTTTAGAAGGGGAACCACTTGGGCTGTCTTCCACAGTGTGGGAATAGAGCCAGAGTTTAGGGAAAGGTTAAAGAGGTGTGTTAGGGGGAATGCAAGTACATGGCACGCAATCTTTAGAAAGAAGGGGTCCAAAGAGCCTGCTCCTGAACTTTTTTAGGTATCCAGGTGCCATAATAGATCCTCAACTTGTTTCAACAGTATAGGTTTGAAGCTAAAGGAACAGTCAACTCTTTGATCACCAGTGTAATGGGATCTTAATTGTTACCTCAGCAGGTTAGCTAGAGAGGTATCAAAGGCAAGGCCAGCCATTGTGAAGTGGTTATTGAATGCATCCAGGATTTCCATTTTGCCAGTGATAGGGCCATAACTGTTGTGTAGTTGAGTTGGAAGGGGGTTGTTAGCATCCTGCCCCACCATACCCTTGATGGTGCCCCAAAACCTAGCAGGATTATGGTAAGAGGAGTCGAGCTCGGCCAGGTAGAAGGCAACCTTTGCATCCCTAACTTTTTTGGTGCACCTATTCCTGGCTTTCCTAAAAATCATCCAGTCATTTGCATTCTTAGTTTTTCTTGCCATTTTCCAGAATTTGTCTCTCTCCAGCAGTGCAGCTTTGAGGTCAGCTGAAAACCAATGACAGGATTTGGTTTTTTTACGGATACTAGAGATTGGGGCATGGGTGTTAAGGGCATTTATTATAATGCTATTTAGCACCTGCTGAGCTTTTTCTACAGAATGTGCAAGATAAAACTCTTGCCAGTGTGGAGAGTAAGCTAGATCATGCAAATATCCTTCAATATTGATGTTTTTCTTGGATCTCCTCATGAGGAATTTTGCAGGGCTTGTTGTTATGCTGGTGGATCTTACCCCTGCGATGGGGCAGTGATCACTTATATCACAGAGAAGCACTCCAGCGTGTGTGAATAGATGTGGTTTACTCATTAGCATGATATCAAGTAGTGTGCTGTTATTACTATTCCTTACATTAATGCTTGTTGGTTCATTAATTAGCTTTGTGAACCCATATGTGTCACAGAATAATACCAGAGGTGTAGCTGCCTGGGTGAGCCAGTTGAAATTCAGGTCACCTAGAATAATGACTCCTTCAGTGCTGGGCTTGACCAGGTTCCCCAGGTGGGATAAGAGCTTGTGTTCAGCAGAGGGGGGTCTGTAGCATCCAATTAGTTGCAAAGCAGCTTCAAGGGACTTGAACCAGACCACCTGGAATACCGTTCCGATTGCGCTAACCAGCTGTGCCACTAAGACAACTGGAACCTGGGCTGTCCCCAACACACGACTCTTTCTCAAATGCACAACCCAATGGTAACACAAATATTTACTTGTAGCAATCACACAGGAATGTGGTGTGCATATTTTTTGGAACACACGCAAACAGAGGTGAGAAAAAATAAGTACCTCAGCTGGAAATTGAATCCAGGCTGCCCGGAGTACCGTTCTGACCGTGCTAACCAGCTGCACCACTCAGACAACTGGAACCTGGGCCATCCTCAAGTATATTATTCTTTCTCAAATGCAGAACCCAACAGCAACATAAATATTTACTTGTAATAATCACACAGGAGTGTGGTGTGCATATTTCATGGAACACATTCAAACAAGGGTGAGAAAGAAGTAAGTGCCTCAGCTGGGGCTTGAACCCAGGCCACCTGGAATACCGTTCTGATTGTGCTAACCAGCTGTGCCACTGAGACAACTGGAACCTAGGCCGTCCCTGAGCCCCTTACTCTTTCTCAAATGGACAACCCAATGGCAATACAAATATTTACTTGTAACACCCACACAGTATATCACAGTGGTTTTAGGTTATGAGCTGCAGACCTGGAGACCAGAGTTTGAATCCTACAGCCCCCACTTGCATACTGTGTGACCCTGAGCAAGTCACTTAACTTCCCTGTGCTCCCAGGTTGCACCTGGAAACAAGCTTTCAGCTTAGTGTGCCACTCCTGGTTAAACAATTGGAAAAAAAAACAGGAGTATGGTGTGCATATCTATGGAGCACTTATAAACAGAGGTGAGAAAGAATAAATACCTCAGCTAGGACTGGAACCCAGGCCTCCTGGCAATATTGTGGTCATGAGCATGGTGCATAGTGCGCATGTGTGTGTACAAAATATAGGATAAGAAATATTTAAAGGAAATTTACTCTAAATTGAACTTCACTGTGTTCACTGACATAAACAGTTTCTTTGTAACATATTAGAATGTAATATTTATTTTGAATGTTGTGGCCATGAGGACAGTGTGTACAGAGTGAGTGTGTGTGTGTGTGTGTGTGTGTGTGTGTATGTGTGTTTGCTGTAGCTCAATATATTTTTCTCCCAAAAAGCTAAATGTCTGCTGTTTGCTACATACAGTATTTAGCCTGGGCAGTTCACTGAAGGCCTGGCATATGTCAGAGACAGTGGTCATCAGACAGTGGGTCCAATTTCAAGATGCATTACGTATGGCACAAGGTGACTTATGCCAAACCCCATGGTGTAACTCGTAACTTGCGCCATGCATTACACAAGTCACGATTCCAAGTCACGACCTATGCCATGCTGTATGTGGGTTGCAATAAATGTGGGTTATACCACCCACCACACCCTCAACCCACAGCGGCATGGTGCAGGGGGGGGTTACAGCAGCAACTGCGCCTTATTCCAAAAGGGCAGCTGCCATAACCCACTTATGCTATTCTAAAAGCGGTAATGGCGCAGCAGTTAGACCAGCAAGGAGATGGTCTAAGGGGCATCCATCCACACCAGTTGATGGATGCCTACTCTGAAGCACTGTGACATGCATATTGCCCATCTCCCCGTACCCCCAACACAATCATGCCCCCCAACCCCGATGTCACAGACCGCAGGGGTCCATTTCTGAAAGTGCCCCCCCAAACACCAGTACCATCTAGCCAGCTTCCCCAATGCCCCCTGGTGCATGCGGCAGTCTTCCGGGGTGGGGAGCAGTTCTCTATGGGCTACGACTTGTGGAGCCCAGGTCCATTGCTCCATTCTTTGACACTAGCCTGTCACTGCCACAAGTCATAGGACGTAGGTGCCAGGGATCCTGCCTGTCTTGGAATGCAGCACAGGGTCCCCGGCGTAGCATCACATGGCACCACTCGTATACGTCCACGAGTTGCGCCATGTGTTCTGGAATTGGGCCCTGTGCTTGTAGAGGTTAAAAAAAACTGTGTAAATCATGGATTTGCTGGGAAAGGATGACATTTATGAGGTATGAATGTTTCTTGAAAGACAATACATTCCTAAGTGAAACTAGTATCAAGAAGCTGTATAAATAATTATTTAAATGTGCAATTTGTTGCATTCTGAAGGGGGCAAACAAATCTTCAGTTTAATATGCAATCAATGTTTAACAAATATTTAACAAGCTGTTTCAGTTTCCTAATGGCATCTGGTAAGCAGCTTGGAGTTATGTCTCCAACATTCTTAACAGAAAGAAGGGAATATTTTATTTCAGTTGGCATGGAAGGATACATTGTAAAGTCTGAAAGGTGTTCCACAATACTCCATTTTCCAGCTACAGATAGCAAGATGGCTCTAGGCTCTGCCCACAGCCATAACAATATTGTTATAAGATGAACAAGACAGAGGGAATCATCCCAAATGGGGCTTGTCAGAATCAATAGAACTTGGAGTACAGGAAGTGTGTGTGTGTGGGGGGGGGCCTAACTTTTGTTCAGATGCAAAGGTCAGATCGCGTGAAGAGTATCATGTGGGTTACAAAAAGGGACAGGGGACGACTGAGAGGGGTGAGGGGTGAGAATGAAATTAGTGAAGTGGGGTGAGAAAAAAAAGAGTGATGAATTAGACATTTGCTACAATAGAAGGCCAGATTTGTTTTAAAATGTAATTATAAGGCACACCATTGCTTTACGTATGAAAGACTAAACTTGATACCTCTAAAGTCCAGAAGAAAGGAGATTTGCTCAAAAGTTGTATATAGAATGCACAAAATTAACAGACCTACTGGACTATTAGATGAACTAGTTATGCCAAACCATAATTTTAAACTAAGGAAAAGGAAGTCAGAGAATCGGTGGCACGAGAAACCCATAATAACTACAGAACAATGACATTTCAATATAGGGCTGCAACTACATGGAATAGTCTACCATTAAACCTGAAATGGGAAGATATAGCAGTTAGTACGTTCAAAACTGCAATGAAACAAGAACCGACCTTGCGATGCAGGATGCAGTTGATGAGTACTGGGTCTGCTGATGTGCTATACTTGAGGCTAGTAATATTTGAAAAAGTATTTTTTATGTGAAATGGCGGAATCTCTGCTTCTAGAATGCACGTTAATGTTTGTATCTAAAGTTTGTACTTTAATGTTTTGTACGTAATACTGTTATTATGTGGAAACATTAGACAGGAGCGCCTTGTAAATAGGGAATTTATAGCCCTAATGGTGTATTGAACTTCTTCTTGTATCCTTTATAAATAAACATTTTACTACTACTGGTACATATTGAGGTCCTCTAGTCTTTCCTCATATGACTTTTGGTGCAGTTCTTTTACCATTTTTGCTGCCCTTTTCTGAGCTGCCTCTATTTTGCCTATGTCCTTCTGGAGATGTGGCCTCCAGAGCTAGACACAGTTCTCCAGATGAGCCTCTCTGTGTATGTTCTGTTAGATATTAGTCAAGTAGTAAAGAAGTACAAGTGCAATGGTAGTTACTCATCTCAGCAAGGTGGTGTAACCCTACAGATACTAACACTCCACGTATGTTAACATACTAACATACTAATTGCCAGCAGATTAGGCTTTTCGGTCTATCAAGTCTGCTCGAACCTCAAATCCCTAGTTGGGTGCCAAGGCCCCCCCCCCATGTTCCAGAAACCCCTATCATCCATCCCCAACCCCCCTGGCCAGGCCATCATCTGATACATCCGCTTTCTGTGTCTGTCCCACCCTCTCTTGAAGCCCTCCACTGTGGATCTCTGAATCAGCTCGCCAGGCAGTGCATTCCAAGGGTCCACCACCCTCTCAGTGAAAAACCTCCTCCTCTTTTCCCCATCACCCTTCCACCTTCCAACTTCAAACCATGCCATCTGGTGATACTTCCCTGCTTTAGCCTAAAGATCCCCTCCGTATTTACCCTATTTATTTCCTTGAGGTACTTGAAGACCTCAATCATGTCCCCCCCTTTCCCTCCTCTCCTCCAATGAAAACAGGCAGAGCTCCTGAAGTCTGTCCTCATATGTCAAATCCCCTAGTCCTCGTATCATCTTAGTTGCCCTCCTCTGTACCCTCTCCAGGAGCTATATGTCCCTCTTCAAGTGTGGTCTCCAGTACTGTACACAGTACTCAGGCTGTGGTCTAACCAATCCATTGTACAGCGGCAGAATCACTTCCCTGCTCCTAGAAGTGAGCCCCCTTATGAGGCATTCCAACATCCTGTTTGCTTTGCTAGCCACTCTCCTGCACTGCTCAGAGTTATTCATACATGCATCCACCATGACCCCTAGGTCTTTTTCCCTGTTGAGGCCTCCAGTCTCCCCTCCCAGGGTGTACCTGTGTTTAGGGTTTCCCCACCCAAGATGTAACACCTTGCACTTAGTGATATTGAAATTTAATTTCCATGTGTGAGCCCACCTTTCCATGATGTCCAGGTCCCATTGCAGGGCCAACCTCCCCTCTTCCACCTCAACTACTGCTCCCATCTTGAAGTCATCAGCAAAGAGACTCATTTCACACCCTATACCCTCCCTGATGTCCGAAATGTATGCATTAAACAGGATTGGACCCAGGACCGAGCCCTGCAGTACCCCACTACTGACCTCTTTAGGGTTTGAGAGCTCCCCACCAACCACTACTCTCTGAGTGCATCCAGCTAGCCAGTTTTCAATCCATCTGACCATCAAAGGGCCTACTCCTAACCCCATCAGTTTCTCCACCTGACCTCTGCGGGGAACAGAGTCGAACGCCTTGCTGAAGTCCAAGAATAATACATCCACAGGCTTTCTCCTGTCCAGTTCTGATGTTACCCATTCATAGAACTCCACAAGATTGGTTTGACATGATCTATCTGGCACAAACTCATGTTGCTGACTATCCAGACCTCCCACCTCCTCCAAGTACACCCCCAATCATTCCGTTAGTATATTCTCTATTAATTTTCCCACCATCTAGGTAAAACTGATGGGTCTATAGTTACCTGGTACTTCCCTCAACCCTGTTCTGTTAGATATTAGTTAGGTAATAAAGTAGTATAATTGCAATGGTAGTTACTTATCACAGCAAGATTTACACAACAGGTACTGTCACTCCATGTATGTTCTGCTAGATATTAGTTAGATAGCAATGTAGTATAAGTGCAATGGTAGTTACTCATGGCAGCAATGTGGTGTACTGTAACCCAACATGTACTGTCATTCCACATATGTTCTGTTAGATATTAGTTAGGTAGTAAAGTATTATAAGTGCAGTGGTAGTTACTCATTGCAGCAAGATGTAACCCAACAGGTACTGTCACTCTACGTATGTTCTGTTAGATATTAGTTAGGTAGTGAAGTAGTGTAAGTGCAATGGTAGTTACTCATTGTGGCATGTGGTGTAACCCTACAGATACTGACACTCCACACATGTTCTTTTAGATATTAGTTAGGTAGTAAAGTAGTATAAGTGCAATGGTAGTTACTCATTGCAGCAATGTGTAATCCAACAGGAATTGACACTCCATGTATGTTCTGTTAGATATTAGTTAGGTAGTAAAGCAGTATAAGTACAATGATAGTTACTCATTGTGGCAGTGTGGTGTAACCCTACAGATACTGACACTCCATGTATGTTCAGTTAGATATTAGGTAGTAAATTAGTATAAGTGCAATGGTAGTTACCCCTCGTAGCAAGGTATAACTCAGCAGGTACTAACACTCCATGTGAGTTCTGTAAAATATTAGATAGTAAAGCAGTGTAAGTGCAGCGGTAGTTACTCATCATGGCAGCGTGGTGTAACCCTACAGATACTAATACTCCACGTATGTTCTGTTCAGTATTAGTTAGGTAGTAAAGAAGTATAAGTGCAATGGTAGTTACTCATTACAGCAAGATGTAACCCAACAAGTACTGTCACTCCATGTAAGTCTGTCAGATATTAGTTAGGTAGTAAAGCAGTATAAGTACAATGGTAGTTACTCATTGTGGCAGTGTGGTGTAACCCTACAAATACTGACACTCCACGTATGTTCAGTTAGATATTAGTTAGGTAGTAAAGAAGTATAAGTGCAATGGTAGTTACTCATTACAGCAAGATGTAACCCAACAAGTACCGTGACTCCATGTAAGTCTGTTAGATATTAGTTAGGTAGTAAAGCAGTATAAGTGCAATGGTAGTTACTCATTGTGGTAATGTAGTGTAACCCTACAGATACTGACACTCCACATATGCTCATTTAGATATTAGTTAGGTAGTAAATTAGTGTAAGTGTGATGGTAGTTACTCCTCATAGCAAGGTATAACTCAGCAGGTATTAACACTCCATTTGAGTTCTGTAAAATATTAGATAGTAAAGTAGTGTAAGTGCAGTGGTAGTTACTCACTGTGGCAGTGTGGTGTAACCCTACAGATACTGACACTCCACGTATGTTCTGTTCAGTATTAGGTAGTAAAGAAGTATAAGTGCAGTAGTAGTTACTCTTCATAGCAAGGTGTAACCCTATGGATACTGACACTCCATGTATGTTCTGTTAGATATTAACTAGATAGTAAAGTAGTGTAAGTGCGATGGTAGTTACTCATAGCAGCAAGGTGTAACCCTAAAATTGGTCACCTAAATAGATCTCTCTCTCTCACTATATATATATATATCTATGATATATATATATATTTATATGTATATATATATATATATATATATATATATTAGAGGCCAAAAACTCCATTTAATGCATCAGTTAGGGTTGTTCCACAGCGACAAAAGTGAGGAAATTCTGTGTTAGGGTGGAAAACCCCACTTGGACCCCAGCCCACCCCCAACCAGCATCAGAGTGACGTTGGAGTCATCAGTCCTAACTCTCACCCCATTCTCCTATACCTCTGCTTTGCCACATGCGGCGGAGGTGAGAGTTATGTTGACGACCCCACGCACACCCTGGATGCCGGTTGGGGGTGGGCTGAGGGTCCAAGGGGGGTTTTCCACCCTAACACCAAATTTCCTCACTTTTGTCACTGTGGAACAACCCTAACTGATGCATTAAATGGAGTTTTTTGCCTCTAATTTCCCTTCTTTTTGAGAATGATGACGACAAATAGTCAAAGTAATGCAGCTGCGGGAACATGAGGCCACCACGTGATGTCTTGTGACATAGTAACAGGAACAGCAATGCAAACAGAAGTGCCAACCGTGGCGCACATGGTAACAGATACGGAAATGGTAAAGGAAACGTTAATAGAAACGCAAGCGCAAAGTGACGCCGAAGCAAACAGTGACGCAAACGGACACTGAAGTGTGTATGAAAACACAACTGGTAACATGAACAGTGATGGCAGCAGTATTTTAAATGGAAATGTTAAGTGTCACAGCAATAAGAACGCAAAAGGAACAGAAACAGAACGCAACATACGCGACACGTGAACGCAGAAACCGTAAGCGTGTACAGCCACGGTACCCCGAATAGTAAAACACAAATGGTAAAGTTAACATGAAGAATAATGCCAAAGGAAACAGAAATGAAAATGGGAACAGAGGTGTATACGGAAATGCAAATCGTAACGTGCATGGTCACGGAACCGCAATTGTTAACACAAATGGTAACAGTAACAGCAACAATAACGCCAAAGGAAAGAGAAATGCAAACATAAGCAAATACAGAAATGCAAACCATTATGCACATGGTCATGGTACTGCAATTGTAAACGCAAATGGTAACAGTAACAGCAAAAATAACGCCAAAGGAAACAGAAACGCAAGCGCGTACGGCAACGAAAACCGTAATGCATGTGGACGGTACCGCAATTGCAAATGAAACTGGTAATGGTAACAGCAACAATAACGCCAAATGACACAGAAACGCAAGCGCAAGCAAAAATGCAAACCGTAATGCACAAGGTGGCGTAGACGGTAATGGTGCAGCAAATGGTAACGGAAACGCAACTGGAAATGCTAACTGGCACAGTAACGAAAGGTCACACCCTTCTTTTCCCTTAAAAATGCATTGATAAAACACAGTGAAAACAAAGAATGTGTACATAACAATGGGCCTCGGAGCAGAAAATGAGGACTTGGAATATTAAATTGCTTATATCTCAGGAACCGTCCGACGTAGAAAGAAAATGTAAATTTCATATGAATTATGACTTTCCTGACTATTTTTCTACATAGCCCCCTTTTGGGGGCTAAGTATATTTGTGAAGAAAAGTCCGTATCTTGTACCGTTTCCGAGATACGGGCCCCAAAAGGTGTGATGGACGCCATAATGTTATGCAATGGGAAAAAGTGTTAACTTCGGAGTGCCGTCACTGTGCCGCCCTGTAATATTTTTTCACCAAACCACCAAAAGGCACATCAGTGGGATGTTGGCTTTCTTCCCTCCAAATTTCAACCCAAAAGACCAAACCTTTATTTTGCAGCAGGGCGGCAAAGGATTCTTGTAGTGCGGCGGACAACGTAATGTTAACCTATGAGAAAAAGTGTCAACTTTGGAGTGCCATAACATTGCCACCCTGTAATATTTTTTCACCAAGATACTGAAGGCACATCTGTGAGATGTTGGCTGCTTTCCCTTCAAATTTCAGCCCAAAAGACCAAACCGTTCTTTTGCAGCAGGGTGACAAATAATTGTTGTAATTTCACCATAGCCTGGAAAAGTAGTGTCGTGATTTGCGACACGACTTTTTTCAAAAATTTGAAAAACATATTTATAGGGTGTTTAACCTCAAAATAAAGACATGCCTAGCATCCTCAGGGTCCAACTAGGTGAACACAAAAAGAACTGTGTTGCTAGAGGGTCCCAAATTTAAATGCCAAGCATTTTTCTGATCACCAACTGAAAACAAAATGGCGGATCTGTGAAAGTAAAAGGGCCATTTGAGAAAGTAAAAACTGCATTTGCGAAAGTGTTGAACTTTTTGTTAACTTTTCCCATTGACTTATGATGGGAACTTGTTTTTTGAATAACTTTTGAACTATTTAATATTTTTTCACGAAATCTTTAAAAGACGCATCAAGGATCCTGGCTGCATGTTCCCCAAAGTTTTCAGACCAGTCGAACAAACAGTGCAACCTGCAGGAGCGAGATAAGAATTCACCAGAAAGCGTAAATGGCACACAGATTCGCTTAAAACTCACACACCGTATATCCAACCTGTACAAAAGTTGGTAGATCCCAAGATGTATGGTTCTTGATCATGTGCCACATTTCAGGCAAACCATGAACAGTGGCAAAGTTATTAGTGCAAAGTTTAACCTTTAACTAAAGGGCTCTCAACTCTATGGTAGCACTACTATGCTACTATAATATATTTATATATATATATATATATATATATATATATATATATATATATAGCTAGAGAGAGAGATAATGTATGTTTGTGTGTGTGTGTGTGTGTATGTGTGTGCGGCGTGTGCGTGTGTGCATGTGTTATGGGCTTTCATGGACACATTACAGGTGATTGACCATGCCCTTTGGTTGATCAAAAAAAGACTGGCAACCTGATAATTTGGGCAGCATGGAACCAGTTTACCAGTTTTTTTTCTTATCAGTTTTATATCAAGCTGCACAAGCATTAACGCCGAAAAGAATTTCTATGTAAACTGCTCCAGAAGCAAGTGATTTGATACCTTTTATTGGACCAACATAGATGTAACAAAAACCCAGTCCTTCCTTGAAAGCGTACTGATAATTATTTCGAAAATACCATACTTTTAACACCCAGATCATGGGGAAAAAAAACAGACAAAATCCCATTGGTTTAAAATACTCATTTAAAAAACAACACAAGATTCATCAGAGAAGCTGAGAATACCAGTTCAGCTTTAGCTGAAAAAGGCTAAACGTCAGATGTGCTTCGAGCCTAGCGTCATGCAAGGAATGCACTGTACATAAATTAAAGTGTTGGTCCAAAAAATGTTATCAAATTATTTGCTGCTGAATCTGTTCTTCCAAGGACAAATACGGCAAAGACTAAATCTGTATGTAAACTGCTGAATATTAGCCCGCTGATCACATAATCCATGAATATAATATTACATGGTTTGCGAAAAAGTAATATAATTTGCTGTGTTGCATTGTGGCTTGCTCCACTGCAGCTAGACAACAGCGACTGAGAATCCAGTGATTTCTGAGGGATTAATGAGCGTTTGGGGGTTGGGATGGAATGGGACACCTCCCTTCTTCTGGTCTTTAATCCAAAAAAAATGACTGGCTTGAAAGTTGTTAGCATGATTACAAGTCTAATCACAATAACAACTTTCAATGTTATGATTAATTTTACCTACATTTCCATTTTTAGCTGTGTGGCAAGAGCCGTGCAGCACGAGTATGTTGACACTGCGTGCCGCACAATGTCAGTTGACAGCTGGATCATTCATTTCTAAGACGTTAATGACAGATCCAGCAGCCACTTTGGAGACTCACTAGGCTCATGAATATTTAATTATACTTCTAATTGTATATAACCTTTCTACTTTTCTTGGTTTTCTGCTTTGAGCAAACATAAGGTAAAATGAGTGTGTGTTTGTGTGTGCTCTGCATCTTAGATTTGGAGATTAAAGAGATCCCTAACAAGATAGACAGACATCAAATGAATGGAACCGACCTAGGGAAAATTGGAAAACTGAAATATATAGTTTTCTTTCAGCCTACGGTTGCTTACAATGCTGAGGTACGTACTAATGCCATTACTTCCTACATCTCTCTACTTTTTTTTGTTGATATAATGGATTGAGGTCTAACAAATTCCTATTTCCGCTGATAAACCATTAAACATACCCAAGGTTAAATCACATTTCAGTAGAGCAGCCATTAGCTTTGTGCTGTCCACCCTGTGAAATAATCTGCAAAAATTGCTGAAGCTAAGTTTCCTTATCAGCTTGGAAACATTCAAGACCTTAATTGCCCGCACTGTGAGGGAATCCTGTAACTGCTCCCTTCATACCTAGTATGCCTCTGAACCCTGGGTACCCTTCCACCTTGCTTGTCCTCTTATAAATTTGCAGCTATGGACATGGCCTGGTACCGACTCCCATGTAACTGGTCATCTACCTTTTAAAGAAGTTGTCTGTGCACCACTGCCACATTTCCAGAGAGCACTGCGAACGTGAATGCGAACATCTCTCACTGGCTGTTGCAAGCCTACTGTGACACTCTTCCATTTATCTCCTACAATCTATTGTATATGCTTTTCATTTTTTGTATGATGTACGTCTATGTATAATACCTTACCTTGTGTATGTAAATTCACATGACGTAGCGTGACAGACCCTTCTTGGTCAGTTTGTAAATACTGACTATTGTAGAATTAATTGTTGTTCCTGACCGGCCCTGTCAGTTCCACCTTGTCAAAGAGCTCTGCTCAATGGTGTTTGCCTGGATAAACAAAGATTTTGATTGACTGATAGACTGATTGATTGATTGAACGATATAAATATGGGTGGAAAGTAAGACAGGTGTTTTACATCCCGTTATGGTACTTTAGTGCTTAGCTCCTACTTTCTTGAACCTGTCTTGATCATACAATGAGGACATAAAAAGTTATAAATTTAGGGTCAAAATGAAAAAACAACAACATCATGGCAAAACCTTGACTTTTTCCAAAGTTTACTCAAAACTATATTTTTGCACAATTTGGCCCCAAATTTTCAACACAACCCTTGTGTTACCCCACCTCATGACTACGACAGGTATCATTCTTCAATATAATTGCCTGCCCTGTAGCTGTCTTGAATATTCCTGGGGGTCTAATTTTCTCTCCACCCCTGGATCGCTCATCCTGTAGCTGTCTGGAATATTAGTAGGTGAGTAAGCAAAATGTTATTTATGAAGTGTCCGATCTCTGAGGCTCGTGGCGCTGAACCATAACAATTCGATAATTCATAAAACAAATTAAAATATAGATAACAGTTGGTTAAAATAGTGTAAGACAATATTCCTGTTGATATAGTTGCCCTCCCCTGATAAGGGCATCCAACTATCTCCCAACCCGGCTGCTCAGTACCCACCACCCTGCACTCCTCACAGCCTGGTCACCCAATCCGAGCTATGACAATAGTAATGACAGTCAGTACAGCATGCCACCCACCACCTCAGCCTGCCACCATCTGACTGCCACTGAGCATTCACAAGTTTTGTAGAAACACTTGTGTCTGCAGTACTCAGGATCACTCACTGACAGTCAGACAGTGTGCGGCTGAGGTGGTGAGCAGAGGGCTGTGCCATTTGCAATTACTATTGCCATAGTCAGCTTAAGCGACCAGGGTGAGGGGTGGGTATGGGGAGGAGGGTCCTGAGCAGGCAGGTTAGAAAGGGATCGGGTGCCGTTAAGTGAAGGACCACTAGACCATCAGGAATAGTTAAGACAACTACAGGATGGGTGATCTGTGGGTGATCATGGGGGACCCCTATACCACCAGAAAAAATCATGACAGCTAGAGGACAGCTAATTGCATGGTGAGAGATCACTAGACCACCAGGAAGATTTAAGACAGCTACAGGATGGGCACTTGGGAGTCACTCATGCATGCTAATAAACCCATAATAGGTATGCAAGTGGCTCCCGTAATGCCTTGCATGCACAAAGGACTCATTGGCATTTTAAGACTGAATGTAGCCTGGGAGCCCTGGCGTTATCCTGTTCTGGCCCTCACTGTCTCCATTAGGCTTCTCTGTGGCCCATATTCCATCTGAAGCTGTGTCGGTCACAATGTGCTACATTGACACGGCCCCATATTCGACAGCACGCTCCCGCTGAAATGAGCTAATTGTTTGACTATTGCCCGCAAGCTGGCTCTCAATATGGGGGCCCATACAACTTCTCCCGCAACGGAGCCCAAAGTCCAGAAGACAATGGCTGCTGCAGTTAGGAATCATCTGTTGGTCACCTCAAGAGACTGTTCTTTTAACTAGTAACAGTATGGAGCAAACATGTTCAGCATTGACAAACGCTTGTTTATTAATGCAAAAAAGAAGGGATCCATTTCAAAATCTGAATTATACCCTTCAGGTTCTAGTATATCATGGCTCTTGTCACTTCTCAAGTGGTTGAAGGCATGCACGTCCATGATGTGCCATTATCCTGTGATATAACACACCCTGTTGTGCATTACTGCTTAATCATCAACCCTGATTGTCATCACCCTATACTGTCACAACGTCAGCATTTTCTTTTCCTGTTATGACTAAAAATGCTCCCTCTACAGATGCATTGCAGAACACTCAAAGGCAACCTGGCATCTATCCATAACAAGAAAGTGAACAATGAACTGGTGCATCGGGTACAAAACACACTTCACCAAGCAACGTCAGTCTTGATTGGAGGCATGCGATTCCTGAAGGTAAGGCCAGAATACGAGCTTCTCTGCTATGTCTGACCCCTTGGACTCGCTTGTGCAGAGTATTTCTGATCAGCACTTAAACACAAGACAGCAACTGAAACACACATACCCACAAAGGTGGAGTGTTGAGACCTTTCAGGGTTTTTTATTCCCATACAATCAAACAAAAATACAAACACAAGGTACGCAAGAGTGTTGGATAAAGGCAGCATCTCTGAATATTCAGCTACAGCAGAAGCTGCTAGTCACAACTGTGCTCTAATGATTTCCCTCAACACTAGAAGGCATCTAAGCCTCTCACTACAAGAGGGCTATCCCGTTACAGCCTCTTTCACCACTTCTGGGATAACTTATTACATCCAGTCGCCACTAGAGGGCAATCTCTTTGAAGCCTCTCATCAACCGAGTACCTGTCCATTATAGCCTCTCACCACTAGGGTGCTATGTAGCCTCTTAATACTACACTACTGTCCCACTGCAGCATCTCGTCAGAAGCGGTCCCTCCCATTATAGCTTTTCCTCACCACAGGACTTTCCCATTACAGCCACTAACCACTAGAGGGCTCTCTCATTACTGACGCTCACCCCTAAGTACCCTCCCACTACAGTCTTTCATCACTAGGGGGCTATCCCCTTACCAGCCTCTGATCACTATGAAGTAAAACTGTGGAGTCCCCAAAGGCAGCATATCTTAACATTCAGTTACAGGAGAGGACACTGTGCTTTGACGATTTCCCTCAACACTAGAGAACACTTTAGCATGTCATCACTGCAGGGATATCCCACTGCAGTCTCTTACCACTAGAGGGCTCTCTAATTACAGCCTTTCACCACTAGATACCCTCATATTACAGCTGTTCACTACTAGAGACTCCTTTCACAGCTGCTCAGCACTAGACCTCTTACCAGTACAGACCCTCCCATTATAGCCTCTCACACTAGAGACCCCCCACTGCAGCCTCTCACCATTAGAGAGTCTTCCATTACTGCTCTCACCACCAAAAGGCTCTCCCATTGCAGCCTCTCCCTACTAGAGACCCTCCCATTTTAGCCTCTCCCCTTCAAGATGTGATGTTGGGGTCTGTGATGTAGACACCTGTCCACTAGTCAACTAAGAAAGAACCAGATGGACCAATGGTCTTTTGATGCAGTCTTATGCTTGTGCAAACAACATTTTGTGGTAGTAGGAGAAATGCAGAGGTGTGTCAGTGTTGGCGAAAGCAGGGCATGCTTTAGTAGGTGCATCCCTCATTCCCCAATTAGCCAGCATGCTAGCAGTGACACAAGTATTATGCAACGTGCCACCAACTTGAAACAAATGTGCTGCTGCAATCGGAGACAAGCTTGTCATGCAGCAGCACAGATGACACACCTCCCCTACGTGCCTTGCCTGGTGAAGCATTTCAATAAACATGGCGGCAGCTCCCACCATCAGCCTCTCACAATCCCCAAACAGCTGACTTTGGGGGTGCCCAATCCCCCCTATCGGCATGCCCTCTCCCCAGTTCAATTACTTTGCCGATGGGGGTGCCCAATCCCCGTCGGCATAATGTCCCCCCATTTAAATTTGTTTGCCGACGGGGGTGTCCAATCCTAGTCGGCATCATGTCCCCAACACAGACACACTTTCTTTGCTGACAGGGGTGCCCAATCCTCGTTGGCTTCAGTCCCCAAAAAAACAGGTGGCACACTGAGGCCACCCCAGTGTACCCAAGTGTATGGTTTTGTGAAACCTGGGAGGGAGTCCCCAATGTTTTTATTTCTCCCTATAAACAAGAAAATGGTCCTTGGTCATCAGGACCCCTCCTCCCCAACCTGCACCCACCCTCTGTGCACCCTACCTCCCACACCCCCACCACATGCTTACCTCCGAGTCCAGTGCAGCAATCTTCGGTGGCGTGGGACACGTCTAAACTCTTCAAAAGCCGACCACAAACTGAAGAAAATCATGGTAAGCTGTATAATGGCATAAATGGGGGGGTCAACTTAGATGGATATCTTGGCCATTGTTTTTTACTTTTGGCTCCAAATTTTCAACATGGGGTTCTTGGGATCCCACCTCATGAACACATGCACTGTCATTTCGTTATTCGGCCTCGAAAAGTCATTTCATGGTCACTGCATGGAATCATCTTTTGGGACTGATTAATGAAATGACAGTGCCACTGTTCATAAGGTGGATCCCAAAAGCCTATGTTGCAAATTTGAGAAAAATTTTAAAATGACGGTGTTACAAGCGTGCATTGTGCAGTTTCCACACACGCTTTTAACTTTGGCAGTTTCTAATATTTTCACTCCACATTTTCAACATTGCCATTTTTTCACACCTCCTTGTGAAATGTAGAGCTATCGTTTTTCACATCCTACCCGAAATGTGTTTTTGCACATGTGACACACAATAGTGCGGTCGCTGTGGGAAATCAATGTTCAGGACTGATTTACAAAACCACAGTGACACTGTTAATGAGCAGAGGTCCCAAAATGCCTATGTTGAAAATTTGGTAAAAAAAAAATCCCCAAAATAATTGCATTACAGGCGTGCGTGCGCAATTTCTACACACACTCGTGACTTCACCAATTTTTCATACTTTCACTCAAGATTTTCCACATTGCCATTTTTGTATGCCTCCTTATGAACAGTATAGCTGTCATTTTTCACATCCTGCTCAAAATGTGTTTTCACACAAGTGGCGCACAATGGCACGGTCGTTGCGGGAAACCAATGTTTGGGACAGATTAACAAAATCACAGTGACACTGTTCATGAGCATAGGTCCCAAAATGCCTATGTTGAAAATCTAGTTAACAAAATCCCCAAAATAATTGCGTTACAGATGTGTGTTACACAGTTTCTACACATGCTCGTGACTTCACCAATCTTTCATATTTTCACTCCACATTTTCATCATTGCCATTTTTTACACCTCCTCATGAACAGTACAGCTGTCATGTTTCACATCCTGCCCCAAAATGTGTTTTTGTTCCTGTGGCACCAAATGGCGCGGTTGCTGCACAAAATCACCTTTCGGCTAATGAACTGATACTGCCACTGTTCATGAGGTGGGGTCATAAAAAGCCCATGTTGAATATTTGGAGTGAAAATACCAACATACGCCCAGGGGTTTAGGGTTTCCAACTGTAACGCCCCACTCTGTAGAGACTGACAGGCATCAGGGATGTGACTTGGGACTGTCGGCTGTAATGCTCCCGCAATTCCACCCCCACCTTGCAGCCACTGACAGGCATTGAGGTGTGCCTTGGACTCTTTGGTCCTACAGCTCACCCCATTCTTCTATAGTGCTCCCATCTCAGCGTATTTCCATATGGAATCAGGTGAGCATAAGGCCCAAAGACCCCAAGGCACACAACAACACTTGGAGGTGTATGCAGGGTAGGGTGAGGTGAAATGGCATGAGCATTATGGCCAATGACTCAAAGGCACACCGCAATGCCTGTCAGTCTCTGCAGAGTGGGGGTGGGGTTGGCATCAGTTTCATACTTCACTGCCATTCCTATTATGCATCTCTCTAACTCCTGCCCTACTGATGCCAATGCCAGCAAGACAACATTCGGTATTGCCAAATGCTTGTTCTTTCCTGAAATCATATGTTAGTTATTAGTGAGGGCTGAATTCCGACTTCAGGATTCAGATACATTTGAAGTCACTCCAGAGTATGGGATTTTGATTTTTTGGATCTAGCTGCTGAAAATCCCAAATCCTAATTAACTGGATTCCGATCCATTTTGGATTCCAAAAGCAAATTTTGAAATCTGAGAACTGACGTTCTCAGTGCAGTATTCTGCACTCAGATCAGAACTGGATTCAGACTGTGATACTCAGAAAATCTGAAAACAGACAAATGAGCTAGCCCAGTGGCATAAAGAGCTGAGGCGCTGCTTGCCCCTTACCTTTTCCCACGCCAGCGACCAAGAGAGGCTACAGAGGGAGTGTACGGGCAATTACAGCTGGCCTGTCTGTATCAAGAGAAAAAGTATGCAAAACAAATATTAGAGGAAGAGCGCTCTCAAAGTGCTGTTTATCATTAGAGAAAAAAATGCCTTTCGAACACTGTACATCTTACTTACGAAAGCCTTTTAAATCAACAGTGCACGCTCATTTGCATAAGCGGCCAGCCTGTAAATGTCTTTCTTTATGTGTTCAAGTATTTTGTTTGTAGCTGTATTCTTTGATGTGGACCACGGGTGCGGCTACTGCTTGTGGCAGGCTGAAAGGTTCCCTAAACAATCTTTTTAGGACAAGCCAGATGAATCTGGAAGGAGAGGCAGGAAGCTTACTCAGTGACCAAGATGCAAATGGTTTATTTGCAAGGGACAATAAAAATGAGAGAACTGGGTTTTACAACAGCATAGGATAATAAACATAAACAACAAAACAATGTGACCGAGACCAACAACTGGTCAAAAAAAACCAGGGATAATCAGGGGCGGATCCAGGAGTCCTATCGATGGGGGAGCTTAAGTCAGAGAAAAAATAAAAATAACAGGCTGGGGGTCTGGTGGGCCGCCTAGGCCCCCAGAAATTTTTTAACATTTTGATGCATTCTGGTGCATTTTGGAGAGTATTTCTAATACAATTTCTACTCATTTCCTCCCTCCCCATGCTTTGTTAGTTGCACCCTAGCCCCATCCCCAGAGTCCCCACAGTTCACATGATAGTATGTTGCCCAAAATACCCTCCTACCCCCCCCCAAAAAAAACACAAAATACCAAAAGACTGTAGCTGGGCAGCAGCACATCCGAAACACATAAAAATGAGAAAAGTTTAAAGAGACTTGGTGATAAAGCCAAACTGCAGACAAATTAAATGACAATCCAAGTAAACAAGTTCACAAATGTCACTCACTCAAACACTTTATGACATTATCATAAAGCCAACCCATCCTGGTTTGTCCTGCAGTACAAATTAACGTATCCACCAACCTTATCTCAGTAAAAAAAAAAATACAACAACTGTAGAAATATGGGAACAAAGTCACTTTGCTATCTAATTTCTGAAAATATAATTTCAAGTCTGCTTGCTATTTTTGCAAAACATGTTTTATTTTATAAAACAATCTATTCCAAAGAAAATACAGTTTTAAATAAATAATACATATATATATTTTTTTAAATGTCCTTTACTGGAATAACCCCATGGTATGAGGCATTTCATTTTTATGATAGGCACAAGAAGTCAGTAAACAGACAGAAAAACGGATTTTAAACAAATACAAAAATGCATTTTTTCTTATTAGCAACGGCACTTGCTTGGGTACATTGCAACTTACATCCCCCCCCCCCCAATTCAACACTGAACTACATAAACTAAATATTTGATTCTATCACTTTTTTTGTGGTTTTGTAACTGACTGTGTCAATGAACCAAATAAGATCTTATGACTTCTGTTGCCAGTTTTGCTCTCCAAGCATGCAGAAGCTCCTGCACATGCCATAACATATAGCAGAACACCTTCAAAGTCCCCATGTCTATTAATTCCCTCTGTGCTCATTCACACGGTACAACCACGACTGAAAAGACCACACAGATTAGACATACAGTACATGCTGAAGTTTCTACCTCAGTTCAGAGGTCTCATGTACCAGTTTCTGCCTCTCCTGGTTCATGCTGTCGCTGAGACCAGACCTGCCCCAGCATTAGTTTTGTACCATTCCTAGCATGCTACAGGGGGCACTACTCTCCAACTCCCTCTCCTGCAAATCCACACCAAAATCAAATTGCCATATAGGACCAAACTAGCAGTGACCTTAAACAATTTTAATGTCATGAATTTAAGCTCCCCATACTAGAAATTAACAACACTAGTACTACATTTATTACACTTCCAGTTTGATGGAACACTAACGTCCTGTCCCATCCTAGCAGCTGTCCCCCCACCCACCATAGTTTGTGACTGTGAAAGTCTTTTGTTTTTAAAGCAAGAAGTACCTGATTGAATGAAGACTTGATCAGTTTTCAGCAGGCTGAAGTCTATGCGCCCCTAGTTAAGTACTGTCTCCGGTCACCTGGCCGCCAAACTCTCTCTCTAGACAGCACACACTGACCCCATGACTCCTAATGAGCAGAGCTCTCAGCTACAGCTTGCTTCAGCTACCAGAAGATGACCTGAACCTCACTCCAACTCATTGTGCTGATTTACCAAGGCCATACCGACCCCACGTTACTGAGCTGCTGCCCCCTGAAACCTCGGGCTTTGCTCCACTTGTGGGCTCCATTCTCTCTCTCTGTCTCTTCCTCAGTAGTACACTCGCTACTCTCTTGCTCCAACATTAATCTTATGAGTTAATGAATTACAGCTCACTCTTGTTTCAGCTGCCCAGACATATAAAGAAGGCGTCCCTTGCTATCCACATCCACTACTGGACGCAACAGCAGATCAGGAGCAGTGAGCACCAGGCAACCTGGTTGAGATCTGTATTGTTAAGGTCCACTCCACTTTGCTGCAGCTGTACCCCCCATGCACGAACCCCCCACCCATGCATGAACAAAAGAGCTGCACCAAGCCTGCAAAAGTAGAGAATGAATGCTCAGGCTCACCAAGGCAAGATCAGCTGCTGCCACAGTGCTGGGACCTGACCACATGGCGCAGGATGAAAGTTAGTAAGAAATTCATGCTGGAGACTGGCTTTTTTTGGGGGGGGATCAACTATGTAATGGGGTGGTTGTTTACTGCGCTACCAGGACACTGGAGGACAGGGCCGACCTTAACCATTCTGGGCCCCTGTGCAGTCCCCTGCCGGGCCCCACCACTCCATTCCCTGTGGGCCCCTCCACATCCAACATTTACACCTCACTAGCCCTCCTGTCCTGAATTACTAAAGCAGTCCCAGGTCTACTAGTTTAACCAGCATCTTTTAATTAGTGCCATTGACTGCATTGAATTATTTGACTTCACCACTGAAAATGAATCTGACTGAGCCTGGAGCAGAAACTTAAGTAAGTACGGTACTACTACCGTATTCATTTCTGTAAGGACATGGCTATCATCACTGGACACTCACACCTCAGATACTCTGATTTGCAAATAAGTTAAACAACTTAACTTTTCTGCAGGTGTGAGTGAGAGAGAATAGAGAGGATTATCATGGGGCATCAGAAAGGTTGCCACCTGTCAGTTTTTTATGTTTGCTTGCACGCATGTGCAAGAAACATAGTGCCATCATCTGAGTTTTTCGGAGGTGTGTCAGTGTCTTTCAATTCAGTCAGTGTGTTTGCAGGCACGGTTGCAGTTCTCCAATGCCTGCTCAAGCTGTCTATGACAGCAGTTGAAAATGCAGTGGCATACAGTTTAAAGAGGGAGCTTAAGGAGCTACACTTCAGTAAGCAGCGATAAGATATCACCTGCTCATGCATGCTCCCCCCTTATACACACGCACATGCATACTGTGTGCTCGCCCCCACCACGCACACACTGTATAGCCAATGGGGGTGCCCAATCCCCCATCAGCTGTGCTGCGCTTCCCCCCCATACAGAGTTCCAGATGCCACGCTAGGTGCCCACCCCAGCATGGCAACACATCCGTATGGGCGACGGGGGTGCCCAATCACCCGTCGGCTCCAGAACCCACCAAACACCCATACAGCTGCCGCGCTGGGAGTCCACCCCAGTGTGGCACAAGTCCGTATGACCGACGGAGGTGCCCAATCCCCCATCGGCTCCAGCCCCCCCAAACAGCTTTACAGCTGCCACGCTGGGGAGCCCATCCCAGCGTGGCAAACATCCCGCCATCTTTCCTGTTAAAAAAAAAAATCTAAACAAGAAAATGTTCCTCGGCGTTCACCCAGTCCACCCGTGCCCACCCACTGCGCACCCTGCCTCCCCACACACCCCCAACCCATACTTACCTCCGGACTCTGGCGCAACGATCTTCGGTGGACTGGGAACACGTCTGCACTCTTCGAAGCCGACCGCGAACTGAGGAAATGCCAGTAAGCTGTATAATGTGATAGATAGGGTTTTTTTCAACTTTGCTGCATATCTCAGGCATTATTTTGAATTTTTGCACCAAATTTTCAACATGGGGTTTTTGGGACCCCTTCTCATGAATGCTCTCACTGTCATGGCGTTAATCAGGCCTGAAGGGTGATTTCGCAGTCACTGTGTGAAATCACCTTTCAGGACTGAGTAACAAATAACACTGCCACTGTTCATAAGGTGGGCTCTCAAAAGCCTGATGTTGAAAATTCGATGGAAAAATTCTGTAATGACTATTTTTACGAGCTATGCTATGCAGTTCCCACGCATGTCAGTAAGTTTCAAATTTTCAATATTTTCACTCCAGATTTTCAACAGTGCCATTTTATTACACTTCCTTATGAGTGGTACAGCTGTCATTTTTCACATCTTGCCCAAAACGTGTTTCTGCCCATGTAGCGCATAACGGCGCAGTCGGTGTGCGAAACCAATATATGGGACACAGTAACAAAATCACAGTGACACTGTTCATGAGCAGAGGTCTTAAAATGGCTATATTGAAAATTTGGTGAAAAAATTCCTAAAAATGACTGTTTTACGAGCGTGCGTTGCGCAGTTCCTACGCATGCTCGTAAGTTTGCAAATTTTCAATATTTCCACTCCAGATTTTCAACAGTGCCATTTTATTACACTTCCTTATGAGTGGTACAGCTGTCATTTTTCACATCTTGCCCAAAACGTGTTTCCGCCCATGTAGTGCACAATGGCGCAGTCGGTGTGCAAAACCAATATATGGGACACATTAACAAAATCACAGTGACACCGTTCATGAGCAGAGGTCTTAAAATGGCTATATTGAAAATTTGGTGAAAAAATTCCTAAAAATGACTGTTTTATGAGCGTGCATTGCACAGTTCCTACGCACGCTCGTAAGTTTGCGAATTTTCACTCCAGATTTTCAACATTGCCATTTTATTACACTTCCTTATGAACAGTGCAGCTGCCATTTTTCACATGTCACCCAAAATGTGTTTCCGCACATGTAGCGCACAATGGTGCAGTCGGTGTGCGACAGATTAAGAAAATCACAGTTACACTGTTCACGAGCAGAGGCCTTAAAATAGCTATGTTGAAAACTTGGTGACAAAAGTCCATAAAATGACTGTGTTACGAGTGAGCATTGCGCAGTTTCCATGCACCCTCGTAAGTTCATGACTTTGTGATATTTTCAGTCCAGATTTTCACCAGTGGCATTTTTCCACGCTTCCTTATGAACAGTACAGCTGTCATTTTTCACAACATGGCCGAAATGTGTTTTCACACTTTCAGCGCAGAGATGCGTGGTCGCTGTGGGAAATCATTGTTGGGACAGATAAAGAAAATCACAGTGACACTGTTCATGATCGGAGGTCCCAAAATGCCTGTGTTGACAATCTGCTGTAAAAACTCCCCAAACTAATTACATTACGGGTGTGCGTGGCACAGTTTCTATGCACGCTCGTGACTTCACCAGTTTTTTAATATTTTTACTGCAGATTTGCAACATTGCCATTTTTTCCACCTCCCCATGAACAGTACAGCTGTTATTTTTCACATCCTGTACGGAATGTGTTTTTGCACCTGTGGTGCTAAATGCCGCAGTCGCTGTGCATAAGCAGCTTTTGGCTAACAAACTGATATTGCCACTGTTCATGAGGTGGGGGTCACAAAAAAAACATGTTGAAAATTTGGCGTGAAAATACCAACGAATGCCTGAGGTGTTAGGGTTTCCAACCATAACGCCCCACCCTGTAGAGAATGACAGGCATCAGGGGTGTGACTTAGGATTCTTGCCTGTAATGCTCATACCATTCCACATCCTGTAACCAGTGAGAGGCATCGAGGTATGCCTTGGACTCTTCAGCCCCAAAGTTCACTCCATTCTCCTATACCGTACCCATCTCACCGTATTTCCTGATGGAATGGGGTGCGCTTAAGGGCCAAAGACCCCAAGGCACACAGTGACACTTGTCAGTGTCTACAGGGTAAGGTGTGGTGAAATGGCATGGCTGTTATGCCTGACGACCCAAAGGCACACCCCAATGCCTGTCACTCTCTGCAGGGTGGTGGTGGGGTTGGCTTTAGTTCAATACTTCACTGCCATACCTATTATGCAGCTCTGTAACTTCTGCACTACCAATGCCAGTGCCAGCAAGCAAACGTTCGGCATTGACAAATGCTTGTTTACCTGGTGATCAGGTTTTCAGCGTCCCTATCAGGAAATCTGGTTTTGCTCTGTGCTGGTCAGGTTACTGAGCCATTTTGAGAGCTCACATACTTTTGAAACATATTTTGTCAAATCATTCATTGTTTCACCTACGTGTCCAGGTTACAAACAAGTTCTCTTGTCAATATAGCCCTTTGTTTGTGAAAGCAGTCAACCTGAGAGGTGTAAAGAATGGCCATTAACACCATTAGCACTTACTTAACATACTATTTGCCAGCAGATTAGGCCTTACGGTCTATCAAGTCTGCTCGAACCTTAGATCCTTAGTTGGGTGCCGAGGCCCTCCCATCCCTTGTGCTCCAGAAACCCCTATCATCCATCCCCACCCCACTGGGACAGGCCATCATCTGATACATCCACTTTCTGTGTCTGTCCCACCCTCTCTTGAAGCTCTCCACTGTGGATCTCTGAACCAGCTCACCAGGTAGTGCATTTCCAAGGGTCCACCACCTCTCAGTGAAAAACCTCTCCTCTTTTCATCCCTCACCTTCCACCTTCCAACTTCAAACCATGCCCTCTGGTGATACCTCCCTGCTTTAGTCTAAAGATCCTCCATGTTTACCCTATTTATTCCCTTGAGGTACTTGAGACCTCAATCATGTCCCCTCTCTCTCCTCTCCTCCAATGAAAACAGGCAGAGCTCCTCAAGTCTGTCCTCATCGTCAAATCCCTAGCTCGTATCATCTTAGTTGCCCTCCTCTGTACCCTCTCCAGGAGCTGTGTGTCCCTCTTCAAGTGTGGTTCCCAGTACTGTACACAGTACTCAAGGTGTGGTCTAACCAGTCCATTGTACAGTGGCAGAATCACTTCCTTGCTCCTAGAGTGATCCCCCTTGATGCATCCCAACATCCTGTTTGCCTTGCTAGCGCTCTCCTGCACTGCTCAGAGTTATTCATACATGCATCCACCATGACCCCAAAGGTCTTTTTCCCTATTGAGGCTTCCAGCCTCCTCCCAGGGTGTACCTGTGTTTAGGGTTTCCCGACCAAGATGCAAAACCTTGCACTTGGTGATATTGAAATTTAATTTCCATGTGTGAGCCAGCTTTCAGGGTGTCCAGGTCCTTGCAGGGCCAACTTCCCTCTTCTCCCTCAACTACTGCTCCCATATTGGGAGTCATCCAAAGAGACTCATTTCACACCCTATACCCTCCCTGATGTCCGATATGTATGCATTAAACAGGATCGGACCCAGGACCGATCCTCATGTACCCCACTACCAACCTCTCTAGGGTTCGAGAGCTCCCCACAGACCACTACTCCCTGGGTGCGTCCAGCTAGCCAGTTTTCAATCCATCCGACTATCAAAGGGCCTGCTCCTAACCCCATCAGTTTCTCCACCAGACCATTGTGGGGGACAGAGTCAAACGCCTTGCTGAAGTCCAAGAATAATACATCCACGGGCTTTTCCCTGTCCAGTTCTGATGTTACCCATTCATAGAACTCCACAAGGTTGGTTTGACATGATCTACCTGGCACAAACCCATGTTGTCACTCATCCAGATCTCCACCTCCTCCAAGTACACCCCAATCATTCCTTTAGTATACTCTCCATTAATTTTCCACCACCGAGGTCAAACTGATGGGTCTATAGTTACCTGGTACTTCCCTCAACCCTCCCTTATGGATTGGCACCATGTGCCTCTGCCAATCCCTAGGTACCCTCCTGTCTCAAGTGACCTGTTGAAGAGCTCTGCTAGGGTGCAGCCAGTATGTCCGCCAATTCCCATAGTACTCTCGGATGAATACCATCCATTGGGAAGATTGTCTTTCTTTAGGGCCTTGAGGGCTAACCACACCCTTTGGCGGAGATAGCATCATCCATCCTCTCCACCTTACTGGCCTTTTTATCCTTATCCAGATGTGACACCCCTGGGGTACCTCTCCCTCCCTCTTGCTCCATTTCTGTTGCTCCCCTGATCCCACTTACTGCCGCTTCTATCCCCTTCGTGCCTTGCTTTGTAGATATCCCATCCCCCTCCCTAGTGAACACAGAGGCAAAGTACTCATTAAATACCTCTGCCTGGTCCCTCGCTCTTCCACCACCCTCCTTCTGATCTCAATCTGCTGAGATGGCCTTAGATTTCTCTGCTCCCCAATGTACCGGAAGAACCCCTTTCCCTCCATGTATCCCTGTGCCAGCCGCTGCCTTTACTGGACTTTGCTCCCTCACTATACGGGTGACTTTTCTAGATGCAAGATGGTACATTCCTTATCCCCTCTTGTTGTTTATATTTTTTGTAGGCTGCCTTCTTTTCTCTGACTGCTACCTGTACCTCACTGGACCACCAGCATGGTTTATGTGACCTTGCTCCCTTACGTTTCAACTTAGCGCAGATCCTGACTGCCTGATGAAGTCCCCGGTTTATGACCTCCCATCTCCTTTCCACACTTGTCATTGATGTACTCCCCTTCAAGTGATCCTTGAGAATATTTCCCATGCCCACAAAGTCTTCCCCCTGAAGTCCACTGCCAGTGTCCTAGATCTCACCCCCTCCCCATGCTCATTTGAAACCAGATAGTATTGTGGTCGCTCCCAGTCAGGGGTCCTGTACAACCATGTCCCTTACCAGATCCCCATCTGCCAGAACCACGTCCAGGACATGCCCCTCCCTTGTGGGCTCCATCACATGCTGTGTTAAGAACACATCCTGGAAGCCGTCCAGCAGCCTCTGCTCCTTGGCCACCTTAGAGGACATGGTTCCCCAGTTTGTACCTGGCATATTAAGGTCCTCCATCAAAACCACTCCTTCCCCTTTTGGTCCACACTGGGCAATGATGTTGTCCAGCAAACCATCCTCTAGAACATCACTCATCCCGGGGGGCCTATATACTACACCCAGCTTGACCTTATCTCCTGCTGGGGATCGTAAGGTGACCCATAAGGCCTCCACGTTTTCCTCTGCCTCTTCTACCCTAGCAATTTCTATGTCATCTGTTATCTTTTCCACTGCAGCAAAGCTGCCCTCATCTTTTGTAACGGTAACACAGCCAGTTGTCTTCAACTTTCATTTGCTGGTAAACATTTTCATCTCTAGCAACATTTAGGCATTTTTAAATGTTTGAAATTATTTTTTTCCTCAAGAAAAAAGCATGGGCCCCCAAGGTGCAGGGGGACAGTTTGCACCTAGCTAAGGCCAGCTCTGCTGGAGGACAGATGAGACCTGCGTGGCTCAGGCAGCTTTCATGGTTGAGAATGCAGCACAGTGTGTTACTACTAGAGAAGTTCCATGATGGGGGAGCTAGAGCACCCTTAGCCCCCCCCCTAAAACCACCTATGGGGGTTAACCCCTTTTAGTCCAAGTCCTGCATGCACTTGGCCGAGATGACGAAACAACTGACGAACTGAGCTTGGGCTTTTCTCTGCATTGGCCGATCAGCAGGTGGGCATTGACTCCACAAAGCGCTTTTGTAAACAGGCCATAATAGGGAGTCCCCTGGACGAACAGAACACAGCGAGGAACACTGTCCGCTGATCAAGGAAGAACTTGGCAATCCTCTGCGGCTCCAGGTGAGAAGCTGAAGACTCTTGGTTGGCCGATGGTTCTCTGGATGATTAGGAGCAATGACCACTGGCAATGACCACTGGCAGGTCCCCAGGCCCAGATGACATCTCAACAAGGTGACTGCAGACGAGATGATCTCCGAGCTGCCTCTTCAGAGCGACACGGGCACAAGTACACTTGCAGACAGCTCACAAAATAATAATTGGGCATGCACAACGTCAACTGGGGTCCCTCAAGCTTGAGCCGGAGCGGCTCCTAAGCTAACTCACTACTGGATACCTCACTAGTGGCTCTCTACCACTTTCCATCAAAGGGCTGATACTGAAACACTTGTGGCAGGACATCAACACAGGCTGGTGTCACGGGAGGCGGTTCCGCTGCAGATGGTGGATGGGCCTGGGACCTCCCGGGGTCAATGTCAGGCTCTGGTGGAGCTGGTCCCAGCAACACAGGCAAAGCTGGATGTCAGGTGCACCAGAGTGCAACTCAGTGACACAGTTTAGTAACAAGCAAACAATTCAGTTTTTAGCCGACAGTTTAGTTCTTGCAGGAAGTACAGTCTCTAGGGGGTGCTAGGCAGGCAACAGCACAGTTTGGTTTGGGTACTGGGCCACTTAGGCCATAGGACCACCACCCCTTTTTTAAAGGTTGCTGCTTCCTACGGGTCTTCTCCCATTCTGGCTATCTTTGCAGGTCTGCCCCACTTTGTAATGGTAATAGCCACTCCTGGGCCTTGGGTAGGGCCTCGTCTACTATTTCCTATACTTGAGGGCCTGAATGCTGGACCCTCACAGCTAGCCCCTCCTTTACAGCAGCCAGCCAAGGGCTTACACCTCCCAGCCCTGCACTCTGGAACAGAATGGCACTGAAGGAGGTGATGGGGCCTTAACCCCACCCCTTCTGGGCATTTGGCCTACTGCCACTGGCTTATCCACTCTCTTAGGGCTGCCCACCCTCCCTGGGAGCTCAGTATGCCTCCCTTCTCCTTCTTTTGGTGCTCCGGGCCTATAACTCCTCTCTCTTAGCTTGCCCTTCCTCACTCCCTGCCAAGCCCTCTGGGAGAGGTCTACCTAGGCCTTTCTCCCCCTAGGGTACTGATCCAGCACCCTAACTAGCCTCCCGTGGGGGCTCATGCCACATGGTGCCCCTTTTTGCTTTGGGGGTACTCTGCCCCCTCTAATCCAGGAGGCAGTATAGCACAGTGATTCAAGGCTCCAAGCTGCCAACCTGGAGATCTGGGCTTCAGTCCCACAGCCCCACCTGCACACTGTGTGGCCTTGAGAAAGTGCCCCCCCCAACTTCACTGTGTTCCCAGGTTGCACCTCCCAAACAAGCTTCAGCTTAGTGTGTCTCCTGAGGCGACGATCAAGCACCAGAACTGTGGCACTGGGACTCAAATTCACGGTGCCCCATTTACTTATTTCCTTCTGGGTGTTCTGACCACTTTTGCCTTTTCTCTCCTCCCGTGCCCACATAGGCGCCTCCAGCACTGGGTAAAAAAGTAGTTTGGGCTTGCAGCCCACTTACTGCCTGGCCAAGATCTCCTGGGGGCTGGGGAGATCATTGGTGGAGATCGTGGTGGTGGTTGGGGGAGCATTTCCTCTCAAGTGTTCCCTGGCTGTCCTGCGGTTGTTGGGCAGAACACTGGATGTTCAGGTGTTTGTTCCCACCCGGACGCAGAATACTGACGAACACTGCGGTCCGCCACAGAAACTGTTCCCTCCACTACTTGGGGCTCAAGGAAAATGGCCAGATCACGTCAGGGAGCCGGGCTTTCCCCCACCTTCCATGCTGCTGCTGCCGCCCGACTTTTGCTGGAGGGGAGCGACGCCAGAGGAGTCACGGACTCACCCCCCAGGTAGTTCTTTTTTGTCCGTGGTCTCCATATCCTCAGCCCTCCACGCTCAACCACCGATTCCTCTCTCAAGACACTCCCCACCTTTTTGTAGGGATGTGGAGGTCCTGGCATCTGGCCAGGAGATTGAGTCCTGGAAGCCTGCCAAGGAGGGTCTCCTGTCCCCGACCTCCTTCCCAGTGCCAAACGGCAAACAATTAAACAAAGAGATAGGGAGGGGTCAGTGGGACTGCAAGAAAAGAGAGGGTGGAATGGAGGAAAGGAAGAGTGAGAGAGAAAAAAAACAATTTACACATTAGGGAAAGGTTTCCCGCTCCCTTGAGGTGCCCGATACTTTTGCATTACTACAGTTCGCCCCCTTTAAACATACATGTCCCCGTGTATGGGGTTAATTATTACTCTAAATTTTAAAACACAAACAACATTTTAGTACTCTTAGCCATGTACCTACTTTACTTTATGCATTTATGCTTAGCTTGCGTACTATAACATTTTTAGCCTATTGTACCAAAATGAACCCTGAAGAGGGATGGGCATCCTTGAGATACATTTTGGGAGTGGTTCCTGCCTCTCCTTGTCAATCCATCCATCCATGTTGACAGGGACTGGACATGACCTTAACTGAAGTCAGTGTATTAACTCTTGGGTTACGTCCAAAGCTCGGACCTGGTAGTCATGCCATCCTGGCCATGGGCGGTCGTCTATGATGACATATAAGTCAGGCTCCCATGTTCCACCATGCCACTCCGACTTTACCAGCACTCAATCTCCTATGGGTAAGGGTGTTTTCTTATCGTAGGCATCGCTGGACACTTTCCTGTTGTCTTTGTCAGTACACATTTTTTGGCTGGCCAGTGGCTTAGTTTCTTCTGGCAGAGAGGTCCCTCTTTCCTGTTGGTGGTGCCATTAAACTGCCAGGTCTGGCATCTGGATGGGAGGTGCGGTCACTGTGGCTAAGCCTTGGGTGCCAGGTGACATCCGGGGGCCTCCATTGGGGCATCCTAACCTGGAACCTGTCGGCTTATATCGTGGGCGACTGCACTCACCATGCGGGCAGGCTCCTCCACTTGAGTATCTGAAACTCTGGATGGACTTTCTGGAAGTGACACAACAGCCTGGTTGCTCTGCTCAGTCCTCTCCATCTCCCTCCTGGTGTTCACATACAACTGACATTGAGCTTCTTGGATTTCACCACTTCTGGCACTTCACCTCTCACACGGCTGCTGTATGGACCCCACAACTTTTTCACCTGGGAGTATGGCTCTACCCTGCTCCACCCTCTGATCAGGGTGCTTTTGACCTCAGTTCCATCTCTTTTTAGGCTGGTATGGACGCTGCACAATTGGGCACTGAACTTCTCGCTTCATCTCTGCCACCAGTACTACCATTTCCCATACCCAACATGTTAAATGTGTCAGTTCCTCTCTCTCTTTACAGTGGGTGTCCCCTGGATGACCAGTACACCGACTGCACCCATGGACTTCCATGTGAGGACTGGGCCACTCCTTGTCCCTTACCGGCATGCCCAGCTGCCATACTGGACCGCTACTCCCAAGTCACCAAGGCTCAAGTATCCTAATGGCCTTCTCCTTGAAATCCAGGAATGCTACCTTAGGATGTTGCTCTTGTAGCAAGCGGAGTCTGATTTGGAAGGTTTCACTTTTAGCCCCTTCAATGAATTTGTCTGTCAGGATTCTGTCCAAATTGGAGGACACTTCAGTGTCAATCTGCTGGATGGCACAGAGGTCTTCCTGAAGGCTGAGAGCATAGTCACATAGGGTCTTGGCCTCTCCCTGTACCCTGGAAAATAATTGAATCATTGGCACTGACAGACTCTTGGGGCCAAAGATGTGGTGTAACCTTTTAAATATTTGCTCCACAGTAGCTTTTTCTTCAGTTGGCCATGATGACACCTCCCAGTGTGCCATACCTTGGAGTTGCACGAGCAGGACCTTTAAGCTTCTCTTTGAGTGACTCTTTGAGCTTCAGGCAGGTCATACAATCAGAAGAAGGCTTTCAGCTTGTCCGTGAACTCATGTAGCTTATCGCTGTTTGGATCCACTTCTCCCGCAAAGCATGGGAGCCGTGGTGCTCCATAATAGTAGGGAATCATCCCCCTATCCTGGCTATCTTTGCAGATCTGTCACACTTTGTTAATGGTAATAGCCACTCTTGGGCCTTGGGGAGCCATGAACTGACCCTCCCCAAGTAATTATTTTTTGTCCGTACTCCCCGCATCCTCAACCCTCCATGCTCAACTATCAACTCCTCTCTCAAGCCACTCCCCACACTTTTGTAGGGCAGGGGAGGTCCTGGCATCTGACCAGGAGATTGGGTCCCCCAAGCTCTGCAGGGAGGGTCTCCTGCCCCCTTCCCAGGGCCAAACACCGCAAAATTAAACAAAGGGATAGGGAGGGGTCGGTGGGACTGCATCAAAGGAGGGGGTGGAATGGAGGAAAGGACGAGTGTGAGGAAAAAAAAAACAATTTACGCATTATAGGGAAAGGTTTCCCATTTCCTTAAGATGACCCATACTTTTACATTAGGGAAAGGTTTTCCATTTCCTTGAGGTGCCCCACACTTTCACATTAGGGAAAGGTTTCCCGTTTCCTTGAGGTGCCCCATACTTTGGGGGTACTACACAGCTGGCTCTCACTGTTGTACAGTTGTGCGCACAAAGTCCCATGATTATCTCCTAGTCCCCCTTACACAGTCAGACGGTGCCTACTCAGGCCGTTCAAAAGCAGCACCTCCTGGGATGAAGCGTGAATGTGGTACAAAGGCCTTTGCATTTGCAGCACCCAACACCTGAAACAAACTCCAGCTCCATCTGTGGAATGCATCTAACTTGCAAACGTTGAAGTCCGGTGTTTCCAGACACCTTAGACCTTCCTGTGTTTGTTTTGTCCAGAATCCCTCTCCCCCTCACCATGATTATGTTGCGTAACAATGCACTTCTCTTTGTTTAGCTACAGCTCCTCTTTCTTAGCTCGCTCTGATTACTGTTTGGATGTACTTCCCTTTACAGTTTGTTTTTCCTATGTATATTATATCCCATATGTAATCCTGTTTGACTAGTTCAATCTGTTTACTGTGGCTACCCTCCCTGGAACCCCCATGAAAATGAGATGTTGCATCTCATGTGGCTATCCCAGTTGGAGTCATTTCAAATAAGTGAAAAATAGACAACTCTGGTGAGGGTGTGCTCTTGTCTGGAGTGACGGGGGTAGAGGCATGGAGGATATGGAATACTTTGATGTATTGAAGTGATTTGATCCTGGGGTATATGGAGAGTCAAGTTTAAGTCTCCTGGGCTGGCTGTTACTGAAGGAAGCCTGAAAGAGCTTTGATGGCAGGAGGAGGAGAAGGAGGGTAAACACAGGACGGATAATAAAATGAAGAAGAACATGTTGGTCCCCTGAAGAAATGCAGTGAATGTGTGGTTCTCTTTGTGTTTTCAGAGCAACCACTTTGCCTGGACGGATGGAACCAAATGGAACTATGCAAACTGGGCACCAGGTGAACCCTACAACGAAAGATGGAATGCGGATTGTGTAGAGATTTCTACTACAGCCAACAGTAAGTTAACAACCCCCAATACAGTACAGCACCCATAATGCCGCCCTGGAATCCATCACACATTGTGTTTTGAAGTGTCCAAGCTCACTTAGTACAAATTAACATAAAACAGACACTTGACCCAGAGGTCAGTGACGTTTAAGAACAATTCGTACAGGGTTGCATAAAATGACGACAATCAGTCTCTAGGAGAGGGCCCTTCAGTTGCAGCATGGTTGAGCGCCGGAAGAGAGTCTGCACAGCTTTTGCAAGGAGGACCGCAGGTCACACTGGTCAGGGTACAGTAGGTGAGAAAATAACAGGGGAAAGAAGTCAGAGTCTGTCAATGCTAGTATATAGAACATAGAACATAGAATTTGACGGCAAATAAGGACCGCTTGGCCCACTCAGTCTGCCCATTTCCCTACCTAATGGATAAGCTGCAGATCCTAGTTAACCAGCAGCCTACTTCTTTCTACCCCCAACCCCTAGAATTGCCTTATGGCTGTCCCATGCATGCTTGAATTCAACCACTGTTTTTGACTCCACAACCTCCTCCAGAAGACCGTTTCATGCATCCACAACCCTCTCTGTGAAAAAATACTTCCTTACATTACCTCTGAGCCACCCCCTTTTTCCTCAGATTGTGACCCCTTGTTCTTGCACACCTCTTTTTTTGAAAGATGCTACCCTCTTGGACTTTGTTGATTCCCTTGAGGTACTTGAAAGTTTCTATCATGTCCCCCCTTCTCCCTCCTTTCCTCGAGGCTATACATATTAAGCTCCTTTAGTCTCTCTTCATATGTCTTCCGGTGCAGACCCTGCACCATTTTAGTTGCCCTCCTCTGGACAGCTTCATTCTTGTCTATGTCCTTGCAGAGACTGGGTCTCCAGAACTGCACACAGTACTCCAGATGGGGTCTCACCAGCTGTCTGTACAGAGGGATAACAACTTCCTGTTTTCTACTGGTGATGCCTCTCCCTATGCATCCCATTATCCCCCCCAGTCCTCCTTACTGCCCTCTCACATTGCTTGCCCACCTTTAAGTCATCTGATATGACTTCCCCAGGTCCCTTTCCATTTGTAGTGTTGTTAGTATGTCACCCCGCCATTGTGTACTCTTCCTCTGGGTTTTGTTTCCCAGGTGCATCACCTTGCACTTCTTAGCATTAAATCTAAGTTGCCATACATTTGACCATTCCTCTAACCTTGCCAAGTACCTTCTCATCCTTTCCACCCCACCTTGTGTATCAACTCTGTTGCAGATCTTTGTGTCATCTGCAAAGAGACATACTTTTCCTTCCAGTCCCTCTGCAATATTGCTTACAAAGACATTGAAGAGGACCGGTCCCTAATACTGAACCCTGTGGCACCCCACTAGTAACCCCTTTCTTCAGAGTGGACTCCATTTACTATTACTCTCTGTGTCCTATTCTCCAGCCAATTCTTTACCCAGGCTATCATCTTGGGACCCATCCCAGGCTGGGTAACTTGTATATTAATCTTTTGTGTGGGACTGAGTCAAATGCCTTGCTAAAGTCTAGGTCGGCCATGTCCACAGCCCCTCCCTGATCTACTACTTTGGTCACCCAGTCAAAGAAATCCATTAGATTCGTCTGGCATGACCTTCCCGCTGTGAATCCATGCTGCTTTGGGTCCTGTGCCCTTCTGACCTCTAGGTACTCGACAGTTCTTTCCTTCAGAAGTGATTCCATCATTTTCCCTATCACTGAGGTTAAACTAACAGGTCTGTAGTTTCCTGCTTCTGCCCTGCTCCCACTTTTGTGAAGGGGAATCACATCTGCCCTCCTCCAGTCCTCAGGTACCGTCCCATTCTCCCATGATTTGTTAAAGAGGGTAGCCAGTGGTGTCACTAGTTCTACCTTTACTTCTTTTAGAATTCTGGGATGAATCCCATCAGGCCCCATTGCTTTGTCCACCTTCAGTTTTAAGAGTTCTTTCAGAACCCTTTCTTCTGTAAATGGGCTGGTATCAACTTCTGTATCCAGAGTGTTTCTATTGTTTGTTTTAGGTACCTCCCCCTCTTCCTTTGTAAATACTGAGCAAAAATATTTGTTAGTATCTCTGCCTTTTCACAGTCACCCTCTGCCCACCCTCTCTCCCCTTTATTAAGCCTCACTATCCCTTCCTTAGTCTTCCTTGGCTCCCTGATGTACCTAAAAGGTTTCATCCCCCTTCTTAACTGAGTTGGCTATCTTTTCCTCAGTTCGGGCCTTTGCTATTCTGACTGCCTTCCCAGCTTCCTTTTGCTTTAACTGATACAATTCTCTGTCCTGCTCCTTCTGTGATTCCTTGTACTTTCTGAATGCTTTCTTTTTCTCTTATACCTTCACTGCCACCTCCTTTGAGAACCATAGTGGTTTCTTACATCATTTTGTTTTGTTTATTTGCTTCACACAAAGGCTTGTTACTTCTGTGATGGCAGTTTTTATTCTTCCTCATTGTTCTTCCACCCTTCCTTCCTGCCCATTTGCTAGTGCATTCCTTAGGCACTCACCCATTTTGGCAAAGTCAGCATGGGTGTAGGCAGGCATACTCCAAGCACTCCATGGTGTTCAATTTTATTTAAGGGGGGTAGCAAATAGGCTCTGAACTGCTTCCTTTTTCCATGAAAACTAACAAAGAAAATGCTGAACCTTTCTGTAATTTTATTCATAGGAGTCGAAACTGGAAGGACTGGTCACTAATACTGTCTTCGCATCCCAAGGACAATACAACTTTACAGGATCTGGGCTGGTATGTGGGTGTCTTAGTGAGCAATGCATGGCATTTGTATTTACCCATGCATTGCTACGGGGGGGGGTAGCTCACCCTAACAAGGGGGGGAAGGAGTAGCAGTGAGTCCACTTGGTGTGCAGATCTGAAATCCCTGGCTACACCCCTGAAAGTCAGCCCTCCTGAAGTCCAGTACTTTTGCCTTTGTATGGCTTAACTCTATTGCTGTGTTTATTGTGAACCATACTGTTTGATGGTTGCTAGTTCCCAGATGGCTACCCACTTCTACATCTGTGATCCACTCTCCATCTCCATTTGAGAGGACCAGGTCTAAGATTGCTCCCTCTCGAGTGGGTTTCAATACTAGTTATCTAAGGCACGCCCTCTGTAGGGCATCTAGAATAACCCCACTCTTAGAAGTTGCTGCTGCAACTGCACTCCAGTTAACGTCTGGCATGTTCAGATCATCCATCAGCAATATATCCCCTTTATCTGCCATTCTAAGTATACTTTCTATCATTTCCTTGTCCAGTTCCTCCCCCTGAGAGGGGGGTCTGTATACAACCCCTGTGCAGATTGTGGTGCCATTGCCTGTCTCCAAATTGACCCACAGTGCTTCTTCTCCTCCCTGTTTACCCTTTTGTTCTGTTGCTTTGATTCCTTCTCTATGTAGAGAGCTACTCCTCCTCCTCTTTTACCCTCCCTGTCCCTCCTGTAGATAGTGTATCCTGGTATGTTTACGTCCCAGTCATGGTTCTGTGTGTACCATGTTTCTGTGACTGCCACAATATCCAGATGTTCCTTCTCCATCAAGGCCACTAATTCAGGAAGCTTGTTACCCAGACTATGGGCATTGGTACTCATTACTCTCCATTTTTTTGATGGCTTTACCTTCTGTTGCAGCATCCCCCACTGACCTTTCTACCTCATCTTTTTTTCATTTAGTACCCTGTTTTGTAGGGGGAGGCTGGGGGACTATGTATGTCTAGCTAGCACAGGGGACAACATATATCTATCTAGTGCAGGGGAAGGAGCCAGTAGAAAAGGGGTACTGTAGCAAAACCCCATGGAGGGCCAGCCTATTTGTGACATAACAATAGGGAACATAGTGGGGGCTATGTAAGTTAAAAAGACAAAGAACCTCTGTGCGCAAACACTGAGGCAAGGGTTACCCCAAAGGGCATTTGGCTGGGAAGCCAAGTTTCAAGAAAATACAAAATCACACATGCCCACACAATGCAAAGCATCAAGGGCTGCATATGCAAATCACCACAGGATGTTATGCTGGTCCAACTTTAAGCAGAATAGTATGGTGCCGAAAGGCCTCTCACACAGTTTGCAAAGGATGCTAACAGATGACATAGACACGTGTTTTGTCCTACCAGGACTCATCAGTATGCCTTGTCTGTTTGACACCCCAGTGCAAGTTAATCTATCCATCAAGCAGAGTCAGTCAGTAGAAAATGGGGATTGCAGTAAAACTTCATCTAGGGTCAGCCTATTTGGGGAAATAATATCAGCAGACATCACAGTAACATTGTAAGGTGAGTACAAGCTAACCAGAGAGAATGTGGAAATCTAGAAGCTGGCACAGACACCAGGACAGCTGGAAGGCATGGAGGAGGAGGAGGAGGAGGGGGTAAGGAAGATACAGGGCACAGGGTGGGGAAGGAAGGTGGTCAACTGCAATGGATGTGGGTCCGCAGTCTTTCTCGGAACAGTGTGGAGAGCAGGAGGCTGTCCAGTGTGTGGAAACCTTGGGCAACTGGGCTGAGATGAGGGAGGGCCACTTATGGGGCTGGGGGGCTGGAGGAGCGAGCTCCCAGTAGGGGGCTAGCTTCCAAGCAGACATGATAGACCACGGGGCCTATTCTGTTGGCTTTTACTATGATACTATGAACTTAGGGAAGAAATTAGGTGGCTAAGATGGCAGTTGGGAAGTAGAGGGGGAGAGGCTGGGGGGAAGAACTGTGACTGGAGGGGCAGGTGAGGGCTGCTGTGGGCCAAATGGATGGTAGGCAGAGGATGGAAGCAGCGAGGATGCCAAGGTGTCCAAGGACATCTTCTCCTCAAGAACCTTGTAAAACCGAAGCAGGGGTTTGTCAGGAGGTAAGGAGAAAAGGCAGGTGGGCAAAGGAATCAGCACACGGTGGAAGGGGATAAACGGGGAAGGAGAACAGAGGTAAGTCCTGACATGGGGAGGGCTCTTCGGACAGGTACACAGTTCTAGATGATTCAGAGGAACGGGGGCAGATGGGGAGGTAGATGATTGTGTGAGCATAGAGTCCAAAGATAGTGGCAAGGGGGTGAGAAGGTAAGGAAGGGGGGAAGGGATGAGGCTGGAGAGCAGGAGTGAATGGAAGGATGGCCACGTGGGGAATGAGAGGGGTAACCCAGGTGGGGTGACTGGAGGGATGGAAGAAGGAGGGCCAAAGAGAAGTGCAACACGGGAGGGGGACAGGAGAAGAGGAAACTGAACATGTGGGAAGGGAAGGGTCTCAGAGGTAGATGACAGTAACAGGGGAACTTGTGCAGCAGGGAAGGCAAAATGTGTGGTGTGGGGCAGGAAAAAGGTGGGATGGCCATTACCCTGAGAGTTTTAGTGGTGAAAGGTATGAGATGGGGAGGTATGAGGGCTAGATTTGGCCATAGGTGGGTGGAGCATATACCAGGCATGACGGTGGGGAGGGTGGGACCTTTTATAACTAAGTGCATAGGAAAGATATGTGAAAAATCTTACTTTATTGTACACCTAGGTACAAATGATCTTGCAGAGTGTGGGGTTGAGGTGGTACAGGAGAGGTTTAGGGAGACAGTGAAAATCTGCAGTGAGGCAGGGAGGTCAGTAGCCTTCTCTGAGGTGCTCCTAGTCCCGAGGGCTAGTACTGCAAGGAAACAGAGAATTGAAGAATTTAATAGTTGGTTAAGGGGGTGGTGTAAGTCACATGGGTATCGGCTGGTAGGGGGTCGGATGGGACCTGGGATAATAAAGATCTATATGCACCAGACTACAATTAAGTAGGGAGAGCTCCAGGGTCTTAAAGGAAAAGCTGGATGAATACATGTCAGCAAACCTCAATTTAAACTGATGGGGGAAGGGGTTAATAGGGCGTGTGGCAACCATAGTCACCAGGAGTGGGAGACTGACAGGCTTTCCCCTTATTAAGTCATCAGAAAGAAGTAACAGAAAAGATCAGGGGTGAGAGAGTGGGGGCAATCGGGGGAGACAAAAAGGGCTGGTCAGTGGCAATGCTGTACAGGAGTCACGGTGGAAGGTGGTGTCATTAAATTCAAGAAGACTGGCAAACAAGATGGTGGGTCTTTAGGCACTGATGGCAGAGAGAGAGAGGTGGACATAGCGGCCATCACAGAGATGTAGGCCACCCAATACCATGACTAGGACCTCGAAATCCCTGGGTACAGAATTTACAGGAAGGACAGAGAGACAGGGAGTCAGGGAGAAGTAGCTTTATTCATGAGGAAAGAGAAGACATGCACCAGAAGGATGGAAAGCTGCCAATGAACAGATGGTGCTGCAGACATCATATTGGTAGCTGTCTGCAGCTTTACCACCTCGGAACCTGATTCAGTCAGATCCAACAAGCTAAGCAGGGTGGGGTCTGGTCAGTAGTAGAACGAGAAACCTCCAGTGTATGCCAAGAGCTGCAGAAAGCGCTACTTTCAGCTGGTAGAACTGCAGGAAGTGTTGATGGCTGCTACAGAAAATGGTGCTGGTAGCTGCTGCAGGAAGTGATGTTGCTAGATGCTGCCGGAAGTGGTGCTGATAGATACTGCAAGAAGTGATGTTGGTAGGTGCTTCAGGAAGTGGTGCTGGTAGCTACTGCAGAAGTGGTGTTGGTAGCTGCTTCAGGAAGTGGTGCTGGTAGCTACTGCTGGAAGTGGTGCTGATAGCTGCTGCAGGAAGTGGTGTTGCTAGATGCTGCCGGAAGTGGTGCTGATAGATACTGCAGGAAGTGGTGCTGATTGCTGCTACATGAAGTGATGCTGGTAGCGGCTGCAGAAAATGGTGCTGATAGCTGCTGCAAGAAGTGGTGTTGGTAGGTGCTGCAGGAAATAGTAATGGAAGCTGCATGCAGCCTTATCACCCTACAGCCTAATCCCATTCAAAAGCTAAGCAGGGGTGGGCCTGTTCAGTGGTAAGATGGGAGACCTCCAATGAATACCAGGTGTTCCTGCAGGAAGTGGTGCTTGTAGTTGCTACAGGAAGTGATATTAGTAGCTGCTGCAGGAAGTGGTGCTGTTGACTACTGCAGAAAGTGGTGCAGGGCTCGTACCTACTCTAGGAAGTGGTGCTGGTAGCTGCTCCAGGAAGTAGTGATGGTAGCTGTTGCAGAAAGTGGTGCTGATAGCTGCTGCAGGAAGTGATGATGCTAGCTCCTACAAGAAGTCGTTTTGGTAACTACTGCAGGAAGTGGTGTCAGTTGCTGATGCAGGAAGTGGTGCTGGTAGCTACTGCAGAAAATGGTGTTGATAAGTGCTACAAGATAGCTTGGCAGAAGACACCAGGAGAAAGGACTGCTGTGTGACTGAACTTCTCTGCTGGGACTAAAGTAGAAGAACATTTGTACTTGGACCTTTAATTTAGGGTAAAAAAAACTAACATACAAAAAAAAAAGTGTGTGTTTGGGTTAACTGAACTGAATGGGTATCTGAAGAGTTATCTAGGTGTAACTCTCAGGTGACTGAAAGGACTTAACTGCTGTGAGGTTTAAATTACTTGTAGAAAGATCTGGTAAGTAGGGGAAGTGGCTTAGCTAGAAGGAAGCTACATTTAAAGACTGCCTTACAAAGATTCTGCTAATAGCTTGGCAGAAGACACCAGGAGAAAGGACTGCTGTGTGACTGAACTTCTCTGCTGGGACTATATTGCCCTCTTTCCCTCTCCTCCACCCCCCACCCAAAGCTAGTTCTATTTTTATAGGCACAGGATTTGACTGACAATAGGAACTTCCTGTTTAGGGGCAGGAAGTGAGTGATCACAGAACCACCAAGGACCCACCATCCTAGAAGGGCAAGAGTAGGTCTCCGGCCCCCTCTAGCTGCTGGAGGTCTGCCTCTGAGCAAGAAAGTGGTCTACTGAGAAATATAGGATATTCTTGTCCCAGAACAGGACAATCAGGAGCTTAAAGGGCACACAGGCAGAAAGTAAGGAGAGAGAGAGAGAAAAAAAACAGAGGAAAGAGTAAGGATTGAAAACAGTTAAGGGGCCAGAAATAAGACATGATTGGAGTGGTGCAGTGCAGTAGCTGTGGAGCAACAGTCTTCCGGGAGATGTTCTGGAGGATGCAGTGTTGTCCCATCTGCAGGCACCTCTCTGGGCTGAGGGAGGAGGTTGCTCATCTCCAGGCTGAGTTGGCCAGGATTTGTGGGACCTCCTCTTCCATCCAGGGACCACCAGTGCCACTGCTGTTGCCTCAGAGGTTGCAAAGAAAGAGGAGCGGTTGGACCACAGTGGACTCCAGGGAGGTGAGGGTGGTGGAACAGGCGCATCCCTCCAGTTGTACCTCTCCATAATTCCTATGCCATTCTGGCAAAGTGTGGTTCCTCTATGGAGGCACCCACAGTGGAGACAAGGAGGATGCTGGGAACCTCCACAAAGGAGACCCACAGGAGGGTGGCAGGGGACCCCTGCAGGGAAGAAACAACTCCTGGTGGGGACTCCATTGTTAGGAAGGTAGAACTGGGGAGGAAGGGAGAGGGAGGAAGGTGCCTGCCTGGCACCATGGCTTGGAGGGACAGGGAGCAAATCCTCAGGATTGCCGGAGCAGCTGCACAGGGGAGGGAGCTGGATGTCATTGTCCACCTAGGGACAAATGACCTGGCTAAGAAAGGGATTAGAAAAGTGCAGGAAGAGTTTGTGGAATTGGGGAGGGGCCTTAGTCAAGTAGCACGCATGGTAACCTTCTCGGAGGTGCTACCCATCTATGGCATAGGAGAGGCTAGAGTGTTCCGCACCATGGGATTCAATCAGTGGTTGGAAAACTGGTGTGGAGCTCAGGGATTTGGCTTCATTGGGGACTGGGGGTCCACCTGGAGTGATGCAAGCCTATACTGACACGATGGGCTGCATCTGTCCAGGAGGGGAACCAGGATCCTAGGTGATAGGTTTAAATGCTTCATTGGCAAGCTTTTAAACTAGCCAAGGGGAGGCACTGGAAAGGAGCAGGAAAATCCTAGCCCCCCCCAAATAATCACGGTAGTAAGTGCGGCAAACACCAACATAGAGTTGTTGATAGGGAGAAGGGCAGAGGTAAATGGAGAAAGTGACAAAGGCAAGAAGGACAGGGATGGGGCAAAAGGGAGTAAGGCCATCAGGAAATGGAGGGTAATGATTACCAATGCCCGTAGTCTGGGCAACAAGCTCCCTGAGCTGATGGCCTTAATGGAAGAGGGATGCCTGGATATCGTAGCAGTCACAGAAACATGGTACACAGAGAACCATGACTGGGATGTTAACATACCAGGGTACATAACCTACAGGAGAGACAGGCAGGGGAGAAGAGGGGGAGGAGTAGCTCTCTATGTAAAGGAAGGATAAAAGCAACTGAACAAAAGAGTAAACAGGGAGGAGAGGAGGCACTGTGGGTCACCTTGGAGACTGGAAAGGGCACCATAATCCGCACAGGGGTTATATAAGCAGACCCCATGTCAGGGAAGGAATGGACAAGGATATGATAGAAGGCATTCTTAGAATGGCAGAGAAAGGGAGATACTATTGATGGGAGACCTGAATATGCCAGATGTTAACTGGAGCACATTTGCTGCAGCCACATCCAAGAGCAGGGCCATTCTTGATGCCCTACAGGTGGCAGGCATTAGACAGCTAGTGTCTGGAGCCCTCACTGAGGGAGCAATCTTAGACCTCGTGATTTCAAACAGGGGCAGTGAGAGAGGATCTCAGATCTAGAAGTGGGTTGCCATCTGGGGACAAGTGACCATCAAACAGTGTGGTTCACTGTAAACTCAGCTACAGAGTCAAGCCATACAAAAGTGAGGGTACTGGACTTTAGGAGGGCTGACTTTGGCAAGATGGGAGAGTGCCTCAGAAAAGCACTAGCAAACAGGCTAGAAGGAGGTGGAGCAACAATGGGGAATTATCAAAACTGCCATCACAGAGGCAACAAGCCTTTGTGTGAAGCAAATAAATGAATCAAAATGAAAGAAAAGCCACTATGGTTCTCAAAAAGGTGGCTGTGAAAGTCAGGAAGAAAAGATAGCATTCCGGAGTATAAGGAAACACAGAAGGAGCAGGACAGAGAGCTGTACCAGTTAAGGCAGAAGGAAGCAGGGAGGGAGTCAGAATAGCAAAGGCCCAAACTGAGGAAAAGATAGCCAACTCAGTTAAGAAGGGGATAAAACCTTTATAGGTACATCAGCGAGCGAGAAAGACAAAGGGAGGGATAGTGAGGCTGAATAGAATGAGCGGTGGGTGGGCAGAGGGGACAGTGAAAAGCAGGAATACTGAGTGAATATTTCTGCTCAGTATTCACAAAAGAGGAGGGGAAGTGCCTAATCCAATTAAAGAAGCACTTTGATAGGGGGTCGATCCCAGTCCTTTCACAGAAGAAAGGGTTCTGCAAGAACTCCTAAAACTGAAGGTGGACAAAGCAATGGGTCCTGATGGAATTCACCCCAGAATTCTAAAAAGAATTAAGGAAGGAACTAGTGAAACCACTGGCTACTCTTTTAATAAATCATGGGAGGATGGTGTGGTACCCGAGGACTGGAGGAAGGCGGATGTGATTCCCCTTCACAAAAGTGGGACCAAGACAGAGGCAGGAAACCTACAGACCTGTCAGTCTGACCTCTGTGGTAGGGAAAAGATGGAGTCACTTCTGAAGGAAAGAATAGTTGAGTACCTCAGAGGCCAGTGGAGCACAGGACCCAAGGCAGCATGGGTTCACAGCAGGAAGGTCATGTCAGACAAATCTAATAGATTTCTTTGACTGGGTGACCAAAGTAGTAGACCAGGGAGGGGCTGTGGACAAGGCCTACCTAGACTTTAGCAAGGCATTTGACACAGTCCCACACAAAAGATTAATAGTCAAATTAGCCAGCCTGGGAGTGGGACCCAGGGTGGTAGCCTGGGTAAAACATTGGCTGGACAACAGGACACAGAAGGTAATTGTAAATGGAGTCCACTGTGAAGAAAGGGAGGTTACATGTGGGGTACCGCAGGGTTCAGTATTGGGTCCAGTCCTTTTTAATGTCATCATCAGTGACATTGCAGAGGGACTGGAAAGAAAAGTATGCCTTTTTGCAGATGACACAAAGATCTGCAACAGGGTTGATACACAAAGAGACATGGAAAGGATGAAAAGGGACTTGGCAAGGTTGGAGGAATGGTCAGAAGTATGGCAGCTAGGATTCAATGCAAAGAAGTGCAAAATAATGCACCTGGGAAACAAGAACCCAGGGGAAGAATACACAATGGGTGGGGAGGTAGTAACAACAACAAAAAAGGAAAGGGACCTGGGGTAATCATATCAGATGACCTTAAGGTTAGCAAGCAATGTGAGAAGGCAGTAGGGAGGGCTGGGGGTATACTGGGATGTATAGGGAGAGGCATCAGCAGCAGAAAACAGGAAGCTGTTATCCCTCTGTACAGACAGTTGGTGAGACCCCATCTGGAGTACTGTGTCCAGTTCTGGAGACCCCATCTCCACAAGGACATAGACAGGAGAGAGAGGCAGTCCAGAGGAGGGCAACTAAAATGGTGCAGGGTCCGCAAGAGAAGCCGTATGAGGAGAGACTAAAGGAGCTTAATATGTATACCCTTGAGGAAAGAAGGGAGAGGGGGGACATGATAGAAACTTTTAAGTACCTCAGTGGAATCAACAAAGTCCAAGAGGGTAGCATCTTTCAGGAAAAGAGACTTGCAAGAACAAGGGGACACAATTTAAAGATAGAAGGAGGGCAGTTCAGGGGCAACGTGAAGAAGTATTATTTCACAGAGAGGGTAGTGGATGCATGGAACAGCCTTCCTGAGGAGGTTGTGGTGTCTAAAACTGTGGGAGAATTCAAGAATGCATGGGACAGACATAAGGCAATTCTTGTGGGGGGTAGGAAGAAATAGGCTGTTGGTTAACTAGGATCTGCGGCCTATCCTGTAGGTAGGGAAATGGGCAGACTAGATGGGCCTAGCGGTCCTTATCTGCCGTCAAAGTCTATGTTTCTATGTTTCTAAGATGTGGTGTTGTTAGCTGCCTGCAGCCTTACCACCCTGGAACCCGATCCCACCAAATCTCAAAATCTAAGCAGGGGTCTACCTGTTTAGTAGGGGGATGGATGACCTCCAAGGAATAGCAGGTGCTGCTGCAGGAAGCAGTGTTGGCAGCTGATACAGGAAGTGATGTTGGTAGCTGCTGCAGGAAGTGGTGTTGGTCGGTGATAGAAGAAGTGGTGAAAGCTGCTGCAGGAAGTTGTGTTAGTAGCTGCCTGCAGCCTTACCATCCTGAAGCCCGATCACATCAGATCTCAAAAGCTTGGCACGGTGGGGGGGGGGGGCTGCTCAGTGGTAGGGTGGGAGACCTCCAATGACTATCAGGTGCTGCTACAGGAAATGGTGCTGTTAGCTACTGTAGGAAGTGATGCAATGCTAGTAGCTGTTACAGAAAGGGCTGTTGGCAGCTTCTGCAGGAAGCAAAGTTGGTAGCCGCTGCAGGAAGTGTTGGTAGCTGCTGCATGAAGTGGTACTGATAGTAGCAGCAGCAGCAGGAAGTGAAGTTGGTAGCTGCTGCAGGAAGTGGTGCTGATAGCTGCTGTAGGAAGCAATGTTGGTAGCTACCTGAAGCCTGACCACGCTGGAGGCTGATCCCATCAAATCTCAAAAGCTAAGCTGGGGTTTGCCTGTTCAGTGGTGGGACGGGTGACCTCTAATGAATACCAGGTGCTGCTGCAGGAAGCAAGGAAGCAATGTTGGTAGCTGATACAGGAAGTGATGTTGGTAGCTGCTGCAGGAAGTGGTGCTTTTAGCTGCTGCAGGAAGTGGTGCTTTTAGCTACTGCAGGAAGTGATGCAGTGCTGGTAGCTGTTGCTGGAAGTGATTTTGATAGTTGCTGCAGGAAGTGGTGTTGGTAGGTGATAGAGGAAGTGGTGATAGCTGCTGCAGGAAGTGGTGTTGGAAGCTGTCTGTAGTCTTACCATCCTGAAGCCTGATCCCATCAGATCTCAAAACCTAGGCATGGGGGGTGCTGCTCAGTGGTAGAATAGGAGACCTCCAATGAATATCAGGTGCTGCTAAAGGAAGTGGTGCTGTTAGCTACTGTAGGAAGTGGTGCAATGCTAGTAGCTGCTACAGAACATGCTATTGACAGCTGCTACAGGAAGCAGAGTTGGTATCTGCTGCAGGAAGTGGTGCTGGTAGCTGCTGTGGGAAGTGGTGCTGGAGACTGATCACATCAGATCTCAGAAACTAAGCAGGGGTGGGCCTGTTCAGTGGTAGGATGGGAGACCACCAGTGAATACCAGGTGCTCCTGGAAGGTGTTGGTAGCCCCTACAGGAAGTTGTACTAGTAGCTACTACACAAAGTGGTGCTGGTAGGTGCTGCAGGATGTGATGTTGGTTGCTGCCAGCAGCCTTACTACCCTTACTACCCTATAACCTGTTCCCATCAGATCTCAAAAGCTAAGCAGGGGTGGGCCTGTTCAGTGGTAAGATGGGAGACTTCCAATGAATACCAGGTGCTGCTGCAGGAAGTTGTGTTGGTAGGTGCTACAGGAATTGATGTTGGTAGCTGCTACAGGAAGTGGTGAGTGTAGCTACAGGAACTGGTGCTGTTACCTACAGTAGGAAGTGAAGCAGTGCTAGTAGCTGCTACAGAAAGTGCTGTTGACAGCTGCTGCAGGAAGCAGAGTTGGTAGCTGCTGCAAGAAGTGGTGTTGGTAGCTGCTGCAGTAAGTAGTGCGGATAGCAGCTGCAGGAAATGGTGTTGGTAGCTGCTGCAGGAAGAGGTGCTGATAGTTACTGCAGGAGGCAATGTTGGTAGCTGCCTGTAGCCTTAGCACCCTACAGCTAAGCAGGGGTGGGCCAGTTCAGTGGTAAGATAGGAGTCATCCAATGAATACCAGGTGCTGCTGCAGGAAGTGGTGTTGGCAGCTGCTACAGGAAGTGATCTTGGTACCTGCTGCAGGAAGCGGTATTGTTAGCTACTTCAGGAAGTGGTGCAGTGCTCGTAGCTACTGCAGGAGGTGGTGTTGGTAGCTGCTACAGGAAGTGGTGCTGGTAGCTGCTGCATTAAGTAGTGTTGGTAGCTGCTGCAGGAAGTGGTATTAGTAGCTGATGCGGGAAGTGGTGTTGGTAGCTGCTGCAGGAAGTAGTGCTCATTGCAGCTGCAGAAAGTAGTGTTGCTAGCTGCTGCAGGAAGTGGTGTTGCAATCTACTGCAGGAAGTGCTGGTAGCTGATGCAGGAAGTGGTGTTGGTAGCTGCTACAGGAAGTGGTGTTGGTAGCTGCTGCAGGAAGTGGTGTTGGTAGCTGCTGCAGGAAGTGGTGCTGATAGCTGCTGCAGGAATGGTGTTGCTAGCTGATACAGGAAGTGATAAAGCTATCAACAGTCCCTATTTTCCCAGGACAGTCCCTATTTTAGACAACATGTCCCAGTGTCCCCACAAGTTTTGCAACATATCACTTTTGTCCCTCATTGTGCTTACTTGTCCCAGTTTTGTCTCTCTTTTTTTGCAGACTGCTAATCCGTGAGTGACAGTTATTTCAGCACCACTGTGGCGCTGCTCGGACTGGACAGAAGTTTGCAACTTCAACCCCTGCACCTGTGTTGCACTGCATGCATGTCTGTTGAAGCACAGTAAATCATGTTCCTTCCTGTTAGATCAGACTGTGTAGTAGAGCAAACAAGCACATGTGGACATCTTCATGCCAGCAGCTGAGATGAACTCCAGACAGAGAAGAGACTGGCAGCAGGGAACTAAGGTACTTGAACCTGATCAGCAATAGGGAAGTATGTGAAAACAATCTGGTGTGGTGGTGGGAGTCACTGAAGTGAAGTTTGCTCAGCAAATGAGGTGAGTGTAAGTGGGTTGGATGGGACTGTCAGGAGGAGCAATACATGCAGCTCGAATGTCTGATCACAATTTAAGGCAGGTTTGCTTCTAATGAACTTTTTGTATATATCATGATTTGGAACTTGCTGCAGCAGAATGATGTATTGTTTTAATCTGAATGTTTGCTACTGGTGTGACTGTGGGGTGGCATGGCAAAATGTAATTGATTGTGCGCAGCGTTGTCTGCGGCGGTGCCCATGGGAGTGACACGGTGTGGGGGGGGGTCATGGTCAGGATGGACCGTCCCAGTTTTAGGCCTTGGAAAGTTGGTCGCTTTAGGAAGTGGTGTTGCTAGCTGATGCAGGAAGTGTTGGTAGCTGCTGCCAGAAGTGGTGCTGATACCTGCTGCAGGAGGTGATGTTGGTAGCTGCCTGCAGCCTTACCACCCTGGAGCCAGATCCCATTATATCACAGAAACTAAGCAGGGGTGGACCTGTTCAGTGGTAGGATGGGAGACCTCCAGTGAATATCAGGTGCTGCTGGAAGCTGCATTGGTTGCTCCCTACAGGACATTGTGCTGGTAGCTGCTACAGAAAGTTGTGTTGGTAGCTGCTGCAGGAAGTGGTGCTGATAGTTGCTGCAGGAGGTGATGTTGGTAGCTGCTGCAGCTTTACCACCTTGGAGTCTGAACCCATCAGATCTCAAAAGCTAAGCAGGGTTGGGCCTGGTCAATAGTAGGATGGAAGGCCTCTAATGAGCACCAGATAAGGCAGGACGTGGTGTTGGCAGCTGCCCACCTTGAAGTGTAATCCTGTCATATCTCAGAAGGTAAGTAGGGTTGGGCCTGGTCAGTAGTCAGATGTGAAACCACCAATGAACACAGGGTGGTGGTGACAGTATCTCTGCTGAGGGCACTCTCCCCTGATTTATAAATAACCACACCCATGTTCCAGCATGGTGTTTAGGGGTACAGTGCTATTGGCGGTGTTTTCCTTGAGATGAGACAGTAAACCAAAGTTCCTTCTCCCTTTTCGTCTTTTTTTTAAGCAGGCGTTAGAGATCCTATGATACTTCTGGAAATCAGTAGTAGGGGAATGTTTCCTGTATCCTGTTCATATTTGGAAATCAGTAGGGGAATTCTCCTTGTATCGTGGACATATTTTGAGAGCAGTAGGGGGAATTCCCCCATATCCTGGTCATATTTGGAAACAGTAGGGGGATTTCCCCTGTATCCTGGTCATATTTCTCCCATTCACAAAAAGCCACCAAAAGCTAAAGCTGGTTCGGTGTCAGCCAGTTTACATCAATATCCCCATCTCCCCCTTGGGATAAGGCTGAAACAAATACTGTATAGCTCTCGTGTCCCAGTCAAAAACGAAAATAAAGTTTGACAGACGTTGCTTTTAACATATGATGCAGGATATGATCAGGAGGTTCTTAACAAGCACTCTAGCACCAGGCCACTGGCGCAGCGGTAACACTACTGCTCGCAACGTTGACCGCCCAGGTTCAGGAACGAGCCTGACCATCCGAGGGCTGGCCAAAGAGGGGAGGTTTGAGCATCTGACAGACTGCTCACTTCCTTCTGGAGTGGGAGGATTTAGGACTTCAGCAGTAGCATGCCTCCTGGTGGTAGCCGGGAAGGATGCAATGAGCCTCAGGTCCTAGCAAGTGCAGGGATTGGTGGAATATAGCAGATGTCAGTGCATTATGCACAGGAGCGTGTGTGATGCTTCATGATGTCATTACATGTTGTCTCCCGCCAAGGGCAACAGATAAGTGAATAATGCCACTGGCTGGACAGGTGATGCTTTCAGCAACCATCTTGACTACCAGACCCTGTCTGCCTGCTTGGGCCTCGTTCTCCTCTGGCCTTCACTTCTGCTGGTTGGGGAACTGGATTTTGTGTACGAGAGTCGCTATGGAGCTGAAGGTATCCTCACCTTAGGGTATAAGCCAAGGCGGCCTACCAAGCAGGTGAGACACAGGTGGACTGGAGTTCCAGGTCAGCAAGGCTCTCATTGGAGCCAGGATAAGAGCCGGAGTTAGCTGAAGGATGTTGCAGTCAGTAGAATTGGAAGATAAATAGAGCTGTAAAAAAAAAAACAAGAACTCAAAAAAAAGTGATGATATTTTATTTACAGACTTGGGCCTGTGGAATGATATTTTCTGTCACCTTGAGAGACCGTATATCTGCGAATACCCATAAATGCAACCTAGCGCTGCTGGACGTAATGATGCTTCGCTTGTTCATATCCACGCTGCCTTCCATTCCAATGAGCGAAAAACTATTAGGATGGACGAACTGAAAAGCTGTTACATGGCATTCTCCTGTTACTGTCTTTATAATTCTGAGTTGAAGCAATTTGTTCTGTAATCTCAACAGTAGAGATTAATGCATGGGCAGTTAAAGAAGCAGTGCACCGAAACACGTTTTTCCAAAAAGCTATAGATTCAGGCACAATTAATACAAGTATTTGCATCCATATTGAAAATTACTTTCCTTGGTACCTCCTGTGCTGCACACCACGCTTTTTTGCTGCTTTCTCAATCCTAATCCTTCACAAGTCTACAATGGTATTCCTTAGTCAAATGTGGCAGCCATCTTTTTTTTCCTGAGGAAAAAATATATATATTAAAACATTAATAAAATATTCAAATTTTGGAGGAACTACAATGTGTTACCACCAATTAAAACTAGGAGCTGCCTGGTATTTTCTGAGTGAAAAAAGGTAGGGTCAGTTTTTTGTCCAGATTCGTTGCACTGCTGCTTTAAGCTGCCATCAGTTTCACCAGAGTATATCTGGGTGCTATTACAGGTGAATATTAATAAACAGTGCCCCACCCCCATCATAGTTTGAAAGCCTATGAAAAGCCTTTTCAAATGAAGGGTTGGGCTTACCTGTAGCCGGAAGCACTTAGGAGAAATTAATAACTAAGTCTGCCCTGTAACCTTCTGTCTCCATCCCCCTATCCTCCCAATTACCTGCTACCTACCTGTTTTCCGTTCCTTTCTATTCCATCTAGGCAACCTACTGCTGCCCGAGCTGCCTTCTCATACCACTTTGCTAAACTCAGCCCTCTCTTTGCCTGTCAATCAGCACTGCCTCTACCCTATTCTTCCTTAAGTCTCTTCTTTGGGACTTTATAACTCCCTCCAGTAACTGCCCCAACCTCTGACCCTAGAGGCCCCCACCCCCTCCCACTGCTTGCCCCAGCCCTGATATGCTCTTGAGTCCCTCTCCCCCACAGATATGCCCCAGCTGTGGTTGTTACAGAGCAGCTGTCCAAGCTTAATTTTATCCACTTAAGGCACCAGAATTTGTCAGACGACATACAGGACAGTTTTTATCACCAGTGATGTTTTCCTGGCAAAACTATCCAGAGACCCATTTTTCTATATGTTTTCCTTCACTCCTGAGCCCTCAGCCAAGATACAGGATTTTGAAGTTTTTAAAAGTTTCCGCTCCCATCACATGCCTGCTTTAAAAAATATATATATATATATATATATCTTGGGACAGTGTTGTGGTGTTTACCATCAGAAACATGTGGTAACACCATCTATTATTCCCACATTATGACTCTAGCGTCTGCATTCCACAGGTAACCTCAGTGTAAGAGGTTTTTAAAATTGTGAAGGGTGGCCACTTTTAATGGCGTAAGTCATTAATTACAAAATGAGCTATAAAAACTTTTCAAAATATCTGTGAAAACTTAAAATGCACTGAGGATAAATCTATGTGGATGTCAGAAATGCATTTTTGCTAAAAAACTAGATGGCAACATTTTTGACAAATACTATTTTAGCCTGCATGGAATATTGGTTTATAGTGCCCATCTGTTGTGTACTTTGCTCCTCTTCTGATGTATTGGTATTTCTTGGTATTGACTATTGTTGATGTATATCTGTTAACGCCCTATTAATTCCTTCACCTTATTATATTACCCCCCCCCCATGCACGTATCTGGAAACCAGCTCATATCACCTCAGTGTGACTTTCCTGGTAAACCTTTTGAAAAAAATGTTTAGAATTTGGTGATGTCACTGAAGGTAATGCTGTGACTAACCGTACTGCGATTTCTTCTTTTGGTATAACGGTTCTTTCTGGTCACTGTCTAGGGGCAGCTGGTCAGTCCTGTCTCTTTCCCCTGAGCCGGCCATCACCTCCACTACAACCTACCTCAGTCATTCTCTCCCAGGAATATTGCCTTGTGGCAGGGCCAGAGGAAGGAGGGCCAACCCCCAGATACACATACCCAGAGCTGATTGCGGTTTGGTCCTGGGTGACCTAGCAGACTGGGCAAGACTGCATTAAGCCCTCAAATTCTTTTCCACTTATCACACCCCCCCTGCCATAGGATGTTCTGAGTGTGCATGGATGAGCTCATGAAGACTGTTCCTTGGTGCCCTCCCTTTGTGCTGCCCGCACTGCAGCACCAGCAGGCCTCCATCTGGTGGCAGTCATATGCTGGGCTGACATGCCTCCCCTCTCCACGAGAGGAGAGGCGAGCAGTCCATCAGATGCTCAATCCTCTCCTGTCCCGGCTACCCCCTGGCAACCCAAACTCATTCCTGATCTCAGGTCGCTGGTGTGAGAAAAGTTAAGGTTCATACACGGAGCCTCTGCAATTTAAGTGATATGCAACCTACATGCTAAGGACAAACTGATCTGCAGAACAGATTTCTCGGTTTCCACTATATGTATGCATTTTCAGGGACACTGTTCATGAAACTTCCCTTTTACAGTGGAGAGAAATAGAAGCCCCCTATTACCCCAGCAAAGAAAACATGCAAGGGAGAGGCTGGAATAAAATGCCCTTCGGATCTCATGGAAGAACTTGGCAAATGTACCTCTACATCTGATGCGTCAAATATTTTCCACGTGGGAAGAAGGAACACGTGGTCCCATCCCGAATGCTTTGTCCACAAAGGCATATAATCTGCTTTAGGACAATCTCAAGTGTTTCTGCTTGTTTCAAGTCTGCTGATTTATTTTTGCAATAAAAGTCTGTTTGAGCATCAAATCTGTGTGTTCATGTGTCTAACAATGGGGGGGAGACACTGATAAAGTAAGAAAGGGAGGAAAGGAGAGGCTCTGTAGCAGTACAGAGGTAGAAGGGAGTGAGGGTAAAGAAGCAGGACAATTTTATTTTTTTTAATTTATTTATTTTGATGATGGGGTGAGTGCAGTGGCACCACGGTGCATTTTAAAGCACGACCTGAGTACAAAAATACATTACAAGACACCAGTACATGATACAGACGTATCAGTCCAGTCATGATTATAGATCAAAGGAGCACTGCTGACCAATCAGAGGCTGACATGGGGGAGTGACCGGGGTTGGACGGGGTGGGAGATAACTCGGGTTAGGGAGGGAGTGTATGGTGGGAGATCACATGGGATAGGAAGGGGATTGGGGTGGGGAATAGCTGAGGTTGGGAAGGGGGTGAAGAGTAGGGAATGACATGGGTTGGGTAGTGGATGGAAGATGGAAGATGACTGGGTAGGGGAGGTGATGGAAGATGACTGGGGATGGGGAGGTGGAGGATGGCAGATGACTGGGGTTGGGGAGGGGTGGAGGGTAGGAGATGGCTGGGGTTGGGGAGGGATGGGAGATAACATGGGTTAGAGTGGGGTGGAGGGTGGGGAATGACTGGGGTTGGGGAGGAGGTGAAGAATGGGAGATGACGGGGTTGCAGAGGAGTGGAGTGTGGGGAATGACTGGGACTGGAGAAGAGTGGAAGGTGGGGAAAGACTGGAATTGGGGAGGGGTGGAAGGTGGGGAATGACTGGGGAAGGGGTGGAGGTGGAAGATGACTGGGGATAGGGAGGGTGGAGGTGGGAGATAACGGGTTGGGATGGAGTGGAACATAACTGGGGTTGGGGAGGTGGTGGAGGGTGGGGAGGACTGGGTTGGGAGGCTGGAGGGTGAGAGGGTGGGAGATAGCTGGGGATTAGAAGGGGTTGGGGATCACTGGGATTGGGGCGGAGGGCAGAAGATAACTGAGGTTGATGAGGTGGTGGGAGATGACTGGGGTTGGGGAGGGAGATGGAAGATAAGTAATATCATCTGATCCCATCCCATGCTCTACCACAGCATGCCATAACATCCCATGCTACACCATAGCATGCCTTGCCATCCCATGCTATACCATAGCATACCATACCCTGCTGCACCATAGCATGCCATATCATCCCATGCTACACCATAATATACCATACCATCCCATAGCATGCCATATCATCTCATGCTACACCATAGCATGCCATCCCATCCCATGCTACACCATAATATACCATACCACCCTGTGCCATCCCATAGCATGCCATATCATCCCATGCTACACCATAGTATACCATACCATCCCGTGCCACCCCATAGCATGCCATATCATCCCATGCTACACCATAATATACCATACCATCCCGTGCCATCCCATAGCATGCCATATCATCCCATGCTACACCATAATATACCATACCATCCCGTGACATCCCATAGCATGCCATATCATCCCATGCTACACCATAGCATGCCATCCCACCCCATGCTACACCATAGTATACCATACCATCCTGTGCCATCCCATAGCATGCCATAGCATCCCATGCCACACCATAGCATGTCATCCCATGTCACATCTTAGCATGCCATACCATCCTATGCTACTTCCTAGCATACTGTACCATCCTATGCTAAACCTTAGCATGCCATACCATACCATGATGCACCCTGGCAGCCATACCATCCCATGCTATACCTTAGCATGCCATTCCATCTCATGCTCCACCATGGCTTGCCATACCATGGTACCGAAAGAAGAGTTTTGGCTTCATTGGGGAGTGGGGACCCACCTGGAGCGATGTAAGCCTATATAAGGGTGATGGCCTACACCCATCCAAGGAGGGGATGGCAGTCCTCAATGAGTGGTTTGGATGCTTCATAAGCAAGCATTTAAACTCACCAAGGGGGTTGGTATATGGGAGTAGGGAGAGTCAGCCTGCCCACTCCTACAGGTTAGAGCAGCCAATAGGGAAGATCAGGAAGCTAAGCTAGTGCCAGGAATACCTGGACTCATTAAAAGAGCTATCGCAGAGGGAGGTAGTCAGCGAAAGAAAGTAACTAGAGTTTGCATGAGGGCACAAGGGGACAAATACAGGAAGAGCAGGACGGCAGGCAGTGATTCATGGAAGGCCATGTACACAAATGTACCAATCAGGAAAATAAAATCCCAGACCTTGTGGCCCTGATGGTAGAGGCTAACCTGGACATGGTAGCAATAACCGAGATGTGGCTTACTGGAAGCCATGACTAGGAGGTAGCTATACTGGACCATACTCTATTCAGGAGGGAAAGAGAGGATAAAAAGGGGGCTGAGGTGGCACTCTACGTCTGGGACAGCATTAAAGCAATTGCAGTACAGCATAGGCAGGGGCACGCAGAGATACTGTGGGTCACCCTTGAGGCTGGCTATGGTACAGCAGCTCACACGGGTGCGATCTACAGGCCTCCAGCACAGGGGGAAGAGGTGGATAGGGTGCTGATGGAAGAAATCCACGAGATGGCAGCAAAAGGGGAGATACTGATACTGGGCCATTTTAACATGCCAGATGTAAATTGGACCATCCTCATGACTGCCACAGCCAGGGATTGAAACATCCTGGAATCCTTGCAGAGGGCAGGTCTCAGGCAGTTGGTGCAAGAGCCCACCAAGAACAGTGAAATCCTAGATCTAGTACTGACCAACGAGGATAGAATCACAGAAGTCAAGCTGGAAGGGCACCTAGGGGCCAGCGAGCACCACGCAGTCTGGTTTAACATTGGAACAGGGTCGCAGTCAAGCCACACAAAGGCAAGGATCTTAGATTTCAGGAGGGTGGCCTTTGCTAGGATGGGGATATATATCAAAGAAGCCTTGGTGAGGAAGGAGGTCAGGGGGCCGGGGGCTGAAGAAGAGTGGGCACATCTTAAAGGAGTCATAGAGGAAGTGACACACCAGTGCATTGGGCAGAGAAATGAGGGAAAGAGAAGGAAAAAAAAAACACTTTCATTCTCAGGAGAAGTGGCGGAGAAAGTAAAGGCCAAGAAAACAGATTTTAGAAAATACAAAGAGACGCAGAGAGAAGATAGGCTGGTGTAGCTAAATAATCAGAGGGAGGCAGAGAAAGTAGAAAGGGGAGCAAAGACACAGACAGAAGAAAGAATAGCACAGTCAAAAAAGGGGACATGACATTCTATAGATACATCAGGGACAGAAGTAAGACCAGGAGCGGGATCATAAGATTCGGAGGGGGACTGTGTGGAGGGAGACCTAGAAAAAGCAGCAATACTGAACAAATACTTCTGTTCAGTATTCACAGAAGAAGCAGAGGGAGAGGGACCACATACAGTATAGGAATCAGAAACAAAGGGGGTGCAGAGGTGAACACCAGTCCATTTATGGAAGCATCCTAAAGCTGAAGGTGGACAAAGCAATGGGACCAGATGGCATACACCCTAGGATGTTAAAGGAACTATGGTTGGTACTGGCAGCACCATTGACAGCCCTGTTCAACCAGTCACTCGATACGGGGATGGTTCCTGGGGATTGGAGGAGGGCACATGTAGTCCCTAATCAGAAAAGAGGAAGCTGGTAACTATAGACCAGTCAGCGTTACCAAAGTAGTGGAAAAAAATTATGGAAGCTCTGCATAAAGAAAGGATCGTACAACACTTGGAATCCAAAGGGGGCACAGGACCCAAGACAGTATGGATTCACAGCAGGAAGGTCATCTCAAACAAATCTAAATGATTTCTTTGACTGAGTGACAAGGGAGGCGGATCAGGGAGGAGCAGTGGATGTCGCCTACCTTGATTTCAGCAAGGCCTTTGACACCATTCCACATAAAAGACTAGTGCAGTGACTGTCCCACACTCCTGCCCTGGGCAGGCATTTGATTTATAGCTGCCCCATCACATGATCTAGTCACGTGACCCTTGTCACTACAACCTATCTCCCTACTTTCCCATTAGCCCCTTATATGCCTCTGCCACTAGAGGTCCCTATCATGCTATAGCAGGCCCCCATCATGTGATCTAGTCACATGACCCTTGCCACCACATCTCCCTAATTCTCTATTAGTTTCGTGTACACTTCTACCACTAGAGGTCACTACTGGCACTCACTGTGTGAAGTAACATTATACAGTACATCAGCCTCCTCTAACCTCAAGCTAATTAATCCATGTTAACTCCAAATCATACAAATGCTAGTGGAATCCTAGGAAGGCAGATGTGGTTCCCCTTCACAAAAGTGGGAGCAAGACAGAGGCAGGAAACTACAGCCTGTAAGTTTGACCTCAGTGGTAAGGAAGATGATGGAATCACTTCTGAAAGAAAGAATTGTTGAGTACCTAGAGGCCAGCAGGGCACAGGACCCAAGGTAGCATGGATTCACAGTGGGAAGGTCATGTCAGACGAATCTAATAGATTTCTTTGACTGGGTGACCAAAGTAGTAGATCAGGGTGGGGCTGTGGATGTGGTCTACCTAGACTTTAGCAAGACATTTGACACAGTCCCACACAAAAGGTTAGTAAACAAGTCAGACAGCTTGGGAGTGGGTCCCAGGGTGGTAACCTGGGTAAAAAATTGGCTGGACAAGACGCAGAGGGTAATAGTAAATGGAGTCCACTCCAAAGAAAGGGGGGTTACTAGTGGGGTATCGCAGGGTTCAGTACTGGGACCAGTCCTCTTTAATGTCTTTATAGGTGACATTGCAGAGGGACTGGAAGGAAAAGTATGCCTCTTTGCAGACGACACAAAGCTCTGCAACAGGGTTGATACACAAGGTGGGTTGAAGGGATGAAAAGGGACTTGGGAAGGTTGGAAGAATGGTCAAGAGTATGGTAGCCTAGTTTCAATGCAAAGAAGTGCAAAGTAATGCAAATAGTAAACAAAAACCCAGGGGCAGAGTACACAATGGAGTGGGGGGGGGAGTACTAACAACAACGAAAATGGAAAGGGACCTGGGGGTAGTAATATCAGGTGACCTAAAGGTAGGCAAGCAATGTGAGAAGGCAATGAGGAGGGCTGGGGAATGCTGGAATATATAGGGAGAGGCATCACCAGTAGAAAACAGGAAGTTATATCCCTCTGTACAGACAGCTGGTGAGACCCCATCTGGAGTATTGCGTGCAGTTCTGAAGACCCCATCTCTGCAAGAAGATAGACAGGATGGAGGCAGTTCAGAGGAGGACTACTAAAATGGTGCAGGGTCTTCACCAGGAGCCATACAAAGAGAGACTGAAGGAGCTTAATATGTATACCCTTGATGAAAGGAGGGAGAGGGGGAACATGATAGAAACTTTCAAGCATCTCAAGGAAATCAATAAAGTCCAAGAGGGTAGCATCTTTCAGAAAAAGAGATGTTCAAGAACAAGGGGGCACAATTTGAAGATAGAGGGGGGTCAACTCAGGGGCAATGTAAGGAAGTAATTTTTCATGGAGAGGGTGGTGACCACATGGAACAGCCTTCTAGAGGGGGGTCGTGGGGTCAAAAACATTGGGGGAATTCAAGAATGCATAGAACAGACATAAGGCAATTCTAGAGCGAGGTAGGAAGAAGTAGGTTGTTGGTTAACTAGGATCTCTAGCTTATCCAATAGGTAGGGAAATGAGCAGACTGGGTGGGCCAAGTGATCCTTGTCTGCTGTCAGTCTATGTTACCTCTACACCCAGTTACTCCTCCTTCTTCTCCTCCTCCTCCTTTCCTGGCAGTAGATTCAAAACTGGTCTCTGAAGGTTAGCATACTACCATAGGCACCTGCTCTAATCTCTAGGCTACTCAGCCTGCTAGAACACCCCCTCTACCTAGCACTGTTCACACCATAATGCCTAGTGGCTGCCAGTGGTACTACACCACATAGTACCTAACAACCTCACTGCTCGCTATTTCCGAGCCTGTCTGGGAACTCCATCCGTAGCCCCATCCTAAGGTAGTGTCCTCTACTGACAACAATCAGTCAAGTTTTTTCCAGCAATACTATTAACCATCCCCACCCACCTACTGCAGTCCTTGTTGTTTGCAAAGGTCACCTGACACCCCTTCTTAACAAAGTATCCAGCCCTGCAATACTTCCAGTGGCCTTCAATAGCCATCATGTTAGCCTTATTTATCATTGTGCTCGCTTCTTATCCCTACCTATCACAGCACACGGAGCCTCAATTACCACCATCGATTCTCCTCCGTATTATCTCCCACCAACTTGCCTCCCAGCTGGGATCCTGCTACTATCACCCTTGCATTTACTTTTATCTCCCTGCAAAAGCTAGACACATGGGCAGTCTCACTCGCCCTGGCATCATTCCCATCCTGCCTCTATCTCATGCCTAAGCATCCCACCCTACTGACATCCAGGATCGTCAGCAGGAAGGAGCTCATGTTCCGGAGGCTTAACCTAAAAAAATGTATTATGCTCCTGCTGTGCTCAGGGAATGCAGAAGTTAAACCAGGCCCTTCCTCCCCTATTGTCTTCCAATCTGATTTCACATCAGCCCCAGGCCTGAAAATAATGCTTATCATCGTCTGTAGCCTGTTAAAAAAAATGTACCTAGTTAAATTGTGGGTATCCCATACGAATCCGGATATACTAGTAGTTACCAAAATCTGTTTAAAAGGTAGTACCTCAGATCAGCAGATTATAATTCCCTCCTTTAATACTTTCAGACAGGACAGACCTTCAGAGGGGGGGTCATATATGTTAACGCTAAAAACCCTGTCACTGAATTCCTCTCATTGTCCAAACCAAGGGAATTCGAATGATTAGCATTAAGACCTTGGAGGGACAGGAAGCGCATCCTCAGGATCACGAGAACAGCTGCAAGGGATTCTGAGCTGGACGTAATTGTCCACCTAGGTACAAATGACTTGGCTCATCATGAGATTAGAGCAGTGCAGGAGGACATTGCAGAGTTGGGAGGGACCTAAGACAAGTAGCACACACAGTATCCTTCTCAGAGGTGCTGCCTGTCAAAGGCATGGGGGAGGCGAGGGTAATTGGCACCATGCAGTTTAATGAATGGTTGAAAAATGGTGTGGAGCACAGGGGTTTGGCTTCATTGGGAACTGGGGTTCCACCTGGAGGGACACCAGCCTATACTGGCAGGATGGTCTGCATCTGTCCAGGAAGGGAACAAGTCTGTTGAGCAATCAGTTTAAATGCTTCATTTGCAAGCTTTTAAACTAGTCAAAGGGGAGGCACTGACAAGCAGCAGGAAAATCCCAGCCTCTCCCTACAAAACAGGGTACTAAATGAGAAAAAGACCGAGGTAGAACGGTCAGCGGGGGATGCTGCAACAGAAGGTAAAGCCATCAAAAAATGGAGAGCAATGAGTACCAATGCCCATAGTCTGGGTAACAAGCTTCCTGAATCAGTGACCTTGATGGGGGAGGAACATCTGGATATCGTGGCAGTCACAGAAACATGGTACACACAAAACCATGACTGGGACATAAACATACCAGGATACACTGTCTACAGGAGGGACAGGGAGGGTAAAAGAGGAGGAGAAGGAGTAGTTCTTTACATAAGGGAAGGAATAAAAGCAACAGAACAAAAGGGTAAACAGGGAGGAGAAGAAGCATTGTGGGTAAATTTGGAGACAGACAATGGCACCACAATATGCACAGGGTTAGATACAGACCTCTTCTCAGGGGAGGAAATGGACAGGAAATGATAGAAGGTATACTTAGAATGGCAGAAAAAGGGGAGATATTGCTGATGGGTGATCTGAATATGCCAGATGTTAACTGGAGTGCAGTTGCAGCTGCCACTTCCAAGAGTGCAGTTATTCTAGATGCCATAAAGGGGGCATGCCTTAGACAACTAGTACTGGAGCCCACTCGAGAGGGAGCAATATTAGACTTGATTCTCTCAAATGGAGATGGAGAGAGGATCACAGATGTAGAAATGGGTAGCCATCTGGGAACTAGCGACCATCGAACAGTACAGTTCACAATAAACACAGCAATAGAGTCAAGCCATACAAAGACAAAAGTACTGGACTTTGGGAGGGCTGACTTTGCTAAAATGGGTGAGTGCCTAAGGAATGCACTAGCAAATGGGCAGGAAGGAGGGGTGGAAGAACAATGGGGAATAATAAAACTGCCATCACAGAGGCAGCAGGCCTTGTGTGAAGCAAATAAACAAAACAAGACGATGTAAGAAACCACTATGGTTCTTAAAGAAGTGGCAGTGAAGGTTCAAAGAGAAAAGAAAGCTTCAGGAAGTACAAGGAATCGCAGAAGGAGCAGGACAGAGAACTGTATCAGTTAAAGCAAAAGGAAGCTGGGAAGGCAGTCAGAACAGCAAAGACCCAAACCGAGGAAAAGATAGCAAACTCAGTTAAGAAGGGGATAAACCTTTATAGGTACATCAGGAGCAAAGGAAGACCAAGGAGGGATCAGTGAGGCTTAATAAAGGGAGAGAGGGTGGGCAGAGGGAGACTGTGAAAGGGCAGAGATACTAAACAAATATTTTGCTCAGTATTTACAAATGAAGAGAGGAGGTACATAAAACAAACAGTAGTAACACTCTGCATACAGAAGTTGATACCAGCCCATTTACAGAAGAAAGGGTTCTGAAAGAACTCTTAAAACTGAAGGTGGACAAAGCAATGGGGCCTGATGGGATTCATCCCAGAATTCTAAAGAGCTAGGGTAGAACTAGTGACACCACTGACTACCCTCTTTAACAAATCATGGGAGGATGGGGTGGTACCCGAGGACTGGAGGAGGGCAGATGTGATTCCCCTTCACAAAAGTGGGAGCAAGGCAGAAGCAGGAAACTACAGTCCTGTTAATTTAACCTCAGTGATAAGAAAAATGATGGAATCACTTCTGAAGGAAAGAATTGTCCAGTATCTAGAGGCCAGAGGGGCACAGGACCCTAGGCAGCATGGATTCACAGCGGGAAGGTCATGCCAGACAAATCTGATAGATTTCTTTGGCTGGGTGACCAAAGTAGTAGATCAGGGAGGGGCTGTGGACATGGCCTACCTAGACTTTAGCAAGGCATTTGACACAGTCCCACACAAAAGATTAACATACAAGTTAGCCAGCCTGGGAGTGGGTCCCAAGATGACAGCCTGGGTAAAGAATTGGCTGGAGAATAGGACACAGAGAGTAATAGTAAATGGAGTCCACTCAGAAGAAAGGAGGGTTACTAGTGGGGTACCGCAGGATTTAGTATTAGGACCGGTCCTCTTCAATGTCTTTATAGCTTACATCATGGGAAGGACTGGAAGGAAAGTATGTCTCTTTGCAGATGACACTAAGATCTGCAACAGAGTTGATGCACAGGGTGGGAAAGGATGAGATGGGACTTGGCAAGGTTAGAGGAATGGTCAAATGTATGGCAGCTTAGATTCAATGCTAAGAAGTGCAAGGTAATGCACCTGGGAAATAAAAACCCAGGGGAAGAGTACACAATGGGAGATGAGATACTAACAACAACCGAAATGGAAAGGGACCTGGGGGTAGTCATATCAGATGACCTAAAGGTGGGCAAGCAATGTGAGAGGGCAGCAAGGAGGGCTGGGGGATACTGGGATGCATAGGGAGAGGCATCACCAGTAGAAAACAGGAAGTTATTATCCCTCTGTACAGACAGCTGGAGAGACCCCATCTGGAGTACTGTGTGCAGTTCTGGAGACCCAGTCTCCGCAAAGACATAGACAGAATGGAAGCTGTCCAGAGGAGGGCAACTAAAATGGTGCAGAGTCTGCACCAGAAGACATATAAAGAGAGAGACTTAAGGAGCTTAATATGTATAGCCTCGAGGAAAGGAGGGAGAGGGGGGACATGATAGAAACTTTCAAGTACCTCAAGGGAAACAACAAAGTCCAAGAGGGTAGCATCTTTCTAAAAAAGAGTTGTGCAAGAACAAGAGGGCACAATTTGAAGATAGAGGGGGGGCGGCTCAGAAGTAATTTAAGGAAGTACTTTTTCACAGAGAGGGTTGTGGATGCATGGAACGGCCTTCCGAGGAGGTTGTGAGTCAAAATCAGTGGTGGAATTCAAGCATGCATGGGACAGTCATAAGGGCAATTCTGGGGGTGGGGGTAAGAAGAAGTAGGCTGCTGGTTAACTAGGATCTGCAGCTTATCCAGTAGGTAGGGAAATGGGCAGACTGTGGGTCCAAGCGGTCCTTATCTGCCATCAAATTCTATGTTTCTATGTTTCTATGTAAGACTCTCACCCTTATACTAAGGTTCACACTAAAGTCTTAAGAGCAAGAGAAATGCTGTAGGGCCATATGTGCTCCTGTGATTATTTATATTAAGCCAGATTATTACTCTTTAATAGGCAATCTAATCTGTTTTTGAATTGGGTTTTGTCTTTGCTAGAGACAATGGCCCAGACATTCAAAAGGGTTCCACCATGCGCAACAGGGATGCGCCAGCGCAAGTACGGAAATGCGCCATTGTGCGATATTCAGCAGGAGGTGGCTGCGCAGTACAATAAGCAATGCGCCAGAGTGCAACAGTAATGAATGCATGCGCAGCCATAGGGGGCGGAACCATGAATAACATGCGAAGTGCGATATTCAACAGCATGTGTCGTGTGCAATAGGGGAGCTAGCAGAAGTTGCGCGACAGCAGAAATCATCCAAAATAAAGGGGAGCAAGAGAGGGGCACAAGAACGCAAAAGGGAATCCACAGGTGGGAGTGTGGTGACAGACACAAGGGTAGTACAGAAGGTAGCAGTGAGCAGGACTGAGCAGGAGCAGGACAGGGCCCACCAGAACAGAGCCAGAAACAGGGTAGGAGTGGGGAGCCTGTGCACTGTGCAGGAAAGTCTGTGGAGTGCCACAGTGGACTGAGGGCAGTGGCAAGAGGCAGGACAGCCACAGCCAAAGGCTGGAGGTGTACCCAGTGCAAGGGGGGCATCAGGAATGGACAGAAGGGGGAACAGGATAACAGCTTCCAGGGGGGACACCAGCCAGGGACATGGCCAGTGCCACCTTCAGATGGAGGCGGTAATGAGGGGTGTGAGAAGGCAGGCAGCAGGGGGGCATGGCCGTGGAAGGGCCCGTCAGCGGGAACAGGCAGTACCGAATCCGCACCAGCTTTGAACACTACTGACACAGAGATTGTGGGCCGGTACCACCCAAACTGGGTGATTCTGAGGCAGCTCTGTGAGCTGTGCAGTGATGAGATGCAGGTACCCACACGACGGAGCCATGCTCTGTCAGTGGAGATGAAGGTGACAGCCATCATGTGCCTGCTCACCACGGGCACCTTTCAGAGACCAACAGGGGACAAGACAGGCATAACCCAGTCGGCCGTGTCATGCCTACTCACACAATTCCTCAGCGCACTGCTGCCACATGCTGCAGAGTACATCCATTTCCCCAGCACACAGGCGGAGCGCACAGCATACATACTGGAGTTCCACAGGATAGCATGGTTGCCTGGTGTGCTCAGGGCCATTGACTGCACCCATGTGGCCATCTGCACACCACCTGGCCCGGACGGAGTGTCATACATCAATCGGAAGGGGTATGCAAGCATCAGCTGCCAGGTGGTGTGCAATGCTAGGGGGCACATTACCAATGTCTGTGCCACACACCCTGGGGGCACACATGATGCCTTCATCTGGCACCAGTCCACACTGTGCCACAGGTTTGAGAGTGGGGACATCCCCACTGGCCATCTAGTGGGTGAGTATGCATATCACGCAGGATGACATGAGCAGACGTGGGGGGGTGCATTGTCAGAGGTGCCATGGGTACCAGCTTTGTTGGCCCATGGCAAAGCAACGCAGACCACCATACTAATGTCCACCCTCTACACACAGGTGACAGTGGCTACCCACTACGTCCCTGGCTGCTCACACCATATCGGTGCCCCATGACCCCATTGCAGCTACGGTACAATGAGGCACATGCCACAACATGGAATGTCATCAAGCAGGTGTTCCGGATGCTGAAGGCACGGTTCCGGTGCCTGGACACATCTGGCGGTGCCCTACAGTACAGTCCCTCAAAGGCCTGTGGGCTATTCCTGGCCTGCTGTATCCTCCACAACATGGCCACCGACTGTGGGATAGCCATAGAGGTCAAAGAGGGGGACAGTGGTGGGGTTGATAAGGACGCTGGTCCAGCCAGTGATGGGCAGCCACCCCCTGGGCAAAGAGACCCCCGCCTGATCTGGATGTCACAGCTGCACAGGGACACCATTACAGAAGAGCACTTTGGTCAACACAGGTAGGTCACGGGGCCATGCGCAACCACCAATGGCAAGGACACAGCCCACAGACAGGCAGGGCAGAACACCAGGGGCGGACAGCGGTAAGGGAATGGGTCTGAGTGTGGCACCACACACAGCATCAGGGATGGGTACGGCCGAACATGACACGTGCACACACACCCTCACACCTCCACAAGACATGCACAAGGGGGTAGACGGCATGCCAACCCCAATTACCACCCCTACTCCCACACAGGTCCACACACGACTATGCCCAGTGGCCATCACTGTGCTTGCCTCAGATGCTGGGCACCATTGCACACTGGCAGACATCGCAACACAGGCATCATCATGCACACGCCATAGTGGCCAGCAGCCGGGAGGGTGTGCAGGGCCGAGTACCCCACCCGTGCGTCACATGATGCACACCACACTGCACATAGGGCAGTGGCAGACAGTGGCCATGGTGGGAGACAGGTCAGTCACGTGGCACAGTGCCACGGCTGCCACGGATGCGTGGGTGTCCCTGCTGAGACCTGCCAGCTGTGCCTGGCTGACCATTGGCCTCATGGGGTGGCACCGACAGTCCCCCAAGGGTGATGCCACATCAGCGTGACCATGTTCACGCAGGGGTCTGCAGCCCACCAAACATACCCAAGCCAGGTGTGCTCAGTATGCCCACAGCTGAACCCGGTGTCGACATAGCAGGTCTCATACGGCACTGGGAAGGGTGGTGGACATGACATTGCGTGGTGTCTGCAGCAGATGGGCACCAAACTGGGTGCCCAATGTGGCCATGACAGCTGTCAATGCATTGGTTTGCCTGTCAATGGCAGCTGTCACATCCGCCCGCTGCCGGGCCATCTCTGCCAGGAGCAGACTATGGTTTCTGCTGTGCCGCTCCTCTGCCTGGCGCAGAACCGCACTGAGTGCATCCACTGCCGTCACAAACCGCATCTGCTGATCTATTGAAGCCTGGAGTATACGGCTGTGCTCCTCAAAGAGGTCATCCACCAGTCCAGCATGCTGTCCCTCGTGGTGTTCCTGGCCCTGCTGGCCACAACCCTTGATGAAGGGCGCTGCACACCAGAGCCATGCCAGGGCATGTCCACACGTGGTGCACTGCCACCACCCCCCGACACTGTCCCCCCGTCACCATTGGCTGACTGCTGGCACTGCCCCTCCGGATGCCGATCGCCAGGGCTCACCGGCACCACCTCAGCAGCTGCAACAGCCCCACCGCCCTGGATGCACACCAGTGCTGCCCCACTGGGGCATACAGGCACAGGCTGGGACTGTGTTGTTATGCAGGCCTCCACGGCGCCACCACCCATGGCAACACCCATGCCATTGCCTGCTGTGGGACTATCCTGCGTCCCACATGTATCACTGTCCGGGACGTGTGGTCCATCATCATCGGTGCTGGATCCAGCACCAATCCATGTCCCAGCACACTAGAGACCATGGGCGCTGTCACACTGGGACACAGGCAGGGCCTCATCTGCACCCACACCACCCTCATCAGTCCGGACAGACATGCAGGTATGCACTAGTCTGGACCCTCGGACACCCATGGAGGTGGATGGGCGATCCTCCATGTCCAGGGCATCCCCCTCAGTGGACACACCCACCACCACTGACCCATGTAGATGTTCAGGAGCTGTAAGGGAACATATTAGCATTAGTGGCTCTGCCCTGCCCTGTGGCATTCCCTCCACCACCCACACAGTGACAGCACAGGACCTACCATGCAGTGATGGGATGCCACCCATCTGGAAGCCACCACCAGGAATGCCCTCGATGGCACAATGCTGCATGCTGCCAGCCACCCACTCCTCCTGTGGTGTCAGGTGTGGCACATCCGGCTGGCCCCCACCGGTGGCAGCATGTGCAGCCCTGATGGCAGCCACCTTCTCTTTGATCCTCCTCCTCCTGTCCATGCCGACCTTCTTCTTACACTCCTGCACGGACCGCTGGTGGCTGCCATGCTGGTTCATAGCACGTGCCACCTCACCCCATGCCACAACTCGGGCTTGTGGCATTCCCTGCTGTCTGCTGAGCAGTGGTTCCCTGTCAAGATATGCCTCGAACAGGGCATCTGATTCAGCCCGGGTGAAGTTGGGCCTCCTCTTTCTCCCCCATCCCTGTTCCTCCTCTTCCTCACGTTCAGTCATGATTGAGCCTGTGGGAATGACAGGTGTTACCTTTGACTGTGCAGTCCCATTCAGCCCTCACAAACCACAGTCCCCACATCCCAACAGCATGCAACCCACCACAATAGACTGCAATACCTAACTATGTCCTCTGCAGCCCTATGTCGCATTCATATAGCACAACATAGCATGCAAATGAGGCGAGGCGCAACTCTAAGTGGATGCTAGTGCAGTGGTTGCGCCGTGGAATGGCTGTTGAGCTGATTTTCATATGCTGGCTGAATATCGCACTGTTGCACCTTGCACAATGTTGGTGAGAACGCTTAGGCTATGGCACAGCACTGTGACGTGCACAATCGGCACCGCACGGCGAATGTCTGGGGTGCTGACACCGACGCATGTGGTGCTGCTGATGTGCTGTGCATGGGAGGCAGTGCAGGGCACAGCAACCACTGTGTCTGTGGCGCTAGTGCGCTGTCCGCCCGTGTGGCGCTCATGCCCTGGTGTGCCATAGGCGCCATGGAGCCACAGCGTGGTAGGCCACTACAGGGCATCACACACAAGCACCCTACCATGCTACACGCAGGGCGTCCCAATAGTGCTGTGGCGCTCTGTGCACGGACAGACCCTTGACCCTGCGGTTGACCTTTGGCCCCTAGGTGCCATGCGTCCGCATGGGTGCACCCCTATCGCACAGTTCAGTGACAGCGCGATGGGGACTGGCAACACAGTACTGTGCTGCCTCCGCACGTGGGGTACATGCGCTACAGAGCACCATTTTGATTGCGATACACACTGAAAGATTCCTCATAGGAGAGCGCAGGTGTGGAGCGCTATTGAGCTGGCCAACTTGGTGGCCATAGTTGAGCCTCATGCTGGCGCCCAATTTGGGCAGGATCCCCCAGACAGGCCACACAGTGCTGTGTGGCAGGAGGTGGCTGACGGCCTGGAGGATGCGACCAGGATCCCCCGGACAGGCCACGTAGTGCTGTGTGGCAGAAGGTGGCTGACGGCCTTGAGGATGCGACCGGGATCGCCCAGACAGCAGAGCAGTTGTCAGTTAGAAGACTAACTGCTAAAGTAATAAATCAGATTCGTTCTATGTCTACAATGTTAGCCAGAGATAACACTCACAAGTAGTCGTAAATAAAGTATTTTTATTATACTCACAGCCAAGCAGGATAATAACTCACTGATAAGGGTGACTTGCCAGTCTATTTGTACGTACAAAGCTTCTAGAGAGTGAGAAACTGACACGACAGTGTTTTATATACTAAGATAAGAACTAGCTTACTGATACACACAACCATACAGTATGTATTGGTTCTGAACTATAAACAGTGTTACACAATACATTCTCTATTGGATAATTACTTAGAAGACAGAATACTGATGAGTATAAGAAATAATGCTTCTAGAGCATAAACCTTAGACAAAGAGAAATGCTGACACTTCCAATCTACATGTGCTTAGATGATAGACTAAACAAGGGATCTGTCTCTTGTTAGTAGAAATAGAGAATTGCTTAGAAAGCTATATTACACATGGCATATGTGCCTGAGTGTACATACGTATAATTATATGAGAGTATAAGTACATAATAATCACTGATGATCCTTCAAAGACATCTAAACAGTGATTAGGTCAACTATATATGGAATATATATGAAAAACAAACATAATCTAGATAAATGTAATATAATGAGGTATAAATGAACCATGCATAGTACATTAGCATATACTAGCAGCAAAGCACATTCCTAGCACTCAATTTTATACGATGTGTGCTAAATCTATAATGTTATTGCAAAATAGCAATATCACAGTATAATAGACCAGAGATATAGTGTAAGACATATATGGGGTAATAAGGGCATAACCCAGGCGCAACACAGTGTCGCCACAGGTATGGCGACCTACAGTGGAAGGACCCTGACTGACTGGGGTGTCTGCAGGCACACGCCCAGTGAGGCGCCATGCCACGGCCAGGTAGTTCCTCCATCCATACACTGGTAGCATCCGTCTGCCGGGTATCGCGGTGTGCATAGATCCACGCACGGGATGGGGCCGCTTAGTGGGGGGTGGTGGTAGGGGGTGCATCATGGCAGGGCTGTGCGGGCACGCACACACCGGGGAAGGGGCTTTGCTATTGGCTTGTACTGATGTTTCCCTCTCCATGTTTGCACCCTAGGCCTGGAGGAGCACCGTAGGGCAAGGCAGGCCCAAGTACAGGAGGAGCAGGACTGAGTGGGTGTACTGCTGATGCAGCCGGGACATGGTAGAGGGGCCATGGTCCAGCAGCGCCCTGCTGGCCTGGATGCAGGTGAGTGCCGTGTTTCCCTTTGCATCTGTGCATGCTGGGTTGCAGGGGTGGTGGCAGGGCGTGGCCACCAGCACTTGGCCCCACCACCATGCACACCACACAGTGCACTCAGCACTGTCCTGTGGCACTGCATGTGGGGGTGGGTGTCGCAGGTGGTCCGTGCGTGCACTGGGTACATGGCTGTGCCACTGCCTTCGCACCGCGTAGCCATGTCACTGTATGGCCACAGTGGTGCTGTGCAGGACATGGGCGGTGGGTGTGTGCAGTGCTCTGCATGGCTGTGGGTGCCTGGGTAGGCAGGTCATGTGGGCGCGGTCATTGTGGGTCACATGCCATCACAGAGGCGTGGCTCACGGCTGTATGCCGTGCACATTGGGTTGGCTGCAGAGGTCTGGCCAGTCACGCGTAATGACTCTGCTCCCTTGTCCTAGGTAGACAACGCTAGACTGTACTGGAGCGGAGTGTCCATGAGCTACTGCAGCTGGCGAGGGCCACCCTTGAGCTGCTCCAGAGGATGGAACAGGGTGGAGGATGGCATCACCGGTGGTGACACCGTGATTGTAGTGGGGAGAGGGGTCGATGTTAGGCCCACTATGCCCCTGATGTGTATTTCCCCCCCGGAACTAACTCTCACACCCCTTCATCCCACTCCCAGTTGTTCACCCTTTCCCCATGCCCACCCCCACCTGGTATGTGGCCCTTCCCCCCCACATTGTAAATAGTTTTATATCTGTTTTATATATTGTTCGCTTCTATAATACACACTTATTTGTTATGACAACTGTGGTGGTCTCTGATTTGCAGCAGGCTTATGGTGCTTGGCTGCAGTGGTGTGCATGGCGTCGGGGGTGGTGCAGGCCTGGCTGTGTGTGTCCAGCAGGGACACGCCTATGGTGTGTGTGGGAAGACTCGGTCCCTGTCTGTGGTATGTGTGTTGTTCCCTGTGCACTGGATGCCTGTGTGCAGTGGTCCCTGGTGCATGCGCTGTGTCCCTGGCACCCCTGTCAGTATGTCCATGGCCCGTGCAGCCGGCCCCCTTGCATGTCTGTGGTGTGCACGGTCTGTTGGCATATCATTGGTGGCTGTCCATGCTGGCCACCCTCTGGCCATGGCGCAATGGTGACTTGCCTTCTGTCACCGGTATGGTGCAAGTCTGCCTCGGGTGGCACTGTGGCCTATGCTGTTGTTGTCCCCCCTCCATGCTGTCGCTGGTGTCTGTTGTGGGGTCTGTGTTCTGATGTCGGTCACTTGTGCTCCGGCAGCATGCTGGTGGCGGACGGCTTCATGGTGCATGTGCAGGGTGGCTGGTACACCTGTGCCATGGTGGGGTGCAGGCCATGGGTACACAGCATTAGTGGTAGCATGCCAGCGGAATGTGTTGCCCCACTAATGTGTTCTTGTGTTGGGCTGCCCTTGGGTCTGGGCGGGTGTTTGTCCATGCCCTGTGTTGCATCCTGTGTGGCACATGCCTCCATGCACCACTGTGGGCATCTGTGCTGGCTGTTGGGGCCAGTGCTGGGACAGGGTGTATGCTTGGGTGGGTGTGCGGGGTGCTGTCCTGCTGGTGGTGGGGTCCAGGGCAGGCCTTGTTGCATGCAGGGTCCCTCGGATACGGACGCAGGGTCGACCTTTCTGCTGTGCCACGGGGGGGCCATGCAGGGCAGCACTGTGTCTGCAGTTGTTGCGTCAGTGGCTGGTGCAGCCCGCTGTGGGGTGCTCACAGTGGCACTGCCATGCATGGCTCCATGGTGCACAGGGTTGCACTGTCACAGTGGCAGTGGTGGCATGCCTTTGGTGCCATGCACTGTTGGGCACTGTTCCCAGGCAGGGTATCTGGGGATCGCTGTGCAGGGTGTGCTCTGCATTGGTCGGATGTGGTGGCACTGGGTGGCCGGCCCTCCTTGTATTGTGGTCATTGCTTGCCAGGGGGTGTGCTGGGGCACCGTGCCTCAGCTGTGGATTTGGTGCTGGTGTTCATGGGATGGTGGTTCATCCAGCTCACCACAGGTTGTGCAGTTCATGGGGTGTGGGGGGTGCTGTCTGGTCCACTGCATGCTCCTCCACTCATGGCTTCCATGGGTGGTGCACCCCTGCATCCTGTCCCTGCACATCCCTGATTGTGCTACTGCACTACTACCCTGCTCCACTGCACATCCCTGGTTGTGCTACTGTGCATCAGCCCTGCACCACTGCGCATCCCTGGTTGTGCTACTGCGCATCAGCCCTGCACCACTGCGCATCCCTGGTTGTGCTACTGTGCATCAGCCCTGTGCCACTGCGCATCCCTGGTTGTGCTACTGCGCATCAGCCCTGCGCCACTGCGCATCCCTGGTCGTGCCATGGCACAGTTGGTGCTATATTCAGTTGTGTTGCACAAGTGCACCTTGGCATGCGCTGTGTTTGAATATCGCGCATGTTGCGCATGGGCGCAATGCACTTGCGCCTGCTCCTGCTAATGCGCTGCTTTGTGGCGCAGTCTGAATATCCGGGCCAGTGTAATCAAGTGTAAATATTTTTTTTATAAGTAGCTTACTTGTCTGTGTGTGTTAGTATGACACTGTTTTATGAAGAAGTACTAGTTAGCAGTAATGTGTATGGTGAGACAGTATCACTGTGATATTGTGGTGTCCCTGCAATATACGTTAACTCTGAAAAAAAAACTGCTCAAAAATAACATTTATTTTTTTAACCACGAGATGCAGAGTTGGCTGGCTTAAATACTAACATGTACAAAACTGCACAGCATGGCTGCTCAGGGCTATCAGAAATATTCAGGTCACAACTACACTGTTACATTACAAAGTTTAGCATACAATGGTGTCCTATGATAGATGGCTGTGTAAGACAACTCCTAGAATGAAACAATGAAAGATCCACACTACAGCCCATAAATGGAAGCAGAAGTCATGGTATTATAAAAAAAAAATTATTTATGTAATCATAAATTAAACAAGTAGGACACCATGTTACGAACGTACGAGTTTTCATATTCAAACTTTCAATACATTTTTCCATAACTTATAATTCATGAACTATCTTTATATTTGACATAGCAACAGTAGCATATGTATGCATCGTAACAGAGACATAGTCATGAGAACCAAACAGACTTTTTTTTTGCCTAGATAGTCACACTAGGTCTCTCCAGTAGCAGATTTGTGTATATATATATATATATATATATATATATATATATATATATATATATATAGTTCAGGTGCTTAATGATCTTCTGAGGGCGAAAGATCAGAAGAGATGTTCCATCTTGGTTCTTCTTTGATCTCTCATCAGCCTTTGACACTGTGGATCACTTGGTGTTGATAGCACGCTTGAGGTAGATTTGTGGAATATCGGGAATCTTCCTTCAATGGTTCACCTCATTCCTTACTGGGAGGTCACAAAGAATTGTGTTTGGGTTTTTTTCCTCAAGCCCAACTTCTTTGTTGTGTGGGGTGCCTCAGGGTTTAGTGCTATCTCTCATGTTATTTGCGGTGTATATGCTGCCCCTCGGAGACATTATAAGATGGTATGGGCTGAGGTTTCACTGCTATGCAGATGATAACCAGCTATACCTGTCTTTCGCACCTGACCAAGATGGAGCTCTCTTGGTGTTTAACAACTGTCTGAAAGAAATCCAGGATTGGATGGATTCTAGTTGGTTGAAGCTGAACTCAGAAAAGACAGAGGTTTTGGTTGTGGACCCAGGTCATCAGATAGAGGGGTCGTTTGTTGGTACATCCCCAAGAATTTTTCTTGATGGCGTTTCACTTCCAATCTCTGAATGGGTGGTTATCTTGGATGACAGGCTGACACCGCAGTCACAAGTGTCAGCAGTCATCAAGACTTCCTTTTACCATCTTAGGAATATCGCCAGAGTGAAGCACCTTGTTCCGTCTGACGCCTTACCAAAGCTGGTCCACGCCTTTCTGTCCTCACGTCTAGACTACTGCAACTCCCTGTACTTTGGGCTTTCTGGGATTGAAATCCGCTGCCTACAGCTAGTGCAGAACGCAGTAGCCTGGGTCTTGACTGGGACAAGTAGGTCCTGTCATACTACCCCAGTGCTGCGCGAACTGCACTGGCTACCTATACGGTGGCGGATCCTAAAGTTAGTTTACTGACTTTAAAGCCCTACATGGTCAGGGTCCGGCCTATCTGAAAGAACTTCTGGTCCTCTACTGCCCCAGACGATCGCTTCACTTGGCTGATGAGGGGTTGCTAGAGATTCCAAGAGTGAGTCTTAAATCATCAGGTCGTAGAGCATTTTCTTATGCTGCACCCACTCTTTGGAATTCTCTACCCTGCCAGTTACGGGAGTGCACCTCCGTGGAGGAATTTAAGAGGGGTCTGAAAATCCACTTTTGGCAAATGGCCTTTCTGGATGGTTGATTGTACTTAAGTTATTAACTATGTTGTGCTTTTTATCTGTGTTTACTACTGAATTTTAATGTTTGATTTGTACTGTTCTAATATGTACATCGCCTTGAAAAATGAAAGGCGCTTTATAAATAAACTTATTATTTATTATATATATATATATGTGTGTGTATGTGTGTGTGATTTGTTTCTTAGCCCTGGAGACAAAAGAAATTCAGAACAAGATGGATGCTTAGTGTATCTCTCCTGGTAAAACAAAGATAAAAAAAAATATGAGCTTGAGGTCTCATGAAGAGAAGTATCACACCTCAGACTGTAATCTTGTACCTCAGAGAGTTGTGCACACCTATACTGATATGCATCATCAGCTGGCACTGTTAAAAAATACCTCCCAAATCACACTTAGGTCCACTTTTTCAGTGTTTGACTTCTGCTTCCACAGTAAACATTGAGTGGATCACTACCCTTCTGCACAGTGAAGGCAGTATGTACAGTTCCCCTGTTGTGTTTTTGTCCCGCCTCATTAACCAACAACTGGGTCTTCGTGGAGGGCCAAGCAATAAGCTTCAGGACTCACCAGAAAAACTGCTGTTCATGCCCTCATAAGGGCTGTACTTACTATGGATAACAATATTATTAACAGGAGAGGCATACTAATGCCTTGAGTGAATCCACCAGACTTCTAGTGTCGGTCTACTCCTTTACCTGTGATCTGCAGAAGCCTGCAGGGCAGTTCCCAGTAAATAAATCTTCTCCAGTACATTTTAGTGTCCTACTCCACAATGCAAGCTGGTTGGCTACCACCCTTCTAAATCTTGAATGATCTAGACACAGCTCCCTTAATACTGTCCTAACAAACATCAACCCCCCCCAACCTGAGAGTATTCTCCCTACACTGAATTCAAGTAACACTTTAAATGCAGCCCTGCCATTGAGTATTTGTCATCGCTGGCTGCTCTCATTCACAGTCAAGTAGTGATCACTTTAGGCTGTGACCGGCAAACTCATACACGTGCACTGTACAATGCAACCAACTGGCTTAGCCTTGACAATAGGCTCAAGTTCCACACATGCCTCTTGGCAAAAAAATTTGCCCTTGGTCCCTGCCCTTCAGGTCTCACACCACTAATAAGACCGACCCAATGGCTTAAGCACACTCGGAGTTATGGTAAACACCTACTGTCTGTCCCCCATTGCCGTACCTCCCTATACCAGAGGTCCTTCATCTACAGAGCCCCATCCTGGATGAATAGTCTGCCCCCACCGATTGCAAATGAGAACAGATTAGGATCCTTCAAAACCGCTCTTAGATCCCACCTACAGGCCTCAAACCTTTGTGACTGTTCTTGACTAATACTTCACCCAATGACTGCCTAGGCTACGGGCCGCCCTCCTCATAACCTCCACTTACAGAGTCCCTCTTGTATAGCTCAGCTCTGTTATATCATATTGTGTTGCTTGTTGCCCTGCACTGTTATGCCATGTTGTGTTGCCTGTCTGCCCTAACTTGACCTAGGTCTCCTCTGTGAGACCCACAAATGCCTCTGTAACTACTGTTTATGTAAATACCTGACTATGTACTGCTGTACTGCTATGTAACCTCTCTTCTTGTATGTAATACTTGTGAGGTGGAACCTTTGTAAAGGAGTCCTTGACTCAAAGGTACTTCCGAATCTCCAATAAATAAATAAATAAATAAAGATCATGGTGCTGGCAGCCCTACATTTCAGATCTCACAATAAGCTGCTAAACATCCCCTTCCTGTCTTCCCATAACCTGAATATAGCTGTACCCTGCTGGAATTGCCTTTTCAGTCCCTCTCTGGCATTTATTCTTCTCTTCTGCTCCCCACATCAAAAACTGGTGAGCTCACTACCCTTCTGCATCATGAATGCAGTTAGTACAGTTGCCCATGTCATTTTTACATATTAATAATAAACATGATGTTCTGGTAAGCCAAGCTGATAGCAGCAGGGCACAAGAGGAAACATAGGCATTCTTACCCATATAAGATCTGATCCACCTATGATCAGACACTATTAAATGACATGCATAATGATGTGCACACCCATAATTTAATAGTGCCCAATCAAAGGTAGCCTAGATCTTTTAAGGACAGGAAAGCCTATGATTCCCCTAGTTCCCTACTGCTATCAGCATGACTTACTGGAAAGATGTGTTTATTTTTGATATGTCAAAAAATCTGGGGACTGTACTACCTACATTCATGAAGCACAAGGGTGATGAGCTCACCAGTTTTTGGTGTGGGGAGAAGTAGTGAGAATGAATACCAGATGGGGCCTGGAGAAAGTCACTCCTGCAAGGTATTGCAATATTCAGGGAAGGGGGAAGACAGAAGGGGATAAATATGAACAGATCACTGTGAGAAATAAGATGTGGGGCTGCCAGCACCTTGATCACTACCTGACCCAGTTGTCCTGGCCAACATTCCCCTTCCCATAAAACCAGTTCATGCAATTGTCCAAGGCTGTGTGTGGGTATTAATGTGTGAACTGGCTGCCACTACACATCCAGTCACTTCATGAAAGCACTATATAAATATTGATTCTTATTATTATTATTTCCCATGGATAAAGAAAAGAAGACAAGACAAGCATATGTTTGATTTCCAAGAAAGTAGGAACTCTGGCATTGGACTACAGAAGAACTTTGCTACAAACAAGTGGTGGATCTATGGGGTGGTGAAGTGTGCGGCTGTAACCCCCCCCATTGTAAAGTGCTCGCTTGCTGCTGCTGCATTTCACTTTGTTGAAGAAGTCTGATTTATTGATTGTACAAATGTTTACATTCAAAAATATGGATTACATTTGTAGTTTCAGTCAAAAATGTACTAGAAAAGCATAACAGCAGAAAACATAAAGGTTTCATAAAAATGTTAAAAAGTGCATACACACTCCCAGCACCCCCCACATTGTATCATCCTGGATCTGCCATAACCTCTAGACCACTAGGTTATTCAATATTTGTACTACACTGTGGTTTGCCACAGAGAAAGTCGTTCGGATTAAAACACAATTTCAGCATGTTAAAGTAAACAAAATGAACAAAACCATAGCCTAACACGAGTATTGATCTAAATAATGCACACTGTTTTGAAAATTTTGGTGAAACAATTCTATACAAAGGAAAAAATAACTAGTTAGCACTATAGAGAGCCATATAGCTCTCTGACTTAGGCTCCGATGATGTCATCAGTTAACACATTTGGCGGCCATTTTAAGAAGCAGGTAAGGTAGTTTTTTTATTTATTTATTTATCAGCTTTTGGTAACCACGTAAGTGCACTAGGCAACAATCCTGCCTATTTTCAGGCACGACCTGGGAGAGTACAAAAACTGAGAATACAGATATGAACAGTTGAACAACATTCACATAAGAAATAACAAATACAAATACCAGGTAAAACTATAATAGTACAGGCTGAGATACATCAGGCGGTTGATAATGCAAACAAATCATACACACGCAAAAATGTGAAAAGTAAAAGAAGTGTTTTAGCAGTGGGAGGAGCACGCTCTTATCAGTCCTAAGCCAAGCTTAGTGAGGCACACAAATTATATTCCATGAGGAGAGATTCAACTTACGAGCAGTTACAGTTACCTAGGGCATAAAGGTGAGAGAACAGGGAACGCTTAAAAGAGAGGTGGGAGGTGGAGTTTTTAACTTGTGGGGGGAGTGAATTCCAGAGTTTAGGAGCAAAATGTGAGAATGCCTGTTCACCCATTTTGGTCACACAGGGCTGTACTGAGAGCACTGGAATGGAAGAGGACCTAAGGGTGCGGGAGTGGGAGACCGGGGTAATCAAGTCAGCCAAAGAGGCTGGGCGAGGTGTTCTAGTTAGGGAGTCAACAAAACACCCAAGGGTATATGCCTGGAGGTCTGTGGGAGACAACTAGTTTAGTCCAGAGTAGAGTAGGCAGTGGTGAGTAAGGTGCGGGGCTGACAAGGCGAACCTACAGATATTATTGTAGGAGGTGTCCCACTTGCAGAGCACACTGGTATTGGTGGGTAAAAGACCGGGAGGGCATAAAGGAGTTGAGGGAGTAGTACTTCCCTAGCTACAGATAGCCTGGCTGTCAGTGTGAGTGAGTGGAGCACACGATAGGCAGCTCCTATTTTAGCATTGGCAGTACGACAAACCTCATTGACATGCACCAAAAAATCAAGTGCAGGGTCAAGCGTAACCCCCAGGTATCTGAAGTTAGAGGTGTTTGTGACCGTAGTGCCATCTCAGAGGGCACCTTTTTAGAGGATCCAAATAGCATAGCCTGGATTTTACCTATGTTTAGGATTTGATGGTTATCCAAGAGCCAGGATTGAAGGGATTGAAAGTCATGTGAGAGTTTGCGATTTATGTCATCCATCGCTTTGGATGAATAAGAGCACAAGATCATCAGCGTACCTGAGGATGTTACTGTGATGAGAAGCACTGGTAATTTCATTAAGGAACAGGGAAAAGAGTAGAGGACCCAGTATGGAACCCTGTGGAACACCGCGGGTGATATGAATGGGGGATGAGAGAGCCTTATGAAAAGCAACAGCCTGAGTGCGGTTATCAAGGTAACTACCAAACCAGGATAGGGCGGAGACAGAGGCTCCTAGAGTCTGCAGCTTAGTCAGCATAAGCAGGTGGTGGCCATGTCGAACGCTTTAAAAAGGTCGATGAACACTGCTCCTGTGAGTTGGCCCTTGCCCATATTACCTTTGATATCACTGGTGAGTTGGGTCAGTGCAGTGGTAGTGCTGTGCCCCACCCTAAAGCCATGTTGACAAGGGGATTGAAGATTATACTTAAGAAGGTGCTTAGAAACCTGTCGATGGACTATTTTCTCAAGAAACTTGCTTAGCGTTGGGAGCAGTGAGATGGGGCGGTAGTTGGACAATTGTTTATCGTCTCCCTTCTTAAAAATGGGCATAGTTCTGGCCAATTTCCAGACCAAGGGGACAGAGGCAGAGCTGACAGAAAGGTTGAAAAGCCTGGTAATGGGCACTGCTAGCCAGGCAGCAAACTGCTTTAGTATCACAGGATGAATACCATCTGTGCCTGGGCTACCACTAGCTGGAATGGTTTTGAGTAGCTTTAGAACTTCATGGTATGTGACTGGAGTCAGCTCTAGAGTAGGGTGAATGAGGGCACTTGGGGCAGCTGCAGGCCTGGCTTTATGGTGCCAGGAGGGGCTAGGATTAGGTAGGGAGGAGAAGAGGGAGTTGAAAGCATTAGCAATGGTGAGAGGGTGGTTACAGTGGGCATCATTTAGATACATATCTGGGGGAGTCTGTGGCTTGTTGTTCCTAAGTATTTCCTTGATTTGGGACCAATACCTTTCGGGTTAGAGGCAGAGGAAATTAGGAGATTCCTGTAATAAGAACTTTTTGCCAGGTGAATCTCCTTTTTGCATGTGTTCCGTAAAGCTCTGTAAGCTTCAAAGTCGGCACGTAGCTGGGAGGCCTTCCATGCAGACCATAGTTTATTCCTGAATTTCAGAAGGTGGAGCAGGGGGTGCTTGAGCCATTTGGTAACCTTCCCTTTTACCCTCCTTGTGGTGACCAGGATGTTTCTATTTTGCAGCGCGAGAAGGGAAGAGTTGAAGTAGGCTGTAGCGATGTTTATGTCGTCAGTATGATAGAGAGGGGAACAGACAACTTGGTCAAGATCGTGAGTGAAAGCCTTCATATTTAGGTTGGAGAAATTGGAGAAAGTTAGCACTTTTGATGGGAAGGAGGGGAAGGCGGTATCCCAAATACAGTAGATAGGGGAGTGACCACTTAAGGTGCCAGGGAGAACGCCAGCCGAGGTAATAAACTCCTTCCTATTTGTCAGGATCCAGTCTAATAGAGTGGCACAGGGGCCACCATGGGAGATCCTGGTGGGTTCCTGTATTAGCTGAGCTAGATTGGCCTTGCTTATCATGGAGGATAGTAGCGAGGAGCTAGGTCCGGCCCAAGCTAGGTTAACATCCCCGAGACATATTATGTCATTTTTACCAGTCACAGATAGCAAATAGTCCATGAACTCCCCAAGCCCCAGCCTAGAGTTTCTGGACGGTATATATACACACAGAAAATATGGAGTTTCTTGACACCCCCAAGCAGTAGGCGTGAATGAAGAACCTCACAGTTTGTGAGAGGGGGATCCTGCACTGTTCAGATAAGCTTTGTAGTATAGTGCCAATTCTCCGCCTCTTTTAGCACTGGTCCGATCCGCCCTAAGCATTATATACCCATGAAGTGAACACTGGGAATCAGTAATGGAGGGCTTAAGCCACATTTCCGATATGGCTACGATATCAGGGTTGTTCACTCTGATCCATGCCACTTTGCTAGGATCAGTCTCTATCCCCTCGGTGGATACTATGTGCCCCACATATTTTACTGATGTCTGAAAGAACTGGCATTTGTTCATGGACAGCTTAAGGCCAAAATCTTCCAGTCACTCCAACACTATAAACAGTCGGCGTTCCTGTTCCTCCAATGAACTTCCAAACACTATAACATCGTCTAGGTACACCAGACACTCCAATAAGTTCATATCCCCCACTGTACATTCCATCAATCGTTGAAAAGTGGCTGGGGCACCTGAAATCCCTTGGGGCATCCTCATAAATTCATAGAACCCAACTGGACATATAAAGGCTGTCTTCTCATGGTCTTCTGGGGCCCTGGGGATCTGGTAGTACCCATTGTGAAGATTCAACACTGAGAACCACTTGCTACCATTCAGACAGTCAAGAGCATCCTAAATATGAGGCATGTCATACGGATCGGGGATGGCCCACCTGTTGAGGGTCCGATATTCCACACACATTCTCACTGTTCCATTCTTTTTCCTCACCACTACAATAGGCGAAGCATAAGTGCTTCTGGATTCTTGTATCACACCAGCCACAAGCATCTCCTGCAGATGTCTTCTTACATCATCTATATCTGCAGGTGCGAGGTGCCGAGACCTCTCACAGAATGGCCATTCATCATGCAGGCGTATATGATGCACAGCTCCTTGTACACATCCCACATCCCATTCCTTTATGGAAAACACCCAATCTCTCTGAGTGAGTCTCTGGCTGATTCTAGTCTTCCATTCAGCTGGTAACAGGGAGTCACCAAAGTTGAACAATTCGGGCATCACTCTGTCAGTCTCCCCCGAGTACTTGTTATTGGGCAGCACTGCAGTATCTGCGCAGTGTACGGTAGCTAGGGTGCAGCCTCTATTCACTCAAATTTCCTGGTCCGACACATTGTGAACTTGAACCATCACTTGTCGAGCATAGGCATGAGCCCAAATGGGTAAGATACTGGGCTTAACCAGCAATCCTTCTGGCAATTTTCCATCACCCGGAGCATCCAGCACGAGTATATCGTTCTTGACATCCTTTCATAAGCGGACCTCCCCTTGTAAGGTACACTGAGCATTAGGGGCCAGGATCATGGACTCAGGATCCTTCTTCCATACAACCCCAACCAGTTCATCCACATCCATCTCGTCGGCATTCTTCCATGACTCATAAGCCTTCTTGATCAAGGAAGGAATCCTCAAAGCTCTACCAGTCCGCTGCCCCTGTCTTTCATAGCATAGCTGCGCCAACCTCCCAAACATGTGAGCATTTGTCCCAATAAGTAAAGGGACCCCATCGTACAGTCCAGTAGGGGGACACACTAAGGTCAAGGTCTCCACTTGCTCTGCCACTCCAACTACCAAGGTGGGGAAAGACAACCAAATCCGAATGTATCCAAAGTAGGGAAACGCCTTTTCACTCAACCCCCAGACATGCAGTCCTTCCCAAGACTGTAAGGGCACATCAGGCAAATGCTTCTTGTACCAGTCTTGGAGCATGATGGTTACTTGGGAGCCACTGTCCAGCACAGCCCTAGTAGACACTCCATTTACTTTCACTGTCGTCTCCATGGAAGGACCCACCACTTCGGACCACTCCGGTGGCACTGACCTGGGTGTCGATCTGGCCTTGGCCTTTGTAGTATAACGTTTCTGCACAGCTCCCCCTGGTGGCTGGTTAGTATTCGGATGAAGCAAATTTAATAGTCTGGCACAGACCCTCCTCAGATCTTCGGGCGAACGACAGAAAGGGTGGGTATGTCCATCCTCCGCACAGTGGTAGCAAAACTTAAGTTCTTCAGAGTTATTGAATGGTGGGAGGTCCTTTCTCTGCTGGGGTACCTCAGGGGCACCTCGAGGCCCTTCTTGAACTTGGGAGTTACGTTCCTGAACTTCTGAATCCCCACTACGGTTGGGGGTTTGTGCAGCCCTTTGTAGTTCCCCCACCTTGGCTCTCAACTCTTGTATCTCTGCCAATAGGTTACCCTCAGTTCGGGTCTCGGAAGAAACAACATACAGTTCCCACTCCACTTTTGGTCTCTGGGGGTGCTTCATATAGATCAGGTTCTCTGGATGCCTCAGTCAACTCTTTAATCAACTTTCTCAGTTGCTAGGCCTCATCAGGGTCACTCCTCTCCGGAGTCTGGCAGGTGCTCACAACCCCAGCATAGGGCTCCCAGCCTTCTTCATCAGTCTCAGTCTCACAAATTTCTTTCATCAGGTGGCGGTACTCTGGAGGGTTTGCCCTCCTCGTTTGTAACTTGAGCTTTAGTATCATTACACTAGAAAATCTAGCTGACATCAGAATGTGGTCCAGTCTGACCCGGTTCAGCTCTTGTGCAGGCACTCCGCCTTTCCTGTGGGCCCTCTGCAGAGCCCTCTCAATCCTGGTGACAAAAGCGGACAACTTTTCATTTTTCCACTGCTTAGCTGACTTGAACTTCCATAACAAGTCATCCTCTGATTCAATACTGCCAAACACTCCTTCCAGTGCAGAGAGGTATTCAGCCGCAGTAGCCTCTGGACTAGTCGCTCGCAAAAACCGGATGGCCTCCAGTGCAGGGCCTCTCAAACTCTTCATCAATCGCTTCCTCTTTTCCCCCTCCAAACACTGCCATTCCTGCACTAAAGGGGTAGCATAGTCCATTCAGGTTTCTAGATCATGCTCCCCCATGGGATAGTACCCGAGAAAAGTCTAAGCTTTCGGTAGGAGTCCAGCTGTATCAGGGGAATTATAATGGGGAAGGGGGCTACAGGAGAGCTCTTGGGTGAAACTGGTGACATGGCTGGGAAATGCAGGGGCGTGTGTTCCTCTGAAAGGTCTAGCACTTTTACAAGCTCTTGGGCAGTTCGCCCCTCAGATGCTAACAATTTGAGCAGCTTCTCCTTAAACCCGTCTACACTAGGGGACCCACCCAGGGTGGCCGAACCACTATGTAAATGAATGACCCTCCACCCCTTCTGGGTATCTTCAGGCAGAATAACAGGGGGTGCCTTCTCTGGATCTATTGAAGAACTACATGAGAGTAGCACTATCATAGTTTGTTCAAATAAATCAGCATCTCTCCCTTTCACTTCAACCTCGCCCAAACTCTTAATATGTTCCACAGTGGATACAAGATCAGCGTTATTGGTCCCTAAGGGGACATCCAATAACAGGATAGCCTGTCGGGGGTCTAACCCCTTGGCTTCACTCCACCCCATCATTCGGTGCACTAACAGTTTATGGGGGGCAAGTTTTAGCTTAGGCATTGTAAGTTCCTCCATTTTCTTTCCCAAACTGAACATATTGGGGTAATTTCCTCACGTGGCCACTAGAGGACGCGAATCCCAGTGGTGCCTCCAAGATGTAACCCCTAGGTGGTGCTATCCCTTGGGCTACTACCTCTGCCTGATTGGCTACCAACAGGTTAAGGGGCCTAGGTTCAGTGATGGTTGCCTCCACCCAAAGGTCTGGGTTGGTATTAATCTGAATAACCAGGTCACAGCCCTCTGAGACACTGTGACCCCCCTTGTCTCCTACTAGTGGCCCACACAATACACAGTATGCACCTTCCCAACACCCCAGATATGCTTGGTACATACACTTATATTTAGCACTTACCCCCAGTACTGGTTCCTTCAGCTTGACTCTGGGGACCACCTGTAAAATAAGGTGATGCAGTACAAAAGCAACAACGCAATACCTTCAACATAAACTGACACCACAGTCAAGGTGAATTGCAGAAACAAACAGATCTGATTTATTCAGGGGTCTGTAATAAGGAGGGGGAAGAATCAGGTTAATTGGCTTAAACACATTAATAATCACACTGCTGTGCATGCAATCAGAGTCCCATTCAGTCACACTCTCTGGGTACCAAGCATGAGTGAAAGCCTAGCCAGGACCATTGCCAGGGTAGGCCGGCGTTGCAGCTGGTTGGGGCCCTGTGATGGAGAAAGAACATGCACACAAACAATTTGTAATCCGGAGCCAGAGGGCTCAGTTTGTGGAATGGGAACAACACAAGAATCAGATGACACACTTTTGATTAAGAAATGTTGCAGGGAGGGGGTGTGGCCTGACCAGGCAGAAGATGGCAGCATAGTTCAGAATCTCTGCAGGAATGACTGCAATCTAACCTCATCCAGCCTTCACCAGACCTTTCTTTGGTACCTACTCCTGTGACCATCCTGTAATCTTACTGCCTGACACAGTTTGTAAGTCATTTTTGATCCATCATCTACTTATATTCAATTATTCTACACTGTGCTGCAGCATACTGGGCCTCATCCTTCAGCATTGTGGCAGATCTCCAAGCACAGCAAAGCTCACTTGCTAGAGTGGAAGTGATGTTTTCTAAACTGATGGCTGAGATCAATGATCTGAAAATCTCCACCCAACAGAATGCGACCACTCTTGAAACTTTTAGCCAGAAAATTGCATTTAATGAGAAAGCAATGGCCTGTAACACCACTACTATTCATACCTCCAGGCTACTGTCTGCAATCAAGGTCGAACTATTAAATTCCTACAAGCCAAAACTGACGATATTGAAAATCGTAATCGTCGCAACAATTTACGATTTTTTGGCTTCCCTGAAGGTGTAGAATTAGGAGACACTACAGTGCTTTTATTACATGTGCTGCCTGCAATGCTTAAACTGCCTCCTGACCTAACGTTAATCATTGAGCGGTCTCACCACACTCTGGGTCCCAGGCCAACATCAGACCAGCGACCAAGGCCTATCATTGCTCGCTTCTTGAACTATTCCCACACAGAATTAATACTGAAATGAGCCAGAGAAATGGGGAAACTTCAGTGGCAAGAGTTTAATATTTCCATCTACAGAGACTTTTCAAAAGATTTAACCATCAGAAGGAAGGCCTACAATCCACTTAAACAAATCCTCCACCAAAGAAGCATTAAATTTGCTCTACGTAACCCCGCAACACTACACCTTTTCTCAGGCTCTTCGTTCAAGGATTTTGAAACCCCTGACACCTTAGCCAACTATCTGGAGGTCTCTCTCTACAATCTTACCCTGGGAGGTTCAGCAGCAATTATCAACCTGAACACAGCTTTGGTATCCACACGGAGGGTGGACGACGAGGTGCAGGAACGTGGGGAAAGTGTTGCAGAACTCGCAGCCCCAAACAGCAATGCTGCAACTGATTTGACCCCAAAGCAATCAACACAGCTGCAAGAGAAGCTTCTGTCGGGGCATTATTCTTCAAAACTTTCATGCTGTTCTAGCAAGGTTTCACCCCAAACACCCCAAGCTGCAGCCTCTCACCTTCAAATCAACCCCTCTATTCCCTTGAGCAATAAGTTTGCTCTCTTGAGGATGACATGCACTGCAGGAGGATCTTTCCCAGCAAATTTCAGACGAACATCCCTCTAATTTGGGCCCTGTGTCTCAGGGATGTATTTCTGCTGATACTTCATGGGCAGAAGTTGTTGCAGGTTCCCCACTCAAATCTTTAGAGCTGTCCAAAAAGAAACGCAGGGCAAAGACCAAAAGCAAGAACATCAATAGTCACAATCCTGCTAATAAATCTAAGGTGTCATGAGCTTATATGGTCAGTAATATGGTCACAGTTGCTATATCTTGGTGAGTTTTGCTTCTAGGATACTTAAAGGGAGTGCCAGTGTACTTTCTCTGCCTTGCCGCCCGCTCTACAGTCTATGCTACCTGATTGCTTTCACTCCCAGCGGGTGCAGAAAGCAAAGGCTGTACATCGTGACGTGACCAATGTACTTTTTGTTGCAGTGTTTAAACGAGCAGCTTAAAGGTCTTCAAGAGAACTTTGGTATATCAGCAATGCTTTTCTAACCCATTATTTTAGTGTTAGATCTTATACATTACCTCACTAAACAGGCTCTCTGTATCTAGCCTTTTATTCTCCAGTTTAGCAGTGCATCAGGTTTATAGTCTTTTGGATGTTCAGTTGCATATTTTCAATCAGTATGCATCCTAAGTATTGCCTTTTCTTTTTTCATATGTGAATTATTATATATTACAAGGCAACTTACCCCTTCCCTCACCTGATGACAGGTTCTTAAGTATTATTGGCAACTACATTTAATCTATCTCCTTCCCTATGCTCCATTATTCTTACTGCCTCCTGTTTACAATATGGAACTATCATTAGCACTCAAAGAGGTGGGCTCTGTTTGGTATACTGTTGCAAAGGATTGTCAATCTACATCTTCCTTATGCTCCTTATTTTACCTCGCCTCACAGATATTATAGAAATCCACTGCTGTGTGGTCCCTCCTGTTTTGGGACTCACTGGGCCTAGTCTTCTAGACCTAGTCACCCCATATAACACCTATTTAGGTGATTTTCAAGTAATCGGAGCTGATCTTTACTGTGACTATCTCTACTGTCTACGGTTATCATCGAAGCCTATACCTCTCCACTTAATCCCAATTTGCATTTGGCTCAGGGCGTAAAGGCTTAAATTGACCCCCCCGCTTTCTTCTTTCCACCTCAATATTGTATTTATTATGTACTTATTCTGTTGCACTGCAAAGTATACTCAGAGTCACTCTAATGTGGTAATGATCTACTTTTCCTTCTATATTTGTTCATTTGGATTCCACCTGGCTCCCTGAATTCCTTGCTCTATGTCTAGGCTGTACTGGCATCTCGAATATGGTTCTTTAATTTACTGTTATTTCGAGTTGGTATATCTTGTACTGTTACTACTAATGTTTAGAAATAAGTTCTGGTGTTTAGCTTTATCCTTATACCTTGTCCTGTTAGCTTAGAATTAAGCTGAGGTTATTGCAGTCCCCTGCCTTTCTTGGTATTATTCCCTTTCAGTTTAGCTTATCAAGAATACTTACTTTATTATATTACTGGGATCAGACTTAGGTTTGGGCTGATATTTATAACCGGGTCCTCCCTAGTCTTCTCCCTACATTGACGCCCCAGAGTGTGGTGAGAGAGTCTCTTAGCCAGTTGGCTGACTCAAATCTCCTCACACCCATAAAACGTTTTCTTTGTAATTTAGCTCACTAGTGTTGTTGCTGTTGTTAATGACTTTTCTCCTTCCCTATCTCTATTATAACTTTAATAAGATATCTGTGCCACTCATGTATCATACATCTCACTGTTTTTGGCTTGAATGTTCCTGCAACTCTCTGCATATATGTAAGGTCTCTCTATATTGTGGTCTAATCATCCTCTGCCTCATTTATTTGTCCCTTCACACTCCAGTGATTATTCCTTTTCTTTAACACTAACAATATGAGTGACATACTTTTATATACATGGAATGTGAAGGGACTTAATTCTCCTTGTAAGCGGAAGCAAATTCTTTCACATCTCAAAGAACATAAAACACAAATTGCTTTCCTTCAAGAAACAAAATTATTAACAGAGGATGTTCATAGATTTAAAAAAGATTGGGTCAGTCAGATCTACGAATCATCCTATACCTCAAAAAAAGAGGAGTTGCTATTCTTATTCATAAGAGTCTCAAATGGTCCCTGGTAAACTCCATTTCCGATACTGATGGCAGATGGGTGATGGTCAAACTGAATACCAACTCTGGTCCTCTTCTGCTTGTTAATGTCTATGCACCCAACTCCAAGTCCCCGGAGTTTTTTCATAATTCAGCTCAACAGATTCTATCCTTTAACACTGATAATACACCAGTTATTCTTGGAAGGGATCTTAACTTAGTTTTAGAAGCCAGCATTGACAGAAGACTTATGACAAAGCTTACTACTAAGCTGCTAAGGACAACATAACTCTGGTATTGTTTGCATCAATCCTACCTGTACCAGCTTGTTTGTATCTATGTCTTAAGTTACTGTTATACTGTGTTATACTGTTATACTGTGTATTTTCGTTTGTCTTGCTGTGACAAGGTACCTTTGTAAATGAGCCTATGGCTCAAAGGTTTTCCAAACTGCTGTTTAAATAAATAAAATAAAATAAAATAAAATAAGTAGCCCCACTACAGAGGCCAACCCTAGAAGTATTAAAGCCCTCTCATTACTAATGCAAGATGTTGGATTAACTGATGTATGGCGCCTCCTTCACCCCCGTGATCGAGAATTTACTTTTTACACCTCTCTACATAAGACATACAGTAGAACTGACTACTGGTTAGCCTCTCCTGTTATAATGGAAAAAACTATTGCTTCATCCATCTCTCCTATCATAATCTCGGACCATTCCCCTGTCAAATTGCAACTTTTGAGGCCATTAGCACCTAAATCTTCTTACTGTGCCTGGACCTTCTCCTCTCAAGGATCCCAATTTCTTACCCATGATCAAAGCACAAATTCAGGACTTCTTCTTTCACAATACCCCAACCGAATCTTCTATGTCCTCTGTATGGGAAGCTCTTAAAGCTACGATTCGAGGGAAAATTATCAGTTATGCTGCACATAGGAAAAGAGTAAGGGAACAACAGCTGGCTGACTTGGAAAAATCTCTTAAGGCTAAAGAGAATTTATACTTTTCTTCTAATAAGCACTGTCCTGATTCTCAACTCCATCTTGAAATTCTTCAATTTAGAGTTAAAATTAACTGATTAATTTCTCGTAAAACTGAACTGGCCTTGTTTAAACTTACATATAAGTTTGGGAACACAGCGATAAAAATGGGAAACTCCTCTCTTGCCAGCTCAAAGCACAACAAATGGAACAGCACATCCTAAGCCCAAAAGATGAACAGGGTATGATTCACTCCGACAACCCTCTATAAATCGTATCATGAAAACCTTTTATCAAAAACTATACTCTAACACAAATCCTCCATCTACTTTACAAATTTAACAGTTTCTTAAATCGTTACATCTTTCTATTCTTGAAACAAATTCTTTAGATGAACCCTTCTCGCTTCAGGAAATCCAGAAGTCTTTTTCTTCCTTGAAATCCGACAAATCCCCTGGGTGTGACGGATTCCCTGTCGATTTCTATAAAATGTTTTCTGACACCTTATGTCCCCTTCTTAATGTTTATCAAGAAGCTTCCAATACTGGCAAGCTTCCCTCATCTTGCACCAAAGCAATCATAATCCTAATACATACCTCTCAACTGTCACACATTATGAGGTACGTCACTCATTTTAACCCTCAGAAATCCCTTGTCCCACATCAAGGTAGTGATATTCCACATTTCTCACAGAGGTTTTAAAGCAGAAATGCATAATTATCTATTGTGCTCAATTATCAGCAAACATTAACATTAGTGCACTGAGAGCAATAGTGTTCTGAGCTTGCAGTGCCGTGTTTGATGATATGTCACACATTTTGCTTATTTGTCACACATCTTGTCACACATTTTGGTGAAGAAAGGTTGAGAGGTATGTCCTAATCACTAAGAAAGAAAAAGACCCTACTCACCCTGCAAGTTACAGGCCCATCTCTTTATTAAACATGGATGGGAAGATATTTGCTAAACTACTAACTTCTCGACTTGAATCCTTGATTCCCAAGCTAACTCATTGTTCGCAAGCTGGTTTTATTAAACATAGATCTGGTTCTGGTCACCTACGTTCCTTATTTAATTTAATTCACAATGCCAAATCCCCTCAAGACACCAGCTGCAGCCATAGCTATTGATTTCGAGAAGGCCTTTGATTCCTTAAACTGGGACTACCTTCATCAAGTTTTATCTTATTTCAGTCTTTCTCATACCTTTTGCTCCTGGATCAAGCTATTATATAACTCCCCTGTTGCTAAAGTACTTACTAATTCCATCCTTTCCTCTTACTTTCATCTAGCAAGGGGAACTAGACAAGGCTATCCCCTGTCACCTTCCCTGTTTATTTTAGCCATGGAGCCCCCTGACTGCTTGTTTACATCAATCTTCTGGCATTATGGGCATACCTGTGAGCAATTCAAGATATGTTTCTCTCTCCTACATGGATGACCTCTTAATCTTACTCAAAAACCTGAATGAGGCTGGGCCCCTGTTGGTTGATTTGCTTAATAATTTTACTAACATTTCTGGCCTTGCTTTGAATTATGGCAAATCACAAACTATGCCCCTTAACAACCACTGTAAAGCCTTTATGAACATACCTCTTGGATTCTACTGGTCACCACAGGATTTAACATATCTAGGAATCAAAATTACTAGTAACTTAGGGAAGATATGGGACATTAACTTTAACCCTTCATTTGATAACATTAAAACAATTCTGGACAGATGGAAGCTTCTTAATCTCTCTTTCATGGGGAAAATTGCAGCCATGAAGATGTCCATTTCTCCCAAGATTCTTTACCTCTTTGCCAATATTCCTTTAGTCTTACCATCCTCCTTTTTTGCTAAAATTGATAAATTAATAGATAACTTTATCCGAGTTTGATCACATTGAAAAAAAGGAGGATTCGGACTCCCCTGGTTCAAAGGCTACCTCTGGGCTTTCTTAATGGCCCAAACCATTAAATGGTTTCAGAAACCCTCCCCTCACTTACCACTATGGGTTGCAATGGAATCCGCATTGTGCCTGGGAGGAGTTTCCACTTCCTTCATTTTTAATCCCATTTCCTCTAAACTAAAATCTCACCCGACTATATCATCCTCTGTTCTTTATTGGAAACTAACCCACAAATTCCTGAAATCCAATCCAACACCCTGGTTTTATGCCCCCTTATGGGACAATACACTGCTCACTCTAGAAGATCACCCAATTTTCTGTCGTACACGGTGGAACAAAGGCATTTTCTTTCTCGGAGATATCTTGTACCAGAATTCACTCACTCTTAAATCATTCTCAGACTTGCAGGTCACATGGAAACTTCCTAAACAGGACTTCTGGAAGTTTTTACAAATTTAGGCGGCTTATAACTCTCTTTCTAGTTTAGTGTATAGGCATACTGTTCTAAACCCATACATCTCACACTGGACTAATTTATCAGTAAAATTAAATAGCTCCATTTACAAGACATTATTGATAATCTACCTGATCAGTCTATACAGGCCAAAAATAAATGGAGTACTCTTCTTAACTACAATATTTCAGACGCACAATGGAGTAATTGTTGGCGTATTGCACATAATACCTTTAAAGATGCCCGTAGTTCTTTTATACAAACTAAAATCCTACATCTTTGGTATAGAACCCCCTCTGTGTTTCAACGAATGGGCCTATTAAATAATAATAATTGCTGGCGCTGCAATTTGGCCAATGGGGATCTACTGCATATCTTGTGGTCTTGTGCTCCTATTAATAAGCTCTGTCATAAAGTCTGTTTACTTGCCTCCAGAGTAACAGGACAAAAACTACCTTCTGACCCCAAGCTATCCCTTCTAGGTATCCTTATCCCCAATAGCTCTCTCCTCTCACATGCACATTTTAGATGGCTACATATACTTTCTGTTCTGGTTAAACATCTGATTCTTATGAAATGGAAATCAACTCTGGTGCCTTCTCTTTCGGATGTTCTTCAAAGCCTCTCTCAGTATGCCTCCCTAGACCGATTATCTCATGTTACTCATAACCGACTCACTGTATATGACAGATGTTGGCAGGATTACTTCAAGTACATCAAACCTAGTTCTTCTAGACCCTAATTCTTAGGGATATTTAGCCCTCCTTCTTATTTTGCTCTCAGATTAGGTTTTCTAGAAACTTTTGTGCACAGATTTCTTCTCCTTTTTCCCATCTTTCCTGTTTTCTTCCTCTCTCCTTCCCTTCTTCCTTGTTTTTTTTCTCTCTTCTTTCTTTCCTTGCACACTTTTCTCTTATCTTCACCTCTCCATCACTGAACGTTGTTCATATTACCACATTTATCACTTTTTGCAATTTACTGAATGCCTTGCCATAGCCTGCCCTAGTATGTATTTCGTACACGGTTGCTGTTTCTGATCCTATAATACCCTATTGATTGTAACCCTTCTGCTCTCCACTTACATCCTGTCTAGGTTTGTGTTTTATTATCAGTACATGTATATAAGGCTTCTCCAATATGTTTACCCTAAATACTGTGTTTTGTTAAGTGATATTTTATACCTTCCATGGAGGATAGTCTTCTATTGTATTAGATGTGTGCTTTCTTATATACTTGAATTTCAATAAAAAGATAAAGTGAAAAAGAAATGTTGCAGGGTGCTACCCTGATTATTACTCATGGTACCCAGACTGAACACAGGAGGGCTGATGGATGGACGGTCTGGATTGCCAGAGAAAGCAGAGCCCACACGCATTGCTTCAGCACTGTTCTTGTTCAGGCAGAGAACAAGGGCTGATCCCCTGGCTGGTCCCTCATCGATGGATTTTCTCTATGCAGCAGGGTAGTGAGACAAAGCCCTCATGGCAGGGCCTGTCTGCAGAAGGCAACAGCGGCTTCAGTCCAATTTTAACTGGGAAACAGCTTCCAGCCACTAGCATACAGTTCACAGAAGAAGGGGAATTAGATTGCGATCCCCATCCAGCACATAGCACATTCATATGTACAAGCCAGCAACACACAGCCAACTAAATCACGGTTCTCCTTCAGTACACAATAAATTTATATACCAGAATTCTACCTGTACCAGGCCAAATGCTCCCCAGTCATGATCGCAAGTCTCCGCACATGCTGGGAGCTCAGAAGTGACTGAAATTCCTGACAGGCTGATCGCATTCAGCAAACTCCTCGGTCTTCTACAGGTTAAGCCCGGTCCCAAATCAGTAGCTTAATTCAGTTCAGCACACTAGATTTAGTCCCATAAAACAAGCACTCTTCTCTTCTCAGGCAGAAAACAGTAAGCAGGCCAGAATTCAGGCCTTCCACAGTTCTACCGCACGAACTACTGCGCAACACGGCCGCTCGAACTAGATGAGCTCCTTCTCTTTCAGCTTCCCACACAGATCTGGCTTGCCAGCAGATAGCTCAGGGGCTTTCACTCAGATCCAAAAGGTTCACTTGGTCGGTTCAGATGTCAGTCACAGCAGGGCTCCCTCTATAGGTGCAAAAAAGGCACCAACAGTCCAAAAACTACAATTCCCAGAGTCTCACTCCACACAGCCCCATTTCAGCAGGCTCAATTTGAGAGTCCCAAGTACTGATTGGTCCCATTTGGCAGTCCGGGACTAAAATGGTGGAGCTACACAGAACAGGCCTTGCTGCAGGAAGGCAGGTTAGAACAACTTACATTATCATCACTATTTTAAATGATTACCAGCAATTAGTTATATCTTTTAACAGGGCTCCCTCTGCACAAGTAGCGATGGCAAAAACAGAGTGATTAGTCAGCAGCCAGGGTGGGACTCGGGCATAGAAACACACAGTCCCCCCATTCAAACTCATTATGACTGTAGGCAGGCAGCCCTTAAAGAGACAGTACACGGAGGCTTGAAAAGCACTCACAGGCAAACCATTTAAATGGCTTAAATGCCGAACACCAACCAGACTGTGAGCTATTAGGCCAGCTCTTGGAAGACTTTTGGGAACCCCCATTTGTAGGGGGATTACATATATAAATGTAGTTTTAGCATTAATGAATTCAGCAGCCTTTCCTTTAGTCCTGTTTGAGGTCAGATTTTTGAATAGTTTGTGGTCAAAATGTTGTTTAGGTATCCTTTAAAGACGGCCATCTTTTGCAATAAAAAAACCCTCTGCTGAGGTTCCCTCTTGAATGTACAATAATGTATTTCTCAGATCATTAGATTCATCTTAAGTTTATTTTTATTTTGCACTGATGTTTTAAAAATCACATTTATTATTAATTTCTTCATTATTGGCTCGAGTCATTATTTTAGTAATTTCTTGTTTTGATTGTTGTTTGTAATGCAGACATTTTGATGTTTGCTTGTGCAATCGCAAGAAACATTTTGTTGCACTTAATGGCATTTCAGGGGTGTGTCACTACCGAGCCCACTGCAATTCAAACTGGAAGGGGCTCGGCACTCCCAAACCAATAACCACATACTGTGGTCCTGACGCCACTTTCTGCTTGCTGGGTGAAAACTTCATGTAGCTGAAGAGACCGAAGCTGCTCCTATCAGAGTGAGCTTCCGTCCTTTCATTTGCATGAAGCTGCTTAGCAAGCAGCTAATTGACTTTAAGCATCAGGAGCCTGAGTGATCATGTGATATTTCTACCTATCAGTTTATCTATTAAGCAGACCAAGGTGCCCACCCCAGGTATAGCTTCTTACTCCCCGTCTCCTCCAGGTCATTTGCCCATCCGTCCCAGTCTTTGGAAATTTTTTTATAATATAAACACACAGGTGTGCCCACCACCCACACTGCTTCTCTTAACCCCCCTCCACATCGCCTGCCTTTATTCCCATTGAGTTCAACACTGGGGTGCCTAATCCCAATGTTGGAATATCCCTAAAGTAAACTGTCCCTCAATGTTTTTTTTTTTGTTTACCTGTAAAACAGAAAACGTCTCTTGTCAATCTGTCCCTCCCCACACATCCCACACAGACCTCCCACGCAGCAGTCACCACCCCACACCACCCCCTCACTCACCTGAACGTCTCCCAGGGCAAAGATCCACTCTGCAGTCGAAGACATGTCTTGCTGCTGGAACTGTCGACTGCAATATGAGAAACTAAGGTAAGTGTGGCACAATGTATTTCAATGGGGTTTTGAAGTTTGATGCATAACTTTGTAATTTTTGTATAGTTTAGCTCCAACTTTTCAACATTGCCTTTTTGGGACCGCACCTCATCTCCAAAGGTGGTGGAATGATGCAAATCAGGCCCAAAAGGTGAATTCAAGGTCATGTTGCAAAATCAACTTTTGGGTGGGATTTGAAAATTTTCACCACGCTTGTTCATGAGGTGGGGACATAAAAAGGCTATGTTGAAAATCTGGAGTTACAATATATAACAAGCATTTGTCAATGCCGAATGTTTGCTTGCTGGTATTAGCATTGGAAATGCAGGAGTTAGACAGATGCAGAATAGGAATGGCTATGAAGTATTGCACTTCACGCCAACCCCACCTCCGCCCTCAAGAGACTGACAGGCATTGGGGTATGCATTTGGGTCGTCGCACATGACGTTTATGCCATGTCACCTCATCCTATCCTGCAGACACCGACACGTGTTGAGGTGTGCCTTGGTGTGTTCAGCTTTACAGTCACCCCATTCCATAAAGACATATGTTGAAATGGGTGCAGTTTAGGAGAATGGGGTGAACTCTGGGGCCGAAGAGTCCAAGGCACACCTCGATGCCTGTCACTGGCTGGGGGGGGTGGGATAGCATGAACATTACAGTCGGCAATCCAAAGGCACACCCCTGATGCCTGCCAGTCTGTACAGGGTGGGACGTTATGGTTAAAAACCCTAACGCACCGGGCATTTGTTGGTATTTGCACTACAAATTTTCAACATGGCCTTTTTATGACCCCACCTCATGAAAGCATTTGGGACCGCTTCTCAAGAAGAGTGGCAGTGTGATTTTGTTAATGTGTCCCAAACTTTGAGTTCCCACAGCAACCATGCCATTCTGTGACAGATGTATGAAAACACAGATCGGGCAGAATCTGAAGAATGACAGCTGTACCATTCATAGGGAGGTGTGAAGAGATGGCAATGTTGAAAATCTGTAGTGGAAATATTAAAAATGCTCACACTTCTGAGCATATGTGGAAACTGCGCAATGCATGCTCATAACACAGTCATTTAGTGGAATTATTTAACCAAATTTTCAACATAGGCATTTTGTGACCTCTGCTCATGAACACTGTCACTACGATTTTCTTAATCTGTCCCGAACATTGATTTCCCACAGTGACCACGCTATTCTGTGCAGATGTGTAAATGCATATTTGGGGCAGGATATGAAAAATGACAACTGAACTGTTCATAAGGAAGTGTGAAAAATGGCAATGTTGAAAATCTGGAGTGAAAATTTTACAAATGCGTGAAATTATGAGGATGCATGGAAACTGTGCAACATACGCTCATTGCACAGTCATTTTATGGACTTTTGTCACAAAATTTTCAGCATAGGCATTTTAGCACCTCTGCTCATGAACAGTGTCACTGTGATTTTTTTAATCTGTCCTGAACACTGACTTCCCACAGCGACTGCACTATTGTGCACCAGAAGTGCGAAAACACATTTTGGCCAGGATGTGAAAAATGACACCTGTACTGTTCATAAGGAGGTCTGAAAAAATGCAAATGTTGAACATCTGGAGTGAAAATACTACAAATTTGTGAAGTTACGAGGGTGCGTGGAAATTGCACAATGCACATTTGTAACACAGTCATTTTATAGATGTTTGGCACCAGATTTTCAACATAGGCATTTTAGGACCTCTGCTCATGAACAGTCGCTGTGATTTTCCTAATCTATCCCAAACACTGATTTCCCACAGTGACCACGCTATTCTGCGCCGGAAGTGCGAAAACACATTTTGGCCAGGATGTGAAAAATGACAGCTGTACTGTTCATAAGGAGGTGTGGAAAAATGCCAATGTTGAAAATCTGGAGTGAAAATATTACAAATTCGCGAAGTTACGAGTGTGCGTGGAAACTGCGCAATGCATGCTCATAAAACAGTCATTTTTTTTTATTTTTTTCACCAAATTTGCAACATAGGCTTTTGGAGAGCTCACTTCATGAACAGTGGCACTGTCATTCATTAATCAGTCCCAAAAGGTGATTTCATGCAGTGACCACAAAATCACCTTTCGGGACTGAATAACGCCATGACAGTGATTGAATTCATGAGGAGTTGTCCTAATAACTCCGTGTTGAAAATTTGGTACCAAAGTTCCCAAAACTGCCCGAGATATGCACCAAAATTGAAAAACCCCTATTTATGCCACTACCAGTTTATGGCTTACCGGTATTTCTTCAGTTCGTGGTCAGCTTTGAAGAGTGCAGGTGTGTTCCCGGTCCACTGAAGATCGTTGCGCCGGGCTGTAGAGGTAAGTATGGGGGGGGGTGTGGGGGGTAGGGTGCGCAGTGGGTGGATACGGGTTGGGGTAGGGGACCTGACCGGTGTGGGACAGTTTCCTTTCTTTCAGGGAAAAAAAAAAAAAAGACGTTGCGGAAAGGTTTTATTTTTTGCAGGCTTGTTTTAATCACACTGGGGTGGGCTCCCAGTGTGCCACCTGCCTTTTTGGGGTCAGGGGACTTAAGCTGATGGGGATTGGGCCCCCTGTCAGCAAAGAATGAGTGTTTTGGGGGGCATGATGCAGAGGGGGATTGGGCACCCTCTCGGCACACAACAAATGGGGGGGGCATTATGCCGATGGGGAGTGGGCTTCCCCGTTGCCAAATTAACTGGACCGGGGGCATGCCGACAGAGGGATTGGACACCCCAGTCAGTCGGCTTTCCCTCCGCTGCCATGTTTAGGGACATATTACACCAGACAAAGTACCGCCCTGCAATGACGGGTCACTCCCTCATTGCAGCAGAATGGCTGATGCTGCAGTGACGAGGCAGACCCTCATTGCAGCAGCCAAATCATTTCAACTTGGTGGCATTTATGCAGAACCAGTGTCATCAGGACACTGGGCCTGCATTGGGTGAACAGTGCCAAGCCCACAAATGCAGTGCCGGCGTTGGCTGCCACAGTGCCACACCTCCACAACCCGCTTCTCTCCTAAGCTGCTACATAATGTTTCTTGCGCATGCGCACAAGCAAACATAAAAATGGCAATGTTATGCATGTACATTGAAATGTTTCTATGCTTGCTCATAACTTTGATAATTTTAAATATTTTGACCCCAGATTTTCAATATAGCCATTTTTCATGCCACCTCATGAATGTGACAGCTCTCTATTTTCAAATCCTGGCCAAAATGTGTTTTCATACCTGCGGCACAAAATGACGTTTCAGTGAAGTGGAATGATGTTTTGGTGGGGATTTGAACATGTTCACCTACCAAATTCATAAGGCAGGGTAATAAGAAGGCTATGCTGGACATCTGGTGTACAAATATGGTAGAGTGCCCAGGTTATGACTGAATGGTACTCTATTTCTTCAACATTCATGCATAGCTTTGCTAATTTTCAATATTTTTACTCCAAATTTTCAACAAAGCCATTTTCCACACCACCTTATAAATGTGATGTGTCATTTTTAAATCCTGACGAGATGTGTTTTTGCACCTCTGGTGCGAAATGACATTTCAGCCAATATACCATAAAGGGTACATGTCCTCTTTATAACGTGAATCAAAAAACAAGTATCTTGAAAAGCTGGGGTCAAAATAAAAGAAAATGATAACTGTTTAACAACCTTTTGTGTGTAGTGCCAGTTTTAAAGGAAAACTACACCCTCATGTCTTCTAAATGCTATTTGTTTCCATGTCAATAGACAACTCTTTTCATGTAGCTGTTAAGGATGTATGCTAATGCTTTAGTCTGTTTTTACAGTTCATACTAGGCCCTGTGACTGCCCTTGGAGTCTCCATTTCATGGTTGTTGAAATCGGATTGTCCCTGAGAGTTGCATTAGCATATGAGAACATGATGCGTAATCACCCTTTAAACTCTCCAGTATGCCTGCCTGCTTAATTAGTCTTAAAAGAAACAAGCTGCAAAAAGGTGTGGAATACCACATTTGCCTTCAGTGAGCTTTGCAAACTATCTGAGTTATAATGCAGTTTTTTTCCCTTTAAACTTCATTCAGTTTATGAGGTTTCCAGAGAGATTTTGCAGGGTATTTGTTCTTTCAGCATATAGATACATGGTATAAATGGGTGATCTGACATCATGTTCTCATGTGCTAATGCAGCTCTCAGGGACAATGCGATTTCAACAACCCTGAAATGGAGACTCCCAGGACAGTCACAGGGCCTAGTATGAACTGTAGAAACAGACTAACACATTTGCATACATCCTGAACAGCTACACGAAAAGAGTTGTCTATTGACATTGAAACAAATAACATTTAGAAGATATGAAGGTGTAGTTTTCCTTTAACCCTAGCAACAATGCTTTGGGATACCATGCAGGTGAGCTGAGTTCCAGGGTGATCTCAGTGACCCAACTGGATGGGGTGAGAGTGGGGGAATGGTGCTGTTATGCAACACCCCCTAGCTAGGGAATAAAAGGTGCAAGGTTGTCCGCATGGGCCTGGGTACCATATAGTGAAAATAACTGTGTCTTCTTGGCATAGGAACCTGCAACTCTCCATCTGTGGGTGACAGAGTGCCTTATGCATTGACTGACAAATGCACTCTTTGTCCTGTGCATCGGTATCTGCAGCCTCATGGAATGTTGTTCACTTTCTTGAAAATGCAATAACATTTTATTGATTAAAAAAAGCTGACCACCACTAGCAAGTTTTAAAAATCATCCCCAGATTACTTTTGGTTTTAGATGCTGGACTCAAGTGGGTATATTAGGAAGATGCTAGCCTGCTTTTAATTTTTTATTTTTCTGTTTTCTTTTCTCTTCTTTATTCTGTTTATCCTCCAAGGGACACAGCAAGGGAGGCTCCCCTTTGCTGGCTGCCAGCACCCCATCCACCATCCAGCACCTCCCCAGGATACCAGTGGTGAGGGCACCCCCAAGGCTTTGCCCCCCCCCATGGTAGGGTCAGGAGATGAAAGTCTGACCTCCGTCTCAACACTCATAATCCAGTATCCCCGCTCCGGCTTCTCCTGGTGATGTGGCGGGTGGAGGCGTGGCCAGCAGGCATCATCACCCTTGCCATGCCCATCCTTTTCCTCCGAGCTTTTTCTCATGTTACTTCTCCCTGGGACCTCAGCAACTCGGTCGTGCATGCATTCACACCAGAACCAGCAGCTCTACTCCACCCACCCAGGCCTAGCAATTGGTCTCCCATGTACATGGTGCCACCACCAAGCCTCCACTTGGTGGCAGCCAAGCCCCAGGAAGGCCAACCTCCCCAATCTGGGAGAGGAATGCAGCCTACCAGCTGCTCAATCCTGTTCCCAGACCCCTCCCCTGGCAGACCCCCAGTGGCCCGAACCCATTCCCAAACTCGGGTTGCCAGTGTGAAAGAGGTAGCGTGCTAAGTGCCTCAGGCCTGTATGCCACTGTGCCATCATGTTAGCACTTTTCTGATGATAAACAGCACAACTCCACACCAAGATATTTGACTGATTCATAGTGGGCACAGCCAGAGAGAAGTTGCTTTTAAAAACTACAAAACCCCTCAGTTCAGGAATTAAACATGATGAAAGTGGGTGAGCCAACTGGGGAGGCCTGGACACTGGATGTGGTCCTGGTGGACAGTGATCAGATTAGGGGCCTAGAGGTGAGGAACCCATTGGCGGGGAGTGATCACGCCACAGTCTGCTTCTTCCTAGACCTGGGGGTGGGGGAGGAAAGCCGAACAAAGACGGTAGGTGCAGACTTCAGGGAGATGGAAAGGATCCTTAAAGATCATTTGAACAGGATAAGGCCAGATATGGATGCTGATAGCAGGTGGGAGATCATTAGGAGGGGAATACAGGAGGTTACCAGATCCTGTGCAAGGGAAAGGCGCAAGTTTGGTAAGGCCAGAAAACCCTGATGGTGGACCTGGGAGGTACAGGAGGTGGTAAGGGACAAAAAGGCAGCCTATAGGTGCTTCAAGCGCTCAAGGAGTGAAAGGGATCGGGGGAGTATGAGTGGACAGCCAAAAGAGTCACCAGGGTGTTGAGAGCAGCTAAGGTGAAAAAGGACAGTCCTTGGCCAGGGGGATCTGGAGGAGGGACAAGGGGTTCTTTAGATACATAGGGGAAAAAATGTAAGTAAAGGGGATGATCCGCAGGATAAGGATAGGGGAGGGTTGGGCACAGGAGACGGGGGGAACAGGCAGAGGTCCAAAATGAGTACTTTGCATCAGTTTTTACAAGGGGGGATGGAGGGGCTATGTCTTGCGGGGGGAGCGCGGGCAAATCAGAGGAAGGGAAGGGACCAGTAGATATCAGGGGCAATGATGGGTCTGGGGAAAGGGAGTGGCCGCCATGGACCGGTGGGGGGCCAGCAGTACAGGATGCAATGGGGATGGTGGTGGATGCTGAAATCCCAGTAGAGAGAGTAAGGGGAAGTCCTCAGGTCCCTTCGGACAGAGAAAGCACCTGGGCCAGATAAGTTCATCCCAGGGTGCTGAGGAAACTGGCGGATGTCCTGGCTGTCCCCCTGGAAGAGCTCTTCAACATCTCTCTGAGGACTGGGTGGGTGCCCCAAGACTGGAGGGTGGCCCATGTCATGCTGATCCACAAGGGGGGGTCAAGGGAGGAGGCAGGGAATTACAGGCCCATTAGCCTGACGTCAGTGATCAGCAAGGTGATGGGTTACTGGAACAAAATGGGTATTTGGATGATAGGCAGCATGGCTTTGTCCCATGAAGATCGTGTCAGACGAACTATGACTGGGTGACGAGGGCCATGGACTGGGTTAGGCCGGTGGACGTCCTCTTTCTGGACTTCAGCAAGACATTTGATTTGGTACTCCACAAAGGCCTGTTGGCTAAACTGAAGGAAATGGGGGTAGGGAGACAGTTGTTAAGATGGATAGGAAATTGGCTCTCTGAGCATACTAAGAGGGTGGTGGTTGGGGGGGCTAGACTCATCCCCAAGGTGGGTTAATAGTGGGGTGCCCCAGGAGTCAGTGCTGGGGCCACTCCTGTTCAACGCTTATATCTCAGACATCAGGAGGGGGATCAGGAGTGAGATGAGTCTCTTTGCAGATGACTAAAAGCTGGGTGCAGTGGTGGATAAGGAGGAGGGGATGGTGGTCTTGCAAGAGGATCAGGAGGCTCTGGAAAGGTGGTCAGGAAAATGGAAGCTAAAATTCAAACTGGGGAAGTGCAAGGTTCTACACCTGGGAGTCAGAAATCCAGGCCAGGGGTATACCCTGGGAGGAGACAAAATTCAAGTCACGGAGGGTGAGAGGGACCTCGGGGTAGTGGTAGATGTCAAAATGAACAACTCGGAGACCTGTAGGAAGGCAGTAGCAAGGGCAAATAGGATGCTGGGATGCATCTCCAGGGGGATTAGCTCCAGAAAGGTGGAAGTGATCCTACCCCAGTAGAACTGCTTGGTTAGGCCACACCTCGAGTATTGTGTGCAGTTCTGGACACCACATTTAAAGAGGAATGTTACAGTCTTAGACAGGGTCCAAAGGAGGTCAACCAAAATGATATGGGGCCTGGGGAGAGGACCTGTGAGGAGAGGCTCAGGGAGCTCGACATGTACACCCTGGAGGAGAGGAGGGACAGGGGAACATTATAGAGGTCTTTAAGTACATAAAAGGGATCTATCAGGGAGGCCCAGTCAGGGTGCTCTAAAGGAAGGAGGAGGGAACAACAAGGGGGAAAGGGTGTAAGCTGGTAGGGGGCAGGCTCAGAGGGGAGAGGAGGAGGTGTTTTTTCACTGAAAGGGTGGTGGAGCCACAGAATGCGCTGCCCAGGGAGCTGGTAGAGGTGGAGACTGTGGCCGGGTTTAAGAGGAGACGGGACAGGTACAGAAGGAGGGTAAATCTGACCAGGCCCAATGCAGCCAGTACATCTGTGATGGGGGACAGTATAACCGAAGGGGGGAGGGAAGGACACCAAAATTGGTCCCCAGTGCGAGTACTGAAAATTGAGTAGACTTTAAAGATCATTAGGCCTATTCTGCTGGCATTTTAGTATGTTAGTAAAAGAAAATGCATGTACGTATTGATGTTTTTGCCTCAAATCATTTTGAACTGCATTACAGTGAAGCCCACTTAAATACACATTCTAGGAAAATGCACACTTTTCTATTTCCTGATTTCTTGTATCTCTGCCATGTTACATTTTCTGGTGAAGAGCACATTTTCACTGTTCAACAGTGCATCTATTAATGTGTAATTCTTTTTTTTTTATTTATTGAGATCTAGGATTGCAAATTACCTTTGTGCCAGAAGTTCATTTACAAAGGTTCCACGTCAGAAAATTGAGGAGACATTGCAAGTGAAACAAGACAAAATTCAGGGCTTTCCTGAGTAACAATGCATGGAACAGCTGACTACAATGGTTACTTAAGCTTAACACATGATTTGAAAATAGCACATGGTACATAATTAGCTCCTTTGACATGCTCTGCTTGCTTCTGCAGATGTGAAAACATTATTTTAACGAGCATTCTGCCTGCAATACCTTTTTTAACAGTGACTTACAGTGAAAATTAAAGAAATACATTAACAAAATGATTTTTAATCACATTAATGTGTTTTATTTGATATTATACTTGTGTTTATGCTTTTCTCAGTACAGTCAGTGCAGAAATGAAAACAAAAACAGATCTCATACTCAGTCTTGTCCATTAAAAACATTTAGGTCTGGGTATGTGCACAGCCTGCTTAAATACACATTTTATCTGTGCGGGGGTGTATTTAAGAGGGCTGTACTGTGTTACTTAAAAAAAAAAGTGCTGACTTTTTTCACTAGCTAATATTGCTGCTTTAAGAGTTTGTCTGTTTCACTTCTTTATTCCCCACCTGAGATCTAAATACTCTGCTTGAGGAGTCCCAGTCATTCCCACAGCAACAGACTGTGATGTCACAACCAAGGACTGAGACTTAATGTTGGGATTGATCTGCTAGAACACTACGAAATAATGATCTGGGGCGGGATTTTCAAAGTCCTCGTGACTCCCGCAGTTGCAGGAACAAACTGGCGCCAGTGGGTCTTTACTTGTGAAGCCAATGTTTTTCCCGCAGCAGCGGTGTTTTCAAAAGTGGAGCTGGTTTGTGACTGGCTCCATGATTTACGGCAGCCTGCAGACATTATTTTCAGTGCAGCTGCGGGAAGCAATTAGGCATAACATCCCCCGCAGCTTGCCCGCTGAAAATTTAAATCTCCGCAGGTGCGGAAAATGTGTCCTGGACAGTGGCATTCGACTTAGTTCCCACAGCGTTCAACAATCTACCACACACCGGTTTTAAGCAATTTTCCTTAGTAATAACAGGGAGGAGAAATCCATAGAAGACATACAAAATGCAAACTGAACTGTGTTTCGATATTATGTTTTCCAGAGTTTTACCAGAGGAGTCAGCAGCTCTTTAAAGGGGACAAATGAAGAAAATGGAAATAGTTGTACTCTTTGCATTTTTTATTCAAAAATTGCCCATTCACTTATTTGTTATTTTTTTGTTCACTTTTTTTTTTTATTCAGAGTTTCTGTGCCCCTCTGGTCTTTGAACCACATCCTCTAGGGGTTTCCACACTACAAGCTGAGTCATCTCATGTCTACGATACCCTGTCTAGACACTCCATGAAGCTGTGGTTCTGACCCCTCAGCAGGGCTGGAAGATATAGCCTGCCTGACAATCTGGTCTCACCAAGCAGCTAGCGTGACAGCACATACAGGCCTGGATACATCACAGGGTCCCATCACCTTGGGTGTCAGGGCAAGTATTCTTATTAGTTTCTGCACAGGTCTTCAGTATAGAAGGGGTTCGCACGTGCATAACGGCATAGTGCATGTGAGTCCAGTTGATGGCACTTCTCTGGCATGTGTATCGCTGCTGCATTGCCCCTCCCCCCCATGGTCACCTATTTGGCAGCACTGCAATGGAGGCAGTGACCCTCTCTCCCTGGAGAAGAAAAGTACTTCCAGGATGCTTGTTCATCCTTGTCCTGCTGGCCCCTGACAACATGAGCTCACCTCTGAACCAGGGTCACTATCACTGGTACTCCGAGCAAAGCTGCAACTGCTGTGCCAACAGGCCCATCTATAGTAGTTTTTAGATATATATTTTGCATAGATAAAGAAAGTGTGGGTAAGGCTATACAAACTGATGAAACTGCATTCTGATCTATTAGCAGTAAAGGGCAGCTGATGACATCACTACCACCACAGTCCATGAAACTGCATTCTGATCTGTTAGCAGTAGAGGGCAGTTGATGACATCACTACCACTACACTCCATGAAACTGCATTCTGATCTGTTACCAGTAGAGGGCAGCTGATGACATCACTACCACCGCAATCCATAAGACTGCATTCTGATCTGCTACCAGTAGAAGACAGCTGATGACATCACTACCAGCACAACTAGACAGCTCTATTCATGGTAGTAATAATGTCCTATGCAGCCAAGGCTCTTGCCAGAACTACATTTGATAAGCTGGCATCCTGAAAGTTTGCAATGTCTGTTCTTCTGTGGTGTAATTTAGATGAGTTTTCTGCTTAGAATTAGTTTTTTCTCTCAGTATACTGTGAGTTTCTGCAGCTGGAGTTGAAGACTGATTTCTCGGAGAAGCTCCACTGTGTCTGTGTGCATCAGAGCCCCTTTGTTAGGAAATGGAGAAGTGGCAACACACAGTGGCATGGCACACAAATATGTGTTTATAGCACTGGGTTGGCAACGAACTTGGTCATGCTGTATATACTGATATTGTATGGCCACACCCCGGAGGGTGGGAGGAGGGGGTGTCATGGTACCGACTGGAATACTGACATTGTCATTGGCTATGTTTTGCTTTGTTTTATCAGAAGAGCAATGCCACAGATTTTTATTTGTTTCTGTAATGATTCAACATTCTCTTTACAGATGCAGTGCCGAGGACTCGGACATGCTGGCCACCTGGTGTCTGTTCATAATCTTAGAATGAACCAACTAGCCCTGCACATGGTGAAGGCCATTTCTTGCCCTGTGTCAAGTACCTGGATTGGAGGAATAAGATTCTTGGAAGTAAAGCAATTGTTACTCTGCACCCTCTCCCCCCGTTATATCGTACCACTCCTGGGGGCAGACCCATCAGTTTATTATGTTTTGTGTCATCACGTGGAAGGAGCCTTGGGTGGGAGTTGAAATGTGGGCTAGGATTACAACAGGCAGTCACTTGACTATGCAGCTGTTCTTTAAAAAACCCCATTGTAGTCTCTTGTCACTAGAGGGATCTTCCGTTGCAATATCTCACCACTTGGTGGCTCTTCTTAGAGGGCTCCTCCATTGCACTGCAACCTCTCACCACTAGATGTCTCTCCCATTACTGGCTCTTGTCGTTAGAGGGCTCCCTCATGCACTGCAGCATCTCACCACTAGATGGCTCTTCCAGTAGAGTCTCTCACCACTAGATTATGCTCCCATTACAAACTCTTGTCACTAGAGTGCTCCCCCATTACAACTTCTCACCACTAAATGTTTATTCCAGTGCAGTCTCTCACCACTAAAAGGCTCATCTATTGCAACTTCTCAGCACTAGAGTGCCCTCCCAGTGAAAACTCTCACCACTAGAGAACTCTCCCATTACAGCCAATCAGCACTAGAGGGCTGTCCCATTACAGACTCTCACCACGAGAGAGTTCATCCATTACAGACCCTCACAACTAGAGTACTATCACATTATGGCCTCTCACCAACAGAGGCCTTTCCCATTACAGACTCGTCACTAGAAGACTCTCCAATACAGATTCTCACCACTAGAGGGCCCTTCTATTGCAGCCTCTCACCACCACATGACTCTCCTGTTAATGACTGTCATCACTACAGGGTTCTTCCTGTCCAGTCTCTCATCATAACTGGGTCCTTCCACTGAAAACCTCTCACCACTAGATGGCTCATCCTTTGCAACTTCTCACCACTAGAGGGCACTCCCATTAAAGACTCTCACCACTTAAGAGCCCTTTAATTGTAGCATCTCACAACTAGAGCTCACTCCAACTGAAGCCTTTCCCCACTAGCTGGCCGATCCATTGATTCCTCTCATCACCACAGGACTAGTCCACTGCAGCTTCTCACCACTACAGTGCACTCCCACTGCAGCCATTCACCACTACAGTGCACTCCCACTGCAGCCTTTCACCACTAGATGGCTGACGTGGATCTCTCTTATCACTACAGGGCTAGTCCACTGCAGTTTCTCATTACTAGAGGGCTCCTCTGTGGCAGCCTCTCGTGACCTCTTCCACTTCAGCGTCCTATCAGTAGTGGGCTCTTCCATAGCAACATTTCACCAGTAGTAGGCATTCCTACTGTAGCATCCTATCACCAGTCCTTCTCCCATTGCAGTCTCCTGCCACTAGAGGGCTCTCTGATTGAAGTCTCTCACCACTAGAGGGCTAGTCTGTTACAGTCTCTAACCGATAGATGTCTCTCCCATTGCAGCCTCGAACCACTAGAGGACTCTCTCATTGCAGCTTCCTACCACTTGAGGGCTCGCCCACTGCAGTCTCTCACCACTAGAGGGCTATTTTAGTGCTGTCTCCTGCCACTAAATGGCTTTCCCATTGCCATCTCCTACTGCTAGAAGGCTCTCCCTTTGCAGCCTCCTACCACTAGAAAGCTATTCTTCTGCAGACTCCCACCACTAGAGGGCTCTCCCATTGCAGCATTACATGTCTGTTTGTTTTTAATCAGTAGAGACACACTAAGCTGAAGCCTGTTTACAGGTGCGACCTGGGAGCACAAGAAAGTTAAGTAACTTGCTCAGGGTCACACAGTATGCAAGCAGGGACTGTGGGATTCAAACCCAGGTCTCCAGGTTTGCAGCTCAGAGCCTTAACCCTTGCACGGCCACGGACTGATACATCAGTCCAAAATTCCTATGTGCTCTAGTTCTGTCTGCAGCCTAAGGGTTAAACCATTGCGCTGTACTGCCTTCAATGTGGCATATCAGTGGCACAGCACAGGCAGTGGTAGTGGAAGCTTTCAGACACACCGTCCTCCCAATGTGCCACAACCTTGCGTGGAGGGATCACCTCTAGTGGGTGAAGGTGTGAGACTCAGATTCCAAACCAATTCAATCCATGCCCTCCCACCTGTGATCTACAACAGGTGTGCCAAAGAGTGCCTATTGCAATGGTGGTTTTCTGATGAGAAGCTCCGTTCATCCACTAGGAAAGGACTTCCTTGCGTGTTATGCCTATGTATATCTAACAACACTGATACTGGTAGCTTCCACTCAGTTCATAAGAAAAACAGGTGAGCAGATTTCCTCTAAGAGCACTTTTCCTGCTTATTTTAACCCCCCAACACACAGAAATTCTTAAAGAACATTACCTGTCCCAAAGTGTAATGCTGTATTAATGAACATTTTTCAGTGCTTATAATTTTTTTTTGGGGGGGGGTCATATATTTGCTCCATGCTGCTAAGAGTCTAATCCCTTCCACTTCTTGATTCAGAGACACGCCCTGTACTCTAACATTTTGTAATGTAAAACTATGGAGAGCATAGACCTGCACAGGGATCCATTTTAAACTAACATTTGTTTTACTATTTTAGAGTGCCACTTTAAACAAATCCAGGCCACTGCTCAATTAACAAGGCCCTTGCTAGTTAAGCAGTGACTTAGATTTGTTCAAATTAGCACTCTACAATGGGAAAAAAGTACTTTAAAATGGATCCCTTACAGGTTCATGAAGCACAACCCTACGCTCTCCATAGTCATACATTACAAAATGTGAGTGCGCAGGAGTGTGTCTCTAAATTGGGATGTGGAAGGAATTGTGCTCTCAGCACCACAGAGTCAAATACGATCCCTTCCTTCCCAAATTATAGGCACTGAAAAATTCTCATTAATGCAGCGTTACATTTTGGAGCAGGTAAGGATCCTTTAGTGTTTTTAAGCTGAGCACCAGAAAAGGTGCTCTTTAAAGAGATAGTATCCATGCTAGTCTGTTCTTCCATAAGCACGTTTCAGCTGTTATAAGTTACTAGGGAATACGATTTTTTTTTAAATGACAGTTTTCTTTCTTATGGTTTAGAAGACATTTTGGTAGCCTGCCCTGGAAGTTTGTATAAAATGATCTTGGCTGTCCCAAACAGCACTCACTGCTGTTGTTTATGACATCACAGTGATTACCATGGCAACAGACTACGATGTGATGTGATGTGATGTCAGCAGTGTGAGGTCAGCTGGGGACAGTCAGACACAGTCTGAAAGGCACCATGAAAGAAGCGCTGCCTTATCAGAAATATTTAGTAGACTAGTGGCAGGAGAAAGTAACAGAGTACAGTAAACATTAAAGTGAAACATATAGGTGTAACAAGGTAATGTTCCTATTGAGGGGATACCATAACATCACACAGCTTGAGAGTGAAGCTTGGGAACTCTCTATGATGTCATCAAATCCCTGAGACAGAAACACAGCCTTGTCTGATGAGTTAGCTTTTTTTTATGTAGTATGTGGCTCTGCAATAAAAAAGCCATTTAATTTTTTTTTAAAAAGCAATCGTAACACTCCCCTGCCCCCACTTCCTGCACTCAACTCTCCCTTAACTGTTGGGGATTTCAAGGAGCTTACCTGACTCGGAGACAGAAGAATCAAAGATTATAGCAAATCTTTGTATTTTAGCAGGTTTGCTGGCAGGCTTAGAAAACAAGCATTTGTCAATGCTGAATGTTTGCTTGCTGGCATTGGCATTGGTAGTGCAGGAGTTAGAGAGCTGCATAATAGGAATGGCAGTGAAGTATTGAACTGAAGCCAAGTCCACCACCACCCTGCAGAGAGTGACAGGCATCGGGGTGTGCCTTTGGGTCACCACACAATACCCTGCAGACACCGACAAGTGTCATGGTGTAACTTGGGGCCTTTGGCTCTTATGCTCACCCCATTCCATCAGGAAATACGGTGAGATGGGTGCTGTATAGGAGAATTGGGTGAACTTTGGGGCTGAAGAGTCCAAGGCACACCTCAATGCCTCTCACTGGCTGCAGGATGTGGAATGGTATGAGCATTACAGGCGAGAATCCCAAATCACACCCCTGATACCTGTCAATCTCTACAGGATGGGGCGTTATGGTCGGAAACCCTAACGTCTCAGGCGATCGTTGGCATTTTCACTCCAAATTTTTAACATGGGTTTTTTGTGACCCCCACCTTATGAACAGTGGCAATATCAGTTTATTAGCCGAAAGCTGATTCACAGCGACTACGCCATTTGGCACCACAGGTGCAAAAACACATTTCGAACAGGATGTGAAAAATGACAGCTGTACTGTTCATGGGGAGGTGGAAAAAATGGCAATGTTGAAAATCTGCAGAGAAAATATTAAAAACACTGGTGAAGTCATGAACATACAGTATGTAGAAACTGAGCAACGCACACCCATAATGTAATTAGTTTGGGGATGTTTTACAGCAGATTGTCAACACAAGCATAGAAACATAGAAACATAAATTGGACGGCAGACAAGAACCACTTGGCCCACCTAGTCTGCCTATTTTTCTACCTAACAGATAAGCTGCAGATCCTGGTTAACCAACAGCTTACTTCCTCCTACTCTCCACTCAGACTGCCTTATGTCTGTCCCATGCATTATTGAATTCCCCTACTGTTCTTGACTCCATGACCTTCTCAGAGAGGCTGTTCCATGCATCCACAACCCTCTCCATGAAAAAATACTTCCTCACATTACCTCTGATCCATCCCCCCTCTATCTTCAAATTGTGCCCCCTTGTTCTTGCACATCTCTTTTTTCTGAAAGATGCTACCCTCTTGGACTTTGTTGATTCCCTTGAGGTACTTGAAAGTTTCTATCATGTCATCTCTCTCCCTTCTTTCCTCAAGGGTATACACATTAAGCTCCATTAGTCTTTCTTTGTATGTCTTCTGGTGCAGACCCTGCACCATTTTGGTTGCACTCCTCTATATAGCCTCCACTCTGTCTATGTCTTTGCGGAGATGGGGTCTCCAGAACTGCACACAGTACTCCAGGTGGGGTCTCACCAACTGAGTGTACAGAGGGATAACAACTTTCTGTTTTCTACTATTGATGTCTCTCCCTATATATCCCAGTATCCCCCTCTAACCTTCCTTACTGCCTTCTCACGTTGCTTGCCCACCTTTATGTCATCTGATATAATTACCCCCAGGTCCCTTTCCATTTTTACTGTTGTCAGTATCAACCCCCCTCACATTGTGTACTCTTCCCCTGGGTTTTTGTTTCCCAGGTGCATTACCTTGCACTTCTTTACATTGAATCTCATACATTTGACCATTCCTGTAACCTTGCCAAGTCCCTTCTCATCCTTTCCACTCCATCTTGTGTATCAACCCTGTTGCAGATCTTTGTGTCGTCTGCAAAGAGACATACTTCTCCTTCCAGTTCCTCTGCAATGTCACTTATAAAAACATTAAAAAGGACTGGTCCCAGTACTGAACCCTGCGGTACCCCGCTAGTAAACGTCCTTTCTTCACTGTGGACTCCATTTACTACTACCCTTTGCGTCCTGTTGTCTAGCCAATTTTTTATCCAGGCTACCACCTTGGGACCCACTCCAAAGCTGGCTAACTTGTGTATTAATCTTTTGTGTGGGACTGCATCAAATGCCTTGCTAAAATCTAGGTAGGCCATGTCCACAGCCCCTCCCTGGTCTACTACTTTGATCACCCAGTCAAAGAAATCTATTAGATTCGTCTGACACGACCTTCCCATCGTGAACCCATGCTGCCTTGGGTCTTGTGCCCCACTGGCTTCTAGGTACTCAACAATTCTTTCCTTCAGAAGTGATTCCATCATTTTCCCTACCACTGAGGTCAAACTAACTGGTCAGTAGTTTCCTGCCTCTGTTCTGCTCCCACTTTTGTGAAGAGGAATCACATCCGCCCTCCTCCAGTCCTCAGGTACCACCCCATCCTCCCATGATTTGTTAAAGAGAGTAGTCAGTGGTGTCACTAGTTCTACCTAGTTCTTTTAGAATTCTTGGCTGAATCCCATCAGGCCCCATTGCTTTGTCCACCTTCAATTTTATTAGTTCTTTCAGAACCCTTTCCTCTGTAAATGGACTGGAATCGACCCCTCTTCAGAGTGTTTCTCTTGTTTGGTTTAGGTACCTCCTCCTCTTCCTTTGTGAATACTGAGCAGAAATATTCATTCAATATCCCTACTTTTCACTGTCACCTCCACCCACATTCCCTCCCCTTTATTAAGCCTCAATATCCCTCCTTTGGTCTTTCTTCACTCCCTAATGTACCTATAAAAGGTCTTATCCCCCTTCTTAACAGAGTTGGCTATCCTTTCCTTGGTTTGGGCCTTTGCTATTCTGACTGCCTTCCCAGCCTATTTCTGCCTTAACTGATAAAGTTCTCTGTCCTGCTCCTTCTGTGTTTCCTTATATTTCCTGAATGCTATCCTTTTCTCCTTAACCTTCCCTGCCACCTCTTCTGAGAACCATAGCGTTTTTTTCCTTCATTGTGTTTTGTTGATTTGCTTTACACAAAGGCTCGTTGCCTCTGTGATGGCTGTTTTGATTACTCCCCATTGTTCCTCCACCCCTCCTTCTTGCCTGTTTGCTACTGCTTTTCTGAGGCACTCTCTCATTTTCACAAAGTCAGCCCTCCTAAAGTCCAATACTCTTGCTTTTGTATGGCTTGATTTTCACTCCAAATTTTCAACATGGGTTTTTTGTGACCCCCACCTTATGAACAGTGGCAATATCAGTTTGTTAGCCTAAAGCTGATTTTGCACAGCGACTACGCCATTTTGCGCCACAGGTGCGAAAACACATTTCAAACAGGATGTGAAAAATGACAGCTGTACTGTTCATGGGGAGGTGGCATTTTGGAACCTCCACTCATGAACAGTGTCACTGTGATTTTTTTAATCTGTCCCGAACAGTGATTTCCCACAGCAACCACTCATTTCTGCGCTGAAAGTGCGAAAACACATTTCAGCCACGGTGTGAAAAATGACAGCTGTACTGTTCATAAGGAAGTGTGTAAAAATGCCAGTGGTGAAAATTGGGACTGAAAATATTAGAAATCCATGAACTTATGAGGGTGTGTGGAAACTGTGCAATGGTCGCTCGTAACACAGTCATTTTATGGACTTTTTTCACCAAATTTTTAACATAGACATTGTAACACCTCTGCTCATGAACAGTGTCACTATGATTTTCTTAATCTGTCCCAAACATTGATTTCGCACACCAACTGCGCCATTGTGCGCTACATGTGCGGAAACACATTTTGGGCTAGATGTGAAAAATGACAGCTGTACTGCTCATAAGGAGGTGTGGTAAAATGGCAATGTTGAAAATCTGAAGTGAAAATAGTAAAAATTCACAAACTTACGAGCATGCGTAGGAACAGCGCAACGCATGCTTGTAAAACAGTCATTTTGGGGAATTGTTTCACCAAATTTTAACATAGCCATTTTAACACTTCTGCTCATGAACAGTGTCACTGTGATTTTCTTAATCTGTCCCGAACATTGATTTCGCACACCGACTGCATCATTGTGCGTTACATGTGCGTAAACACATTTTGGCCAAAATGTGAAAAATGAAAGCTGTACTGCTCATAAGAAGGTGTGCTAAAATGGCAATATTGAAAATCTGGAGTGAAAATATTGAAAATTGGGGAACTTATCGAGCGCGCAGGAACAGCTAATGATGTATAAAAATAAAGTCATTTTGGGAATTGTTTCACCAATTTTAACATAGGGTTTTTGGGGCCTACCTCATGAACTGTGACACTGTCATTTTGTAATCGGTCCTGAAAGGTGGTTCCAGCGAGTGAACCGTGAAATCACCTTTCAGGGCCGAGTAACAAAATGACAGTGACAGAATTCATGAGGTGGGGTCCCAAAAACCCCATGTTGAAAAGTTGGTGAAAAAATTCCCAAAAATGCCTGAGATATGCATCAAAGATGAAAAAACCCTATTTATTATATTATACAGCTTACCGGCATTTCCTCAGTTTGCAGTCAGCTTTGAAGAGTGCAGACGTGCTCCCGGTCCACCGAAGATCGTCACGCCAGACTCCGGATGGGTATGGGGTGAGGGGGGTGGGGAGGCAGGTGCGCAGAGGGTGGGCGCGGTGGGGAGCTGGCTCAGGACAGTCAGCGAGGGAAGGTTTTCTCTTTCAGGTTTCTTTTTTTTCCTTTGGACGACGTGGGACTTTTGCCACGCTGGAGTGGGCTACCAGCATGGCAGCTGGAAGGTTGTTTGGGGTGGGGGCAGTGGAGCCAATGGGGGATTGTGCATCCCCGTCGGCCATACGGACTTTTGCCATGCTGCGGTGGGCTCCCAGTGTGGCACCCACTTGTTTGTTGGGGGGGGAACGGTGGAGCCAATGGGGGATTGGGCACCCCCATCAGCCATACCGTGTTTGGTGGGGAGCGCATTAGTACGCAATATGCATGCGTGCATGTGTGGGGGAGGGCGCAGCAATTTTCTTTCAAGTTGGTGGTAACGTTTGAAACTAGTGTCACCAGCTGTGTCCCCCATTATTGGTGGACATCATACATGCCCCAGAATGCCATGCCGCTATTGGCCACAACAGTGCCGCACCTCCAGAACCTGCTTCAGCACCAAGCTGCCGCAATATGTTTCTTGCGCTGCACACAAGCAAACATAAAAACAAGGCTGCAATTTTAATTTCTGTTCTGTCTGCTGCTGTCATTGTGTTCTGAGTGGTGATGGACTTTTTGAAAGTGAGAGCTTTAGGCATGATAAACATAGCACTTGCAGATTTGGAACTGTAAAGTTGTCAAACATAGCAGTGACATGGCCACCATGGTACAACAGTTTTTATGGACCTTTGAACTGCGGTAACATAAGCAATAAGCCACAACATGGTGTGCACTATAGGATTTCAATGCACCCCCTAGGAATGTAGTAAGGCACAAGACTAAAGGCCGAGTTTCCTGACACCCCTGCAAAGTGCAATATAATCCTATGATGCACATCCTGGAGGGGCTTATTACACTTATAAAATGGCTCTAAGTTGGATTTGGGGGTGAGAAAAATTAGATTTGACAGCTGACCATGCATTTATAGAGTTAATGCATGGTCAGTTGATGTCTCTCGGCCAATGAAATTTCTAGATTTTTGCCATGTTATAAAAGATTTTAATTTAATGATTTAAGGAGACCTTTCCTGATAACTTCTATGGTACATGTTTCGAACAATTCAATTAGATGATTCTAACAATTTGATGTCTGTTAGCTTGATTTGTGTTGCAATAAACCATATCGGTATTGTTGTGTTTATGTTTTATGATTTCTCACATTATCATACAAACTTTATAACAAACTTGCATTATCAACAACCTTCTTTATAAGTAAAATGTCTTTGTAATATATGTTTATTTTGGTGATTCTTGTATGCATGTATCAGTTTTTCTTTTTAATTGAAAATTCAATAAAATCATTCATGTGAAAAAAGGATTTTAGTACATGCCCCAGGGAAATGAGGCACAAAGCCAAAGGCCGGATGTCCTTAGGAGGCAGTGTAGCATAGTGGTTAAGGACACTGAGCCGCAAACCTGGAGATCTGCATTTGTTTTTATTTTATTCTTTTGTTAACCAGGTAAGGCCCACTAGGCACAGGTACCTGTCTTTAGGGGCAACCTGGGAGCACTGGGGAGGTTAAGTGACTTGCTTAGAGTCATACAGTATCCAAGTGGAGGTTGGGGGAAACAAACCCAGGTCTGTCTGCATCAAGCTCATTCATAGCTCATTACTCGAACCTCTAGGCTATACTGCCAGCCCCATTTGAATCCCATCAGTCCCCACTTGTATACTGTGTGACCCTGACCAAATCATTTAACTTCCTTGTGCTCCCAGGTTGCACCTGGAAATAAACTCCGGCTTAGTGTGCCTTTCCTGGTTAAACAATTTCCCCTTTCCCCCTTCCTTATGCCCCAAGAAGTGCATTCAAATCCTTAATGCACACACTGGAGTGCTTTATTGCACTTATAAAATGATTTGCTGCTCTTATGTATAATATGTCAAGTGAAACATTTTTTATATGTTTTAATATGACTTTTTACATAAATCATTTGTTGAAAGACATTTTTAAAACAAAATATAGACATGAAACAGTCCCTGATTTTGTAGATAATTATACTTCTTTGTCTTAGTAATGACATCCAGTACCTGCCTGTGGGGTGCTAGGAATTTAATGTACGGTCAGGTGACATCTCTCAGCCTATGATGTTTCTAGATTTTTTCTTGCCCTTTTATAGCAGGACTTTCTGAGAGTATGGAAATCCACACACAACACTCAGCCATATATTTATACTATCATTTTTGTCAATATAATAGTTTGAAGCACAATATTTTAGTGGGCACCTGCTTTTTGTGTTTCCAGACCCAAAATGTTATCTGGACCGATGGTACCAAATGGGACTACAGCTTGTGGGCACCTAGTGAACCTAATAATGTTCACAAGGAATAGGCCTGTGCAGAGATGTACACTGCAGATTACAGTAAGTGATTTACCCTGCCCCAGTCTTGCTTTATCTTTTTTTTCCCCAATTGTTTAACCAGGTGAGACACACTAAGCTGAAAGCTTTTTTACAGGTGCAACCTGGGAGCACATGGAAGTTAAGTGACTTGCTCAGGGTCACACTGTATATGCAAGTGAGGGCTGTGGGATTCAAACCCAGGTCTCCAGATCTGCAGCTCGGAGCCTTAAACCACTGCGCTATACTGCCTCCAGCTTTAGAATGCATGCAGAGTGTAAATAAAGTTTAGCAACATGAGAAAACTGACCGATTGGCACAGAGGTAATACTTCAGCAATAATGAGAGAGAAGCTGGTAATTTCAGAGGGATTAACTACCAGCTGGGAGGATGGATGGCCTGCTGCTGTGCCGAGGGCCACCTCCCTCCAGCCGGTCATTAATCCAAGGAAATGACCAGCTTCGAGGTTGTTATTGCGATTATAAGTCTAATCGCAATCACAAGTTTCTTTTTTTGTTTGTTTTATTTAGGTTTTGCTGTGTGGCGTGAGCCGCACATGACACATAGCATCAACTGGCATCTGGATTGGTCATTTCTAAGACATTAATGACAGATCCAGTAGCCAATCAGGAGCCTCTCTAGGCTCATGAATACAAAATTAGATTTATAATACTGCTTGTGGCGCAGGCAACCAGGGTTCGGCAGCAAGCCCTGGTCATTAGAGACCTTCCGAGGGAGGTGGATTGAACATCCCAGCAGACTTGCTCCTCCAAGGAAGGTGGATGGCAAACTCTGCTGCTATACTGCCACCTGGGTGACCGCAGAGCCATGCTGACACAGGGAATCATGGGAAATCATAGCCACAGGACTCTCCCATTTCAGCCTCTCTCCACTCAATGGCTCTCCCTCTTCACCCTCTCTCCAGTAGAGGGCGCTCCCATTTCATCTTCACTATACTAGATGGCATTCCCATTTCACCCTTTCACCACTAGATGGCGTTCCCATTTCACCCTATCTCCACTAGAGAGTGTTCCCATTTCGCCCTCCCACCATTGCAAGGCTCTCCCATTTCAGCCTCTTCCATGGAAGGGCTTTCCCATCTCACCACTAGTGGGCTCTCCCATCTCACCATCTCATCCCTAGAGGGCTTTCCCATTTCACCCTCTCACCACTGGAGGGCTCTTGCATTTCAGCCTTCTCTCCACTACAGGGTTCACCCAGTTTACATTTTCACCATTAGTGGTATCTCCCATTTCACCTTCCTACCACTAGATGTTCCTCATGTCATCATCTGACAAATAGAGAACTCTCTCATCACAGTCTCTCACCACTAGAGGGTCTTTCTAATGCAGCTGCATGCCACAGGAATTCTCTTTTCCAGCAAAGATCTGTTAAAATTTTGTTTGTAACAAAACATCGCTACTGTGTTCAGGAGACCCCCAAGCACCCTTTTCTAACTAGATTTTGATCTTATTTCAGAGCCTGGCCAATGGAATGATGCTCCTTGTACCAACAAGATTCCTTTCACCTGCATATACTGAGAAGCTATGCTTAGTCCTGCCTAGCCCAAGAACTCCCAGCTTTACTTGCTTCTGTTTCCTTAGACTTATTTTTGTTTGTTTGTTTCAGATATTGTATGGGAACTTTCCTTTAGCAGTACAGTAATATACAGAAATAATGCTACAAGTTCTGTAAGACATACCTGTTTTGTGGCATAACATGCAATTGAATGCGCGCTGGACATAATTCAATGAACTATGTTTAACCCCCCCCCCCCCATAGGGGTAGGGGATCAGTTTTCTCATTTGTTTACCCTTAAATGTATTGAATGTGTAAGGTTGGAGGGTTTATGCTCAGTTTGCTTTTAATGTATTGTATCATATTAAAAACAATTAAATTGTTATTATGAAATGGGAAGCATCCGGAACCAAGTGCTGTTATTCCAGCACAACAGCACTGGAAGAAGATTGACGGCCTCACTGGCCTGTTTACAGTGAGCAGGCACAGTTGTATCAACGCACCTTAATTCACTTACTTGTGTTTTAAAAAAAATGCATCATCTACTGGCCAAACAGCAAAATTACAATGGCTGAATAGGACTACTTTTTTCTTTTTCTTCTTGTTTTTTTTTTTTTGGCCTTTTGTTCTCATTTTTACTTCACTATTATTTTTTATAATATGTATTTACTAATCCTAATAGACCCATTTCATAACTGCAATAAGGCACTCCAGGGAGTACATTGTGCTGGGATAATGGCACATCTTGGGCAGTGGAAGCCCTCAGCTTTTGGCTTTGTGCTTCAGCCCTCCCTGAGGTGTACCATTATCCCAGCACAAGACATACCCTGTCATGCCCTATTACTTAATTTAAAAATAGGGAATTGCTGTATTTTCCAGGGACCAGGTTGCAGGGTGGTTATGAAGCATATTTTACTGATCTGATTTGGTGTGCTAGTTATGGCAGGGCATGGCAATTTTATTTCATTGTTACACTTTTGCTGGGGCTCAGGGCACCGTCCAAAATAAGCAGAACAAAACTAAAGAAAAATAGAAATAAATAAAATTCCAAAATAAAAAACATGTTACCCCAAGAAACGCAGCAGATGTGCACCAAGCATAAACATAGCTTCTTTCAAGCACAACCCAGAAGAGTATGATGCAGTAAAAAACAGTGCCAACATGATAATACAAAGCAATGCCTCCGTCAATGGCTCCAGGTCACTCCTGAAAATGGGCCATTGGCTCAGTGTGCCTTACTCTGTTAACAGATTAATGAAACAAAATGGTAACATGACAATACAAGACAAAGTACATGAGCACAGTCAACAAAATTGGCAAGTACAACAAAAAGCACAGCACTGCAAGCATAGATGCAACTGCCCTGCAGAACAGTAGTTACTAATATTACCATGTAATCGTGTACTTTACGTGCAGTAACTAAGAGGTTTCATTGTTATCATAGGCTACAAACATTCTAACTTGTTTGGTGTTACCATTTAACTATAGAAATAGTTATTATGGAACTACATGGTAACAACCATTACAATGAAACTACATATTTATTACATGGTAACACCAATTGTTACCTTGTTATTATACAGTTTACCAGAAAACCATCACGTAATCATGTAATGTAACAGTGATATCCAAACATTCCAAGTCAACTGTTATTACCATGTAACTTTGAAAATAGTGGTTATGTAACTACATAATAGCAGCAACTACAATTAGCCTAGCTTATTACAAGCCTGTAACATGGTGATACCAATAGTTGCACTGTTATTAAACAGTTATTAGCACATAACTACCAAGATAGGGAGGCATACCAAACTGCCCTAAGGGAAGCAGGTAAGGCAGTAAGGCAGGCAAAGTCCCAAACTGAGGAAACACTAGCACGAACAGTAAAAGAAGGTGACAAGACTTTCTATAGATACATTAGTGAAAGGAGAAAGTCCAGAGGGGGTATTGCTAAGCTTAATGGAGAAAAGGGAGCATGTGAGGATGAGGACCCTGTAAAGGCATCTATCCTAAATAGATACTTTTGCTCAGTATTTACTGAAGAGAAGGTAGGGCAGGGCCCACAGCTCAGCATCATGGACACAGGGGGGAGGGAGGTGAGCACTACTCCCTTCACAAAAGAAAGGGTCCTACAAGAGCTTGCTAAGCTCAGGGTGGATAAGGCAATGGGACCTGATGGCATACATCCCAGGGTACTTAAGGAGCTAAAGGAGGAACTAGCAGAGCCATTAGCAGAATTGTTTAGTGAGTCTCTGAGCACAGGAGAGGTCCCAGAAGACTGGAGAAGGGCTCATGTGATCCCACTCCACAAGAGTGGTAGCAGGAGGAGGCGGGAACTACAGACCGTCAGTCTCACCTCAGTAGTGGGCAAGATTATGGAGGCACTCTTAAGGAAAGGATAGTGCAACACCTGGAATCCATAGGGGCACAGGATCCAAGACAGCATGGGTTTACAAAGGGAAGGTCCTGTCAAACTAATCTCATAGATTTCTTTGACTGGGTAACCAGAGTGGTGGACCAAGGGGAGCAGTTGATGTCGCCTACCTTGACTTCAGCAAAGCTTTTGACACTGTTCCACATAGAAGATTGATAAATAAGCTAGGTAGGCTCGGGGTGGGTCAGAAGTTGGTCAACTGGGTGGCAAACTGGTTGACTGGCAGAAAACAGAGAGTGGTGATAAATGGTATACAGTCAGAAGAGATGCAAGTCACAAGTGGGGTACCTCAGGGATCAGTCCTGGGGCCAGTCCTATTCAACATCTTCATTAGTGACCTCGCAGATGGACTAGAGGGTAAGGCTTGTCTGTTTGCAGATGACACCAAGATCTGCAACAGAGTAGATGATCCAGATGGGTGGGCAGAATGAGAAGAGATCTGGATAAACTAGCAGAATGGTCAGAAGAGTGGCAACTGGGATTTAATGCAAAGAAGTGCAAAATCATGCACATAGGAAGAGAAACCCTGAAGCCACTTATAGGCTGGGAGGAGTTGCTAGCAGTCACAAAGGAAGAAAGAGACTTGGGCATCATCATCACTGATGACCTAAAATCATCCAAGCAGACCTCTAAAGCAGTAGGTAAGGCTAGGGGGTGTTAGGGTGTATTAGTAGGGTATCACAAGTCGTAAGAGGGAGGTAATAATCCCTCTGTACAAGACATTGGTTAGGCCCCATCTGAGTACTGTGCAGTATTGGAGGCCACACCTTCACAAGCACATTAACCAAATTGAGGCAGTCCAGAGAAGGGCAACCAAATGGTGCAGGGACTGCATCAAAAGACATATGAGGACAGATTAACGGAGCTCAATATGTATACCCTTGAGCAAAGGAGGAGAGAGGTGATATGATCGAGACATTTAAACACCTTAAGGGCATAAACAAGGTGAAAGAGTCTAACATGTTTAAATATAAGAAAATAGCAGGACAAGAGGACACAGCATGAGATTAGAGGGAGGCCGATTAAGGGGAATGTGAGGAAATTCTTTTTCACAGAAAGGGTGGTAGATGCATGGAATGGCTTACCACAAGAAGTGGTGGCTATGAATACAGTGCAGGGCTTCAAACAGGCATGGGATAGGCATAAGGGAGCAATACAAATGACTATGAATAGATAGGTCACTGACAGAGCAAAGGCCGATGGCACATTTATAAGGTAGAAAAAGAAATGGGCAGACTGGATGGGCCTTGTGGTCCTTATCTGCCGTCAACTTCTATGTTTCTATGTAACCCGTGCCCTGAAATGTAGTGATGAAAAAAAGGATTGATCACCTTTACCTTAGCTTCAGTAGTGATAACATGATAATACTATATTTCTTTCCTTTATTATTCAGTGCTGATAACCTGTATCCTTGTTTATGAACTAAAACTAAATACTTTCCTGTTTGTTTATGTTGTTCAATCAATTTCATTGTATTTCTCACCTTACTACACAGGAGAAAGTGGTGAGGAGTTTCAAATGAGTCTGTCTGCAATCAGCCTGTTCATATTGTCAAAAAACTTCCTCTGTCTGAATTTCATGCACGTTTGGGTCCTGAAAAAAGCCACAGTCACAGTTTTTTTTTTAATTACACAAAATTCAATTTGCCACAAGTTTGGTTTCAATACAGATTACCACAAATCAGAACTTTTTGAAGGTAGGACAGGTGGATGCAGGCCTAGAGCACAATCACGACTGCAGTCACCATTTTGAAACTCAGGTCCTATAGATATATATTATATATAAACATCTATAAGTGTGTAAATATACAAGAAAATATAGAGAGAGAATAAATAAATAATGGCAAAGTGTGATATATGAGGAAATATTACCACTGAGGGGATGAAAAATCTGTAAAGCCACAAGCCCGAATGGCAAGTGACCTTTATGAGCTTGTTCAACCACAAGATGGTGATATTTCTTTTATATAATACATAAGGTTGGACACTTGTTGCTGTGTCGTATGTAGGCAACTAGTTAGGGTTATAATACTCTACTTAACTACCATCATATATGGGGAAATATGCGATGGCTTTTTTTAGTGGGGAAGGCCCAACCATGTGTTAAAAGTGGTTAGCTGTTATTTCCCCTTATACCCTTTCCCCATATACTCAACTGTGATAAAAACTACCACTAACCATCCAAATGTATCCTATAAAATCAAAGATGGGAAACTTATTACATTTGGAATAAACTCATCAAGGGGGTTAACCAAATCATAAAACCACTCGCCCTTTGGGCTCACACTTTTATGATCTGGTTAGCCCCCTTGATGGGTTTATTTCCTTGTATAACACACTTATCCATCATTTTTTAATCTATATAGTCATCCCTTAATTATCCAGCATCCTATTATTCGCCACCCTCGATTATCCACCACCCTCAATTTATAATATAGAGAGATACACATATAGGAGAGATATACAGCTAAACAGATAGAGACAGATAGATAGATAGATAGATAGACAGACAGACAGATAGATGCGATTGATACGACAGATACGCTAGATAGATATTGTCAATAGATACTGTCAGATAGATAGATATTGTATATAGATAGATAGATAGAGAGATAGACAGACAGACAAACAGACAGATAGATAGATAGATAGATAGATACTGTCAGATAGATAGATAGGCAGATAGATAGATACAATTGATACGATAGATACGATAGATAGATATTGTCAATAGATAGACACTGTCAGACAGATAGATAATGTAAATAGATAGATAGATAGATAGATAGATAGATAGATAGATAGATAGATAGATAGATAGATAGATAAACCTCCCCACATAGATTGAAAAAAATAAACTAGGGTGCTACTGGTTGATTTTTCTTCTCTGGAGAAGACAATGATCTTGATCTCATCCTGTATGCGTAGTCCAAAAGTCTGCACCACATAAACAAATTTATCTCAATCAAGAATGTTTTTCACTTCCTGTAAAGCTATTTGCTTCATCCTGCAGTAAATTTCTGTTTGTGCAATGAAGCTGGACTGTGATTGTTTTGTTATTGTTGTTGTTGTTTAACAATGGTGTGTCAAACAAAAAGGAAGAAAGGGTCTGAGTGAGAGAATGAAAGAGAGAAGAAAATTGTATATTAATACAGCTACGGAGACTTTTAGGATTGCAAGAGTGGTCTCATATGATTCTTAGGGTATGAGAACACAAACCAAAGGTGAGCAGTTCTGATACCCTACGGATGTAAGTGAGACACTCTTACAACTGTAAGAGTGGTCTCTGCGGCTGCATTAAAATATTATTGATCGAGATTGATCTATAATATATTAAAATGTAATAAAACAACCCCAAATATGCCCATTTCCAGGGCAGCAGCTGCATGTGAGACACTCTTCACAGAATAAGAGTGTCTCACATGCAGGCCAAAAGAGCGCTCTGATCAGTCAGGACCACGCCCTCGATCTTTAAGGATGAGAATGAGAGGGAGGAGGGAGGAGGATGGTAGTGAGAGGGATGGAGAACAGAAGGGAGTTGAAGGGGGAGAAAAAGTGGGAGAGGGTGAAGGAGAGCCAAGGTGAAACATAAAACACAGATGTGGAAACAAGCCTTGAGGCCCATTCAGTCTGCCCCACCCTAGCAAGTGTTGTTTGTGAGGCCCATTGTGGCCCTTCACTCCTCTCCCTCCTGCTCTCCCATTGTGGCCCTTCACTCCTCTCCCTCCTGCTCTCCCATTGTGGCCCTTCACTCCTCTCCCTCCTGCTCTCCCATTGTGGCCCTTCACTCTCCCTCCTGCTCTCCCATTGTGGCCCTTCACTCCTCTCCCTCCTGCTCTCCCATTGTGGCCCTTCACTCCTCTCCCTCCTGCTCTCCCATTGTGGCCCTTCACTCCTCTCCCTCCTGCTCTCCCATTGTGGCCCTTCACTCCTCTCCCTCCTGCTCTCCCATTGTGGCCCTTCACTCATCTCCTCCTGCTCTCTTGCTGATGACCCTACCTGCACTCTGTGACTGGCTCACCCATGTTTAAAGCAGCAGTGCATGATATTGGTGAAAATTTGGGCATATACTTGTAGCCACCTCAGAAACAAAGAAACATTGAAAACGATGGCAGAAGGAGACTGAGGGTCCATCGAGTCTGCCCATAAAATACCTAGTGTCAGTCTGGGGACTTAACCCCCCCAACCTTCTTTATCTGTGCCCTCACTCTGTCCTACCCATGCTTGAAACTCTCCACAGTCCTAGCCCCCACCACCTCTGCTGGCAGGCTGTTCCATGATTCCATCACCCTTTATGAGAAATAATGTTTTCTCAAATCTCTTCTGAAGCTCCCCCTCTGGAGCTTCCACTTATGCCCATATGTCATTGTGTCGGTGCTCCTAGTGAACAGCACCATGTGGGGCACTCAATTTATGCCTTTCAGGAACTTAAAGGATTCAATTTTATCCCCCTCTCCCTCCTTGCCTCCAGTGAGTACATGTTCAGCGCTCTTAGTCGTTCCACATAGGAGACCCCCGAAAGCCATGTATCATCTTTGTCACCCATCTCTGCACATACTGTATCCTGTCCTTTTCCTTTCTTAGGTGACGGCCTAAAACTGGGCACAGTACTCCAGGTGTGGCCTCACCAGGGAACGATAAAGAGGGAAGATCACCTCCCTGCTCCTGCTATTTATCCCACTCCCTGGACACCCCAACATCCTGCTGCTTTGCTGTATGCTTTGTTACAGTGGCTTCATTGTTTCAGACCATCACAAATGATGACTCCCAGGTCTCGCTCTTCTGCAGTAGTGCTACGTTTAACACCATTTAACCAGTGGTCTCTCCATGGGTACCTTTCCCTAGGTGCATTACTTTGCACTTCTTCACATTAATCTTCAGCTGCCACTTGTTTGATCAACTTTTAAGCCTTCTGATATCTTCCTTAGACTTCCTAACACCCTCTGCATTGTCTACCCTACCGCTAAGCATAGTGTCATTGGCAAAAAGGGCAAGATTTCTCTGAATTCCTTTGTTGATGTCACTAATGAACATGCTGAAGAGGACAGGGCACAGGACCAATCCCTGAGGTTCCCCTCTTGTGACAGCATTCTCCATGGATGATCTCACCTCATTTACAACAACCCTCTGTCTCCCATCCCTAAGCCAATTTTCCACCCACCTGACTATGTCCTGTGCTGTTCAAAGGTCCTCCAACTTCTTCAACAGGCACCTGTGAGGCACCGAGTCAAATGCTTTACTGAAATTGAAGTAGAGCAGATCCACTGCATGGCCCCTGTCAAGCTTCCTTGTCACCCAATCAAAGAAGACAATAAAATTGATTTGGCATGACCTCCTTGCCATGAAGCCATGTTGTTTACTGTCATGCAGATCGATTACTTCCAGGTATTCCATGAAGTCCTGTTTGATAAGGGACTTCATCAGTTTTCTCAAGAACTATGTAATGTCCCTTTGAGAGTGTCTACTGACCTCTAGTGGTGTGCCAGTTCTCTATGCCCTTGGAGGACTGGGTCAGCTGGTCTGACTTGGGCATTCCAAAGGAGAGGAGTCAGTGTTCTTTGCTGGAGGGCAGGAATTGCTGAGTCAGAGTTGATGGGAGACGTACTACTGGCACACTGTGCCTGTTCCCACTGTACAAAAAGTTCCCGTATAGAGCCTGGCATCGGTATAAAGTGCCCACACATAGCAGCAACCATTTTCTAAAGCCTTTGAAAGAGGAGTGCCCCTCTTCAGCAGGAGAAAAGTCCATCTTAAGTGAAAACAGAGGTCTGTCTGTGAGTAAGTTGGTGCCAGGGAGTCCGATGGGCAAAGGATCAGAGGTGATGTGTAATCTTTACTAAACGTGAAGTGACCAGTCTGGTGCTCAGCAGTGCCACCTCTCCCCCAGAGAGGGAGAGTGACTGGCAAACTACAGATTCCTGTCAGAGAACAGGAATTTTACCTCAGAGTGTGTTCTGAGGGACGAAGTTTGCCCATTAGTGAAGTTTGGTAGTGCCTGTTGGCACCTAAGTGATGCCCAGGTGGACAAATGCTTTTTCTCTATGGCAGGATGACATTCTGATTGAAATGGCAATGAACAGACTCTGTCTCATCCCTACTGTACCCCTTCCCCCCAGGCTGCACTGAGATATGAGCAACCTGTTGCTCAGTGTGTCTTCCTGGTGAAACATTTCAATAAATAAAAATAAATAAAGAGTGTGTTCCTCAAATTCCTCGTAGGATCATTTGGTGCCACAATGTGCCGGCCAGTGAGACTGTGAATTTGTCAAGTGGCTAGTACAGGTACAAAATGGGCTAGAAGTGAGCTGTGGAATCCCCACCCATGTAGCAGTGGTTGGGGATTCTGTCAGTGGGTAATGCCTCCCTCAGGGTCGTACTGTGTCAAACAAAGTACCTCACCAGAGTTGAAGCCAACTCAGAAGAGAGTAATGCCTGATCAGCTTTTGGTGATAAGATGAGACTTTGGCAGTTGGAAACAAAGTGCCATCTATCAGTGTGCTCAAATAAAGAAATAAAGTATCCCATTTTGTTGATTTCCCCTGTTTGGACACTTGTGTTTTGCCTTCAAGTTCTGCTAACCACCTTTGTCCAAAGCCTTGTCAGCTCTGTCATGTGTCAGTGGAGCCCTGGAGTTCACCTCAGGCTCAGGAGGCCAAGTAAGTGTTTTTTTGCAGTTTGTTGTGTAGGACTCCTTCAAGGTGACCTTTACACAACTATATCCCTTAACAGCCTCGAGGGAGACCTTACATTTTTTTTATTCTAGTTCAGATTTCCTCTGATTTCCTGACTTGTTTGCTAAACAGGGGTACGGCAACTGAAACAGAATGCAGAAATATGCAAGGCAATGTACACAGGGGGAACAACATGGAAACAGACTGTAGGATGAGGGGGTAGTGGTGAAGAGAATGACTAAGGAGAGGAACTGGGATGATGTTACAGAGCAATCTGAAAACATCAGTGCACTGCATTAGTCCAGTGGGGGGAAGGGAAAACAGGAAGCTAAGATGCCTAGGAGGGGGACGAGTAGCAGAAAGAGGGAGATAACTCTGCCCCTGTACCTTTCCCTAGTGCCTCCTCGCTTGGAGCCCTGTGTGCATTTCTGGAGCTTGTTCTTGAGGAAAGACAGGGGCAGGGTGGAGGCAGTGCAGGGAAGGGAAACTAAAATGATTCAGGGACAGAAGGTGAAGTCTTACATGAAGCGGTTGGTGGACCTGAACAAGTCCACTCTGGAGGTGAGAAGGGAGCCAATATCTCAACTAAAAAATGCTTTCTTGGGGTAAATCAGATAGACAGTGGAGAGCTATACACTCCAGGTGGGAATACAGGCACGGGGAGCAAAAGTTAGGAGAGATGTTAGGAACTATTTCTCTACCAAAGGGGTTGTGGATGCATGGAATAGAGTTCCAAGGGAAGTTTTCCCATACAAAATCAGTATGTGTGTATGTTGGGGCGGGGCAGTTAGGAGGGATGTCAGGAAGTATTTCTTTATTGAAAGGCTGTGGATGTGCGGAATAGACTTTCAAGGGAAGTTTTCTATACAAAATCAGTGTGTGTGTGGGGAGGGGGAGGTGGGATTTAAAGCAGCAGTGCATGACAGCAGTTAATATTTTGACCTATACTTTTTGATTCTATTTTAGAGTGCCCCATACCTCTAGACTTGTAGGATATCCTTTTTTTCCACATTTTAACTCTAATTTACTACTATTTTTTTTTACAGATATGAACATATGAACATACGAAATTTGCCAGCAGATAAAGGCCTAGAGGTCTATCAAGTCTGCTCGAATGTGCAGCTAGCACCCCTTATTCTGCAACTGCCCCTCCCTTCCACCCTTCCCCTTCATTAACCCTCCCCCTTGTCCTGTCCCATCCTCGTTTGAAGCAGTCCACTGTTCTACTGCATACCACTTCTGCAGGTAACATATTCCACCCAGCCACCACCCTCTCTGTAAAAAAGTGTCTCCTCATCTCCCTCCTGAGCCTTCCTCGCTCCAGTCTTATGTCATGGCCCCTAGTGGCCCTTCCCTCCCTTACTTTGAACAGCCCCTCTGAAACATAGAAACATAGACTTTGACGGCAGATAAGGACCGCTAGGCCCATCTAGTCTGCCCATTTCCCTACCTATAGGCCGCAGATCCTAGTTAACCAACAGCCTATTTCTTCCTACCCCCCACAAGAATTGCCTTATGTCTGTCCCATGCATTCTTGAATTCTCCCACAGTTTTAGACCCCACAACCTCCTCAGGAAGGCTGTTCCATGCATCCACTACCCTCTCTGTGAAATAATACTTCCTCACATTGCCCCTGAACCGCCCTTCTTCTATCTTTAAATTGTGTCCCCTTGTTCTTACACATCTCTTTTTCTCTCTCTGTACTCATCTTGTTTATTCCTTTCATGTATTTAAAGGTTTCAATCATGTCACCCCGTCTCTCCTCTCCTCCAGTGAGTACATGTTCAGCTCCTTCAACCTCCTCTCATATGATAAGTCCCCCAGCCCCTTGATCATCTTTGTCACCCTGCGCTGCACTCCCTCCAGTAACTTAATGTCCCTCTTCAGATACGGATCCCAGTACTGCACGCAGTACTCCAGGTGTGGTCTAACTAATGACCTATACAGTGGCAGAATCACCCCCTCCCTCCTCGAGGATATATCCCTTGCAATACAACCCAGCATTTTGTTGGCCTTTGCAGCTGCCTTCCTACATTGTGCCGAGTTGTTCATTGACCCTGTAATGAGCACACCCAGAACCTTCTCCTCCTCTGTCTGGGCTAGCTGCACTACCCTAGCTGGTAACTCGTCCTTGGGTTCTTCATCCCAAAATGCAGCACCTTGCACTTTTTGGCATTAAACCCCAGTTGCCAGGTGTCTGACCAGGTTTCAAGCTTTGCCAGATCATCCTGCAACCCCTACCATCCCCCTAGGTCATCCACCACCGCGTCAACCTTGGTATCATCAGCAAACAGACTGATCTTGCTCTTGATGTCCTATGATATGTCTGCAGTGAATATCCCAAACAACACTGGTCCCAACACCGAGCACTGTGGGACACCGCTCATCACTGCCCTTGGGTGTGAGAGCTCCCCACCCACCACCACCACCCTCTGTTGCCTTCCCTGCAGCCAGTTTCTTACCCATCTCACCAGCTTTGCACCCACCCCTGTGCCTACTAACTTCCTTCCCAGTCTTCCATGTGGCACCAAGTCAAATGCCTTACTGAAGTCCAGATACAGGACATCCACTGCATGCCCCTATCCAGTTGTCTAGTTACCCAGTCATAGAACTCGACCAGGTTGGTTTGGCAGGATCTGCCACATATGAAGCCATGCTGTCTGCTGTCCTGTAGTCCTTTGGCCTCTAGGAGGGTCACCAGCCTCTCCTTCAGGATAGTCTCCATTAGCTTACCCACGATGGATGTGAGGCTCACTGGTCTGTGTTCCCAGTTCATCCTTGGGGCCACTCTTGTGGAGGGCACCACATGAACCATCCTCCAGTCCTGAGGTACACACCCCAAATGTAGTGAGGCATTAAATAGGTCTGCCAAAGGTCCTGCAAGGACCTCTGCCAGCTTCTTCAATACCCTGGGGTGGATGCCATCTGGGCCTGGCACCTTGTCCACCCTCAGAGCCTTCAAACCCTCTCGAACTCTGCCCTCCATGATTTCCCCATCTGTCACCACTCCCCTGCTTCTGCCATTTCTCCCACCTTGGATGTCACCCCCCTCTTCTCTTTAGTAAATACTGAGCAGAAGTACTCATTTAGTGCTTCTGCCTTATCGTATCCTGCTTCCACCCAATCCCCTCCTTCCTAATCCTTACTATGTGGTCCTTACAGCTCCTTTTCTCCCTGATGTACTTAAAGAAGTCCTTCTCCCCCTTCTTAATGCCTTGTGCCAGTCTGAGTTCCGTAGATGCTTTGGCTCCCCTTACTGCCCTTGTCACCTCCTTCGATTCTGTCAAGTACTCTTCTCTGTCCTCCTCCCTCCCTGTTTTTTTGTACTTTCTAAAGGCAGCTCTTTTCCTCCTTACCTTTTCCATGACCTCCTTGCTCAACCAGCTCAGTTTCATAGCCCTAGCCTTCTTGCTCTGGGCTTTGCAGCAGGTTTTGGTTGCCTCCACTATCCCCAGCTTTATGAGCTCCCATCTCTGGTTAGTATCCATACTAGATTGAATTATGGCCAGGTACCCTTTTACCACTTCCCCCATCCTCCCAAAGTCAGCCCTCCTGAAGTCCAGCACTCTTGTGCCAGATTCCTCTCCTTCCTTGCCCATATCCAATGTGAGCCATACTGAGTGGTGGTCACTCCCTGACAGCGGTTTCTCCACTGTAAGATGAAATAACAAAAAGAAGCTTTCCTTTTAATGTGGTTCGAATCAGTATTTTCAGTTGTTTTTGAACACACATGGTTTAAGATCACTTTTCTTGTGACTATAATGAACTAGCATCCAGCAACACTGCTCTCTGACCTAATGGGACACAGGTGTACAAGGACACCTGAAAGTGCTTATGAAAACTTGATCCTAGCCATAATAAAAAGGGTGCTCCTTTTATTATTTCAACTGTGAAAAAAGTGCTAAGGCAGACTCAGAATGTGGAAAAAAGGGTATCGTACAAGTCAGGAGTTAAGGGGCAATCTAACATAGAATAAGAAAGTATAGGTCACAGTTTCACCTCTGCCATGCACTGCGGCTTTAAAGTAAAACAGCAGGTGATAAGCCACTCTAAGAACACTGGCAATAACCATGCACAATCATGCAGTTTTGCTGACCCTGTATTATTATCTGATTGCCCATCATTGCTAGTGGACACAGCCCTGGTACAACTGAAAGACCGAAGAGTCCCACAGCATATGTGCAATGTTTTATGGATGCGTAGCTGTGGGTGCTTAGGGTGAGACATACTCATCAACACAAAAGTATATACAGTAACATAGGCAGTGTGCAGGGGAGTCTCTCCACCCACCAATAGCTGATCCAGTTTTGGGAGGCGCCTGGGTCACTACTATGGTCCTGCAGGGAGTCAGCAATTATCCTACCAGACAGGGTGTTTTTCCATCTTGCATCTCCCTCTTGTTGTGCCAGTCTATCTCCCTGTAAGCAAAGTAAAGTAAGTAAAGTAGTAAATTAATGTAAATAAAGTAGTAAAGTAGTACAGTAAAGTAAGCAAAGTAGTAAAGTAGTAAAGTAAGTAAAGTAGTAAAGTAAAGTAAGTAAATTAAAGTAGTAAAGTAAGTAAAGTAGTAAAGTAAGTAAAGTAGTAAAGTAATAAAGTAGGTAAAGTAAAGTAGTAAAGTAATAAAGTAGCAAAGTAAAGTAGTAAAGTGAAGTAGTAAAGTAAGTAAAGTAGTAAAGTAAGTAAACTAAAGTAGTAAAGTAGTAAAGTAAGTAAAGTAATAAAGTAGGTAAAGTAGGTAAAGCAAAATAGTAAAGTAGTAAAGTAGCAAAGTAAAGTAGTAAAGTAGTAAAGTTAAGTAAGTAAATTAAAGTAGTAAAGTAAGTAAAGTAAAGCATAATTTATATTTGGTGCCCAATCCTAGAGGCTCTGGGCACCATTACAGATAAAAGGCAGGATTTAAGGCAGCTTATAAAATGGGCTTAAAAGATCCATAATGCTGATTGGCTAAAACCTAGTTTCAGCCGTGTCCTTATCAGCATGTATTGTGCCAACCAGGACTCCCCACTACTCCCCAGAGCACACAACACCACCAAATCACTGAGCTTTGCCAGTCGGAAACAAAAGCTTCGACTGGCACAGCTCAGTAAACCGCTAGCGTGCTGCTCTGCTCTTCTCATTCAGGCACACATTTCACCCTTCAGTAAAACGGCCAGAAAACAACCAGTCAACCCGGTTTAAAAATCACACAGCCTCTTCGAAAGTGAGCATTTCAAGGTATACAACCATAATTTTATTTTACTCACTTTCACAGTTCTTTCACTCCTCTCATTTGGATTTCTGTTTCCACAATCCTCCTCAAATCTCCAGACTCCATCTGTATCCCACAGACCCCATCTCATCACGCCACCCTCCCATTTCCTATTCTAACTCCGGGGCTCAAAAATAAAGAAATACAAAAGACACCGTATCACATTTCAATAACTCTGCAGTAAAAGTCATTTATTTTTTCAGCATGACCGTCACGGTTTCAAAACCTCAAACCAACAAATGCACACATACAGCAGCCGCTGAGGGACACGCTCACTCCGACAGGTAGATATCCTGACTGCTGAACACAACTCCCTCAAACAAATAAAACTCCAAAGAAAAAAAGTTTCCTGCCTTCCAAATTAAAGGGGGCCACCATGAGACACGACTAAAACTCCATACCAACACACTCCCTCACTGATGCTTCCGCACAGGAACACACTCCCTTGCCGACGCTTCAACTAAAAGTGACTATCTAAATTCAACAAAATATAACCAATAAAGAAATTCACCCCCCCCCAAAAAAAATTAACTATTTATATCTGTGGCTCTCTGACAAACACAGACACAAGGTTCCTGCTGACTTAATCAAACAGCTCCATTTAAACACAATGACAAAGAACTACTTTTTCTCTTTTTTAACAAATCACTTTTTTTTGTCATTTTTCATATACAGTTTCTGTCTGCATTTTTTTAAATTGATCACTTTACCACACAGCCCATTTTATAAGTGCAATAACACACTCTGAGGTGTGAGTTACATGATGATAAGAGCACACCCAGGGACATAAGGCTACACCTCTGGACGTGCTCTTATCAGCACGTAACCCACACCTCGTCGTGCATTATTGCTTGCATAAAATCAAACAATTATAATCTCTAAATCAATAACTTATATAAAATCAGCTTAGAAACTATCTGAAAATGCCTTATTAAAAAGATAGGTCTTCAGGCCCACTTTGAATGCATGCACTGTCGGGGCCTCCCTCAAAGATTTTGGCAGTGAGTTCCAGAGGGCCAGGCTGGGTAGGGATACCAGTGATTGGACAATGTCCCCTATATGAGCACATATTGGCATGCTCATGTGATACACAGCATGACATATCCCACCCCCTCACCCTATGTCCATGCAACCTACCACCCACATGTTTGCAGGTGCTAGTGCTACACCAGGACACAGCACCCCCACCAGGAGGTGGCAGTGTCTCTGGGATGCTCAACCCTCCTCACCCTGGCTGGCCTTCAATGAACCAGGCTCATTCCTGAATCCTTGTTATTTTTCTCTAGTTCAGTTCCTTGGGAACCAGGTAATGTCCACTAGGTCCATTTTCAGGGGGTGACCTAGCAGCACTGCAGCAGATATGTTACTTGCTCAGGCTCACACAGTACACAACTGGAGGTTGTGGGATTCAAACCCAGGACTGCCAGATATAACAAGTTCATTCACAGCATGTAACTCTAACCTCTGGGCTGTACTGCCAGACCCATTAGAAAACACTAATTATAAACACGGGTGAGGTGATACAGTAATATGGTATAATATGTAGTTTCTATGCTTTGTGTTGGACATGGAAACATAGAATCTGCCAGCAGATAAGGGACCGCTTGGCCCACCTAGTCTGCGCACTTTTCTCTGTCTGTAGTAACACCGCAGATCCTACTTGATCTCCAGACCATTCACACACATCCTTCCCTAAGATTCCTCTCTGCCTAACTCATACATTCTTGAACCCCACCACTATTTTCACTCCCACCGCCTCTGCTGGAAGGTTGTTCCAGAAATCCACTGCTCTTTCTGTGAAGCAATACTTCCTCACATCTCTCCTGGTTTAACCCCCTCCAGCTTCTTATTGTGACCCCTTGTTCGTGAGCACCTTATGTCTGAAAAATACTTCCCTCCTTTACCTTATTTACTCCCCATGAGGTATTTAAAGGTCTCTGTCATACCCCCTCCTCTTTTCCAGGGTGTACATATTTAGGTCCATAAATCTATCCTTATAGGGCTTCTGATGCAGATTCTGCATTATTTTAGTTGCCCTCCTCTGGACCACCTCCACTTTGTCTACGTCCTTCTGGAGATATGGTCTCCAGAACTGGATACAGTACTCTACGAGGGGTTGTGTTGTTTTATGTTATTTTAAATAAATAATTCCCCTACTCTTGCAAAGAGAGCCATGGGTTCTTTCACATCCAACCGGACAACCACTAGGATAGCACCAGAGGTGGGCAGAAGGGACCTCAGTTTAACGTCTCATCTAAAGGCTGGCAAACCCTGACAGAACCAGAGATGGGCAGAACAGACCTTGGTTTAACATCTCATCTGAAGGTGACAGAATAAAAGAATAACAGATCTATCAGTGGGCAGCCATCTTGGGACCAGGGATCACTGTACAGTGTGGTTAAAGGTAAAGACAGTAGTAGAGTTGAGCTACTCAAAAGTAAAAATCCTGGACATCAAGAGGGCAGACATTGCAAAAATGGGGGAACACCTCCAGAAAATCCTGGCAAAGGGGGTGGAGTGGAGAAACAGTGGCAGAAACTTAAAGGAGCCATAGCAGAGGCAAGAGACAGCTGTATAAACATAATAAACAAAGCAAAAGGAAAGAAAAAAACACTATGGTTTTCAGAAGAGTTAGCAGGAAGGTTAGGAAAAAACAGGCATTCAGAAAGCACAAGGAAACACAGAGGGAGGGAGGGAGGGAGGAGTCAAGGAAGTGTACTGGGCAAAACAGAAGGAGGTGGGAAAGCAGTCAGGTGCACCAAGGTGCAAACTGAAGAAAGAACAGCAAAATCAGTAAAATAAGGTGACAAAACCTTCTTCAGGTATATCAGGGAAAGGAAAAAGGCCAATTGAGAGATTGAGAGGTTGAATGGGAGAGGAGGGAGTGTGCAGAGGGAGACCTAGAAAAAGCAGAAATTCTAAACGAATACTTCTGCTCTGTATTTACAAAGGAAATGGAAGGGGAGGAGCCAAAATTAGGGGGTAGAAACACACATGGGGGGGGGAAGTGGACATCAGTCCATTCACAGAGGAGAGAGTCCTAAAGGAACTCTTGAAACTAAAAGTGGACAAGGCAATGGGATCAGATGGGATGCATCCCATAATATTGAAAGAACTCAGGGAGGTACTAGGGGCACCACTGACAGCCCTATTTAACAAATCACTGGAGGGAGTGGTGCCGGAGTTCTGGAGGAGGGTGAATGCGATACCACTACACAAAAGTGGGAGAAAGGTGGAGGCTGGAAATTACAGGCTGGTCAGCTTGACCTCAGGGGTGGGGAAAATCATGGAATCCATATTAAAGGAAAGGATTATGGTGTATCTGGAGGCTAGTGGGGCACAAGACCTGATGCAACATGGATTCACAGCAGGGAGATCTTGTCAAATCTGATAGATTTATTTGATGAGGTAACCAGGGTGGTGGAACAGGAAGGGGCAATGAACATAGGCTACCTATATTTTAGCAAGGCATCTGACACCATCCCACATAGAAGGCTAGTAAAGAGGTTGCCCAGTCTGGAAGTAGGTCCCAAGGTGGTACAATGGGTCAGAAATTGGTTGAACAGGACACAGAAGGTGGTAGCGAATGAAGTACAATCCTAGGAGAGGGAGGTGACCAGTGGGGGTGCCACAGGGTTTGGTTCTGTGGCCAGTCCTCTTCAATGCCTTCATTAGTGACATTGTAGAGGGACTGGAAGGGAAGGTGTGCCTGTTTGTGGTTGACACCAAGATCTGCAATAGTGTAGACTCTCCAGATTGGGGGGGATGAGAAGAGACCAAGACAAATTAGAGGAGTGGTCAAGAGAGTGGCAGCTTAAATTCAATGCAAAAAAAGTGCAAAGTCATGCACTGGGGCTGCAGATATCCTGGAGAGAGGAATACAAAATGGAGGGGGGTATACTAATAACATCAAAACTGGAAAGGGACCCGGGAGTAAACATAACAGACAACCTGAAGGGGCCAAGCAATGTGAAAAGGTGGTGGGGAGGGCCAGAGGGATGTTGAGGTGCATAGGGAAGGGCATCACTGGTAGAAAACAGGAGGTGGTGATGCCACTGTACAGACAATTGGTTAGGCCACATCTGGAATACTATAGTCAGTTCTGGAGACCACATCTCCAAAAGGACACTGGCAGAATAGAGGTATCCAAAGAAGGGCAACAAAAATGGTGAAAGAATTGCACCAGAAAGCATATGAGGAAAGACTGAAAGACCTCAATATGTATATCCTGGAGGAAAGGAGGGAGAGGGAGATATGACAGAGACATTCAAGTACCTCAGTCGAATTAAGAAGGTCCAGGAGGGCCACATCTTTCAAAAAAAGATACGTGCATGAACAAAGGGTCACAATAAGAGGCTAGGGGAGACTCAGGGGGAAATATGAGAATGTATTTTTTCACAGAAATGGTGGTGGATGCAAGAAACAGCCTTCTAGTGGAGGTTGTGTAGGCTAAAACGATTGGTGAGTTTAAAAATGCATGGGATAGACAGAAAGCATCCCTATTGGTAGGAAAGAGAGGGTAAACTGCTGATCATTTAAGATCAGGAGTTAATTAAGTAGGGAAATGGGAAGACTAGGTGGGCCAGGCAGTCCTTATCTGTCATCAATATCTATGTTTCTACATAGATACATAGATACATAGACAGTGTAGGCAGATAAGGGCCTATGGCCCACCCAGTCTGCCCATTTGAGCTTGTAAGTTCAGTTTGTTTTCCTAGAAGTCTGTTGCCCCTTACCCCTGACCTCCAGAATTCCTATATATCTATCCCATGCATTCTTAAATCCCGTGATTGTTTCAGCCCCCACCACTTCCTCTGGCAGGGTGTTCTACTTGTCCACCACCCGTTCTGTGAAGAAATTCTTCTCATGTTTCCTCTGAATCGTCCCTCCTCAAACTTCATCCCATGCCCTTGTCCTGGAACATCTTTTCGCTTAAAAATAGTGTTTTCCTGCACCCTGTTACCCTGTAAGATACTTGTATGTCTCTATCATATCCCTCTCCCTCCGCTTCCTCCAGGGAGGACATGTTCAGTGCCTTCAACCTGTCTTCATAGGACTTGTGATGCAATCCATGCACCATCTTTGTTGCCCTCCTCAAACCTTCTACCCTGTCTATGTCCTTACGTAGGTATGGTCTCCAGAACTGTATACTGTACTCCAGGTGGCTTCACTAGTATCTTGTATAGCGGAATTATGACCTCCTTTTCCTGCTGGTGATGCCCCTGCCTATACATCCCAGCATCCTATTTGCTTTACCTGCTGCCTTGTCACACTGATTCCCTACCTTGAGGTCATCAGAGATGACAACCTCAAGATCCCTTTCCTGCTTTGGTGCATGCTATATCCTCACCCCCCAACTGATATATTGTGCCAGGGTTTTTGTGCCCCATATGCATTATCTTGCACTTCTTTGCATTGAATTTCAACTGCCAAACCCCTGACCATTCTTCAAGTTTCTGCAGGTCGCTTCTCATTCTGTCTACACCCTCTGGTGTGTCTACTCTGTTACAGAGCTTTGTGTCATCAGCGAACAGTGAAATTCTACCTTCTAGGTCCCAGTAATGTCACTGATGAAGATGTTGAATAGGACCTGTCCCAGCACTGATCCCTGTGGTACTCCACTGGTCACTCTTCCCTCTGTGGAGTGACAGCCATTACCACCACCCTCTGTGTCCTGCCACCCAGCCAGTTACCTACCCACCACACTACTGTCCTGCCCACACCCATATTCCCCAGTTTGTGTAATAGTCTTCTATGTGGCACTGTGTCAAAGGCCTTGCTGAAGTCCAGATAGGCCATGTCCACTGCCCTCCCGATCCACCTCCCTAGTCACCCAGTCAAAAATTCAATGAGGTTGGTCTGACATGACCTCCCCCTGGTGAAACCATGCTGCATTGGGTCCTGTAGTCCATTGACAACCAGATGTTCCACCAATCTCTCCTTCAGTAGTGCTTCCATGATCTTCCCCACTACCGAGGTGAGGCTGACTGGTCTGTAGTTCCTGCTTCCTCTTTGTTCCCACTTTTGTATAAGGGGACTACATCTGCTGTCCTCCAGTCTTTGGGTACCCTCCCTGTTTCCAGTGATCGGCTAAACAGGATAGCCAGAGGTTCAGCCACCACCTCTCTTAGTTCTTTAAGGACCCTGGGGTGCACCCCATCTGGCCCCATTGCTTTATCAACTCTTATTACTTCCAGTTCCTTCAGGACCCTTTCTCGTGTAAAGGGACTTGTGTCCATTTCTGCACCATTCTCACCCCTTGTACTCCCTTCGGACCCATTACCCTCCTCTTCCTCAGTAAAGACTGAGCAGAAATACCTGTTCAATATGTCAGCTTTACTGTTGTCATCCTCCACGCGGCCCCCATCCTCCCCCTTCAGTCTCACTATCCCTCCCTTTGTCTTTCTTTTTCACTTATGTACCTGTAAAGTTTTGGTCTCTACCCACTGATTTTGCAATATGTTCTTCTGTCTGAGCTTTCCTTACTGACCTCCTGCCTCCCTTTGCTTCTCCTGGTACTTCTCCTATCCCTTCTACCTGTGTCTTTTGTATTGCCTGAATGCAATCTCTTTCTTTGCTACCTCTTTGGAAAACCATAATGGTCTCCTCTTCCTTTTCCTCTTGCTAACCTGCTTAATGCATAATTCTGTTGTTCTTGTAATCCCCATTTTAAATACTGCCCACTGTTCCTCAACCCCTGATTCCTGTCCCATTCCCCTTAATGCCTCTTTCAAGTATCTCCCCATTACCCAAAGTCTGCCCCCCTAAAATCCAGGATACGTGTTTTTGTGTGGTTTGGTTCTGCTCTTTCTGTGATTTCAAACCACAATGACTGGTGGTCACTGTTTCCCAGGTGCTCCCCCACTGTTACCCCCATCACACTGTCCCTGTTTGTGAGCACAAGGTCCAGTATTGCCTTCTGCCGAGTTGGTTCCATGACCGTTGCTTGAGGAAGGCACCCTGAAGGGAGTCCAGGATAAATCTGCTCCTGGTTGTTGCTGCTGCTGGGATGCTCCAGTCCACGTCTGGAATATTGAAGTCTCCAACCAGTACTACCTCACCCTTGTCTGCCATCCTTTGGATGGCTAGCATCAGCTCCCTATCTGTTTCTTCCTCCTGGGCTGGTGGTCTATAGACCACACCTATGCGGATGGCTGTCCCCATTTTCCTTTCCAGCTTAACCCACAGTATCTCTCCCCCATTTTGTTCCTCCTGGATCTCTGTGGCCCTTATGTCATTTTTCACATACAGTGCCACCTCCTCCTCCCTTCCTGCCTGCTCTGTCTCTTCTGAATATGTTGTAGCCAGGTATGGCCATCTCCCAGTCGTGGTTATCATTACACTAGGTTTCAGTGATGGCCACAATGTCCAGGTCTGATTGTACCATGACAGCCTCCAGATCTTCCATCTTGTTGCTAAGGCTCCTGGCATTTGCACACATGGCTTTCCATGATTTGACCTTCCTAGACTGTTTCACTGTTCTACTCCAGCCCCTTCCTTGGTTGTCATTTATCCCTGGTACTCCTTGCTGTCTGCCCTTCTGCTGAATTTTGCTCCTTTTCTGCTTATCCACCTCTTGGGCACTAATCTCCATCTTTTGCACACTGCTTTGCAGAGATAGCCACCCTCTGGTTCACTGGTTCCACTGCTAGCTGTGGGGATGAGCAAGTAGGTACCCTCCTTGCTGGCTGCCACCCCTTTGCTAGTTTAAATGCTTGTCAATGTAGCATTTAAACTTATCATTGAGTGTTGATTCTCCTGGATGGATGCAGGCCATCAGGCTTGAACAAACCTCCATCCCTCCAGGTGGGTCCCCAGACACCAATGAATCCAAACCCTTCCTCACAGCACCAGTTCTTCAACCATGAGTTAAAGTTCCTGGTGCATGCACTCCTGTGCTCTCCCTTGCCTCTCACAGGTAGTACTTCTGAGAAAGTGACAGAAGTAGCTACTTGCTTGAGACCCCTTCCCAGTTTCCTAAACAAAGGCTGGCAAACCCTGACAGCACCAGAGATGGGCAGAATGGACTTCAGTTTAACATCTCATCGGAAGTCTGGGACACCTCAACAGTACCACAGATGTACAGAAGGGACTTTGGTTTACGTATATCAGATGATTGAACTCTGTTACAAATGTTACCACATCTTTCGGAGCCATTTCTTCATTAGAATTTCTCCCTGCCTTTCTATTCTTGGGGTGAAAAGGTCAGATCTATTGAGTTTCTTCACTTTTTCAAAGGCATCCTTTAACATTGTTTCTGTGTATCCCCTTTGGTGCAACTTCTGTTTCAATGTGGTTGCTTGTTTGTGAAATTCCTGTTCCTCGGAGCAGCAACCTGATCATTTCTCCATAGGGTATGGATGAAATCAGCTGCCTGGGATGTGCACTGCTAACATTAAGAACTGTGTTCCCTGCTGTCACTTTTCTACATCCTGCAGTTTGAATGTTCTCCCCTTGATTTCCTATTAGTTTAAGGTCTAAAAATGAAATTACATTTTTATCTGTCTCGAATGTAAATTTTAGTCCCATATCATTCCCTTCAAGATAGTTTATGAATTCTGCTATCTCTTCCTGTTCATCTGTCCAGGTGACTATCTGTGCAATGCCATTGAGACATATTTTGCATTAGGCCACAGTGGAAAACCAGACAGTCTAAGGTTCACTGTACTTGAGCACATCCCAAAAAACCCAAACGGTGGAGAAAGTCAGGGTTTCTTTCACAGAAAGAACAGTAATACCAGAAGGTTTAAATGATGAAGCTGATTATACACCATACTTACAATAATTATTACTTTTTCTTTTCATTTTTTCTATTTCAGGTACCAGAGATCACTGGACTAGAGAAGCGCCTTGGACCCCAATATCTGACTTATTGCTTGTGTGACTGCTACATGTCTGCACAGTGCTTTGGTTTCGAAAGGCGCTATATAAATAAATATTTGATTGATTGATACATATTTTGTATGCCCACTATGCACAGAAATAGTTAAACAAATGGAACTGGGGTGAGGTAATTTCACGCAGTTTAGATCCTGCTTGTTCATACTTGTTCCCATACCCAACTTCTCTCTCCTTGTTCCACTTTTGTCATAACCTCCCCCCCTATATCCATCCTCTTTCACCCACCCACCCCTTTACAATTGAAGTATAATCTTTGGGGATCCTGCCTTATTTATGAAACTTTAAAATTGAAACTAGGCATTTATTTGTGTACTTTAATCAACTACTTGTCCTGTGGTGCTCACTGTGTTTAAGCCTGGCCCCATCTAATTCCTTGCATGACAGGCCTTATCCTTCTTATGTTCACCATGCGGGCTAGCGCAAGTCGAACATTTTGTTATGTACAGGGTTTTGAGAGGTGTGTCACAGTGGTCCAGTGCAGGAGACTCTACAAGGGGCTTGACCACTAATTAGTAAGCTTGATCATGACACTGTTCAGGCACAAAAGTACGTGGACTTCAAAACAATGTGCTGACAGACACATTCATGAATCAGCTCTTTCAGCAAGCACAGCTGATCTCATCATGTGCTCTTAGCCTGCCTGTTTCCTTCCTCCTCAACATTACAGCAATGGAAACTGAAACAGCCTGTTAAATATTGGTTGCTTTTTTAAATTGGAGATTAGTTTACCCCCTTCAAAATGCAACAACTTGCACATTTAAATACTTAGCATTTAAACATTTTCTTGCTACTAGCTTCAGTTGGGCAGGTACTCTCTTTCAAGAAAGATTCATACCTCATAAATGTCACCCTTTCCCAGCAAGGAATCTCCTAAAATGATTTACACTGTTTTTAACTTCTTAAGACACTATCTGATAAGCACTGTCTCAGACATAGTTTACTATAGCAGAAGACATCTGCAAAGAACTGTTATCTTGTTATTAATGTTACTTTGCATTTAAAAAAAAAAACTTATATCAGGCTTTAGATGGAAAAAAAAACATTATGAAACGTTTAGCTCTGGAAACAGCCACCTTTTCAGGTTTCAAATCTAAGTGCGTAGCATAACCAGCAGTATCTAGAATGCATGTTGGTATAGCAGAAGACAGCTGCTACTTTAACCCTGAGACAAGTAAAGAATGGTATCATTTGTTATTCCTTTTACTATGCTTTCTGGGAAAACATTATCCACATTGAGCTACAGTAAACATACACACACATACTGTACACACCATCCTCATGGCCACACCATTCCAAATAAATACTGCCATCTAATATGTTTTAAAACAATAAATAAACTGTTTATGTCAGTTTGGGTTATGTGGAATACAGTGAAGTTCAGTTTGCAGCAGATTTCCTTTAAATATTTCTTATCCTATAATTTGTATCCTGGACAGCACAGGGTAGATGTTACATCTCATTATTATAGGGATCTTCATTTCACAAATTTTTGCAATGTAGTTAACTCAGGATGTCCCAGATTAGATGCAATATCTTGTTTTCATATTTATACTGTAATGTATTTATTCAGGGTTGCCTAGTCCAGATGTAAAATATTGCTTTCAGCGTGTTCTGATTTTACACAATGCAGCATAATGTTGTGTGGATGTAGAGCCTCACTGAAAATAAGATGCCACTTCTTCTGTGAACTATCCAGGCTAAACATATGGCAATCAGCAGGCATATTCTAGGAAAACACATTGTAAAAATGTGTGAAAGGAAGACCCCAGTGAAACTGCCTCTCTACAGATCTGCACTGTGCAAATTCATTAGAAATAATGGGTAAAATTGTGGCCACACTGCAAGTGACATTTTACAGGATATGCCAGTAGAGATTCGATATATCATATACTGAATCTCAACTGGCATGTTCTGTAAAAATTCAATATTTAAAATGGTTTAAATGCTTTACCCAAATGAAATAAATATTTTAAATATCGACTTGGCTAGGCTTTCCTCATAGGTCTTATCCCATATGCCTGCGCCATTGTAGTTGCCCCCCACTGCACCGCCTCCACCTTGTCTATGTTTTTTCTCAGATGGGGCCGACAGAACTGGATGCAGTATTCCAGGTGCAATCTCATGCATATCTTATACAGGGGCAAGATGACCTTCCTCTTTATATTCCTGATACCCCTCCCTGTGCATCCCAGCATCTGGCAAGCCTTCCCAGACGCCTTATCACACTGCCTAGTTTCTCTTAGTCCCTTTTCTGCTTTGTGACTATCAGTATCTCCCCACATAGTTTGTACTTTGTCCCTGAGTTCTTGTGCCCTAATTACATGATCCTGCATGTCTTTGCGTTAAATTCCAGCTGCCATTCTTTAGATCATTTCTCCATTTTTTTAAATGTGTTTATGTCACCATTTTTTTCCCCATTTTCACCTGACTCCCTGTGCCACAGCCGTATGTGCACCTGTGGAGGCACGTGCATGCTGTGGTTCTGCAGTGCCCTGCCTCTGCTTGCCACCTGCCTGCCTGTGCTACCCTCAGGCCTCCACTTGGGAGCAGTCGGGCTGAGGGGGTGACATGGTCCCTCCCCTCAAGAGGAGAGCTGCCTTGTGACTGCTCAATCCTGCTCCCTCCCCCCATGCTGGCCTTTGATGATCTGGGCTCACTTCTGAACCCAGGTCACCAGCGTAACATAAGGTGTGGTACCCCGTGGCTTAACCCTCACTGCCACTGGGCCAGCTTTCCAGTTTCTTAAGGTCTTCCATCATTCTTTCAACACCCCCTGGCATGTCCACCATATTGCATACCTTTGTATCCTCTGCAAAGAGAAATGACTTCCTCTCCAGTCCCTCTGCAATGTCCCCAACAAAGACATTGAAGAGGACTAGCCCCAACACCAACCCCTGCGCCACCCTGCTCCTCACCAACATACTCCCTGTTTGCCACAACCCTCTGGCTCCTGCCGTTCATCCAGTTCTTCACCCAGAGAACTGTTTTAGGATCCACCTCTAGGCTGTAGAGTTTGTTAATCAGCCTTCTATGGGGGACAGTGTCAAAGGCCTTTCTGAAGTCCTGATAGGCCATATCCACTGCAACTCTCTGGTCCTACCTTAAGTTACCCAGTCATGCAGTAGATTAGTATAATGAGTTAGTGAAAAACACAGTGCTTATCCAAAATATAGCAACAGTTAGGGTCAGATGTATAAGTAAAGAAATGCCACATAATGACTCCACCAAGCCATAGTGATGGAAAATGTGCCACAGTCCTTCACACTGATGCAATCTCACTGACATCACTGATGCATCCCAACAATGACGCACAACATCAATCAATCAATCAATCAAATCTTTATTTTACCAGGCGAAGTACCATTGAGAAAGAACTTATTTGCAAGGTGGACCTGGAATGGTGAAGATAATCACAAAGGCAAGACATAATAAGCAAGCAGTAGAAGGCATAATACACATTATATAATGACAAGAAAGAATCCTGGCTCCTGATTGGTCAGTTGGTCATCACAGCAGGGATGTTATCCTGGCATAACATCATTGTTGATCAACTAGATGATGACCTCCTAGATAGTTTCTTTTCTCACTTGATGAGTGTTTGCATCTTTTCTTTAAAAAATATTTTTAAGATAGTTTTTTTTTCTGTATAAAACAATAAGTCATTGTATCATAGGAATAATGCCCTCCAGGGTGGATGTTATGCTAAGATAACATCCCTTCTTAGGTGTTGGATGCACTTGGCGGCAGCCTTGGGCCCAACCACCCGAGGTGAGATGTTATCCCAGCATAACACCCACCCTGTCAGGCATTATTCCTTTATTAACATTACATATTTACATATAAGGGTAATTACAAGTCGGCACAGTAGGATTCAGTCAGTCACTGAGTGTAGGAAACTTAGCACACTTTAGAGTTACAGTAATGTGTGATTAGTAGCGCAGCTACCAATGGTTGATAATATGAATATATACATAAGAAAACAGTACTTACACATGCCCATATATACATACACATATACACATACAGTACATACCTAAACCTACACTTACACACATATGTTTACACCAACAGATGTGCAGCAGAGAGCCAGCGCATGAGTTCGAAATTAGACTAAAGGATTTCAATAAACTTTAAATAAAAAAAATCCAATAAACTTTAAATAAAAAAAAAGAAATTAGACTAAAGGATATATGGATGGCAAATGGTTCATTGTGGTAGTAGTGCAGCACAAGAGATTAATGAGCCTAGGGAGTGAGTAGGGAATGATTAGGGAATGAGTAGGGAATGAGAAGGGAGGAGGAGGAGGAGAGAGGAGGTGCTTCTAGGGACGCTATTTGCTCAGCAGTGGTTCTCAGTGAACGCATTTACACATCTCTTTGACAGTGCTTTTGAGTAGGGTTTTAAAGCAGAGTAGTTTCACAGGAAATGCAAGTTTGAGTGATTTATGAACAGTATTTCAGAGGGTAGGAAGAACGTAGCTTATAGCCGATTTACCAAAATGATTTACCAACATGCTGACACCAACTGCCACACTTAACTGTATCAATGCTTTGGGGCTGTGCAACCCTGCACCCCCCCATGTGGGGGGCTGTGCCCCCACATCCCCCCTACTTTAAATATCTAACTCTACGTCATACAGACAGTGGAGTTAGGTGCTTACCCCCATCAATGATGCAAAATCCATCGATGTTGGGGTTTCAATGTCGGGGAGTTGATGTCGAAACTTCAATGTTCTAACAGTGCACCCCACATAAGACAGTGTATATGTGTTAGCGTGTATGGGGGGGCAATGATCTATGTGTGCAGACAGTGCTCTGCTATGTTATACTGTAATATATATGTATATATGTGTATTTGTATTAGTCAGTGTGTGTGTGTAACACAACAATTAGAAAGTGCAGTTAAGCGGCTCTTTGGTTAGGTTTATAAAGTGCAAGTCTACATTTCCACACTGTCTAGATCATTTTAGCCTTCTGCATGTAATTGTTCATTTAACTGAGGTCTCTAGTGGCAATTCCCTACCCTCTGATGTCCCTCAGAGCCTGAAAACAAAAAAAACGGTCCCTTAATGTATTTTTTTTAATCTGTAAACATGTGTGTAGATGATGTACTGCTGTGGTATATTCACAGGAATATATATGCATATGTGTGTGTATGTATTAGTCAGTGTGTGTGTGTATCACAGCAATTAGAAAGTTATGTTAAAGGGAAGCAGTCATTTTGCAGGGGCTCCCGGCCCTGCAAACCTTACTCTCCAGTTTAGCTTTTCTGAGAAAAGCACCTTTTTTCTTGTGGCACAAAGTAATTTAATTAAATCATGAAAAGTCCACTACCCAGACGTATGGTGGATGCTGGGATGGTTCCATTAAGTGTAAAGATGCGGCGCCGCACTATGTGCTTCTATACAAATGCATTAAAGTGCACGGTGCCGTGTCACACCTTTACACTTAAGGGAGCCACTCCAGCATCTGCCATACTTCTGGGTAGTGGACTTTTCATGATTGCTTCCCTTTAAGTGGCTCAGTGGTTAGTGCAAAAATTGCTAGTCTACATTCCCCCATTATCTAGCTCAGTTTCAGCCTAATGCATGTCATTTCTGATTTAAATGAGAGTCTGTTAGCCTTCCCGGTAGCGCAGAGGGCTGAGGTGCTAGCACCTTACCTCATGCTATGCCAACGACCCAAGTTCGGGAACAACCTTGGGTCTCTGGGGTGCCATGGGGGAGGGCTGAAGCAGGATTGAGCCATGGCTGTCCCCTCCAACGGCGTGGATGCCCACCCATCCATAATCCCGCTCTCACCGGGTGGAGGGCCGGTGGGTGTGTAGGTGGTATGGGCAGTGACAGAAAGTCAGAGGAGGGCAGAAAGGGCCACTGGAACCTGCCATGTGTGTACACGCATGTGTATGCCATGGCCCCAGGGGGTAGGGGGTTAAAATAGAAAAAGCAAAAAATGTATATGGGGAAAAAAATGAGAGTCTGTTGCTGCCCCGCCGTAACTTACCCACGCCCATCCCATCCCATCCCAAGCCCTGCCCATATTAGTCTTCTGGCATGGGAATCTGCTCCTAGACCTAGTACAACATCAATACCAACAGCGAACATCTGGCATTGGCAAATGCTTGGTTTTTAATATCAGTATTATTATTTTGGATGACGTTATGAACAAATCTTGCGCACACAGTTTATTTTCCTTCTGTTTGTCCTCCCACGCTATCCCACTAAGCTGAACTGCTCTTAAACTTTCCTTCATTTTTTGTCACGAGTATAATCTCTGGGCTTGAAAAGAATAATAAATAAAAATATTACTATGAAATGCCACAGTGTAAAAGTAATTCAAGAAATATTTTATCCAGATTTGTACAACATTGAAGTGAATTAGTGACATTACTGTATGATTAATCACACATTTTTTTCAATTGTGTTTCACATTTTCACATATTTGGGGTGAATGATGCTTTAATTATTTAATTGCTAGTTGTATAAATATGAAAAGAAGTTGTTACTCCTCAGATCTGCCCCTGAGGAAGACCCTGTGTTAGGGGCGAAGTGCTGAGGAAGAAGGTTTCTGTCTAGGCAATCGGACACAATAAACCACAACTTGTTTTTCATGAATGTATGGTCTTCACAAGTGCTGAATTGGTCTCCACGAGTGCAAAATTTCTCATTTTCATTTAGCAATTGAAAGGACAGATAGTTTTGAGAATACCGGGTCTGATTGTTTTATAACTTTCTAAAGGTACAGCATTAAAGTTTGTATGAGTCTAACTAATATCTGATATGTGACACCTCATTAAGAACTGGTTAGTCCAGTAATAATCTCTTGTCTACTGAGTTACAGAACATTAAAAATATGATCAGTTTGGTTTCAAAAAATTCTGAACCCCAGATCATTCATCTATCTTACTTTTAATCTGATCTGATTTGTAACTTATATATAAGGTATGGTAGAACTCTGTTAACCTTAGGAAATCATCATTTACTAAGGTTGTTAACCATCGTTCATCTGTTCCAGTGTTGTTAACCTATCAGTGCTACATCATATTGATAGGTTAACAACAGGGATCGCTTTGCGCATGTGTACTACACAACCAACAGCCTTCCAGAAACGGTCACGGTGGTGAAACCATGACCCGGAATGACTGCGGCGGTGACTAAGATTTAAACAGTAAGGATCGTCCTTGAGTTTTTAAATTGAAATGTATGACCATACACTATAAAATATAATGTATGGTCATACATCACCAGCCGGTTTGAATAACCGTCTCGAGGTTTACATGGTTGCCATGGCAACCTCTCGCCGGTTAACAAACCTGTTACCGATGCATGCCCATACATTATCCTCTATGTTATGCTTTTGTTATTCTTGACATTGTCAGATTGTCAGAATATATTAAAATTCTGATGAACTTTTTGCTGTAAAAAAATCTCACATGAAGAGTGATACACCCCAACAGCACCAGAGATAGGCAGAAGGGACCTCAGTTTAACATCTCATCTGAAGGCTAGCACACCTCGACTGCACTGGAGATGGGCAGCAGGGACCTTGGTTTAACATCTCATCTGAAGGTTGGCACACCCTGACAGTACCAGAGATGGGCAGGAGGGACCTTGGTTTAACATCTCCTCTGAAGGCTGGCACAGCCTGATAGTATTAGAGATGGGCAGACGGGACCACAGTTTAATATCTCATCTGAAGGCTGGTATACCCTAGTAGTACATCACAGACCCACACATACCCCCATACTGCACTCAGGTGACAGTATTTAAAGCAGCAGTACAAGGTGACAATAATTTAAATAACTTTGTTGGCAGTTAGGACAAACCAAAACATTAATATATCTGATTTTCTTTTTACTTTATTTTATTCCAGAGACAAGAGAGAGGGTTTTGAAGTTCTTAAAAGTTATTGGTCTTTTGCCATGTCAACAATCGTGGATGTAAGCAAATCAGGATGGTGCTGTGCTGCTGGCTGTCAGAAATGTGTGCTGGCAACACCCTGACATATCTGCGTTATAAATACAGTGAACCCGATCCTCGAAAGGTTTCGACTGGTGCAAGCCCCACTGCACTGAACACGTGGAGCATGGGGCCTGCAGCAGTCCCCATCTAGCAATCAGGATTCTCAATCCCGTGTGCCACTTGCCCCAAGTTACACCAGCTTTTGCTGATCTAACGTTGCCAACCTTTTTATGGGGTTTGTGCCAAATATATGGTGCAAACTGCTGTAAAAGGGGTAAAGTGTCTAAAATATCCACAGCTTTTCAGAATCAGTGTGCCAATGTGTCCAGCACAGCACACAGTGAGCCAATGTGCCCGGTGCAACACATGGTGTGCCAATGTGTCCAGCACAGCACATGGTGTGCTAGTGTATCCTGCTCAGCACATGGTGTGCCAATGTATCTGGCGCAGCACACGGTGTGCCAATGTGTCCAGCACAGCACATGGTGTGCCAGTGTATCCTGCGCAGCACGTGGTGTGCCAATGTATCCGGCGCAGCATGCGGTGTGCCAATGTGTCTGGCACAGCACATGGTGTGCCAATGTGTCTGGCGCAGCATGCAGAGTGCCAATGTGTCCGGTGCAGCATGTGGTGTGCCAATGTGTCCAGCGCAGCACACAGTGTGCCAATGTATCTGGCACAGCACATGGTGTGCCAATGTGTCCAGCGCAGCATGCAGTGTGCCAATGTGTCTGGCACAACACACGGTGTGCCAATGTGTCCAGTGTAACACACAGTGTGACAATGTGTCTGACGCAGCACACTGTGTGACAATGTGTCCAACACAGCACACGGTATGCCAGTGTATCCTGCGCAGCATGTGGTGTGCCAATGTGTCCAGCGCAGCACATGGTGTGCCAATGTGTCCAGCACAGCACATGGTATGCTGATGTGTCTGGCACAGCACATGGTGTGCCAATGTGTCCGGTGCAGCACACAGTGTGACAATGTGTCCAGCGCAGCACATGGTGTGCTGATGTGTCTGGCACAGCACACAGTGTGCCAATGTGTCCAGCACAGCACATGGTGTGCCAATGTGTCCAGTGCAGCACACAGTGTGACAATGTGTCTGACGCAGCACACTGTGTGACAATGTGTCCAGCACAGCACATGGTGTGCCAGTGTATCCTGCGCAGCACGTGGTGTGCCAATGTGTCCGGCGCAGCATGCGGTATGCCAATGTGTCCAGCGCAGCACACTGTGTGACAATGTGTCCGGCAAAGCACATGGTGTGCCAGTGTGTCTGGAGCAGCACATGGTTTGACACAGAGTTTGTTCAAGCCCTGCATCAAACTTTGAGTATTGAGTCCAGTGGGTGCAGTTCATGTGTGCTCTCTGGAGAGAAGATTTGTGAAAATTGCTGGGAGCTGCCATCTTTATTGTAGAGCCACTGAAATTACAAACGTTGTAATTAAACATGGTCTTAAAATAGCTAATTGAATTTAAAATACTGAATGAAGAATCTAAGATAGTCAGGAATACATTACTGCTAAAAAGAAGGAAGGATTGCATTTTTTACTGGATAACTAGTGCTGCTGCTTTAAGGTGGGAGCCCAATCCCAGTGTAGGAGTAGAACCCACAACCTTCTGGTTTAGAGATGGATGTGCTACCAACTGAGCCACACTAACACCTAACTTGCTAGGTAGATGTTGGGTTAAGAAAACACTAACAAAATGCAGCACTCACAAGATATGCAATGTAATTATTTTATTACAACATGGCCATTATGTAGTGATAAGTAGTGCTAGCCCCACATAGTGCCCTACTTAAGGGGCTCCATCGGGGGCATTACACATTGTGAGGACCCTTTTTGGTTTCAGGGAACCCCATCCCAATTACTACTTGGGCAATCCCACTCATGTATGTAGAAGTTACCCATCACACTGGTGTCAGGTTAGACTGGATGGACCTTGGGACCTTTTTAATCCACAGCCCTGTGTGCCTACATTTCTAGGAGTCCTTGCCTAATTTAGCCCCTACCTGTAACATACAGAGCTGTGCAGTCCCTCATGATCAATCCTTTAGCTTTCTCTGCTCTGCACTGCAATGCTGGCATGTAGAGGATTCGAGAAGTTGATAGTCTGAAAAGTGCTATTTGAGATTCTTATACACAGCGCTGCACTGTTAAGCTGTGGGCTTTGACCTCAAGACATCTGTCTAACCCAAAGTGTGGCAAAGTTCTGCTCTCACCCCTAGTGCTAGCCACGAATGACTCATTTTCACAAATTGAGTTTGCATTTCCATCGAGACCGTTTCTCTTCCCCCTTTTTTAATTTTATTTTTATTCATTATATCAAGAAACTGATATGTTATACAAACTTGGTTCCAATGTACAGAAATCGATATGGGTACAGTTTAAATCAGGATCATGTCCGGCAGAGAGGATCTAGAGTGTCAGTAGATTCTCTTCTACATTAGGGGGGAGCATTAATGCTGCATGACTCCACAGCAGGTCCTGGTGGAGGAATGTGGTACTGCCGCTGACTGCATTGGTAAACTCCCACCATTAAACACCCCCTCCACAGGTCAGTCACAGCATGCATGCCCTTGTGGGTGATGGGTGGGGTGAAAAGGGAGAAAACTGCCACACCAGGCATGCTGGATGAAAGCCATATGGTCCCTCTCACGTCAGGCGACCCCCTGCATGCCACCATCACGTCACCCCTCAGCCTCTGCCCAAGCTTGTACTCGTATGTTCTTCCTCTGGTCAGTGGTGAGGCCCCTGGCAATGACAAGCCAGACAACAGTAGGAAAACAGAGGGAGGCTCCAGATGTTTTTCCCCTCCACAACCATCAGAAGATGCCCCTAGCAGGGACAAGCAAGCCCAGGAGACAGAAGGCTGAAGGAGGATTTCAGTGAAACCAGAGATGGAGCCGGACCAGTGGAATGGAGGGTTGAGATGCTGGGCACCTCCCCTTCTGCCACCTCTGTGACCTGGGATCAGGAACGTGGGTCACTTGGGTGCCACCAGGGGAGGGAAGACTGATGTCCCCAGGACAGCTCTCCTCTCTTGGTTGGGGGGGGTATGTTACAGTGCCTTGCTGCTTATCTGCCACCTAAAGGAATCTTGGCAGCAGTGCAGCAGGGTCACGTGGGGGGGCCTCACACAGAATGCCAGAGGCATCTCTATGGAGGTGGAGTTCACGCATCACATCCATTGCATACGCCGTGGTCCCTTGGGAAGAAAATGTGGAACCTCCCCCAGAAGCAGGATGGCATCCAACCCCCCACACATGACCCACACTGGTGACCAGACACCTCTAAAGAGACCCCCTGGCCGAGCGTGAGCAGGAGTAAGGTAAGCCCCGGACATGTCAGGTGACTGGGTTGAGGGGAGGGGTCAGTTCGTTAGAGGCAGCTGGACAGCTCAAGGTAGAAGAAAACATAAGATTAAAAAAAAGCTAAAGATGCAAAGGTGAGTCTAGCAAGTAGAAGGGGTGGCCACAGTGGCCTGAAGGAACAGGGTGTCAGTGAGCATGGGAGGCACAAAAAATCACAAAAATCAGGATCACGTTCTTATCTCCCAGTGATACAAAATAGAAGAGGAATTATAACTGGATGAATAGAGTGTGTGAAACAAAGGTAACTTATGCATTTACAGCCAGGACCAAGGGCTGTATACTGCTTAATGAAAAGTCTGAAAATGCCTACTGTACAAGACCCTATAAATCAAAGTCCGAAAAGTCCCACAGTGCAAGACCCTGTAAGTCAAGGAGTGACCTATTTAATGTCCATGAAAAGCCAGATGGTAGAGTGCTTTTTCCAATAGTACTCCTTCCCCTTTTCAGTTAGTTAAGTCCACAAAAAGTAATATAGTACAATACTTAACCAATAGTATCCCTTCCTCTTTTCAGTTGCAAAGCAGCTGGATTGTGGGTTGTGACTTTGGCTGCCCCTACCTTTTTTATTTTTTATTTTACAGGGAGAAATGTTAACATTTTGCACACCTTCCTTCTACAGAGTAGAAAAACAAGTTTGAAGGGACACTGTCCGCTTATTATGGGATTTCATTATGTAACTGATGAGAAAGTCCAGAGGAGGTATTGCTAAGATCAAAGGGGTAAGGGGGCATGCGAGGAGGAGTACTATGTAAAAGCATCTGTTCTAAACAGATACTTTTGCTCAGTATTTACTGAAGAGAAGGTAGGGCAGGGCCCACAGCTCAGCACCATGAACACAGGGGGGAGGGAGGTATGCACTAGTCCCTTCACAAAAGAAAGGGTCCTACAAGAGCTCAATAAGCTCAGGGTGGACAAGGCAATGGGACCTGATGGCATACACCCCAGGGTACTAAAGGAGCTAAGGGTGGAACTAGCAGAGCCATTATCAGAACTGTTTAATGAGTCTCTGAACACAGGAGAGGTCCCAGAAGACTGGAGAAGGGCTCATGTGATCCCGCTCCACAAGAGTGGTAGCAGGGAGGAGGCAGGGAACTACAGACCAGTCAGTCTTACCTCAGTAGTGGGCAAGATTATGAAGGCACTCCTTAAGGAAAGGCTAGTGCAACACCTGGAATCCATAGGAGCACAGGATCCAAGACAGCATGGGTTTACAAAAGGAAGGTCCTGTCAAACTAATCTCATAGATTTCTTTAACTGGGTAACCAGAGTGGTGGACCAAGGGGGAGCAGTTGATGTCGCCTACCTTGACTTCAGCAAAGCTTTTGATACTGTTACACATAGAAGATTGATTAATAAGCTGGGTAGGCTCTGAGTGGGTCAGACATTGGTCAACTGGGTGGCAAATTGGTCAATGGGCAGAAACCAGAGTGGTGGTAAATGGTATACAGTCAGAAGAGATGCAGGTCACAAGTGGGGTACCTCAGGGATCAGTCCTGGGGCCAGTCCTCTTCAATATCTTCATCAGTGACATTGCAGATGGACTGGAGGGTAAGGTTTGTCTGTTTGCAGATGACACCAAGATCTGCAACAGAGTATATGACCCAGATGGTGTGGGTAGAATGAGAAGAGATCTGGATAAACTAGCAAAATGGTTGGAAGAGTGGCAACTGTGGTTTAACACAAAGAAGTGCAAGATCATGCACATAGGGAAGAGAAACCCTGAAGCCACCTATAGGCTGGGAGGGGAGTTCCTGGCAGTCACAAGGGCAGAAAGAGACTTGGGCGTCATCATCACCAATGACCTGAAATCATCCAAGCAGACCTCTAAAGCAGTAGGTAAGGCTAGAGGGATGTTTGGGTGCATTAGTAGGGGTATCACAAGTAGGAAGAGGGAAGTAATAATCCCTCTTTACAAGACACTGGTTAGGCCCCATCTGGAATATTGCGTGCAGTACTGGAGGCCACACCTTCACAAGGACATTAACCAAATTGAGGCAGTCCAGAGAAGGGCAATCAAAATGGTGCACGGACTGCATCAGAAAACATATGAGGACAGATTAACTGAACTCAGTATGTATACCCTAGAGCAAAGGAGGGAGAGAGGTGATATGATTGAAACATTCAAATACTTTAAGGGCATTAACAAGGTGAAAGAGTCTAACATGTTTCAGTATAAAAGAAATAGCAGGACAAGAGGACACAGCATGAGATTAGAGGGAGGCCGATTAAGGGGTAATGTGAGGAAGTTCTTTTTCACAGAAAGGGTGGTGGATGCATGGAATAGCCTACCTCAGGAAGTGGTGGATACGAATGCAGTGCAGGGCTTCAAACAGGCATGGGATAGGCATAAGGGAGCAATACAGATGAGTATGAATAGCTAGGCTATTGACAGAGCAAAGGCCTAAGGCAAGTTCATAAAGTAGAAAAAGAAATGGGCAGACTGGATGGACCTTGTGGTTCTTTTCTGCCGTCAGTTTCTATGTTTCTATGTTTCTGTGATGGGGCCTGTTGCCATCAGTGTTCTAAATGGGCAATCACCACAGAGAAGATGGTCATTTCCTATGGATTAATGACTGATTGGAGGGATAGGAGTCCTGAGGTGCAGCCGAGGGCCGCCTCCCTCCAGCCGGTCATTAATCCAAGGAAATGACCAGCCCTGAGCTTGTTATTGTGATTAGAAGTCTAATCGTAACAATAACTTTTAATTTTTATTTTCATTTCTTACTTATATTTAGGTTTTAGCTGTGTGGCGTGAGCCCAGCATGCTACATTGTGTCAGTTGAAAGCTAGCTTGGTCATTTCTAAGATGTTAATGACTGATCCAGTAGCCAATCAGGAGTCTCAAGAGGGTGATGAATAATTAATGAGACTTATAATAGATAGTATTTTGGGTCCCTGGTTTTGATATAATGACAGTTTTCTCGTAATTTTGACAAAATATTTTATTGTGAGCGACCGACTGTTTAGCCACCACCAGACGTGGAGGCATGTAGTTGATATAAATATTGCTCTGATGTGCCAATATACCCGTGCAACCAAGAGTAGTTCATTTTCTATGACATACGGGTTAAGTATATTTCTGTAAAGCTGACAGTCACCTGAACTTAGCAAACTATCTGAAAAGTGAAAATGAGTGCTCTAACATAATGAAACCAAGCGCTGAAAACTAAAGCTGTGACCCAGGGCATGCACATTGGCCCCCACATATGGTGAGGATACTCTGAGGCCAGTGTGATAGGTTATTATTTGGGCAGCTACTGGATGGGTCCTAAGGTGGTAAACTGAGTAGGAGATTGGACAATGGATAGGCGGCAGAGGGTGGTGATCAATGGAGCTTACTTGTGGGAAGGGAGGGTGACCAGCAGGGTACCTCAGGGCTTCGTACTGGGACCAGTCCTCCTTAATGTCTTCATAAGTGACATTACAGATGAGCTGGGAAAGGAAGGTATGTCTCTCTGCAGGTAACACCAAAATCTACAACAGGGTGGATACTTCAGAGGGAGTGGAGAGAATGTGCAGAGACCTGAGAAAACTCTGGTAGTGCTCAAGGGTAGGCAGCTGAGTTTCAATGCAAGAAAGTGCAAAATCATTCACCTGGTGGCGAGGCAGTGTGACAAAACATTTGGTAGAGTCAATGGGATGCTGGGGTGCATAAGGAGGAGTATCACCAGCAGAAGGAGGGAGGAAGTGTTGCCACACTGTACATATCGCCCGGTGAGACCCCACCTAGAGTACTGTGTCCAGTTCTGGAGACCACATCTCTGGAAGGACATCGACAGGGCAAAGGCTGTCCAGAGGAAGGCAACTAAAATGGTGCAAGGGTTACATGGAAAGCCCTATAAGGAGAGCATGTGGGACCTAAATATGTATGTCTTGGAACAGAGGAGGTAGAGGGGGGACATGATAGATGGCCTATGAATGCCTCAAGGGGTTGAACAAGGTGCAGGAGGGGAGTATTTTTCACAACATATTCTAGCCTCTCATGATACAGAGGGATGTGAGGGGACTATTGCATCATGAGTGGCTGCACTGTCTTCCAGGTGTTCCTAATATTCAAGGAGTATGCAAGAAAAGTAGATCAAGGATTTGAAACAAAACAAAGTTGGTTATAATTATACCATTAGCATGCACTTTGGTTCTACTAAATAAGGAAGCAAATTAATAAATCGTCATCGGCAACATCAGTGAATTAAGTTAAACAGTCATAAAATGTGGGTTTTCACCTAGAAATAATATGTTGCAAAAAGGATGACATTGCCCCGTTAACCCTTTCATTGTCCTTGCTTCTGAAACTGGTTCTATATTGTCCCCACCTTCCCCACCTGGCCATGATTACACATTCGGGCAGTAGCCCCTTATCCCCTACCAAGAACACTGAGCAGAATTATAAGCCTAATTTAATATTTATGAGCCTAGTGAGGCTCCTGATTGGCTACTGGATTGGTCATTAATGTCTTAGATATGTCCAATCCAGCTGTCAACTGATGCTGTGTGACAAGCACGGCGCCTGCTGCACCAGTCAAACCAAAATGTACGTTAAAATAAATGGCAGAAAAGAATGTTGTCATTGCGATGAGACTTACAATTGCAGTAACAACCTTGAAGCTGGTCATTTCCTTGGAGTAGCAACCAGCTGGAAGGAGGAGTCCCTTGGCTGCGTATCGTGCCACCCACCCCCCCAACCGGTCATTAATCCCTTGGAGGTGACTGGCTTCCCTTTGTCTGGCTCCTCCCACCCCCCCTCCTCAGTCTGACTGTCTTCTCCTTTGTTTCACAGGCTTCAAGCACGTGGAACACCTTCACTGACATCCCACTGCACTCCCACCAGCCCAGTCTAGGGGCATTCCCCTACCATCTGATGTGAAGAGAGCTGTCTTTTGGTTGCTCGATCTTCCCTACTCAGCCAGCCCCAGAGCCCCCCCACATCCAGCCCCCAGCACCTCAGCACTCAGCACCACTCTGCTGGTTCTTCTTCCACCTGCTCCAGACTATCTTCTCCTTTGTTCTACAGATGTATATTAGAAACACAGAAGTTGATGACAGATAAGGACCGCAAGGCCCATCTAGTCTGCCTATTTCTTTTCCTACCTTATGAATGTGCCATTGGCCTTCGCTCTGTCAATGCCCTATCTATTCATACTCATCTGTGTTGCTCCCTTATGCCTATCTTATACCTGTTTAAAGCCCTGCACTGTATTCATATCCACCACTTCCTGAGATAGGCCATTCCATGAATCTACCACCCTTTCTGTGAAAAAATAACCTCCTCACATTATCCCTTAATTGGCTTCCCTCTAATCTCCTGCTGTGTCCTCTTGTTCTACTAATTTTCTTACATTGAAATATGTTAGACTCTTTCACTTTGTTAATGTCCTTAAGGTGTTTGAATGTTTCGATCATATCACCTCTCTCCCTCCTTTGCTCTAGGGTATACATATCATTCTCCATTAATCTGTCCTCATATGTTTTCTGATGCAGTCCCTGCACCATTTTGGTTGCCCTTCTCTGGACTGCCTCAATTTGGTTAATGTTCTTGTGAAGGTGTGGCCTCCACTACTGCATGCATTACTCCAGATGGGGCCTAACCAGTATCTTGTAAAGAGGGATAATTACCTCCCTCTTACAACTTGTGATACCCCTATTAATACACCCCAACTTACCCCTAGCCTTACCTACTGCTTTAGAGGTCTGCTTGGATGATTTCAGGTCATCGGTGATGATGATGTTCAAGTCTCTTTCTGCCCTTGTGACTGCCAGCAACTCCCCTCCCAGCCTAAAGGTCGCTTCAGGGTTTCTTTTTCCTATCTGCACGATCTTGCACTTCTTTGCATCAAACACCCAATTGCCACTCTTTCGGCCATTTTGCTAGTTTATCTAGATTTCTTCTCATTTTGTCCACCCCATCTGGATCATCTACTCTGTTGCAGATCTTGGTGTCATCTGTAAAGAGACAAATCTTACCCTCCAGTCCATCTGCAATGTCACTGATGAAGATGTTGAAGAGGACTGGCCCCAGGACTGATCTCTGAGGTACCCCACTTGTGACTTGCATCTCTTCAGACTGTATACCGTTTACCACCACTCTCTGGTTTCTGCCCATCAACCAGTTTGCCACCCAGTTGACCAACTTGTGACCCACCCCAAGCCTCCCAGCTTATTAATCAATCTTCTATATAGAACAGTACCAATAGCTTTGCTGAAGTCAAGGTAGGTGACATCAGCTGTTCCCCCTTGGTCTACCACTCTGGTTACGCAGTCAAAGAAATCTATGAGATCAGTCTGACAGGGCCTTTCTTTTGTAAACCCATGCTGTCTTGGATCCTGTGCTCCTTTGGATTCCAGGTGTTGCACTATCCTTTCCTTAAGGAGTGCCTCCATAATCTTGCCCCCTACTGAGGTAAGACTGACTGGTCTATAGTTCCCTGCCTTCTCCCTTCTACCACTCTTGTAGAGCGGGATCACATGAGCCCTTCTTCAGTCTTCTGGGACCTCTCCTGTGCTCAGAGACTCACTAAACAGTTCTGATAATGGCTCTGCTAGTTCCACCCATAGCTCCTTAAGTACCCTGGGATGTATGCCATCAGGTGCCATTGCCTTGTCCTCCCTGAACTTATCAAGCTCTTGTAGGACCCTTTCTTTTGTCCTGTTCAGCCTCTTCAGCCTGCTGCATTCAGTCTAGTTACATACTAAGTCAGAACCCCAAGACAGAGGATATTTAGAACAGTCAGAGTGAGCGTACCGAAACAGCAGTTTGCAGAGAAAGTAGGGCACGGAACCCATAAAAAGGGCGCTAGAAGAGAAGAAAGAGCCAAATGGTTTGCTTTTTTGCATCTCTCCAAACCACACACACACTCACACAAATACCCCCCAAACACTCACACACAAATACCCCTACACACACACACACACTCTCACCCCCACACAAACACTCACACTCACACTTACACACCACACTCACACAATACCCCCACACATTCACCTACACACACCACACAGTTACCCCCACACACACTACCGCAACAAATACCCCTACACACACACTCAACCCACGGAAACACACACACACACAACACACACCCTCCCACTAGGGTTGCCACCTGTCAGGTTTTTTACCTGCTGATCAGGTTTTCAGGGTCCCTATCAGGTAATCCGATTTTGCTCTGTGCTGCTCCGGTTTTTGAGCCATTTTGAGAGCTCACATACTTTTGAAACCAATGTTGTCATACTACTTATTGTTTCAGCTACATGTCCAGGTTACAGACAAGTTCTGTTGTCAATGTAGCCTTTTGTTTGTGAAATCAGTCAGCCTGGGAGGTGTAAAGTAAGGCCATTAACACCATTAGCACTTACTGAACCTAATCTTTCCACTGCATCTTAAACAGCAAAGCTGCCCCCAACCCGTTTTGTAACAGTAACAGAGCAAGTTTTCCTCCACTTTCATTTGCTGGTAAACATTTTAATCTCTAACAGAATTTAGGCATTTTTAAATGTTTTAATTTTTTTTTTCCTCAAGAAAAGCTATGGTCACTTCTTTGGCTTTGATATAGTATTGTGGATGAGAACAGGAAATGGATGCAGAAAAATATATAAAGAATGTGTACTGTTGTATGCTATTTACAGTATTTCCCTTGTCTCCCCCAAGATCATATCTGTAAATCTGATTTATTTTATCTCTTTATGTTTATCTGGTTAACCAATGTCAATAAATAAATAAATATGTAAGTAAATAAATAATTAGGAAGAACCTAGGAAAATATCTTTAACAGGCACAGTACAGTATCTTAACATTTGTATTTCACTGCTGCTTTAAGTGCTGTCTTTTATCGCAGGAACAGTGCATGATGAGTCATGAAAAGGGGTGGGGTTAGGGGTGGAGCTTAGGATCAGTTTTTTGCCTCATCCAAACCTGGCAACCCTACCTCCCACCCTTCCACACTCACCCCACCCCCCCGCCACACACACATCTCAAGCCTCATTCCCAGGAAAGGCATCATGGGTTTGCAAGACTCTGCTGGAAATGAAGTTCTGAACAGGCTTGTACAGCTCATCCAGTAAAGGCAGGGCCCCTAGTGTTCTGCGGTACTTTGTTCTCATTTCTGTGACAGGACTCCTTGGCTTCTGTGGCAGCATTTTCAGATTTCAGAAGCATCATTTATTCATTTCAAGGGCAGAATGCAGTCCTGCCATTGGTTAAAATATGTGATGTCATCGATGACATCACATGCTGAGCACAGAGGAGGGGCTTCAACATAACAAAATGGGGAAGGGAGCTAGGCACTATGGAAAAGCAGTATATTTAAATGACAATTCACCAAGAACAATGAATTCTGTGGCATGATGCACACTGTGCAGAAAATTATTTATTTATTTATTGAATTCTGTTGACCCGGTAGGCCCACTGAGTCTAGAAGTTTCCTTTTCAGGGGCCACTGGGGGCAGACAGTGAGGGTGGAGGAGGTGGGAGGTGGCAGTGGGATGATAAAGGGGGGGGTGGGGCAGCTACAAACTAGGAGTGCTAACTACACACTCAAGCAGATTTAGATAGACCAGGTGGTCTGTTTCTGCTGGCACATTCATACGCTTATATGGATACAGATGGGAACCAACTGACATTGAACTAGATTAGGCTGTCGGTGGTATTTTTAGTGAATGGGGGAAATTTGACCAGGACACCGGGGAAATTCCCCTACTCTGTAGGGTGGAGTTTCTGCTTCCTATGACGACATGGAGGAGTCAGGTAGGGCTCTGTCTACCTGTGCTACCGACTCCTTAATTTCGTTTTTACCGACGACTCCTGATGAAATCAATGTTAAAGATATGGAAAGCATTACTGACCGATCTGCGATCCCAGCAATGAAACAAACGGTTTGCCAAACTGATTTCTCTCAGATGGATCCTCTGCATGGTAAAGTGAACGCCTCAGCTAAAACCTGCACTGCCCCACTTCACATGCCGGAACGACCTTTCCAGGACGCGGCGGGAGTAACGCTGCTCCTTCCCCCAGCGTTTTCCAGTTCTCCCTTGCAGCAAGTCGAAGAGCGCTACAACCGGAGATCTGAAACTAGCCTTGTAATAGGCAATAAGATTTCCCCGCAGACTACTGCTCTCAGCCAAACGAATACTGCGACTCCCGGCTCCTCTACTGACGCGGACTTGGCATGCCTACGTTCCGGAGCACAACAGATAAAGTCAAACCCAGAGGACTCTTGGTCTGTGGAACACTCTTTAACGGGTGCAGGATGGACTAAATCACCGACAGGGACATGGACGCCGGACCCAACATGGAATGAATCGACGCAGGGTGTTCTACCATCTGCTAACAGGCCTGCAACGACTCTGAGCTCCAACGAGGTACCTCATATAGCTACAACAACTGTAACAGACATTAAAACTTTAAATCCTGACTCCAATGTAGTTTCACATTCCTGGGGGGATATAATGGACACAATTGATAAAGGAATTGACCAAATGTTAAAAGAGACTACTGACATGCCTTTAATACCTCTACACGTTTCACAAACAGCCCCCCCCGGGCCCCCTCACTCCTAAGATTAACTTGCCTCAAAAAACTATTACCCCCCCCCCACTTACTTTATTAGATTCTGGGCCAAGTAATGCATCTTTATTGGGTAACCCTGAACCAGATACAGATGCCACATTAAATCTGAATAAAGATAAACCCCCTCTAACTCAGACACCTGGTCGGTCACCAATTCTTTCAGACCTCTTCAAAAATAAGCTCGAACCAGCTCCCCGCAGGAATGCAGTTCGTCTCCGATACAGAGGGGGACTGCCTGATTTTCCAGATCGATACTATGTAGCCAGAACGCTTTTGAAAAACACACTACACTTTACAGCCTCTGATATTTATGCCCTGATACATATTTCAGGGGAGGAAACTTTCGATGTCAGCTTTAAGACCTCTGCAGGGTTAGACCGCTTCTGGCATTTATATACTGTGCAAAAAAATGACCCCATATGGACCCCTTCTTTGTTATTCCTTTATCAAAGCCCACAATACGAACTGTGACCATTATGTTTAGAAATGAAGGGGTCAGTGTTAGTGACATCTACCATTGGTTACAAAACCATTGTAATGTCCTCTCCCCTCCTGAAGCCATCCTAGACGATGATGGTCTATGGACCGGTGGCTGGAGGTTTAAAGTTAAACTATTCCAAGTTAACTCAGAAGTTATACACCTGCCAAATAGTTTTTTTCTTGGCAAAGATAGAGGGTCTGTTTTTACAGAGGTCAACCTAGAGCCTGCTATAAATGCGGTGCCACCACGCATCTAAGCAGTACCTGTGATTTGCTTAAATGCAGCTTTTGTGGAGGATATGGACATCCAAGTATGTCATGTCAGAATGTGTTTAAATGTAATTTATGCAACGAAACAGGGCATGCTTACCACCAATGTCCGTGGGCAAGTAGAAACAGATCAGAAGGGTGGAATTCAGATGCCCTAGTGCAAAAAGCACAGGATAAAGTACAAGAGCATGCTCTTTCTATACCTGATATTTCTGATCCCCCCTTGGCCCCCCCTCTGAACAAGATATCTCTGCTTTGCCGGAACGTCTAACCCCCCTACCACAACAGGACCACGTTTCCCAAGTGAAAGTACCTACCAACCCCCCCCGAACCTTTACCTGTTATACCTTCCTCCTCCATTACCAATGACAAAGAAGGTTTTCAAACAGCCAAACGAATGACTAGAGCTACTGCTCGAAAGTCGCTGAAACCTTTAGACATTCTCATATCTAACTCTTTTGATTGCTTGAAAGAAGATAAAGAAGTTTCAGATGGAGATTCAGACATGTCTATAGCGCCCTCTGATGTAGATACCCCCACTATTAAGCCTCCTGATGTTGTCAGGAAAAAATTAGTGAAAACAAAAAAAACTGGGAAAAAACGGAAAAACGTGACAATCACGGATGGCAGTGGTTGATATAAACTTTGTTAATGAACATCCGCATTGCCTCTCTAAATGTATGTAGCCTCAAAGGCTACAAAAAGAGATGGCTTTTTTTTCATTATGCAAATTATCTAGCAATAGATATTTTATTAGTACAGGAAACTCACATTTCAAACATCTGGGACATTCAACAATTAAAACACGAATGGTATAAGGGTCCCTCGTATTGGACATTTGGAGTTGACTCTGCTGATGGCATAGGTATTCTTTTCTATTCCCCACATTTTTCAATAACCTGCATTATTGACATACTTCCAGGAAGAGCATTCATCATAGATTTTGTTAAACAATCTTTATCATTTAGACTGATTGTAATTTACAGTCCTCAAGCTAAGGCAGCCCGAATAGCCCTATTAGATCTGATTAAACCTTATTTATGTACACGGAAACATATTTTATGGGGTGGAGATTTTAACTGTTCTATTGACACACAAAGCAGAGTGTCCTCAGGAAAAAATATACTGTGACTCTGCAGCGTTATCTGCTTTAGTTCAAGATGCTGATTTAATTGATGCATATAGATTTTTACACTCAGATGCAGGATATACATATTATAGATCAGTATTTCACACCAGGATAGATTACCTTTGTTTCCACCAATGTACCCGCTTTCTATTTCAGTGGTTCCAAATGAGATCTCGGACCATTGTCTTCTGATTGGTAACTTTTCTATTAACACCCTAATACACCCATATTGCATCATCCTTTATGGAAATTAAACAATACTTTGTTTTCATCACATGCTGTGCAATCTCATATATACAGTCTTTTTCAAAGCTCTTTCAGTCATGATCTGTTATGATTCTCTATGGGAATGGTGGGATGACACAAAGACAGATTTAGCCTATTACTTCAAGGCTTTGGGGAAAAAAGCTGTCAGAGAAAATTACCTGACATATCTGATGTATCGTAATCAACTATATAAACTAATGTCTCTCCAATCTACCTCCAAAATAGATTATTCATCACAAATTTCTAAGATAAAAACTAATATGCTCTCCTACCAATATGACAGAGCCCGAACACTAGATTTCATTATGAGAATGGGCACAAATACCTCTCCAGTTATTGATCCTTTCATTGCTTTTAAAAACAGACTACATTCTTTGACTATGCATGGCTTAAAAAATACTCATGGTACCATAGTAACCTCTATTCCTGGCATGATATCAATAATGCCTGAATATTTACAAACCCATTTTTGTACTGTCCCTGAAGATTCTACTATGATACCTCTTGATTTATCAACCCAATTCCCTCAACTCCCAAAGCAATACATTCCTAAACTAATCAGCCGGATATCACAAGAAGAAGTTGCTGAGGCCATCTCTTGCCTAAATTTGAAAGTTTCCCCTGGACCAGATGGCTTGACACATGAATTTTATAAAATGTTCAAAAACCATCTCTTAGAAATTCTAACACAGGTTTTTAATTATCTTCTCGATAAAATGGATAAAACATCAAGTTTTGGGTTGTCTATCTTGAAATTTATATATAAGAAAGGAGATGCAACTTCTCTAACAAATTGGAGACCTCTACACCTTTTGAATACAGACTATAAGGTTTTTTCCAAAATTCTTTGTTCTCGATTATGACTGGTTGCACCTGAGTTAATTGACATTGCTCAAACGTGTGCCATACCTGGTAGAGCCATCCACACGAACCTATTCTTATTACGTGAAATTTTTGAAAAAAAAATACAAAATAAATTATCCGGCTATCTTTTTGCTTTAGATCAATCAAAAGCATTTGATTCGGTATACCACAATTTCTTGATACAGGTATTATCATTGTATGGCATCCCGAACCAATTCATATCATGGATTTCATACATGTTATCATTGGCATTTTTCTTTCCCATGATAAATGGTTTTAGTGGTCCGACCCTTTTGCAGTGAATTGGACTACGCCAAGGCTGTCCTTTCAGCCCATTATTATATGTTTTGCATTAGATCCCATCATCCGCGTGATACAACGAAGTTCAGACATTATAGGTATTACCCTCACCCTAGTTTACCTCCCATTAAAATATCCGCTATGCAGGATGATGTAGTCTTACTATGTTTAGACTTTCCTCGAGTGATAAAGCTATTTCAATATTTCAATCTTTACGTCAGTTTCTGGAAATAAGTTAAATTTATAAAAAGTGTATGTATTCCGCTGCACCACATCACACATGATATAAAAATTATACATGGAATCAGAGTCTGCACCACTTCAGAAAATATTGGGAATATGGTTCAACACACCAAATAACTCAATTTATAATTGGGATAAACAATTAGCTATAGGAGAAAATAAAATACGCATTTGGAAAACATGGAAATTAAGTAAGAGGAAGCGGGTAATGATAGTTAAAAAATTTTTATCCCCGATTTTTTTATACTTAAGTCATGTTTTTTGCGCCCCGAAACATTTAGAATCTAAACTATTTAGTCTTTTTTTTTCAAATGATATGGGGTAGTCAATTAAATCCTGTAAAGAGACAGGTCACATACTTACCCCTTTCTCAAGGAGGCCTAGGAATGATAAACCCCTTATTTTTTTTCCTCTCCTTTTTTTTCCATCATATTTTACAAAGTTATACCTATACACTAACTGTATGTGACTCCTGGGTATCATATGCAATAGATACTGTAATGTCGACATGGACTGATCTGCCACCCATAGCTTCCCGTATGCCCTCTGCCCCATCCTATATTATTGATAGTTTTCGAATTCTTCGTTCCTGGAAAGTGACTAAAGCTTCCATCTTAGGTTTAACTAGAAAACAGTTATATACTTATTTGCTTCAGATTGATGACCCAAATTAAGCTTCCCACTTGTCCTCCATCATATACAGTGACTGCGCTTTAAAACCCTCAAGGATAAAAGAATTCCTGGCCACATGTGGGACGCTACCTGGTTATGCTGTCATGGGAAGTTACAAGTCCGTGGTAATTTGAAACATAAGTCGGCACAAGAAAGATTCTGTCCCAAACCTTTTTGCATCAATATTGAAGAGTCCATGGAGCATTTTTTCTTCATATGTACAGATGCCCTCTTATTCTGGAAAACTCTAGCAAATAAATGGAACTGGTCCTTTTTAAGCAGAATCACATATCCTGCTCTAATTTTAGGTATTTTTCCTAATGAATGGGATTCTTTTCACCCCAGTACACTTAGAGTTTTCTTCGCAGCATGTAAATATTTCATGTGGCAGGCTAGATGTAAATATGTTCTGCAACAAATCCCAACCTGCCCACTAGTTATTATACAAAATATTGAATCCGTTCTGTTGAACTTACAGGAATTGGAATTGGAACGATTATCTCCTACCCAATTTGCATCTTACTGGACTGGTATTACCCTTTAATTTCTCTTTTAGATATGTAAATCTGCTTTCAAAGTTAATTTTTCTTTGTTTCTTTTTTCCTTATATTCGAGAAACATTGTCATAGTTTCATGTTTCAATGTATCAAAGATATGTTTTTGTATGTTTTACTTCCTTGAATGTATATTTATGTATGTGATGCTATGTTTTCTTCAAATAAAAACTCCCCTACTCTGTAGGCAGGTGGCACTGACCGTCTGTCTGTCTGTCTGTCTGCAGGGACGGTCATGCTGTTGGATATGGAGAGCACGATGTAAGGGAGTCGGAAGACCCCCCCCATGCCTATGGAATCCACGGTTTCAGGTTTTGGAACTTCAAGTTCAGTACCCATTTCGGAGGAAGAAAATACAAAAGACGAAGAGTTACTACAGGTTGGATTATTTCAAAAAAAGCAACATGATTGTCTATGCTGTCAGTAGTGGAGCAGGAACTCCTTAAAGAGAAATCTCAACTGGATGAAGAAGGTAAAAAATGTAAATGATCGATGACTAGTCCACAACAGGACGTGAGTAAACGTTTACCGGGGGGGGGTCTGGAGGCATCACATCCATTGAATTCGGTGCCTATTCCTGACCCCTTGTATGGAGAAACAGTATTCCAGGATATGGTATTTGAGGGGACTCCTTCAGACTGGATACCAGCGAAAGCACTCGACCAGGTGGGTTGGGTGTTTGTCAATGAGCGCTGGCTACCAGACCCCTCTATTCCTATCCCTTGTTCCCCAACTTCTGGTATTAAGAATTCTGACATACCTGAACAAACATCTGCTGTTGCAGAGGTTGACAAGGTTGGAAATCATAATCCTTTAACAGGAAAGTTGCAGATAGAAAGGATTTTGGTGCCTGCGACAGACACTGAGCTTAGCGAGCATCCGGGTATCAAGACAGTACATGAGGGAGCTCTAGGTGACGTTTCTGCTCCAGAAACCGATGTAGGTGGAGACAACATTGCGCGGGAAAAACAGCGCAATGAAGGGAGTGAGCAGGAGCTGGTAGGACCAGTTGTAGAAGAAGTGGATCAGGCCAAAGTACCTCTGGGAAACAGACGATCTACCACCTATGCAGGTTTATTTCAGAAACCCATTACAGCTGCTAAAAGGAGATTTTTGGTTCGTCTTCGATATAAAGGTTTGGGTCCCATTGTACCTGACAGACTATGGGTTGGTAAATCATTATTAATGGACTCTATGGGCTTTACACCCGCTGAGGTATATGCTTTTATCCATGCTCTGGGTGACCACATGTATGATATCAGTTTCTGTACTATGTCTTCATTGGATAAGTTTTGGAAGCTATATTATGAAGAAAAATACACAGAAGTCTGGAAGGATTTTTTGGCTATACCCATAACTAAACCAACCATTAAAATGGTCACATTGTTATTTAGAAATGAAGGGGTGGATATTAAGGATATAATATTCTGGTTGGAAAAACGATGTACCATATTTGATCATCCCTGTCCTATAATGGATGATAATGGTTTTTGGACTGGGGGTGGACTTTTCAGGTTCAGCTGAATCAGTCTGAACACGGTATACAACACCTCCCAAGTTCATTTATTTAGGCCGGGATAGAGGAATTCTTTTCTATGCAGGGTAGCCTAAGAGTTGCTATCGGTGTGGGTCGTTGTCCCACTTCAATACTGATTGTGATACTCTGCGGTGTTTCCAATGTGGTATTTTAGGCCGTACAGCTATGCAATGTGCAGCCCCCTCCCCCGTATGTAATCTCTGAGGGGATGATGAACATGCCTTTCAGGATTGCCCTTGGGCTGCTCATAATTCAGAGGAGGCCTCTGATCACGATGTGTTACTTTCTCAAGCTCAACATTCCTTTGCCAGGAATGAGGAAGTGAGTGTTGACTTTTCAATACCAAACAGGAGACGAGGTCGAGGTCGAGGCCGTGGTGGTAGTGGAAGCTAGAGGGGTTTGCCAAGGACTGCTCCTCCACTCTCCCGACCTACTGGTATTACTGCTTTTTCCACCTCAGCAGAGGTGGAGTCTCAGTCGATCTCTATGACTTCTTTATCTCAGGTTGAACCCTCCATTGTCCCTTCCCCTTTACCTGATGGTATAGTATTACCTACTAAACATCAACTTCAGCCTGGTGAATCTACATCTAAAACAGTTGAGGTTTCATGTCCCGTTGTAGATTCTGATCAGACCAAAACACTGGATCCATCTCTAAATTCAGAAGATTCTACTTTCAGTATGGATGTCATTATAGTAGAAGATATGGCTACTTGTCCAAACCTGGGAACAGATATCTCCATTACCCCTTTCAAACCATTTCTCAGTTTTTTCCTCCAACCATCAGATATTGTTGTGGACCCCCCTCCCTCACAAAGAGTACAGGGAACTACCCAAGCTACGGAGTTATCTTCCGGAATACCTATATTACCTTCTAGATGAACGAGATCTAGTGTTCGCTTAAAAAAGAACCCACCCTGAGCCTGTGAATCTTAAATTGGCTAGTCTTAACGCCGATAGTCTAAAATCTCATGTTAGACAGGCTACTACTTGTCCCATTCTACAGCATTTACAGTATGATATCATTTTTTTACAGGATATTTGATTCCATACCTCATTAGACTTATATTTGGCCACCGAAGATTGGGTTTGGGGACCTGCATATTGGTCTATTGGTTCTGATTCATGTTGTGGTGTGGGCTTATTTTAGGAATTGTGATCTTAAGGTATTCCAGTTGGTGGATATAGATCCAGGTAGGGCATTGATGTTGAATGTTGCGATAGAGTCTTTTTCCTGTCGATTAATTAATATTTATGGCCCGCAATCCAAAGCTCAAAGAATAGAGTTAATGCTTAAAGTTCAGCCTTTCTTATATACTTGTAGGCAACTTTTTTGGAAAGAGGATTTCAATGTGAATTCTTTACAAACTCGTTCTGGTAGTAAACAATATTGTGATAAAACTTTTGTGCTTAAAATGATTTTGCAAGCTGGTTCACAAGACGCACACCTACAGGGAGGTCAAAAGGTCAAGGCTACCTATCATAGAGGGACTTTGTCCTCAAAAATTGATTACATATTTATAAAGCCAACTGCTGGAATATGCTTTGCAGGTACATTACCTATTGAAACCTCGGATCATATGTTGTTAGGGATTCATATTGCAATTCCACCCCCAAGAGTGTCTGGGCCGGGTTTTTGCAGATTGAATACATCTTTATTAATGGATCGGTTGTTAAAAATGATTTACGTTTGCTTATTGTTTTACATTTGCTTCTTATTGATAAATATTCCACGATATTTCTATATGAAGGTCAACTTAGTCAATGGTGGGAGGATGCAAAATATTGTTTCACACAATATTTTCAGTTTAAAACTACAGTACAGGCTGAATCTTTGAATACTAAATATTTGGAGCTTCGGAAATGTTTGTATCATTTAATATCAATCCAGTCAGTTAGTAAAGTGGATTATGGTCATGATATTAGTATGATTCGTGCAGAAATGTCCCTATATCAGTATAATCGATTAATGTCCGTACAGAAGGAATAGTCTTTTGGAACACAGGGGAAAGTAGATCAAACAAATCCATTCATAGATTGTAAGAAGAGGAGTGAGAAAAAAGGGTTTGTGAACTTAGTTAATGAACGAGGAGATTTACTGGTGGATAATGCAAATGTGATGGAGTATTTAGAATCTTTTATTTCTAAAACGTATGAAGAGGTATTATTGGATCATAAAGCCTTGGTTTTGATATTACAGGCAGCTGATTTACCACAACTTACAGCTAAGCAATCTGATATGTTAATAGCTCTGTTTTCATCAAAAGAAATGACAAATGTGATTATGTCTTTAAAAATCAATATTTCCCCCGGGGTCTGATGGTATATCGGGAGAGGTTTATAAATTAGTATGGGATTATATGCCAACAGAATTTTTGGATGTCTATAATTTTATGCTAAAAGAAGTTTGTCTACCTATGTAGATGTGCGAGGGGCTTTTGATTTTCTTGTTTAAATCAGGACCGAGGTCAGACATTACTAATTGGCATCCAACTACTTTATTGAATGTAGATTTCAAAATTGTTGCCAAACTATTGGGTAATAGATTAATGGTGGTAATGAATTCTTTGATACATTCTGCACAGTTTTGTGGGATACCTGGAAGAAGTCTTTTAGATGCAGTATGCTTATTAAGGGAAATTATGGAGTGTGGGCAGAATACGACAATTTCTGGCTTGACTGGAGGGTTTGTTATGAGTTTGGATCAGGCCAAGGCTTTTGACAATGTTTCACATCATTTTTTATGGTCATGTTTACAATCTTATGAATTCCCTGAGCCTTTTATTCAATGGTTACGTTTATGCTATGCTTTAGCTTTTGTACATCCATATGAGAATGGTCATATTGGTAAGCATTATAAAATTTTGAAAGGGATGCACCAGGGGTGTCCCTTGAGACTCTAACTGTATGTTTTTTATATTGATCCACTACTTCGGATTTTTCAAAAATCACCTTTAATTAGAGGTTTAGGCTTTGAAGTAGAACAGAATATCATAGTTATTGCCTATGCAGATGATACTTGTTTATTAGCACAAGATGATGTGTCTCTTCTCAAGGCATATGATATAATTCAAATCATAGGGTCGGAAATTGGGGTGCATTTGAATCCTCAGAAATCTATTTTATTGGCTATTCAAGGGTTTGATGTCTCGATATTAGAGATTAGGGGAATACCCATTAAAAAAAAACAAGTAGGATTTGGGGAATTTATTTTGGTCTGAAGAATTTTGCTGAGGAGAAATGGATGAGGGCTTTAAATAAAGGAATGGATAAGGTTGCACATTGGAACATTTGGAGAATGTCAAAAAAAAAGAATTTATTTAATCAAATCCTTTCTTGTACCTGTTTTTTTATTTATTGCCACAATATTTCCTTCACCTAGGTCTTTGGAGGTAAAGTTATTGGCATGTTTATTTCCTTGTATTTGGGGTAGCCGTTTGAATCCCATTAAGTGTAATTTGCTTTATAAACCTATAAAGGATGGTGGTTTAGATATGCTTAATCCATTGGTGTTTTTTTTATGATCTTTATTTATAATAACTTACTTTATTTAATGAAACCCTCTTCAAAAGTATGGGTTTTTTGGAGGTTACCAAAATTACAAGGTGTCATGGAGAATGGAATATGAATATATTTCTGCATAAAAATAAAAGATCACCACGACTGGATAATCAATGAGCTGAAGTTTTTGATAAAATAAAACAATGGAAAGTGACATTTGTTTCAGTTCTAAAATTTTCAAGGCAAATTTTGTATGCAGATATTATACAGGGTTTTTTCCTGGATTATCCTTTTGTAGATTTTTCAATGAGAGATCAACTCTCAATTTCTAAGTTAATTCGAGATGTTAGAATCCCGGAGCAAATGTGGGATACAGTATGGTTGGCAGTTCTTGGAAGGGTGAATGTGAAAGGGAATCATAAGCATAAACAGCTTCAAGATCAATATTGCCCAATAATTTCCTGTATACAACGTATTGAAACTATGTCACATTTATATTTCGATTGTCCATATATTCAGTCCTCTTGGGATTTGATTGTTAATACAGGGATGTGGTCATTTAATTTCCCTCCAGATGAAAGATTATTATTTTATGGCATTATTCCGGTTTCATTAAACCACATAGTACGTTATGTATAATCATGGTACATTTCCTATATTGGATATGGATAATTAGATGCAAATTGGCACTTCAACAAAAGGAAATTTCAGGAGGGGAACTTTATTCTATAATAGTTACAGCATTACGAATATTTAAACGTAAGGCGTTTTTGAAACTCCCTTTACCTGAATGGCAGTTTCATTGGAAATATTTTGATTGGCTTCAAGGGAAGAGAGGCAGGGGATCAAGGGAAAGGGGGTTGATGGTTAGAGATTCCGTATGGATTCAGCTTCTACTTTGTTTCAAACTGCTTTCTCCTTTTTCTTCATAGATGTATAGGTTGTGTAATTGCATTTGTTTTTTTTTTTCTCTATTGTTATAAAAAAAAATTCTGTTCAGTAATACCGTATGATTTAATACATTTTTTGTTTTTGTTTTGTTTTTGTTTCCTTTTTCTCTCCGTCTATGTTTTTTATTGTTTAATGTATTTTTGGATTTGTATCTAGGTTATTGTAACTTCAACAAAAACTTCCCCTACACTTTTCGTGGGGGGGGGTTCAGATTTTCTGTTTTATGACTCTAAAAATGAAAGTTTGTATTGTATGCTCGATGAAATGCTTATTTTTGTTTATTTTTAATTTTTCATATGATTTTGTGTGCAGTAACACTATTAAGTATGACATTTATTTCCTTCTTAACCTTTGGATAAAAAAAATTCCCCTACTCTTTTGGTGAGGGGGTCTTTTTGTCTTTGGTTTATATTTAAGTTCTACTTTTGTATTAGACAACCCCTTTGGATATGTATGGCTGTAATACTTATTTCCTTTTGTTATGATTTGTACTTTTCTTTTGTGTGAGGCAACACTGTTTTGTATTGAGTTGATTTTGTTATTCTAATAAAAAATTCCCCATCTCTTTTCGAGAAGTGCCATAGGATCTTTAACATCTACCTGAACAACCACCAAAACAGGCAGACAGGACCTTGGTTTAATGTCTCATCCAAAAGACTGCACCTCATGCTGCATTACAGTATCAGTACTGGGATTTAACCCAAGTGTCGGGTGTGGGGATAAAACCCACAGTCTTCTGATTTTCCAGCGTTAGAGGTGAGTGTGCAACCTGCTGAGCCACTGACACAGCAAGAAAATTCCGCAGCCACAGAATCACAGAATTCCATGGGCCTTGGGTATAGGCTGAGAATTAGGAAGTAGAGTTGTTTTTTTTTGTGTGTGTAAGTGTGATGCTTAAGAGAGGGCCTGAGGCTCCCAGAGCTTGTGAACAGCACCTCTGAATTTGGTGATGGTGTTGCAGTTTTTCTGAAAATAAGTTTCTAAGTAGTGAGACTTGGCCACTCTAGGAGTCATTGTGCAGGCGTTACACAACTGATGGTATCGGATTAAATCAGCCTGTTTTTTGGACACTTTATACATACCAGAAGCAGAGTCAAAGGTTTCAAAAGCAGCACTAAGCCCTACTGAGAGTAGCGGATGTAAGGGCACTTTAGAAGAAGAGGAATTAGCATGTATATAGTGCTTTTCATACACACTGTATCCCAAGGCTCTTTACAAGCAATAAGAGACTGGTAATGAAGTGACTATAAATTTGTGGTGGGAGATATTTCACACACAGACCTGGACAACTGCAAGAACCAGTTTTATGGGAAGGGAAGTGTGCATGTTGGACACTGAGGAAAATCCCCTATTCTTCTTCGGGGGGGGAGCATGCTGAACTTCCTGTGGGAGACAGAGGACCATGGTGAGACAGAGGTGGACATGGTGACCAGGATGGAGGAGAAGTTTTCCCTTCCCATTTGGAGTAATGAACAAGCTTCCACCAGTTGTGATAAGTTGGAAACAGAAATTACTGATGAACTGTCAGCTGAGGAAAAACCCAGCGATAGCAAGTTACTCCCAGGAAGAGAGAACCCAGAAACAGCAGAGAGTATAAACAAGATTCTCACTGAGGAATTACAGATGACAACCCAGCTTAATGAAACAAACTCTGGTCAGAGTATAGCTGTGGAGAGCTTTTGAGCTGTCTATCTATTATTTCTAATGAATTTGCACACTGCAGATCTGCTGAGAGGAAGTTTCAATGTGCTCTTCCTTTTACACATTTTTACGATGTGTTTTCATAGAATATGCTTGTTGATTGCTATATGTTTAGCCTAGATAGTTCACAGAAGGCATGGCATCTTATTTTCAGTGGGGCTCTACATCTACACAATATTTTGCTGCATTCCGTAAACTCAGAACACATTGAAAATACTATTTTACATTTGGACAAGGCTACCCTGAATAAATACATTATAAAAATGGTAAGATCATGACCCCACTGAAAATAAGATACTGTATTTAATCTGGGGCATCCTGAGTAACTACATTGCAAAAATGTGTTAAATGAAGATCCCTATGACAATGAAATGTAGCATCTCCCTTGCACGACCCAGAATACAAAATATAGGATAAGAAATAACTTAAGGAAATATACTTTAATCTGAACTTCACTGTGTTCACTGATATAAACTATTTCTTTATTGTTTTATAACATATTAGATTGCAGTATTTATTCAGAATATTGTGGCTATGATGATTGTGTGTACAGTGTGTGTGCATGTTTGCTGCAGCTCAATATATTTTTTCTCAAAAAGCATAGTAAAAAATGTTTGCTGATTGCAATGTATTTAACCTGGATAGTTCACAGAAGACCTGGCATATGGCTGAGACTGTGCTTTTCAGATAGCGTCTTAAGAGGTTAAAAACCAGTGTAAATATTTTTAGATTCATTGCTGGGAAAGAGTGACATGTATGAGGTATAAATCTTTCTTGAAAGACAATACCTGCCCAACTGAAGCTAGTAGCAAGAAAAGGTTTACATGCTAAGTATTTACTTGTGCAAGTTGGTGCATTTTAAAGGGGGTATACAAATATTCAGTTTAATAGGCAACTGATATTTAACAAGCTGTTTCAGTTTCCTAATTGCCATCTGATAAGTAGCTTGGTGTTCTGTCTCCAACATTTATGGAGCATTTTATTTCTACTGGCACAATGATTTGTAGGTGGAATGATACAATACATTGAAAACTCCACAAATGTCTTCCATGGTATTCAATTTTTCCAGCTACAGACAGCAAGATGGCAGTAGGCTCCACCCACAACCATAAAAAGGCAGTACCCATTGGCTATGACAGCCAAAAGGAAGCCAAATCTGAGATTGGAAAGTAAGGAGAGATACTGACATGGAGGCAGGGAAAAAATCACTGACAGTATCAAGTACGTTGTCACAAACGTCCAGCTGCAATTCTGACAAGCCCAAGCTGAGAGACATGTTTTAAGCAAGCATGAGTGAATCATTTGTGCAAGGGACAGCTCTGTAGGGTGACAGCAGACAAATAAGCTTTACAGTGAGCAGACTCCAGAGAAAAGCAGTGTAATTCTCATACTGCAAAATAATCATCAGTAGAACAAGCATGAATGGCAGTGGGTTGGGAACACTCCCCTAATAAGAAGTCTTGGGTTTTGGGGAGTTCTCCCATCTGCATGCCAAAACCTGGGGAATTCCATATAAAATCGACCACTACTATTCCTGGAGAACAAATAAGTAAGACTGTTTTTCCTGTAGATGAGGGGAAGTTGATTTTCATTTAGACATAACCTCTGAACTGGCTCTGACACAAAACCCTATATTGAAATTTCAAACAGCTGTCCCTCCCTCCTTCCCCACCACAGGTACAAAGCCAGCAAACATAACAGAAGTTTAAATTCAATGCCTGCGGCATTTCACCATGGAAGTACCGACAAGCCAGAAGATAAAGACATAATTATAAATGCTGCTGAGAGCTGTGCACCAGTTGCTTCATCCCAAATGCCTTCTACATGTAATTTACAATGGAGGTTCAGACATCAGTCCCAACAGATTCTGCAGCTCATTCCAGGCTAAAACAGTACCCATATGATTCTCTGTTTCAAGGTCCCGTATATCCAGTGAAAAGATAACGCAGTACACCACTGACATAAAGGAGGACTGGAGGAGATGGAAGACTAGGTTTGCAGGCAAAGGCAACTAGCTTCACCTGAGCTCTTTTCTTCTAGGTTTGCTTGTAAGGACAGAGCAAGGAACAACATTATCAGAGCAAGGGAAAAGATTAAGGTTTCTTTCAGTTAGGCAGATTTACTGTGTGTTATTATTTTCTTTTTTGCTTACAGGGTTTGTTACTGTTTTTTGCTTACATTTTACTGCTTTATTGCTCTCTGATTCAAATTGCTGTTGCAAGGTATACTTTCTGCTATATTGTTAGAGGGTGTGCCTACAGGTTTTTTACTGTTTTGTGCTTAGAGGTTACTGCTGTAATCTTCTCTGATTAAAATTGTTTTTTTGCAAGGTATGTATTTTGTTAAAATGCACTGCAGATTGTTCTTATAGATTTTATTACTTTTTACTGCTTTATTTTTCTCTGTAGCAAAGTTCTTTTTCCAGGGTATATCCTCTGTGAAATTGTTACAGGTGGTGCTTACAGGTTTTACAGTTTTATCTATCTTTAGGCTAACCTTTCAGGGTTAATTACAGAAATACATATGAGATACAGACTGAGGGATAGCGACTGCATGTGTTGCTGGTTGATTGTTTCTGCTCTTACTTCTTTGTTTCTTTCCTCTGTGGCTCTTCTTTTTAAACAGGGGAAGGACCCAAACACCCACTCTCATCCCCCAACCACTCCATACTACACTCCTTTCATACAGTACCACAGTTGTGACGTTTCCTGTAGCAAAGCAGGAAGGGGAGGATTAGAGGAGTATCCACACAGTGACCTCACTTACAGGGGCACAATTAATTCAACTTGTTATTAAAAGTTATACAAAAACAAACAAAAAAATATATTTAAAAAATCAAACTTCTGCTTTCATTTTCCTTCTAATTACTCAGACCAGGTTATAAACTCAGTAACTCAACTGGAATGGATATTATTAACTGCAGGTACTGCAGGAAACTTTTCAAAAGGGCAGTTATACAGGATTTAGCATGCTGTCCTACATTTATTTATTTATTTATTAAATTTTGGCGACCAGGTAGGCCCACTGAGCCCCGAAGGCCCCTTTGCTGGACCATCAGAGATCTAAGGACTCAGATCCGGGCAGCATGGGCAGAGATAGTGTGCCTCAAATCGCATATTCAGTAGGAAATGTATTACAAGAACCGCCCATCATTTCCCCAACATCTGACTGAAGCACCTCGACCACAGAGGGTATTTTGGTTTGGGATGTTGGCAGGTGGTTAGGAGGGGCAAATCGGGTGCTCCATCACTCAGTTCTCACCAATGTATCACCTCCACAAACATAGAAATATAGAAGTTGATGGCAGATAAAGATTACAAGGCCCATCCGGTCAGCTCATTTTTTATACCTTACTCTATCAATGGCCTATCTATTCATACTCATCTGTATTGCTCCCTTATGCCTATCCCATGCCTGTTTGAAGCCCTGCATTGTATTCATATCCACCACTTCCTGAGGTAGGCCATTCCATGCAACCACCACCCTTTCTGTGAAAATGAATTTCCTCACATTAGCCCTTAATCAGCCTCCCTCTAATCTCATGCTATGTCCTCTTGTTCTTCTATTTTTCTTATATTGAAACATGTTAGACTGTTTCACCTTGTTAATACCCTTAAGATGCTATTGAATATTTCAATCATATCCCCTCTCTCCTTCCTTTGCTCTAGGGCAGGGGTTCTCAAATGGTGAGGGCAGCCTCCCTTGGGAGGCCCCATGCTGTTCCAGGGGAGGCTCAAGCTAGTCTGAAAAAGTACTGTATTTAAATTTTTAGTTTTATATATTTTGTGTGAAGAGATGATGCAAACTGAAAGAGGATAATAATAGTAGGTGAATTTTATGTATCTATTTTCTAATAGGTGACAATGGAAGGTGAATGAGCCAAGGCTTATTCCAGGTGTACCTGGGGAAGGGTGGGGAGTGAATACATTTCAAAAGGCAACTGCAAAACAATCAGGAAATACACAGTGAATAATAGTGCAAATAAATATGATCAATAAACTAATAATGAGAGGTGGTAATCTATCAATTTGTAGCCTGATGGCAGAACAGCCCAAATACAAGGGTTGAGCATAGAAGTGCTAAGAGCAATAGCAGGAAGGAGCAAAGTAATCCCAGAGAAGTTACTTAGGAGCAGGGAAGGAGGGGGAGAGGCAAAGTATGTAGGAAGGTTATTTCGTATAGAGAGGAAACAGGGAAAGTTGTCTGACCCATGAATGTACTGCAAAAAGGGGTAACAATGGTTCAAGTATGAAAATAGTGGAGCAAGTAGGCTGGCCTGTGGGGGAGGGGTACAATAAGCTGAATAATAATATTTGTTTATTTTATTTATTTGTTATTTAGATAACACTTCTGAGCACAGGAGATCTTTTTTCAAAGGTTCAACGTTAGTATAAGACAAAGAACTGAATGTGAGCCTAGTACTCAAAGGGGTTTCAGTTTATTCATGGTGTACTTCACAATGTACAGTATGTTATTTTTATTTGGAGAGGCTCAAGATTATTTCAGCTTTTGAGGGAGGCTCAAAATCTTTTCCATGGATTTGGGGAGGCCCACTGTGACAAAATCTGAGAACTATTGCTCTAGGGTATACATATTGAGCTCCGTTAATCTGTCCTCATATGTCTTCTGATGCAGTCCCTGCACCATTTTGGTTGCCCTTCTCTGGACTGCCTCAGTTTGGTTAATGTCCTTGTGAAGGTGTGGCCTCTAATACTGCACACAGTACTCCAGATGGAGCCTAACCAGTGTCTTGTAAAGAGGGATTATTACTTCCCTTTTCCGACTTGTGATACCCCTACTAATACACCCCAACATCCCCCCTTGCCTTACCTACTGCTTTAGTGGTCTGCTTGGATGATTTCAGGTCATCGGTGATGATGATGCCCAAGTCTCTTTCTTCCCTTGTGACTGCCAGCAACTCCCCTCCCAGTCTATAGGTGGCTTCAGGGTTTCTCTTTTCTATCTGCATGATCTTGCACTTCTTTGCATTAAATTCACAGTTGCCACTCTTTCAACCATTTTGCTCATTTATCCAGATCTCTTCTCATTTTATCCACCACATCTGAAGCAACTACTCTCTTGCAGAGCTTGGTGTCATCTGCAAACAGACAACTCTTACCCTCCAGTCCATCTGCAATGTCACTAATGAAGATATTGAAGAGGACTGTTCTGAGGACTGATCCCTGAGGTACCCTACTTGTGAGTTGCATCTCTTCTGACTATACCATTTACCACCACTCTCTGTTTTCACCCGACAACCAGTTTGCCAACCAGATGACCAAATTGTGACCCACCCTGAGCCAACCCAGCTTATTAATCAATATTTTATGTTGAACAGTATCAAAAACTTTGCTGAAGTCAAGGTATGTGACATCAACTCCTCCCCCATGGTCCACCACTCTGGTACCCAGTCAATGAAATCTATGAGATTAGTCTGACAAGACCTTCCTTTTGTAAACCCATGCTGTCTTGGATCCTGTGCTCCTATGGATTCCAGGTGTTGCACTATCCTTTCCTTAAGGAGTGCCTCAATAATCTTGCCCGCTACTGAGGTAAGACTGACTGGTCTGTAGTTCCCTGCCTTCTCCCTGCTGCCACTCTTGTGTAGTGGGATCACATGAGCCATTCTCCAGTCTTCTGGGACCTCTCCTGTGCTCAGAGACTCACTAAACAGTTCTGATAATAGGTCTGCTAGTTCCACCTGTAGCTCCTTTAGTGCCCTGGGGTGTATTCCATCAGGTCCCATTGCTTTGTCCTCCCTGAACTTATCAAGCTCTTGTAGAGCAGTGTGGTTGCGAGGGCAACCTGGTACAGCCCTCCCCACAGCCACCGAACCCCCCACGGAGAAAGGACCAGCCGAAAAGCACCCAGCAGTGCGGTCACGAGGGCAAGCTGGTACAGCCCTCCCCACAGCCACCAACCCCCCTTCCCACGGAGAAAGGACCAGCCGAAAAGCACCCAGCAGTGCAGTTGTGAGGACAAGCTGGTACAGCCCTCCCCACAGCCACCAAGCCCCCCGCGGAGAAAGGACCAGCCGAAAAGCACCCAGCAGTACGGTCACATGGGCAAGCTGGTACAGCCCTCCCCACAGCCACTGAACCCCCCGTGGAGAAAGGACCAGCTGAAAAGCACCCAGCAGTGCAGTCACGAGGGCAAGCTGGTACAGCCCTCCCCACAGCCACTGAACCCCCCGCGGAGAAAGGACCAGCCGAAAAGCACCCAGCAGTGCGGTCGCAAGGGCAAGCTGGTACATCCCTCCCCACAGCCACCGAACCCCCCGTGGAGAAAGGACCAGCTGAAAAGCACCCAGGTAGTGATCCCACACTTGCAGCTGCTACAGAGTGCTGCACCAGGGGAAAATTTGAACCTGGCGCTTTTTTTTAACCAAATAGACTGTTGCCTTTTCTGTTTTCTTTTGACGGAGCAGTGTAGATTGTTTTTTTCACTGCTCACTGCTCTCACAACCGACATTGTATTTCCACCTAGGGGAACAGTACCTTAAGAAATTAATTCACTTTGAGGCTTAAGGGGACACACTTTAGTACCAGAGCCATATTAAGGGCTCTTAGGCTACAGGCAGCATGCTCTGTGATTTTTCTTGTAACCATACTGCATTGAAATTACTGGCTGATATAACTTAAAGCTGCACAAATAAGATTTCTGCATTTAAAAGCAACATACCTGCTGATAGCTCCTCCTCCCTTCCTATCTATACTTAAGCTGCTTTTTTCTGTCCCTTCCAGCAGTGTGGTCACGAGGGAAAGCTGGTACAGCCATCTCTACAGCCACCGACCCCCCCACGGAGAAAGAACCAGCCCAAAAGCACCCAGGTAGAGACCCCATGCTTGCAGCTGGTACTGAGTGCTGTGCCAGAGTGAGTCCCCACCGTCGCTATGCACCTGCTCCCCACCGCCCTTGGTGAGCTTCAGCCACTAGTGGTCACCCCTGAGCAGCTTTCAAATATTCTACTAAAATGCATTATCTCCTCTAATAATTACTGTGCTATACCCAACCATATCTTCCCTTCCACCCTCTTCCTACCCAATTCTACCTAGCTCTCTGCCATTTATCCCTGCAGCTGCAAAGCCACCTCTCCACTCCTCATCTGCCCTAATGGACCACACTTGGCACCATTGGCATCACTGGTCACTGGGAGCCACTATCTTCCCTCCCTTCCTCTTTCCATGCAGAGCTGCCTGCCTTATATATCCCCTACTACTTAGACCCTAAGCTCAACTCCCAGACTCATAACCATCTCCCTCTCTGCTGGTCATCTCAAGAGACCATGCGCCTAGCAAGGCACATCCTGGCTGTCTTACTCCTTATAGCCAGGGATGTAGAACGTAATCCAGGTCCCCCCTCCCCAATATATGGGCAACTCCCTGCACCAGCTACTCACCTCCCAAGAGGTTTCAGAATAGCCCACCTAAGCATATGCAGCATCCTGAGCAAAATAGCAGCCTTACAAACTACTGTCCTATCCCTTCGTCCTGATATTGTAATCATTACTGAATCTTGGCTGAAGCCCCACAACCCTGACATGGAATTCTCAATATCTGGGTACTCCTTAATCCACCAAGACCGACAGGGCAGTAAGAAGGGTGGTGGCACAGCCATGTATATCTCTTCTAAACTCTAGTTCTCCATAATCACACCTACCATACCCATACAATCAATAGATTCCCTTCTAATCAAAATCCCCCTTCCGCACTCTATCCCTGTATACATAGCAGGTTCATACTGCCTACCAGACACACTTCTGGGTAGCATCCTAGACCATCTTGGCAACCTGAGGTCCCCTGCGGCAGGTGGCGCACTCCATATTCTTGGAGATTTCAATCAGAACTGGCTAGGCAGTGTAGCCACCAAAACGCAATGTCAAATAAATGCTCTAAACCTGTCCCAACAAATAGGGGAACCCACTCGCCTAAACCACAAATCCAAAAAGCATACACTACTGGATTGGGCCCTCACCACCCACCCACATCAGATAATTAAAGCTGGCCTACTACCAGAGTCCCTTAGTGACCACCATATGATTTATATGGTGCGCAAAATCTTCAGACCCAAGGCCCCTCCCCACCTTCACTCTATACAACACAGCTTACAAATCCCTTGATCTGACTGCTCTCCTAATGACCTCACCAGCATCAACTGGTCCTTCATCCCTAGGGCCACCTCCATGGACGAGGCTCTCAAATTTTTCACAACCAACTTCCTGGCTGTCTGGAACTTCCATGCGCCTCTCAGAAGATCCAGAGTAAGAGGATCCCACTTATCTTGGGTAACAGCTAACCTCTTGGAACAACTACGAGCCAGAGATTGAGCCTGGAAATCCTTTAAGGCAACAGGAGCACAAACGGCCCTGCAACATTACCACTCGCTAAGAAATGCCTGCACAAGACTCATATGTCAGCCCAAATCAAATTACTTTAAGTCTGCTTTCAACAATAACTTTGCTGACCCCACACAATTTTGGAAGTCAATAAAATCTCTTCTTACCCCTCTGGCTCAACCACCTACTCCCACTCTCAACATAGGCGGAAGCATCATCACGGATCCTAGCACGGTTGCCACTGAGTTTAACTCATATTTCTCCACCACTACATCCTCTCTACTCTCCTCCCATCCCCCTCTCCCTCCCTTTGTTCCCCCTGCAGTCACCTCTCCAGCCTCTTTCTTGCTCTGCCCAGTCACACCTGGTGAAGCACTAAAAATATTTCAGTCACTCAACCCGTCCAAAGGTAAATGCCCATCCGGTCTTGATTCCAAAATGCTCCTGCTTTCAGCACCTGCCATAGCCTACCCTCTAACCACGCTTTTTAACCTGTCTTTTAGACTCAGGTCCATCCCTACAATATGGAAACAAACCACAGTAATTCCCCTAGCTAAAAGAGATGACCATTCCTCCCCATCCAACTACCGTCCCATATCACTGCTCCCCATCCTAGCCAACATTCAAGAGCACCTTGTACTATCCAAGCTCCACCACTATCTAGATACCATATCATTCTTCACCCCCTTCCAGGCCGGGTTTAGAAAGAATCACTCCACCACCACCTCTCTCCTTCGCCTCACCAACACCATCCTTACTGGTATGGATAAAGGGGAGATAACTGTGGCTATCTTTATCGACCTAGCCAAAGCCTTCGACACGGTCTTGCATCCCCTGTTACTGTCAAAACTCACTCAAGCTGGACTGACTGTGACTGCCAATAACTGGTTCCATTCACACCTGGCAGGTAGGTCCCAATCTGTCTGTATTAGCTCGGCTAGTTCCACCTCACTCCCAGTCACCAGTGGAGTCCACCAAGGGTCTGTACTACGCCCTTTGCTGTTCTCTATCTTTCTCAACGACCTGCCTGTTGCCTGCCCACATACTGCTATCCACATGTACACAGATGACACAGTGCTGTTTGCCTCTGGCTCATCCCCCAGTGCCGTGGCAGCCTGTCTGCAGGAGGACTTCGACTCCATCCAATGTTGGTTCCTCTCAAACCAACTGTTTTAAACTCAAAAAAAAAACTGTCTCCCTCACCTTCGGCTGTCAGGCCAAACTATCCTGCCTTCTGCCCCCCTCCCCCGTTTCTACCCTCTGGATAGCTCCCTCCGGATGTCTGTACTTCCTATAGATATCACGGTGTCTGGCTAGATCAGTACCTTGACTTCTCAGCGCATATTGATGCTCTATACAAAAGACTGCATCCCATGCTGGGCGCTCTCCACTGCAATAAGAGTTGCATCCCTCTACCAACACGACTAGCAATCATCCAAAAAATGATTCTCCCAATTATGGACTACGGAGATGTAATCTACTGTACTGCCCCTCAAACTTCCTTATCCAGGCTTGATCCCCTCTTCAACTCCTTCTGCCGGTTCTCCCTGGACCGCCTTCCTAGTACTCATCACTGTGACCTTTACCAGTCCTTGGACCTTCCCTCTCTACATAATCGGCGATTGCTACACTGCTCCACAACTACAGCCAAGTTCTGGACGCAGACACTCCCCTCCTACCTGTCATCCTCCATAACTGCCCTCCCACCACCGGCATACGCTCCCAGGAACATTGACTCTCGGCTCCTTCACATCCCGCACGGATCCACCAGGTCTGGCCAGGCTGTCTTCAGCTTCAGGTTGCCCAAATTATGGAACTCCCTGGCAGCCGATATTAGACATGCCACAAGCACTCCACACCGGAATGCCCTTCTTAAAACTAATTTCTCTACCACCTGCTCCTGCATCCCACCCCATTGAATCCCTACCTACCTAACTACCAGCAGATTACTACCAAAACTGGTTCTTACCACTGTTATCAACAACACTAAGAGCAGCTGGGCAGTTCCATAATTCTGGGAATGCCACTCCCCTCTGTTAACACCTGTCTGGTTACTCCAATTTGTACTTGTGATTTTGTCAGCTCTAAATGTCTACTGTATTTGTAAACCTGCTAACTGTATACATGACTGTCTCATCCATTGTATTGTACCATACATATTTAGGTATGTTTCCTTCTGTATTACTGTACCCTATGTAACCACCTCCCCCAGGGCGCATCTGGAACAGAGCAATACACTGCTCAGTATGCCTTCCTGGTAAAACTCTTAAATAAATAAATAAATAAATAAGGACCCTTTCTTTTCTCCTGTTTAGGCTCTTCAGTCTGCTGCATTCAGTCTAGTTACATACTAAGTCAGAACCCCAAGACAGAGGATATTTAGAACAATCAGAGTGAGCATACCGAAACAGTAGCTTGCAGAGAAAGTACGGCACGGGATCCATACAAAGGGTGCTAGAAGAGAAGAGCCAAATTGTTTGCTATTTTGCATCTCTCCAAACCATACACACTCACACAAATACCCCCCAAACACTCACACACAAATACCCCTACACACACACACACACACACACACACTCTCCCCCCACACAAACACCCACGCTCACACTTACACACACTCACACTCACATACACACCCACACACCCAACACCCACACCCTCCCACTAGGGTTGCCACCTGTCAGGTTTTTTACATGGTGCTCAGGATTTCAGGGTCCCTATCAGGTAATCCAGTTTTGCTCTGTGCTGGTCAGGTTTTTGAGATATTTTGAGAGCTCACATACTTTTCAAACAAATGTTGTCATGTTACTCATTATTTCAGCTACATGTCCAGGTTACAGACCAGTTCTGTTGTCAATGTAGCCTTTTGTTTGCGAATGCAGTCACCCTGGGAGGTGTAAAGTATGGCCATTAACACCATTAGCACTTACTGAACCTAATCTTTCCACTGCATCTTAAAGTGGCATTGTAACAGTAACAGAGCCAGTTGTCCTCCACTTTCATTTGCTGGTAAACATGTTCATCTCTAACAGAATTTAGGCATTTTTAAATGTTTTAAGTTATTTTTTTCCTCAAGAAAAAGGTATGGTTACTTCTTTGGTTTTGAAATAGTACTGTGGACAAGAACAGGAAATGGAGGCAGAAAAAGATATAAAGTATGTGTACAGTTGTCTGCTATTTACTGTATTTCTCTTGTCTCCCCCAAGATCATATCTGTAAATGAGATTTTTTTTATCTCTGTATGTTTATCTGGTCAACCAATGTCAATAAATAAATAAATAAATACGTAAGTAAATAAATAACTAGGAAGAACCTAGGAAAGAACCTTTAACAGGTACAGTACAGTATCTTAACATTTTTATTTCACTGCTGCTTTAAGTGCTGTCTTTTATTGCAGGAACAGTGCATGATGAGTCATGAAAAGGGGTAGGGTTAGGGGGTGGAGCTTAGGATACGTTTTTTGCCTCATCCAAAGGTTGCAATCCTATCTCCCACCCTCCCACACTCACCCCCCACCACACACACACACTCTCAAGCCTCATTCCCAGTGAAAGGCATCATGGGTATGCAAGACTCTGCTGGAAATGAAGTTCTGAACAGGCTTGTACAGCTCATCCAGTAAAGGCAGGGCCCCTAGTGTTCTGCGGTACTTTGTTCTCATTTCTGTGACAGGACTCCTTGGCTTCTGCAGCAGCATTTTCAGATTTTAGCAGCATCATTTATTCATTTCAAGGGCAGAATGCAGTCCTGCCATTGGTTAAAATATGTGATGTCATCGATGACATCACATGCTGAGCATAGAGGTAATGCATAAACAAAATGGGGAAGGGAGAGCCGGGCACTATGGAAAAGCTGTATATTTGAATGACAATTCACCAAGACCAATGAATTCTGTGGCATGATGCACACTGTGCAGAAAATTATTTATTTATTTATTGAATTTTGTTGACCCGGTAGGCCCACTGAGTCTAGAAGTTTCTTTTTCAGGGGCCACTGGGGGCGGACAGTGAGGGTGGGGGAGATGGCAGTGGGATGACAAAGGGAGGGGGTGGGCAGCTGCAAACTAGGAGTGCTAGCTGCACACTCGAGCAGACTTAGATAGACCAGATGGTCCGTTTCTGCTGGCACATTCATATGCTCATATAGATACAGATGGTAACCAACTGAATTTGAGCTAGACTAAGCTGTTGGTGGTATTTTTAGTGAATGGGGGAAATTTGACCAGGACTCCGGAGAAATTCCCTTAGTCTTTTCGAGAAGTGCCATAGGATCTTTAACATCTACCTGAACAACCACCAAAGCAGGCAGACAGGACCTCGGTTTAATGCCTCATCCAAAAGATAGCACCTCACGCTGCATTACAGTGTCAGTACTGGGTTTTAACCCAAGTGCAGGGATAGAACCCACAGCCTTCTGATCTTCCGGCTTCAGAGGTGAGCATGCAACCTGCTGAGCCACTGACACTGCCAGAAAATCCATAGCCACAGAATCACCGAATTCCACAGGCCATGGGTATAGGCTGAGAATTAGGAAGTAGAGTTGTTTTTTTGTGTGTGCAAGTGTGATGCTTAAGAGAGGGCCTGAGGCTCCAAGAGCATATGAACAACACCTCTGAATTTGGTGATGGTGTTGCAGTTTTTCTGAAAATAAGTTTCTAAGTAGTGAGACTTGGCAACTCTAGGAGTCATTGTGCAGGCATTACACAACTGATGGTATCTGATTAAATCAGCTTGTTTTTTGGACACTTTATACAAACCAGAAGCAGAGTCAAAGGTTTCAAAATTAGCACTCAGCTCTGCTGACACCAGGGATGGAAGGGCCCTTTAGAAGAAGAAGAATTTGCATATATATAGTGCTTTTCATACACACTGTATCCCAAGGCTCTTTACAAGCAATAAGAGACTGGTAGTAAAGTGACTGTAAATGTGTAGTGGCAGGTATTTCAGACATCAACACCCACACACAGACCTGGACCACTGCAGGAACTAGTTTTATGGGAAAGGGAGTGTGAATGTTGGACACTGAGGAAAATCCCCTATTCTTCTTCTGGGGGGGGGCATGCTGAACTTCTTGTGGGAGACAGAGGACCATGGTGAGACAGAGGTGGACATGGTGGCCAGGGTGAAGGAGAGGTCCCCCCCCCCCTTTGGAGTAATGAAGAAGCTTCCACCAGTTGTGATAAGTTGGAAACAGAAATTACGGGTGAACTGACAGCTGAGGAAAAACCCAGCGATAGCAAGTTACTTCCAGGAAGGGAGAACCCAGAAACAGCAGAGAGTATAAACAAGATTCTAGTTGAGGAATTACAGATGGCAACCCAACTTAATGAAACAAATTCTGGTCAGAGCATAGCTGTGGAGAGCTTTTGGGATGCTTTTACCAATTATTGCTAATGAATTTGCACAATGCAGATCTGCTGAGAGGTAGTTTCAATGTGGTCTTCCGAAAACACATTTTTACAATGTGTTTTCTTAGAATATGCTTGCTGATTGCTTTATGTTTAGCCTGGATAGTTCACAGAATACTTGGCATCTTATTTTCATGGAGCTCTACGTCCAGCTGCAATTCTGACAAGCCCAAGCTGAGAGACGTGTTTTAAGCAAGCATGAGTGAATCATCTGTGCAAGGGACAGCTCTGTAGGGTGACAGCAGACAAATAAGCTTTACAGTGAGCAGACTCCAGAGAAAGGCAGTGTAATTCTCATACTGCAAAAGAATTGTCAGTAGAACAAGCATTAGTAGCAGTGGGTTGGGAACACTCCCCTAATAGGAAGTCCTGGGTTTTGGTGAGTTCTCCTATCTGCATGCCAAAACCTGGGGATCCCCATATAAAATCGACCACTATTATTTATGGAGGACAAATAAGTAAGACTGTTTTTTCTGTAGATGAGGGGAAACTATTTTTGATTTAGACATAACCTCTGAACTGGCTCTGACACAAAACCCTATATTGAAATTTCAGACAGCTATCCCCTTCCCTCCATCACAGGTACAAAGCCAGCAAACATAACAGAAGTTTAAATTCAATGCCTGCGGCACTTCATCATGGAAATACCGACAAGCCAGAAGATAAAGATGTAATTATAAACGCTGCTGAGATCTGTGCACCAGTTGCTTCATCCCAAATGCCTTCTCCATGTAATTTACAATGGGGGTTCAGACATTAGTCCCAACAGATTCTGAAGCTCATTCCAGGCCAAAACAGTACCCATATGATTCTCTGTTTCATGGTCCCGTATATCCAGTAAAAAGATAACACAGTACACCACTGACCTAAAGGAGGACTGAAGGAGATGGAAGAGTAGGTTTGCTGGCAAAGGCACCTAGCTTCACCTGAGCTCTTTTCTTCCAGGTTTGCTTATAAGGACAGAGCAAGGAACAACATTATCAGAGCAAGGAAAAAGATTAAGGTTTCTTTTGGCTAGGCAGATTTACTGTGTGTTATTATTTTCTTTTCTGCTTACAGGGTTTGTTACTGTTTTTTGCTTACATTTTATTGCTTTATTGTTCTCTGGTTCAAATAAGGAGGCAGTATGGTGCAGTGGTTTAAGGCTCTGAGCTGCAACTCTGGAGACTGGGGTTTAAATCCCACAGCCCCCACTTGCATACTGTGAAACCCTGAGCAAATTACTTAATTTCCTTGTGCTCCCAGGTTGCACCTGCAAACAAGCTTTCAGCTTAGTGTGTCTCACCTGGTAAAATTGCTGTTGCAAAGCATACTTTCTGCTGCACTGTTAGAGGGTGTGCCTACAGGTTTGTTACTGTTTTGTGCTTAGAGGTTACTGCTGTAATCTTCTCTGATTCAAATTGTTTTTTGCAAGGTATATCTTTTGTTAAAATGTGCTGCAGGTTGTTCTTATAGGTTTTGTTACTTTTACCACTTTATTTTTTCTCTGTAGCAAAGCGCTTTTTCCAGGGTATATCTTCTGTAAAATTGCTACAGGTGGTGTTTACAGGTTTTACAGTTTTATCTATCATTAGGCTAACCTTTCAGGGCTAATTACAGAAGTACATATGAGATACAGACTGAGGGAAAGCAACTGCATGTGTTGTTGGTTGATTGTTTCTGCTCTTATTTTCTTGTTTCTTTCTTCTGTGGCACTTCTTTTTCGACAGGGGAAGGACCCAAACTCCCACTCCCATCCCCAACCACCCCATGCTACACTACTTTTATAGAGTGGCACAGTCGTGAAATTTCCTGCAGCAAAGCAGGAAGGGGAGGATTAGAGGAGTATCCACACAGTGACCTCACTTACAGGGGCACAATTAATTTAACTTTTGATAAAAAGTTATACAAAAACAAACAAAAAAATATATTTAAAAAATCAAACTTTTGCTTTCATTTTCCTTTTAATTACTCAGACCAGGTTATAAACTCGGCAACTCAACTGGAATGGATATTATTAACTGCAGGTACTGGCAGACACTTTTCAAAAGGCAGTTATACAGGATTTAGCACGCTGTCCTACATGCTGGACCATTGGAGATCTAAGGGCTCAGCTCCGGGCAGCATGGGCAGAGATTGTGTGCCTCAAATCGCATATTCAGGAGGAAATGTATTACAAGAACCAGCCATCATTTTCCCAACATCTGACTGAAGCACCTCGACCCCAGAGGGTATTTGGTCTGGGATGTTGGCAGGTGGTTAGGAGGGGCAAATCGGGTCCCCCAGCACTCAGTGCTCACCAACGTATCACCTCCACAAACAAAGAAACATGAAAGTTTACGGCAGATAAGGACAACAAGGCCCATCCAGTGTGCTCATTTTTTCTACCTTACTCTGTCAATGGCCTATCTATTCATACTCATCTGTATTGCTCCCTTATGCCTATCCCATGCCTGTTTGAAGCCATGCATTGTATTCATATCCACTACTTCCTGAGGTAGGCCATTCCATGCATCCACCACCCTTTTTGTGAAAAAGAATTTCCTCACATTACCCCTTAACCAACCTTCCTCTAATCTCATGATGTGTCCTCTTGTCCTTCTATTTTTCTTATATTGAAACATGTTAGATTTTTTTTCACCTTGTTAATGCCCTTAAGATGTTTGAATGTTTCAATCATATCACCTCTCTCCCTCGTTTGCTCTAGGGTATACATATTGAGCTCTGTTAATCTGTCCTCATATGTCTTCTGATGCAGTTCCTGCACCATTTTGGTTGCTCTTCTCTGGACTTTCTCCATTTTGTTAATCTGCTTGTGCAGGTGCGGCCTCTAGAACTGCACACAGTACTCCAGATGGGGCCTAGCCAGTGTCTTGTAAAGAGGGATTATTACCTCCCTTTTCCGACTTATGATACCCCTACTAATACATCCCAGCATCCCCCTAGCCTTACCTACTGCTTTAGTGGTCTGCTTGGATGATTTCAGGTCATCGGTGATGATGATGCCCAAATCTCTTTCTTCCCTTGTGACTGCCGGCAACTCCCCTCCCAGCCTATAGGTGGGGTTCTCGTTCCTATCTGCATGATCCTGCACTTCTTTGCATTAAACCCTCAGTTGCCACTCTTTCAACCATTTTGCTCTTTATTCAGATCTTTTCTCATTTTACCCAGCCCATCTGGAGCATCTACTCTCTTGCAGAGCTTGGTGTCATCTGTAAACAGACAAACCTTACCCTCCAGTCCATCTGCAATGTCACTGATGAAGATATTGAAGAGGACTGGCCCCAGGACAGATCCCTGAGGTACCCCTCTTCTGACTTGCATCTCTTCTGACTGTATACCGTTTACCACCACTCTCTGTTTTCTGCCCATCAGCCAGTTTGCCACCCAGTTGACCAAATTCTGACCCACCCTGAGCCTACCCAGCTTAGTAATCAATTTTTTGTGTAGAACAGTATAGAAAACTTTGCTGAAGTCAAGGTAGGTGACATCAGCTGCTCCCCCATGGTCCACCACTCTGGTTATCCAGTCAAAGAAACCTATGAGATCAGTCTGACAGGACCTTCCTTTTGTAAACCCATGCTGTCTTGGATCCTGTGCTCCTATGGAATCTAGGTGTTGAACTATCCTTTCCTTAAAGAGTGCCTCCATAATCTTGCCCACTACTGAGGTAAGACTGACTGGTCTGTAGTTCCCTGCCTTCTCCCTGCTGCCACTCTTGTGCAGTGGAATCATATGAGCCCTTCTCCAGTCTTCTGGGACCTCTCCTGTGATCAGAGACTCACTAAACAGTTCTGCTAATGGCTCTGCTAGTTCCACCATTAGTTCCTTAAGTACCCTGGGATGTATGACATCAGGTCTCATTGCCTTGTCCACCCTGAGCTTATCGAGCTCTTGTAGGACCCTTTCTTTTGTGACGGGACTAATGTACACCTCCCTCCCCCCCCGTGTCCATGGTGCTGAGCTGTGGGCCCTGCCCTACCTTCCCTTTAGTAAATACTAAGTAAAAGTATCTATTTAGGATAGATGCTTTTACATGGTCCTCTTCCTCACGTGCCCCCTTATCCCCTTTGATCTTAGCAATACCCTCTCTGGACTTTCTCCTTTCACTAATATATCTATAGAAAGTCTTGTCACCTTCTTTTACTGTTTGTGCTAGTGTTTCCTTGGTTTGGGCCTTTGCCTGCCTTACTGCCTTCCCTGCTTCCCTTAGGGAAGTTTGGTATGCCTCCCTATCTTCATCATGCTGCGTTCCCTTATATTTCCTGAAGGCCAGTCTTTTGGCTGTGACCTTTTCTGCTACTGTTTTTGAGAACCAAAGTGGTTTCCTTCTTCTTTTGCACTTCCTTTTCTCTCTAACACAATGGGATATTGGTTCAAGTATTGCATCCTTAATGCTTGCCCACTTTGCCTGTACCCCCTCACATGTATTTCTTTTTGCCAGGGCTAGCTTAACTCTGTTGGCCATCTTATCAAAGTCAGCTCTTCTGAACTCCCATATTTTTGCCTCAGAATGGGATGATTTAGTTCTAGTGGCCAAATTGAACCATACCACGTATGGTCACTGGCACCCAGGAGACCTTCTACCAGGAGATCCATGATCCTTTTCCTGTTAGTCCGTACTAGATCTAGGATAGCCCTGTCTCTTGTGGGTTGTGGTACCAGTTGTTTGAGGCCTCCCTCTGCAGGGAATCCACCATGTGTCTAGTTCTGGCAGATGTTCCTGCTGGTATTGACCAATCTGTATTGGTCATGTTGAAGTCTCCCATTATCAGAACCTCCCCTTTAGCTGTCATGTTTTGTATATCTTCTAACAGTAATGTATCTATGTCCTTCCCCTGGTCTGGAGGCCTGTACACAACCCCAATTTGTATGGCTGTCCCATTTCCTGTTTCCAGGGTGAGCTTTGATATTTTCATTGACTTAAAGGGCCACTCCACCCCCATCCCCCATTTGCACCTTGGTCTCTTCTGAGCAGTACATAGCCAGGTACTGAAATCTCCCAAGTGTGGTTACTGGTAGACCATGTCTCGCTAACGGCTGCTATGTCCAGTTTAGCCTCTGTCATTATTGCCTGCAGGTCTGGGATCTTGTTTCCCAGACTGTGAGCATTTGTGTACATGATTTTCCATTGGTCAGATTTTGGTGTGTTAGTTGTTGTACACTATGGTTCTCCTAGGAGGTGGCAGGGAAGTTTAGGGAGAAAAAGATAGCATTCAGGAAGTACAATGAATCACAGAAGGAGCAGGGCAGAGAACTGTATCAGTTAAAGCAGAAGGAAGCAGGGAAGGCAGTCAGAACTGCAAAGGTCCAAACCGAGGAAAGGATAGCCAACTCAGATAAGAAGGGAGATAAAACCTTTTATAGGTACATCAGGGAGCGAAGGAAGACCAAGGGAGGGATAGTGAGGCTTGATAAAGGGGAGGAGGTGGGCAGAGGGTGACTGTCAAAAGGTAGACATACTAAACAAATACTTTTGCTCAGTATTCACAAATGAAGAGGGGGAGGTACCTAAACCAAACAACAGAAACACTCTGGATAGGGGGGGGTTGATACCAGCCCATTCACAGAAGAAAGAGTTCTGAAAGAACTCTTAAAACTGAAGGTGGACAAAGCAATGGGGCTTGATGGGATTCATCCCAGAATTCTAAAAGAACTAAGGATGGAACTAGTGACACCACTGACTACCCTCTTTAACAAATCATGGGAGGATGGGGTGGTACCCGAGGACTGGAGGATAGCAGATGTGATTTCGCTTCACAAAAGTGGGAGCAGGGCAGAGGCAGGAAACTATAGACATGTTAGTTCAACCTAAGTGATAGGAAAAATGATGGAATCACTTCTGATGGAGAGAATTATTGAGTACCTAGAGGCCAGAGGGGCACAGGACCCAAGGCAGCATGGATTCACAGTGGGTAGGTCATGTCCGATGCATGTAATAGATTGCTTTGACTAGGTGACCAAAGTAGTAGATCAGGGAGGGGCTGTGGACACGGCCTACCTAGACTTTAGCAAGACATTTGACACAGTCCCACATAAAAAATTAATATACAAGTTAGCCTTGCCTGGGAGTGGGTCCCAAGATGGTAGCCTGGGTAAATAAATGGCTGGAGAACAGGACACAGAGGGTAATAGTAAACAAGTCCACTCTGAAGAAAGGGGGGTTACTAGTGGGGTACCACATGGTTCAGTTCTGGCACTGGTCTTCTTCAATGTCTTTATAAGTGACATTGCAGAGGGACTGGAAGGAAAAGTATGTCTCTTTGCAGACGACTCAAAGATCGGCAACAGGGTTGATACACAAGGTGGGGTGGAAAGGATGAGAAGGGACTTGGCAAGGCTGGAGGAATGGTCAGATGTATGGCAGCTTAGATTCAATGCTAAGAAGTGTAAAGTAATGCACGTGGGAAACGAAAACCCAGAAGAAGAGTACACAATGGGGGAGATACTAACAACAACAAAATGGAAATGGACCTGGGATAGTCATATGAGATGACCTAAAGTTGGGCAAGCAATGTAAGAAGGCAGTAAGGAGGGCTGGGGGATGCTGGGATGTATAGGAAGAGGCATCACCTGTAGAAAACAGGAAGTTGTTATCCCTCTGTACAGACAGCTGGTGAGACCCCATCTGTCATACTGCATGCAGTTCTGGAGACTAAATATCCGCAAAGACATAGACAGGATTGAGGCAGTTCAGAGGAGGGCAACTGAACTGGGGCAGGGTCTGCACCAGAAGACATATGAAGAGAGACTTAAGGAGCTTAATATGTATATGCTCGAGGAAAGGAGGGACGGGGGGACAGGATAGAAACTTTCAAGTATCTCAAGGGAATCAACAAAGTCCAAGAGGGTAGCATCTTTCAGAAAAAGAGATGTGCAAGAACAGGGGAGCACAATTTGAAGATAGAAGAGGGACAGTTCAAAGGTAATGTGAAGAAGCATTTTTTTACGGAGAGGGTAGTGGACGCATGGAACAGCCTTCCTGAGGAGGTTGTGGAGTCAAAAACAGTGGGGGAATTCAAGAACGCATGGGACAGACATAAGCCAATTCTAGGGGTTGGTGTAGGAGGAACTAGGCTGTTGGTTAACTAGGATCTGCAACTTATCCATTAGGTAGGGAAATGGGCAGATTGGGTGGGACAAGCAGTCCTTATCTACCTTCAAATTCTATGTTTCTAAGTCTGGCATTTCCACTGTGTGTTGTATAGGGAGCCAGACCTTTTTCCTTACCTGGTGATGCAAATGAACTACAAACATGCTGAACTCCTGTTTGACCACTAGCTGAGGGGGAGGGATGTTCTTCCCATTCGACCTTTGGGGTACTGCACCCCTCTACCCATTTGCTAGTTTAAATATTGTGCAAAGACGTCAAACTTCTGCCCCAATGCACTGACTCCCTCCTTAGTCAGATACAGTCCATCAAATTTAAAAAAATTTCGCTCCCAAAACTGTTGCCAGTTCCCTACAAATGTGGGTCCTTTTTCCTGGCACCATCCCTTGAGCCACATGTTTAGCTCCCCTATCTCCCCTTCTGTGACCTTCTGTCCATCTGTCCATCTGCCCCCCCCAGACTGGTAGGATCTCAGAGAAGAAGATGCTGAACTGGATGATAGTTTGTCACCCAGCCTGGTCAGGTGTTCCTTGGTCTCCACAACTGACTGGCTGGTGAGATCATTAGTCCTTATGTGTACCAGGACGTCAGTGTTTTCTCCTGCTTCCTGAACAATTTTAGCAATGCAGTCAGTGTCTGTTCACGCTGATGTACCTGGGAGACATCTGCCCATTACCCCCTGGCTGGAGATAGGTATCAACTCCCCAAATCATGGAGTTTCCTACAATAAGAAGTGTTTTGGATTTCCTTTTTGCTTTTTTTGTTTTGGTCCCTGTTTTGGGTGAGTTTTGTTATGCTAGCTCCTGTGCTGCAGTGTCCTCTGCCCCTTTGTTTGATTTCAGAGATAGAGGCAGATACCTGTTGATAGTTTTTATATGGTCTGTGGAAGTGATATGTTGGAGAGCACTGAGTGATGGGGCACTCGATTTGCCCCTGCTAACCACCTGTCAACCTCCCGGACCAACTACCCTCTGTAGTCGAGGTGCTTCTGTTGGATGTTGGGGAAATGGCGAGTGGTGCTTATAATGTATTTCCTCTTGAATATGAAATTTGAGGTGCGCAATCTCTGCCCTTGCTGCCCCGGGGCTGAGCCCTAAGATCTCCAATGGCCCAGCATGTAGGACAGTGCCCTAAATCTTGTAAGACTATCCTTCTGAAAAGTGTTTCACAGTACCTGCAGTTAATGATATCCATTCCAGATAAGTTGCTGGGTTTATAACCTGGTCAGACTAATCAGAAGGAAGAAAATGCAAGTAATGGTTTGATTTTGTGTTTTGTTTTCGTATAACTTGTTATAACAAGTTAAATTACTAGTGCCCCTGTAAATGAGCTCACCTTGTGGATGCCCCACTGATCCGCCCCTTCCTGCTCTGCCACAGGAAATGTCCCGACTGTGGTACCCTATAAAAGGAGTGTAGTGTGGGGTGGGGATGGGGATGGGTGGCTGGGCCCTTCCCTGCCGAAAAAGAAGAACCATGGATGAAAGAACAAGGAGGTAAGAATAGAAACAATCAGCCAGCAACAAATGCAGTAGCCCTGAAAGCTTATCCTAATTACAGATAAAACCATAAAACCTGTAAAGCACCACATGTAATAATTTCACAGAAGATATAACCTGTAAGAAACACTTTGCTACAGAGAAAAATAAAGCAGTAACAGAAGACATACCTTGCAAAAGACAATTTGAATCAGAAGATTACAGCAGTAATCTGTAAGCACACACCTATAGGCACACCCTGTAATAATGCAGCAGAAGGTATACCCAGCAACAACAATTTGAATCAGAGAAAAATAAAGCAATAAAATGTTAGCAACAAACAGTAATAATCCCTGTGAATACAAAATAAAAAAACAAAACAACACACAGTATATCTGCCTAGCCAAAAGAAGCCTTAATCCTTTTTCTCAATATGTATACCCTAGAGCAAAGGAGAGAAGAGAGGTGATATGATCGAAACATTCAAACATCTTAAGGGCATTAACAAGGCGAAAGAGTCATAGCATGTTTCAATATAAGAAATTTAGCAGGACAAGAGGACACAGCATGAGAGAAGCTTTGAAGGTTGCAGTCCTGAGCTCTGTGATCTCTGTAATAGACTTTGGTCTCATCATTTATGGCTCAGCCACAACCACAACCCTTAGATGCCTCTCAACTGCCTTAAATAAGGCATGTTGACTCATCACAGGTGCTCACTGTCTCACCCACACATGTGACCTGTACACTCAGACCGGCTGGCTCCAACTATCAAACCGCATAAAGTTTCTCACCTGCTCCATGGCAAAACAAATCTACCTTGGCCTTGCACCTTCTGGGGTTTCAACTCTGTTACAACACCAAATTAACAAATGGTGCCTTCGGAGATCCACGCTACAGCTACTGAAAGTCCCCCACTGTCACACTTCACAGGGACAACGCCTTTGCTTATCGAGCACCACTCTGGTTCAATGGCCTCAGCCCCACCATCTCTTCTGCCCCAACAATTGGTATGTTTAAAACTAGGCTCCGGGACCATCTCACTACCAACAGCTCCTGTAACTGCCCAACTTAACCTTGTTTCTCCACTTCCTTTCCTGCTCTAGTGGTCTCCTCCTCCCCTCCTTACTGGATTCTACCCTCATATCTTGGTATACCCAATGCTGCACTTTTCAACCTCTCCCCACCCTTCCTACATTCTTTCTCCTCCCCCTACCCTCTTCCCTCTCTCCCTATGACTCTGGCACTTCTTATCTGTTGTCTGTTTTCTCTGACAAATGCCGCTGGCTGCCTTGTTACAATGCTACCCTTGAATTGTATTAATCTGTACTCTGTTTGCAATGTCCACATTGTTGTAATGTCTGTCTTGATGTTCCCCATAATTTGTATTTCTCTGACGTGGAACCTTTGTAAAAGAGGCAAGGCTCAAAGGTATTTGTAATCCTAGACTTGATAAATAAAATAAATAAATTAGAGGGAGGCCGATTAACATAGAAACTTAGGAACTGGCGGCAGATAAGGACCGCTTGGCTCACCTAGTCTGCTCATTTCCCCACTTAACAGATAAGCTTAACCAACAACCTACTTCCTCCTACCCCTCACTAGAATTACCTTATGTCTGTCCCATGCATTCTTGAATTCCTCCAGTTTTTGACTCTATGACCTCCTCAGAAAGGCTGTTCAATGCACCTACAACCCTCTCTGTGAAGAAATACTTCCTCACATTACCTCTGAGCCGTCCTTCCTCTATCTTTAAATTGTGCCCCTTGTTCTTGCACATCTCTTTTTTTGAAAGATGCTACCCTCTAGGACTTTGTTGATTCCCTTGAGGTATTTGAAAGTTTCTATCATGTCCCCCCTCTCCCTCCTTTCCTTGAGGCTATACATCATAAGCTCCTTTAGTCTTTCTTCATGTCTTTGGGTGCAGACCCTGCACCTATTTGGTTGCCGTCCTCTGGACAGGCTCCACCATGTCTACGTCTTTGTGGAGATGGGGTCTCCAGAACTGTACACAGTACTCCAGATGTGGTCTTATCAACTGTCTGTACAGAGGGCCAACAACATCCTGTTTTCTTTTTTTTTTTGTGTAATATTTTTATTAGTTTTCAGAAATTAATTAAAACACATACAACTATTAAACATACACTCTAACAGACAATAGATAAACAGATACATACATATACAGAAAAGAGCAAAAACAATACAACAATCAGGTGCGAAGGCAAAAAGAAAAAAAGTGTACATTTCATTATCATAAGTTTCATAAAATAGAATATTACCAGCCTCTCAACTATGCAACATATGTGTGGTCTCATTCTCTTTTTTGAGCCTTCCTGTCTATTGTTTTAACTTAATCCTCTCATTATCCCCTTAAACCCCCACTTAATATCAATTGCTCCTCTGGGTTTAAAGTAGACAGAAAGGGTGCCCAGCTTTGTAAAAAACTCTCTTCCCGATCCCTCATGACTATTGTAAGTCGTTCCAGGGCCAGGGTCTGTAATGTTAAGGTACGCCATTGTTGTGTGGTAGGCCTAGTCTGGGAAACCCACGTATTTTGAATACAGTGGCGAGCTAACACAAGAAGCGTTCTAGCCCAACGAGGGAGGGACTCCCACCCACTCCCTTCCATCTCATCTACCCCAAATAAACAGATTAGGGGATCCCTCACCATAGCTTTCCCCCACATTTTGGCAACCTCTGACACTATATCTGCCCAAATTTTTTTTAGTATATGACAGGACCAAAAACAATGTATATATGTACCTCTCCCAACTTCACATCTACCAAACATTGGCGACACCGCAGGCTGGGCCCTATGCACTATGTCTGGGGGATAGTACAACCGGTGCACAAATTTGAAAAAAGACTCTTTGAATCTATTACAGACCATTATTCCCGAATGCATCCAGAACACCACCCCCCCCAATCTGCCTCAGAGATAGGCCTAGCAAAATCTCTTTCCCACAATTTCTTTGTTTTACATGTCAAATCTGGGATTTGCCGCCTCCCCTGCTTAGCTGCCCTCCCTATAAGACCCTTCGGATCATTTTTTGCCTGATACACTAGAGTTTCAACCGGGTCCAATGTAATCCGCCTGTCGTCTTCTCTACCCAAGCTGTTCACGAAGGCTCTCACCTGCCAGTACCTGAACTGGTGTTGCTTTCCCAATTCCAAATTGTTTTGGATTTGAGCAAAGGTACACATCTCCTTCCTTACTAATAGATTACCCACAGAACTTATTCCTCTTTTCTGCCAATCATTAAAACTCCCACCTTCCATTCCATAGAGGAGGAAAAAAGGATTTTTCACAAGAGGGAGCAACACCGTTTCTCTACCCCAGGCATCTCCCCACTTTCTGAGTTGCACCCAAGCCTCCAATGTTCTTTCAACCATCGGGTTACCATTCCCTATTGTCTTAAAAGCCTTAGGTCCCTTCGTGTGTAAATCTGCTGTAAGTCTACCCCTGTTATCTTTCTGTTCTAGATCTATCCAACTAGCCACTTTTGGCTGATGCACCCAATCCGCCAAGTTCTGTTGCCGTACGGCAAGATAATAATTCCTCAGATCTGGGAAATTCAGCTCCCCTCTGTTTTGCTCTGCCTTCAACCTTTGGAGACCAGCCCTGGTTTTTTTCCCTTGCCATATAAAATTAGAAAAAGGCCCTTCCACCCATTTGAAATCCTTTTTGGTGAGTCCTATATTTAACATCTGCATTTGGTACAATATCTGTGGAAGCACGTTCATTTTGATAAGATTAATTCTACCAAGCCATGATATGGGAATGTGCATCCACCGTCTGAGATCCAATTCTATTGTTTTAATTAAAGGACAGTAATTCAGGCCATATAGAGATCCCAAAGATTTCCCCACTTTAATCCCCAAGTAGGTGAAATTATTTTGGACCACCCTCACCCCCCCCTTGCATTGCCGCCTGCTCGTGGTCCGGGAAAAGAAGTAGTTCAGACTTGCCCAGGTTAATTCTATAACCAAAGAAAGACGAAAACTCCTCAATTAGTGTCAGCAGCGGAGGCATAGTTACGCGTGGTTCCTGGATAAACAAAAGTATATTGTCTGCATAGAGTGCAAATTTGTGTAGCGTACCAGTCTCTCCCTTAATCCCTTCTATACCGTGATGCTGGCGTATTGCCACCACCAGAGGTTCAATAACTAATGCCAATAACAGGGGGGATAAAAGGCATCCCTGTCTAGTTCCCCTCTCAAGAACCAGTTGCTTGGAGAGTTCCCCATTCACTAATACCCTGGCCCTGGGATCTGCATACATGGCTCGCACCCATTCTATGTATTGGTCACCTAGACCAGACCAGGACATAACCTCAAAAAGGTATTGCCATTCTACTCTATCAAATGCTTTTTCAGCATCCATGGATAGAACACCTATGCTTTCTCCACCTTGTGAGGCCCCCCATACCATATTTAGGAGACGGCGCACATTGTGATAGGACTGACACCCTTTAATGAACCAGGTCTGGTCTGGGTGAACCAAGTCCCCAAGGACCTCATCTAACCTATTAGACACTACCTTTGCCAAGATTTTCACATCACAGTTAAGCAGTGAAATGGGCCTATAGGTTGTGCACTCATGTTCATCCTTTCCAGATTTTGGAACCAAGCAGATCGTCGCCTCCCCGCATGACCTTGGTAATATCAGATTCCCCTCCTCGGGTTTCTTGAACACCTCACATAAAACCCCCACTAACTGACCTCACATTATTTGGTAATATTTGATTGGAAACTCACCAGGTCCACTGGCTTTACCTCTTTGTAATCTCTGTATGGCCTCTCCCATCTCAACCTGCGTAATTGGCCAGTTCAATTTTTCTCTTTGTGCTGATGTCAGGCATGGCAACTCCAACTTATCTAAAAAGTCCTTCATTTGACCTTCTTTTTTTTTTGTGGTATGTTCAGCCTTATATAGCTGGTTATAGAACATTCTGAAGCATTCCCGGATCCCCTTAGCATCTGTACAGCTGGTTCCCGTCCCATTCTTAACGCATGTGATCCTGACTGGGCACCTACCACCTTTCATTAGGTGAACAAGCAATAGCCCCAGTCGATTTCCCCACTCAAATAGCTGATGCTTACAATATACCCACGATCTACCCGCTTCTTCCATTTAAATTTTCTCTTGCAGTTTTCAGCATTAGTTCTACTCCCCCCTTCTCCCCTCCCGCTGCTCTCTTCTCTAACTTTTTTAATTGCTGTTCAAGTTCTTCTCTCCGTGTCCTTTCCTTTTTCCTAAGTCGGGCAATGTATTCTATGATTACCCCACGCATAAACACTTTCCCTGCGTCCCAGAAAACCTGCCAATTGTGTCAGAGTTATTATTAGTCTCAGCATAGTATCTCCACTGCTCCTCTAAATGCTGTCTAAATTCCTTATTTTTAGCCATATCAATGGCGAACTGCCACTGGGGGGGGGCCTCTGTTCTGTTTTACTATAAATTGCAAGGATCACCATTGCATGATCCGATATGTGTATAGGACTATGTGTTATATCCTGTACTCTCCCACACCATGCTCTAGGAATGTAAATGTAGTCTATACAATGCCAGCTTCTGTGCAGGTTGGAGAAAAACGTGTATTCTTTCACTTCCGGGTTGCGGATCTGCCATCCATCTACCAAATCCGAATCTACAACCCCCTCCAGCCATTGTCTCATGGCAGCTGATGTCCGACACTTCCCCTCTGAGTGATCCATAACCGGGTCTGTCATCCAATTAAAGTCTCCTCCTAAAATCAACCCAGGGAATTGCTCGTTTGTTAGTAGATCCAGAAGAGACTCGAAGAATTCCAGGTCAAACAATGCTGGGGCATATATACTGCCATAGGTAACTTGGTCCCCATGTAATTCCCCAGAAATAAAAATATATCTGCCCCCGTTCTGATCCTTAACCACTTTCTTCACTTCAAAAGGAAAGGCCTCATGGATGAGGATAGCCGCCCCTCTTTTATGAGAGGAGAATGATGCAGCATAACACTTACTGACCCAATTATGAATTAACCTTTTGTGCTCCGCCTCTGTCAAGTGCGTTTCTTGAAGCAGGGCAACCTGTGTCCCCACCCACCTCAGAGCAGTTAGCAATGAGATTCGTTTCACTGGATGCGCTATACCCCTTACATTCCATGAAACCAACTGAGCTACTGATTTTGTAACCATAATTCCGTGCACCCCCATCCATGAGCCCCCCCACCGCAGCATTTAACAGCATAGCATTCACCATTGTTCCACTGAAATCCACAATCTTGAATTTTCAATCTAAGAGCCAGTATTAATATGCGTACACTTGGAACAAGTTCTGCACCTTAAAAAAGTTTAACAATAACATTTTTAACAATAACTTCAACAATGCGAAACATTCGACCTCCCTCTTCCTCCCCTCCCCCTACCTCGATTAGAATTTGCTTACATGCCATACTTGTATATTTAAACAGCCATTTCCCAGATCTCCCTCTCGTCCCTGCACCTCCCCTTCCCATGTACCCCCTGTTTTCCATTTCCCTGATTACCTAATTCCTCTACACCACATTGTCCCCCATCCCTTGACCTCCATTGTACAACAACACCCTTTCTGCCCTCCACACATAGGTTCCCTATACCCCCCGCCATTCTCCCTTCCCCAAATCTGTCCGTGACACTAATTGCTTCACAGGCAAGAGTGTCATATAAGAACCCTCTTCTGACATGTACATCCCATCACCCCCCCAACAGCCATATACCATCCTTCTACCTCAAAAAAATAAAAAAAAAGGGGGGCCCTAATTGAGAGTTCCATATTCACGGGACTGTTCCCATCCACTTCAAGTACCTTGTCAAGATATCTCTCATTTCATATCCCCAGAAAGGAGACCCGGAGAAGAGAATCTTCAATCAGTTCAGTCGTATATTGTATGCGCATGATTCCATTTCAGCTACTGAAAAAATAGCGAGTGCAATTTCAGCGATACAATCATAGCGATGCACATTTCAGCGACCGACAACTTCAGTGAGGGACATTTCAGCAACTATAGTCAGATCTTATTTTTGCTGCTAGTTATTGCAGGGGGGCTATGCCCCCCTGCACCCTCCACAAGGGGCTGTGCCCCAAACCCCCCCATTTCTAAATTAACATCCTCCGAGTCTCTCATTGACATTGGAGGATTGCTGTAATGTCGCAGTTGCTGTAATGCTGTAGTCGCTGTAATTGTGGTTGCTGATTTTGCTTTGCTGTAATTGACTCGCTGTAATTGAGTAGCTGAATTGACGTGCTACCTATGCACATGGCATTCCTCATTCAACATGCAATCCCCCAACCAGGGCTCTCCCAGCATGCTGGGCCCTACAAGAGAAATTGTGCCACAGAAATCTGACTAGGGCATCGCGTGCCCAAATTCAGAAATCCCCATCCACTTCCCCACCCTTGTTCTCTAAATCCGTAAACTCCCCCATGAAAGAGCACCTCACCAAGAAGCAACAATATATTAAAGCATTTCCAGTTTCTTCCTCTCCCCTTCTTCCCCCAAAAAACAGTGTCCTCTGCCCGCTTTACTTTCCTCCTCCTGATAGAGCGCACCCCTGTTCCCTTGTCCTTTCCTACTGCATGTAGCCCCAACTCGATTTCACATTTTCTCTTCATGCTAAAGAAAGAAAAAATTAAAACACAAGGAAAAAAGGGGGAAACAGTTAACCCTGTCCAACAATGTAAAGTTCCTTGTTCAGGCCTCTAGGTCAGGTCATGGTAAGCCACGTTCCTCTATTTCAATTGCAACCCATAGCGACGGAAAATGAAGGGGAAGCTCAAGGTTCACCCAGCACTCAGATTAACTAAACAAGTACCAAAACGTGTAGCCAAATGAATCAAAAATAAGATAAATTCAGGCACCATCCTGCAGGTTATCCTATCACTGCGTCCCTCAGCCCATTTTTTGTTGCAGGGATTTCACATACTGCTCAGCCTTTGCCACCTCCCAAAAAGAGAACGTTGCCCCCTCATACCAAATCTTTAGAGTGGCCAGGTATACCAGAAAATTCTCAGCCTTCATAGATCTGAGCTGGGCCATGAGTCCGTTAAACTTTTTTCTGCATTGCAGCAATCTAGCTGAGTAATCCTGCAAGAGAAACAAGTGAATCCCATCGTATTCCGTCTGCTCCTTCTCCCTGTAGGCTCTTAGCACTGCCTCTTGATCCTGAAAATTATGGAAACGCATTATTATCTGCCTCGGTGGTTTGATTAGAGGGGGGTCTGACCATCACTGTGCGGTGGGCTCTTTCCAACTTATAATGCCCATTTTTGGGTTTTAGGCCTAAGAACTTTGGCATTACCTTCAAGCAAAAATCCAACACACTGAGCCCCTCCTTCCCCTCCGGCAACCCTCTTAGGCGCAGATTGAGTCGATGCTGGTAATTTTCTTGGTAATTGAATGCTTCATAAAAGTTCTCCAGCTCCTTTTGCATTGCCTGAACCTGGCCTGGGATTGCCATCAACTCATTCTCCAGGTTAGAAATTCTATCTTCAGCTTCCATTATTTTGTTAGCTTGCGCTGTCTGCTGCTCCAAAGCCTATTGCAATTTGGAGTCGATTTTGCCCTCTAGCTTGATCAGGCACGGTTCCAGTGCTGTGATTACTTGTCAAGTAACCTCTCTGCCAAGCGCCGCCACTTCCGTCACCAACAGGGAAACCAGGCCAGAGTTGTCAGCCATTGCAGCAGCCACTGACTTCTTCCCACCTTTACTCACTAACCACTGGCTTTTGGACGTATTTGGAGTAAGATATTCATCCATGGTGCTCCCGGTAACCTCTCCACACACTTAACATTGGAAATATGAGGTATTACACTTTAATAATTACTTAATTAACTGGCTGTTGGCACGGAGCGATAAATGATGCATCTGTCCGGCTAGCTGCTCATTAGCTCCCCAAGTCAACATCCTGTTTTCTACTGGTGATGCTTCTCCCTGTGCATCCCAGTATTCCCTCAGCCCCCCTTACTGCCTTCCCACATTGCTGGCCCACCTTTACGTCATCCGATAGGACTACCCCCAGGTCCAATTTCATTGTTGTTGTTGTCAGTATATCACCACCCATTGTGTACCCTTGCACTGTGTTTTTGTTTCCCAGGTGCATTACTTTGCACTTCTTTGCATTGAATCTAAGCTGCCATACATTTGACCATTCCTCCAACCTTGCCAAGTCCCTTTTCATCCTTTCCACCCCACCTTGTGTATCAACCCTGTTGCAGATCTTTGTGTCATCTGCAAAGAGACATAAATTCCCTTCTAGTCCCTCTGCAATGTCACTTATAAAGACATTAAAAAGGACTGGCCCCAGTACTGAACCCTGCTGTACCCCACTAGTAACCATCCTTTCTTCACTGTGGACTCCATTTACTATTACCCGCTGTGTCCTGTTGTCCAGCCAGTGTTTTACCAAGGCTACCACCCTGGGACCCACTCCCAGGATGGCTAATTTGTTTATTAATCTTTTGTGTGGGACTGTGTCAAATGCCTGGCTAAAGTCTAGGTAGGCCATGTCACAGTCCCTCCCTGGTCTACTTCTTTGGTCAAACAGTCAAAGAAATCAATTAGATTTGTCTGACATGACCTTCCTGCTGTGAATCCATGTTGCCTTGGCTTCTAGGTACTCAACAATTCTTTCCTTCAGAAGTGATTCCATCATTTTCCCTACGACTGAGGTCAAACTGGCAGGTCTGTAGTTTCCTGCCTCTGTCTTGCTCCCAGTTTTGTGAAGGGGAATCACATCCACCCTTCTCCAGTCCTCAGGTACTGCACCATCCTATCATAATTTATTAAAAAGGGTAGGCAGTGGTGTTACTAATTCTTCCCTTAGTTCTTTTAGAATTCCGGGGTGAATCCCATCAGACCCCATTACTTTATCCACCTTCAGTTTTAAGAGTTCTTTCAGAACCCTTTCTTCTGGGAAAGGACTAATATCAACCCCCTATCCAGAGTGCTTCTATTAATTGGATTGGGTCTCTCCCCCTGCTTTTCCATTGTGAATACTGAGCAGAAATATTCGTTCACTATCTCTGCTTTTCCACTGTCACTCTCTGCCCAACTACCTTCCTCTTTATTCAGCCTCAGTATCCCTGCCTTCATCTTTCTTTGTTCTCTAATGTACCTATAAAAGGTTTTATCCCACTTCTTAACTGAGTTGGCTATCTTTTCTTCAGTTTGGGCCTTTGCTATTCTGACTGCCTTCCCCACTTTCTTCTGCTTTAACTGGTACAGTTCTCTGGCCTGCTCCTTTTGTGTTTCCTTATACTTCCTGAATGCTATCTTTTTCTCCCTTACCTTCCCCACCACTTCTTTTGAGAATCATAGTGTTTTCTTCTTCCATTTCAATTTGTTTATTTGCCTCACACAAAGACTTGTTGCCTCTGTGATAGCAGTTTTGATGTTTCCCCATTGTTTCTCCACCCCACCTTCTTGCCTGTTTGCTAGTGCTTTTTTGAGGCACTATTCCATTTTGAAGAAATCAGCCCTCCTGAAGTCCATTACCTTCACTTTTCTGTGGCTTGACTCTACAGCTAAGTTTATCATGAACCACACTGTTTGGTGGTTGCTTGTTCCCAGATGGCTACCTGCTTCAAGATCAGAGATCCTCTCTCCATCCCCATTTGAGAGTACCAGGTCTAAGATTGCTCCCTCCTGAGTGGGTTCCAAAACTAGCTGTCTGAGGCATGCCCCCAGTAGGGCATCTAGATTGGCCCTGCTCTTGGATGTGGCTGCAGCAAAGGTGCTCCAGTTAATATCTGGCATATTCAGGTCCCCTATCAGAAATATCTCCCCTTTCTCTGCCATCCCAAGGATGCCTTCTATCATTTCCTTGTCCATTTCCTCCCCCTGAGAAGGGGGTCTGTATACAACCCCTGTGCGGATTGTGGACTCATTTCCAGTCTCCAGGGTGACTCATGGTGCTTCCTCTCCTCCCTGTTTACCCTTTAGTTCCGTTGCTTTGATCCCTTCCCTTACATAGAGAGCTACTCCTCCTCCTCTTCTTCCCTCCCTGTCCCTTCTGTAGATTGTGTACCCTGGTATGTTGACATCCCAGTCATGGTTCTCTGTGTACCATGTTTCTGTGTCTGCCACCATATCCAGGCATCCCTCTTCCATCAAGGCCACCATTTCAGGGAGCTTTTCACCTAGACTACTGGCATTGGTACTCATTAAACTCCATTTTTTTCTGGCTTTATTTCTTTTTGCCCCAGCCCAGTTCTTACTGCCTTTGTCTTTTTCTCCATTTACTCCTGCCCTTATCCCTATCAACTGCTCTATCTTGGTGTTTACCTGACTAACTACCCTGATTTTTTGGGGGGGACTAGGATTTCTCTTGTCCTTTTCAGTGCCTCCCTCTTGGCTAGTTTAAATGCTTGCCTATGAAGCATTTAAACCTATCACCTAGGATCCTGGTTCCCCTCCAGGATAGATGCAGACCATCACACCTGTATAGACTTGCATCCCTCCAGGTGGAGCCCCAGTCCTCAATGAAGCCAAATCCCTGAGCTCTGCACCAGTTTTTCAACCAGTCATTGAAACCCATGGTGTGAAGTACCCTAGCCTCATCCATGCCATAGACAGGTAGCACTTCCGAGAAAGTTACCATGTGTGCTACTTGTCTCAGGCCCCTCCCCAACTCCACAAACATTTGTTGCACTGCTCTGATCCCATTCTCAGCCAGGTCATTCATCCCTTGGTGGATAAAAACATCCAGCTCACTCCCCCTTGCAGCTGCTCACACGATCCTGAGGATTTGTGTCCTATCCCTTCAAGCCATGACGCCGGGCAGGCACCTTGCCTCCCTTTTCCTTCCCTTCCCTAGTTCTACCCCCCCTAACAATCAAGTCCCCCACCAGGAGTTGCTTCCTTCCCCTGTGGGGTCCTGTGCCACCCTCCTATGGGTCTCCATTGTGGAGGTTTCCAGCATCCTCCTTGGTCTCCACTGTGGGTGCCTCCATAAAGGAACCACACTCCACCAGAGTGGCAAATGAATTGCAGAGAGGCACAACTGGAGGGATGTTCCTCTGTTCCACCACCCTCACCCTCCCTGAGCCCACTGTGGTCCAACCACTCCTCTTTCTTGGCAACCTCTGAGGTAGTGGCAGTGGCCTGGGTGGTCCCTGTGTGGGTGAGCAGGTTTTCCAAATCATTGCCAGGTCAGCATGGAAATGAGTAACCTCCTCCCTCAGACCAGAGAGGTGCCTGCAAATAGGGCAGCAAAGCAGTTTCCAGAATGTCTCCCAGAAGGAAGTCTGCTGCTCCTCAGCCAGTACATTGCACCACTCCCCACATGTCTGTGTCCCTTCCTGTTACAGAAGTTTTCTTTTGTTGCTTTTTTGTTTTTGTTTTAGTGTGTGCAAGCTTGTGAGTGTCTCTACCCCCTATTCGGTGTGCTGTGCCTTTAAGGATGTGAACAGGTGTATGTTGTTAGCAGTTTTGGGGAAGTGATGTCAAAACCCCTGCTATAAAGGAAGTTATGCACTTGGGGCAGGTGGGGTGTGGCGAAGGGTGGGAGAGAGAAATCCTATGCCATCCAGAAACAATCAACTACATCTCTGACCCTCCATCCCGGGGAGTGCCTTCCTTCCTTTCAGACACCTATTTCACAGAGGTTAAGTACAAGGTCTAGTCACAAATGACTGCAAATATTTTCCAGCTACAGTTCCTCCCTGGCAAATTAAAGTTAAAACTAAGACAAGTAAACCACAGAAACAGAATTGATACTAGTTACTTACACAGGTCCAAAAAGTAATAATTCAGTTCAGTGTAGTCTAGAAAATAACCTCCTTGATTTAAGGAATCTCTGGCTGCTTTCTCTCTATCTGTGTCTCAGCAGACAGAGACCACAAACAACTCATGTTTTAAGTCCACAGTTAAACTAGGCCCCTTTCAGCTCCTCTCCTTAACAAACACTTATTTCACATGAGTTAAGTACCAGGTCTAGTCACTAATGACTGCAAATATCTCCTAGCTACAGTTGGGTTCCTCCCTGGCAAATTAAAGTTAAAACTAAGACAAGTCAACCCCAAAAACAGAATCAATGCTAGTTAGTTACACAGGTCCAAAAAGTAATAATTCAGTTCAGTGTAGTCTAGAAAATAACCTCCTTGATTTAAGGAATCTCTGGCTGCCTTCTCTCTCTCTCTTTGTGTCTCAGCAACTTAAAGGGTAAGGATTAAGGGGTAATGTGAGGAAGTTCTTTTTCACAGAAAGGGAGGTGGTTGCATCGAACAGCCTACCTCAGGAAGTGGTGGATAGGAATACAGTGCAGGGCTTCAAACGAGCATAGGATAGGTATAAGGGAGCAATACAGATGAATATGAATAGATAGGCTATTGACAGAGTAAAGGTCTATGGCACATTCATAGTGTAGAAAAAATGAGCAGACTGGATGGGCCCTGTGGTCCTTATCTGCCATCAGCTTCTATGTTTCCATGTTTCTAGGAGTGTGTATGTAGCCAGAACTCTTCTAAAAGACTCTACACATTTTTTTTTTTTTTACAGTTAAACTTTTTTATTAATTTTTCATAAGATATACAGACAAACCTCTTACAGTACAGTACAATGTGAGGATATTTTTTTTAAAGAAATTGAGGCAGCATATAATAAGAACATTGCTACAATAATACAAGGAGCTTTTGGTTTAAAATATAGTAAACAATACAGGTCATGTAATTAGCATATACTTGACATTGTAGTGAACTTAAGCGAATAGTATGATTAGATAGCAGTTTATATTAAATGTTACATAATTATATATGATGCTGCAAAAGGAAAAAATACATTCGTAAAAGGATTGTGGAGTAATAAAGAATGATTGAGAAAGAGTATAGGAAAGAAAAGATATATAAGAAAGTTAAGAAGAGAGAGAAACTATAAAAAAGGGAAAAAGCGAGACTACAATGATGTATCAGTAAAAGGGAAAATCCATATATATTAAGTCCATACATTGGTGTTGGAAGATTTAGTTGATTCAAAAATTAAAAAGCCCTGCCAACAATTGTTATATAACATGAGTCGGTCAGACAAGATATATGTCATACGGTCCAGAGAGGCATATTGCAATAGTTGGTTAATGATATCGGAAGGGTAGGGATTATGTTGGATCTCCAATGCATGAGGATTGTGCGTTTAACTTGAAGGAAGAGTATATTTAACCATCTGCTCTGCAAATATGAATTTTATAAGAACGGTGATTAAAATACCAAGAATGCAATGTTTAGGGTCTAGTGTAAAGGTTGACCTACCACTTTCATTGCAAATCTGTGAGTACAGTGCCAAATCTTTTGTATGAGGACAGTGCCATAAGATATGCAATAAATCCCCATTAGGAACTGCAGCGCCAGCAATTGTTATTGTTCAATAAACCCATTTTTGTAATACAACAGGAGTTCTGTACCACAAATGAAGGATCTTGGTTTGAATGAGGGAACTCGTTTATCATTAAAAGATTTGTGACAGGAGAGCCAACATCTGGACCATTGTGCATTGGTGATATTATATTGTAACAAAGTACTCCATCTGTTTTAGCATTGACAGAGTAGTCAGGAAGGATATCACAAATATCTTTGTAAACAGTGCTATTTAAATTGGATGTTGTTTTAATCCATTTAGAGATGTGCTTATCATACAGAGAATTGATAGAAGGGTGTGAGTAAGAGTTGCATGCAGTACGAAGCTGTAGATATTTCCAAAAATCCTGATGGGGAAGATTCCATATGCCTCGTAGGTCGGTGTAAGATTTTAACTTTAATGACTTGGGTTCAAGTATATCCTGCAAAAAGAGAATACTCTTATTTTTCCAGGTACGACAAAAAATGGGGTGATTATCAAGAGATATATGGTGGTTACCCCAGATGGGGTGTAAGCTAAGGTTTGGGGTTAGATTTAATATGCTTGTGAATGATTTTCCAATAGAATATAGAAGCAGCTATGGTAGGGTGAGACTTTAAAGAAGAGGTAAGGGTGTTATAAAGGAAAGAGTCGCCACATTACCAGGACATAAGGATGTTTCCATATTGACCCATAAAGGAGACTGGATGTTGGGTTTGTTAAACCATTTAATTGTTTGAGATGTACAGAAAGCCCATAAGTAGGCTTGGAACCAAGGAAGGCCAAAGCCACCTTTTGACCAATGGGATCTAAGTTTATTACGACTAAATCTAGGTATTTTGCCTTCCCAAATGAAGCTGCCGATAATTTTGTCTATTTGGTAAGAAAACTAGAGGAAGTATCAAGGGATATTGGAAAATAGGTATAATATTTTAGGAGTTATTGACATTTTAATGCGGAAATTTTACCATTAAAAGAAAGTTTAAGTAGATTCCATCTATCAAGTGTTGTTTGGATACTGGTTAACAGAGGGGAAAGATTAGCATCCCATAATTTATTCAATGTCGGGGTGATCCGAATGCCAAGATAAGATATACCTTGGGGGGCCCAACGAAAGCCTAATGAGTTGTTCATGAGGGGACACCAAAGGGTATTCAGTGGTAGCGTTTCAGATTTGTTAAGGTTTAGAGCTAGTCCAGAGTGGGAGGTGAAGTCATTCAGTAGTTTAACTAAAGGTTGCCCAGAACTTTCGAGGTTTTCAAGTAAAATAAGGAGATCATCTGCATATGAAAGTGAATATAGTGAGAGTTACCAATAGTAATGCCTTTAATTATGCGGATTGGATTGGCGTGGGAGCGCAGAAAGAGGTTCCATGGCAAGTATAAACAATGAAGGCGATAAGGGGCATCCTTGTCTGGTGCCTCTTTCTAAGTAAAGGAGGAGGACAAAATAGAGTTTGTGAGAACCCGAGCTGAAGGGAGGTATACAATAATTGAATCCAAGCACAAAATTATTTGTAAGCCAAAATGAGATAGCACCTGATATAGATATTCCCAATTGAGAGAGTCAAATGCTTTCTCAAAGTCAATAGCTATTGCAGCTGCAGGGTTTTAGAGTTTTGCTTTGTGAATTAAATTGAGTAATGGCGAAGATGATCGGAACTGTTTCTATTTTTGATAAATCCTGATTGAGAAGTATGGATGAGTTTAGTCATTAAAGATTCTAAGCGGAGAGTTAATAATTTGGCAAAATTTTTCCATCAGTATTAAGTGAGATCGGTCTATAGTTTGAAGGAAGCAAAGGGTCTTTGTCTTTTTGTAGAGACTGTTATGATGGCTTCGGTCATTGTGCATGGGAGTTTCTTTATTAAGGTTGCTTCTTGGAATACATTGACTAATACAGGACAAAGAGTGTCAGATAGGGTTTTATAAAATCAATAGGAACCCATCACCGCCAGGTGCTTTACCGTTTTGATGATAAAGCAGTTTGGATTTCCTGTAAAGTGATTGGTTTATCAAGCACAGCTTTGTCCTGAGGGATAGGTGGGGTAGATTCAATTTTTCCAGAAATTGTTGTATTAGGTTGGGATTTGTATTATTAGGTTGCAGTAGTATAGTTGATGGTAAAAGGATTGCATAATACGATTAATTGAAAGGTTGTCTGTGTGTGTCTGACTTGATGGATCTTTTAGACCTGCTATATGTCTCTGCATCTGTTGAGTTTTAGCTGGTAAAGAGGCAACTTCCGCATTTGTCCCTTGTTCCCAATAACCGTGTTTAATCCTAAAAGGGCAGTTCAGCTTTCCTGGATATCAACTCATTAATTTTAATTCTTAATTGTAGAATTTCCAGATGAAGCTGTGAATTATGATGAGTTTATTTAATTTATAGTATTGGGTTTCTTTTCTTTAAAGGTTTTTCTAAATTAGCTAATTGTTGTTCTCTTAATTTCTTTCTATGCGCTGCATAACTAATAATTTTACCTCTAATGGTGGCTTTTAATGCTTCCTAGATAGTACCTTGAGACATATCTGGAGTATCGTTAATAGAAAGAAAATCTTGAATCTGGGTTTTAATCCAAGGAGTGAATTCAGGGTCTCTTGAGTAAAAGTGGTCTAAGCCAATATGGGGATTTAGAAGAAGGTGGACCCCAGAGTAAATGCAAACTGATAGTGGAATGATCAGATATAACAATAGGAGAATCGATGTATCAATAATTTTTCAGTAATGAGGAGAAGAGAACCAATAATCAATCCTACTATATGGTTTATGTAAAGAGGAATAAAAGTGTAATCTTGTTGTCTGGGATGATGTAGTCTCCAAATGTCAGAGACCTAAATCTTTCATAAGCATTGATAGAGCATTAATACTACGGGGTGGGCATCATGTGATGAGTTACTTCTGTCTAAATATGCTTGTAGTGCTAAGTTAAAGTCACCACCAATAAGAATAGGTGAATTATTTTATTATTAATCATAATTTGTTGGGATAGATTATGGAAGAAAATGGGTGAATCAAAGTTGGGTGCATATACATTCACAAACATAAGCGGACCTGCTGTGGTGTTTAATAGGGTTATAATCCACCTACCATCTGGGTCTCTAATGATTTTATGGGGGCCAATTAAAGAGATTTATGTATTAAGATATCAACCCCATGTTTTTGGATGGAGAAGATGCGCATATACTTGACCGACCCAGACCCTTTTAAGTCTGTCGACATCCTCTGATAAAAGTTTAGTTTCTTGTAAGAAGCAATATGTGTTTTATGCTTTTAAGATAGGTAAGTACTTGTTTACGTTTACAAGGTGAGTTGAGTCCCTTGACATTCCATGAATGTAAGATTAGATCACTCATGGTACTAGGATATAAGGTAATTAGGTACAAATAGGAATGAGGGACTCAATACCATTAATTTGGAGGATGTCACAGATTCAAAAGGTAAATATATATAATAAACAAATGTATGCAGGGCCCTTAACTTGTATGGGTTCGAGATGATTGAGTATTTGTATTCATTTTTACACATTTTTCTTGCCTGTCAAATATATGCATTAATTCATGTGTGAGGGGAAGCTACCTTTAGCATCAGCTTTAAGAAAGCAGGAGCTCTTGAAAGATTTTGGATAAAATGTCATGCTTTAAAAAACACCCTGCTTTGGTCCCCCTTTGTGGTAATTCCCCTTAAAAAGCCAGCCTAACAGATTGTGACCATCTTGTCTAGAAATGAAGGTGCCAGCATTACTGACATTTTGTACTGGCATAAACAAAAGTGTACTGTTTAGGGAGACCCAGAGGCAAGAATTGATTCAGAAAGCATCTGGATGGGGGTGGAGGGTGAGAGTATTGTTAAACAACCCTGCAACAGGATCACAACATTTGCCTAACGGCTTCTTTTTGGGGAGGAAGTGTGGGCGTGTTATTTTATGCTGGCCAGTCAGAAACTTGTTACTGTTCTGGAGCCCATAAACACTTACATAGAGCTTGTGACAAAGTGCGATGCAGTGTGTGTGTGTGTGTGTGTGTGAATCAGTGTGTGTGTGTGTGTGTGTGTGTGATAAGGGTGGGCATACTAGTATACATTGTGAGAATGAGCATGGATGCAAACAGCTTGAAGAACTGGGACATACCTATCGTAGTCGCCCACAGGCTGCACAGCATGGGGCACCAACAAGAACAAACCCTTCATATTATGCTGGCATAACAATCTAAGGGGTTCTAACTCCATTGCAGGAAGCAAGGTTGTGCCTTCTGATTTGTCAAAACCAGTACCCAGTTTTGCTGCCTCCACAGCACAACCAGTACCCCCAAATGAAGCTAATAGTTCCCCCCACCCCCACTGAGCCTGCAGTACAATCCCAAGCTGCTCAAAGTGACAAAGTGACTGGGCACACTACATCTCAAGGCCTAGAAAGCATTAGTATACAGGCAGAAGATTCTACAAATACAGCAGCAGCCATGGAGGTGATAACCCCCACCCCCTCACCCCACACGCCAGAGACTAGCAAACTAAAAATGGTTACAAGAAGCAGACGCAGCTGGAACCAAACTAAATCAAAAGTTTCAAGAACTGGCTTTATCAAATAGGTATGAGACACTACAAGGGTAGAAACAATCTGAGGACTCAGGAGAAGAATCTGATGGCTTATACATCCTTTTCTTACTGCCAGACCCCTCTTCAGAGATTAAAGAGGCTAAAGGAGACACATCCAGCACCAAATAGTAATAAGCATTTGTCAATGCCAAATGTTATCTTGCTGGCATTGGCACTGGTAGTGCAGGAGTTAGAGAGATGCATAGAAGGAATGGCAGTGAAGTATTGAACTGACGCCTACCCCACCCCCAACCCACAGAGACTGACAGGCATTGGGGTGTGCCTTTGGGTTGTCGCCAATAACACTCATGCCACTTCACCTCACCCTACCCTGCAGACACTGACAAGTCGCGGTGTGCCTTGGGGTCTTCAGGCCTTGTGCTCGCCCCATTCCATAAGGAAATACACTGAGATGGGTGCAGTATAGGAGAATGGGGTGACCTTTGGGGTCAAAGAGTCCAAGGCACACCTCAATGCCTGTCACTGGCTGCGGGGTGGGGGTTGGGGTGTAATGGAGTGAGTATTACAAACGACAGTCTCAAGTCACATCCCTGACGCCTGTCAGTCTCTACAGGGTGGGGAGTTATGGCTGGAAACCCTAACAGCTTGAGCGTGTGTTGGTATTTTCACTCCAAATTTTCAACATGGGCTTTTTGTGACCCCACCTCATGAACAGTGACACTATCAGTTTGTTAGCTGAAAGGCGATTTTGTACAGCGACTGCACTATTTGGTGCCACAGGTGCCAAAGCACATTTCGGGCAGGATGTGAAAAATGACAGCTGTACTGTTCATGAGAAGGTGTGAAAAAAATGGCAATGTTGAAAATCTGGAGTGAAAATATGAAAAATTGTTGAAATCATGAGCGTGCGTACAAACTGTGCAATGCAAGCCTGTAATGCAATTATTTGGGGGAATTTTTTAACCAGATTTTTAACATAGGCATTTTGGGACCTCTGCTCATGAACAGTGGCACTGTGATTTTGTTAACCTGTCCCGAAAGTTAAATTCCAACAGCGACTGTGCTATTGTGCACCAGATGTGTGAAAACACATTTTGGGCAGGATGTGAAAAATGACAGCTGTACTGTTCAAAAGAAGGCATGAAAAAATGGCAATGTATAAAATCTAGAGTGAAAATATTAAAAATTGTCGAAGTTAAGCGTGCATGGAAACTGTACAATGCACACTCTCTTGCAGATCATTCGAGAAATTTTTCACGAATTTGCAACATAGGCTTTTTGGGACCCCACCTCATGAACAGTGGCACGATCATTTGGTTACTCGATCCCGAAAGGTGATTCTGCACAGTGACCGTGAAATCACCTTTCGGGACCGAATAAGAAGATGACAGTGCATGTGTTCATGAGGTGGGGTCCCAAGAACCCCATGTTGAAAATTTGGAGCCAAAATTTGAAAAAAATGGCTGAGATATCTACCTAAGTTGAAACCTCCCACATTGATGCCATTATACAGCTTACCGGCATTTCTTCATTTTGCAGTTTGGCTTTGAAGAGTCCAGACTTGTTCAGCTCCACCAAAGTTCACAATGCGGACTCGGAGGTAAGTATGGGGTGAGGGGTGTGGGGAGTGGGGTGCACAGAGGGTGGGTGTGGGTTTGGGGGCACCACGGACAACAGACTGTTTCTTTTCGGTACAAAAAAGCAAAAAAAAAAAAAACTGACACTGCGCCAAGTGACCATTTTCTTTCTTCACAGGTGAAATAAAACAAATGTTGTGCACACTGGGGTGGGCTCCCAGTGTGCCCCATGACTTTTGGGGGGGTGAGGTTAGCCACACTGGGGTGGGCTTCCAGTATGCCACACAATGGGGGTGAGGCAGAGGGAGGAACAGGCCGACGCGGTCGGCTTTCTGTGAGCAGAGATACACTGAGGTGGGCACCCAGTGTGCCACACAATGTGGGGGGGGTTGCAGAGATGCTGACACGGGGATTGCACCCCCAATGTCGGCCTTCATATGGAGCTGCCACCATGTTTTTTGACCGTCGGCAAACAAATTGAATGAGGGGGGCATGCTGACAGGTGGATTGGGTGCCCCAGTAGTCAGCTTTCTGGGGATGGTGTGCCAGATGGCAGGAGCCGCCATGTTTAGTGAAATGTTTTATCAGGAAAGGCGTGTCATCTGTGTCGCTGCATGACGAGCTTGTCTCTAACTGCAGTGGCAATTTTCTTATAAGTTGTGGCCACTTTACATAATGCTTGCATCAGAGCTAGCATGCTGGCTAACTGGGGAATGAGGGACGCACCTACTAAAGCGTGCCCTGCATTTGCCAACATGCCTCCACATTTCTCTTACTACAGCAACATGTTGCTTGAGCAAGCGCACAAGACAACATAAGAAACTAAGACTGAAACGAAGGGAGGAGGCATTGGGAGGAAGAAATAGGAATAAAAATATATGAGGTTCCTTCCCCCTTGGTAATATCTATGCTATCTGAGATTACCATCACTATACCTAATGTAAACAGCATAAAGAGCTATAAAAAGAGGGGTACTGCCTTCTCTCATTTCCAGATGTACAATCATGGGGCAATATTTTTGCAGAACACTAGGTTACATTCTCTGAGATAGTTACAGTAAAACAAGCCTGGTACGCAGGACCTTCCTTTTGGTATAAAGGCCATGATCAGGGTTCAGTGGTTGGTATTCTTTCTATGGATATTGACATTAATATCATAAAATGAAAGGATTTATCCCCAAGTAGTGCTTTACTGCTGTGTATTAGACTGCAAGGCCAGGTTTTGTGTTTTATTAATGTATATGCCCCACCAGCTAGGGCTCTCTTATCTTACTTACATCGATGCAACTTCATTTATTTTCCTCTAAGCCTGCAGTTTTAGGAGGAGACTTTAACTACAGCTTATCAGCCTCAGATCAGGGGGCAAGCAGCAAAACAAAAGCACTTTTCAGACATGGCCTTTTTAAATAAATTAGTGCAAATAGCAGGGTTATCTACTACCTCTCACAAAGTAACTATGAAAATTGATCCCACTACTTTTGTAAAAGGATCTTTGCCACTTGAATTTACATCTTTTTTACATCACCTAGGTTACCTTTGCTTACAGCCACTGCAATGGCTCTAGAATTCATAGAATCATAGAAATATGATGGCAGAAAAGGACCTGTCGGCCCATCCAGTCTGCCCATAACCCCGAAGACCCCTTCCTCACTTACTAGCCTGCCTCTGCCCGTTGGGCCCATGTGCATGTTCCCGGCTCTTTTAAAGTTGTCTACTGTATCCACCCCCACCACCCATTCCAGTAGTCTGTTCCATGGCTGTACCACCCTCTCAGTAAAGAACCTCCTCCTGATGTCCCCTCTGAATCTACCCCCCTTTAGTTTGTAGGTATGCCCCCTAGTGGAATTGTTCTTACTCATTTTAAAAATGCTGTTAACCCTCACCCTGTTTATGCCCTTCAAGTATTTGAACGTCTCCACCATACCCCCCCTCTTCAGTGTGTACAGACCCACCCTCCCCAGTCTCTCTCCATATGACTTCCCCTGCAGCCCCCACACCATTCTGGTTGCTCTTCTCTGGACCCTTTCCAGCCTGCCCTTGTCCCCGTGCAAACATGGCCTCCAGAACTGGACCCCATATTCCATGTGTGGTCTGACCATGGTTTTGTATAGCGGCAGAATCACCTCCCTCCTCCTGCTTGTGAATCACCTCCCTATGCATGCCAGCATTCTTAGTGCCTTTCCTGATGCTCTGTCACACTGACTCCAGACTTTCATGTCGTCGGAAATGGTATCCCTAGGTCTCTCTCTCCTGTTCTGTCTCTTCCAGCTCTTCAGCTCTTCCCCCCAAGCCGGTATTTGCCTTTGGGTTATTATGCCCCATATGTGTGTCCAAGGCTATTTTAAAGTTGTCTATTGTATCCACCCCCACCACCCATTCCAGCAGTCTGTTCCATTGCTGTACCACCCTCTCAGTAAAGAAGGATGCCTCAGCTGGGCAGATCGTGGCTGGGTGAGGAGGCGGAGAGGGGAGTCAGGCCACATACCGGCAGTCAAGGGAGCAACAGAGCGCAGAGAGCTGTTCTCACATTGCAGCGGGCTGGCCGGGCGGAAGCAGAGGAAGGAAGACATTGGGGTTTGATTTTAGTCGTACTCCACCCGTCCCGACCCCGGCCTCTATTAAATGCTGGCTGAGGGCGGAGCATTCAAGTCCATAGGTAAAAACCAGCCTATGAAGCAGGAGGTGGGAGTGGCCAAAAGGGAGACAAAGATCGGCTGGTGAGCAGGAAAATGGAGCTGAAGGGACTGTCAGTATATCTAGTGTGGAAGGACTGTTGAGAAGCCAGAGAGCTGGATGCAGAGAGCCGGAATTGTGGGACTGCCTGGAGTAAACACAACAAGACTCTGGATTCTGGACACTGAGAACTGGATGCAGGGAGCAGGAATTGTGGGACTGCATGGTGTAACACAACAGGACTCTGGATTCTGGACACATGGGATCCAAAAGGTGACTGCTCTCGAGCTGAAGTGTTTCTTCTGGGTAGAACTGCAATTTTTGGGTCCCCAACCCAAATAGGGGGTTATTTGAAGTTAACTGAAGTGTTCCTCTGGGTAGAACTGCAACCCAAATAGGGGGTTATTTGAAGTTAACAGAAGTGTTTCTTCTGGGTAGAGCTGCAATTTTTGGGATCCCTACCCAAACAGGGTTATTTGAATCTGTATTTGTATTTTGTTCCAGAGTAGAAGTGTTCCTCTGGGGGCGTTTTGCACTGTGTGGGAGTTTGGAGCTGCCAGACCAGGTGGGAGGAAAGAGGGTTGTCACCAACTATTGTCAACAGTTCAAATTGTTAACCGTCCTAGTATGGAATGGCAGCGTAACTGGAGGGGTGGCCAGGGAAATGGCATCTGTGGGAAGATGATTGGGTGTAGTGGACGTGGGACAGCCATGGTTCTGAACTGGGCCTGGAAGTGGGGAGGGTGCTTGGTGTGTTGGCAGCTCACACAGTTGAAGGAGGAAATGAGGTGGCTGAGTAGGGAGCTGAGCAAGAGGGGCTAGCAGGTGGGAGGGTGGGAGGGGAGTGGGTCCGGGGCAGATGCAGCAGTGGAGGGAGGAGGGGTGCACTAAGGATTTGGGACTGCGGTTTTAGAGTATTGGACCTTGGAGGAGGGAGGAGGACGGGAAGGGGGCAAGCAGAAGCAATAGGGTATGAGGTAATGGCACAATCAGTGGGGTAGAGAGGGGTCTAGTGACAGGAGGCAGGGAGTCAGAGGGGGATGGGTCGCAGTGGAGGGTAGTAGGTACAGATAAGGGAAGGCGGATGCCAAAACCTCTGGGTCAGGCTTCAAATGAGGTCTCCACTAGCAGCAATAGGAGCAACAATGGTGCTGAGCAAGCAAACAGATTGGCACCCCTCATCCCACTGGTGGAGGAGGTGCTTGGGGAGGAAGTCTGTGAGGATCAACCAAAGGGGAAGGCAGGGGAAAGGAAGTTGGGGGGCTTGGGAAATGATCTCACAAGGGCAGGAAAGATGGTTGGCTTGGAGAAGACACCCTTTGGGGCACCTTAGGGTGAAGTTCTAGGGCACCCAGGGACCAGGGGAGGGTACAGCAAGGGGGCTATGGCTGGACAAAGGGCCAGCCCATTAACATGCTAGGGATGGGGCCCTTGAGGACCATAAAAGGGATGGAGTGTAATGTACAGAGAGAAGGGGTAGAAGAAGGGATTGAGGGTGCACTGGGGGGTGTAGTGGGACATAGGCAAGTGGAACAGGTGCTGGGAAGAATAGTTCCAGCTGGGGGATCGCAGGGAACATCTAACTTTGAAATGGCAAGTTCAACAGAATCAAGCAGAGAAGCAGCCAGTGGCAAGGAAGGGGGAGAAGCCCTGGAAAAGAGCTAGAAAAATACGGCAGGGGTGGAGGATGCTGATGGGGTTGGAGGGTTGGGGAAGCCAGGAGCAGAAGGGTTGGCTACGGTAAGGAGCGGTGGCATGTCAGTACCCGAGGCAGGAAAGGCAGGTGGAAAAAGGTGTTGGGGAAGGAGAAGCAGGGTTACAGGGGTCTCACCCATGGCAGGGTCAGCAGCCACCCAGCTGATGGGTAGGGCTAGAGCAGGAGACGGGGTGGGTATTGGTGAGATGGCCTGCAAGGAGGGAGGCCCCAAGGAGAATGGGTGCATTAGGGTAGTCCTGCTTGGGGATTCTACAATTAGAGGTATACAGTGGGACGGGCAGGGAGAGGGAGAACCCAGTCCAGTTTGGGTCAAGAGTATCTCCGGTTTGACTGTACACAAGACAAACCACATGGTCTATTCACTGGCACAGGGTAGGGGAGGCTCTCCTGATATCTTGGTGCACCTGGGCACAAATGATATTTCAGGAAATAGTGTGTTGGAGATTCAAGCTAGGTTCCGGGAGCTTGCCAGAGTCTACCATGCCAACGGCTGCTCGGTCTCCTTCTCAGAGATCCTGCCAGTACCAAGGGCCAGCGTGGAAAACAAGCAGAAAATTAGGGAGGTTAACGAGTGGCTCAGGGCATGGAGTAAAGCTTGGGGATATAGGGTAGTGGGGGACTGGGGGGGAAAACTGGGAGGACAAGGGCCTGTATGCAAGATATAGGCTTCACCTCAACATGGAGGGCAGGGAGGTACTTAAGCAGAAACTGACCAAATTCGTACACGATAGATGGGGTTTAAACTTGTAAGGTAAGTAAGTAAAAATGTGTTTGTTTAAAACACCCTTCAAAAGCTCAGGGCACTTTTACAATAATTCACACAGCTTAAATACAGAACCATATAAAATCAATAAAAACAGTAACCATAAATGACACACATTTATCAAATCCCTGAAAATGCCTGGTTAAATGGGAATGTTTTCAACTGTTTTTTAAAAGCCTTCCATGGTCAGGCTATCTTGTATCTGATGAGGTAGAGAATTCCACAAGGTAGGTGCCATATAGGCAAATGATCTTCCTCCAGATGTCTTTAAATATACCCTGGGTATCTCTAGCAATCCCTCGTCAGAGGAGCGGAGTGAGCGGTAGGGGCATTAAGGCACCAGGAGTTCTTTCAGGTAGTGAGATCCCAAATCATGTAGGGCCTTATAGGTCAGCAATATGACTTTGAAGGTGATCCACCACTGTATAGGCAGCTAGTGCAGTTCACGTAGCACAGGTGTTATATGGCTAGATCTAGAAATTCCCATCAACAACCTGACCATTGTGTTATGCACAAGCTGCAAGTGGCGGATATCCACCCCTGGCAGCCTAGATAGAGGGCATTGCAGTAATCAAAACGACTGGTGACAAAGGCGTGGACCAGGGTAGGAAGATCTTCGGGCGGAACCAAGTGTTTCACCCAGGCTATATTCCTTAGATGGAAAAAGGCAGACTTGACTACAGCCGACATCTGCGCCCTCAGGGTCAGGCCCTCATCAAATACCATGCCTAGGTTACGCACTTGGCCAAAGGCCATAAGCGTGGTCCCCTCAAGATATAAACCCGATGGTTTCCCCGCCCAAACTCCTGTTGTCCTAACACCGGGGTCCACCACCAATACCTCAGTTTTTCCTGAATTCAACCAAAGCCAACTAGTACTCATGTACTCCTGTATCTCCAGTAGGCAGTTATTAAACACTATGATGGAATCAGACTCCTGTTCAGGCACAAAAGACAGGTAGAGCTGAGAGTCATCAGCATAACAATGAAAATTCAGCCCATACCATCTTATAATGTCCCCCAATGGAAGCATATACACTGCAAATAACATGGGGGACAGCACCGAGCCCTGTGGAACCCCGCAGGGCAGCCATTGAGGGGCCAAGGAATAAATCTCTGACACCACTCTCTGTGATATGCCCTCAAGGAAGGATCGAAACCAACTGTGGACTGCCCCCTTCAGTCCACAGAAAAACCACAGGCGGTCGAGCAGCACTCCATGGTCCACGGTATCAAATGCTGCTGAGAGATCCAAGAGAACCAAGATGGAATGAGTTCTCCACTCTCTCGCCATCAGGAGATCATTTAGAACCTGAACAAGAGCCGTTGCCGTGCTATGCCATTTCCTGAAGCCGGACTGGAGAGGGTCATAGATATTGTGGCTGGTCAAATGATCCTCCAGTTGCAGAGCGACCACCTTCTCAATAACTCTCCCTACAAAGGGTAGAGACCAGTCTGTAGTTTGCTGGGCAGTTGGGGTCAAGAGAGGTTTTTTTCAAGAGGGGGTATACCACCGCCTCCTTTAAGGGATCCAGGAAGATCCCTCTCTCTAATGAAACCACCACTATCCCAGCCTGGACCAGGCTGATAACATCTATACACTCTGCTAACAGGCAAGTAGGGCCCGGATCCAAACCACAGTATGTAGGTCGTAGAGTCTGGATGATCCTCACCATATCCATGACTGCCGGTTGGCTAAAGGTGAACCAAGTCAACTGGGCATTAGTACCACCCAATTGATCAGTGCAAGGCCCAATGGAAGGGCGCTGGCTGATCTCATCCCTGATAGTGTATACCTTGTCAGCAAAGAATTTCACAAACTCCTCATACTGTATTTGTGACAACACTCAACCGGCCTGTAGACAGGCTGGATTGCACAGTCTGTCCACATTCCGGAAGAGCTGGGCTGGTCAATTCTTCACTGTAACAATTTACCTGGATAGGAACTCTGCCTTCTTATGTGAAATTGCTGATTGGTAGATCTTATAATGTTCTAACAATCCAAGCCTATCCACCTCCAGGTGAGTTTTCCGCCAGCATCTTTCCAATCTTCATCCCTGCCTCTTCAGCTCACAGACCTCCCCATCAAACCAGGGAGCCCCCAGGTGCAGAGTGCGGGGACGAACATGAATTGGAGCAATGACATCCAGAGCCCCTACCACAGCCCCTTTATAGGCCAGGACCAGGGGCCCTGGGTCAGTGCTATCCATTGAAAATCCAGAGAAGTCCAGCTCCATTATTAGGCCTTCAGAGGTAACCCCTCTCATAGGATGGAACTGTACTAACTCCCTAGGGGCAGGCCTGTTTCTGGGGGCTGTAAATCTGAACCTCAGGGCGTGATGGTCTGACCAACCAGTTGGCTCCACCTCCACATTTGAGATCTCCATCCCCAGATGGAACACTAAGTCCAATGTGTGCCCTCCCTCATGGGTTGCAGAGGTAATAACCCATGACAGGCCCAATGAATCCATCAATTGGAGGAGGTTTTGACCAAATGGTGAGAATTCATCGTCGACCCAGGCCCTGAGTACCTGAAAGACCTTCTGGTTTCTTACCTCCCTGTGCGTCCACTTCGCTTAGCCAATGAGGGGTTGCTGGAGATTCCGAGGGTCTTTTTAAAATCTTCAGGGGCTCAGACATTTATGTTCGTGGCCCCTATCCTCTGGAATTCTCTACCTCGTCAGATTAGGGAGTGCATGACCGTGGGGGGTTTCAAACAGGCATTAAAGACGTATTTATGGGGCATGGCATATGGTGATGTGGAAAACAGTTTTTAATTATATAGTACTGTATATTTGTTACTGTTGTGCAGCATTGTTTTAATTTGTACTGCGCCTTGAAACTTGAAAGGCGCATTAAAAATAAAGATGATGATGATGATGATGATGATGAAGTCCCCCAGAATTAACCATCTGGGAGACTCCAATAACATTTCGGCGATGAAGTACGCAACCTCCTTCAGGAACTCCCTCGCATCACCTGGTGGACGGTAGATGAGAAGGGTCCTGTAGCCTGCACCTGCACCCACTATACACTCAAAGGAGTAGGTGTCTCCAACTGGCACCTCCCTGAGATCCAGATCCTGTCTAAAACAGACTACAACCCCCCCAACCCTCCGGTCCACTCTCGGACAATGAACCACCGAGAACCCAGCCAGAACTGCAGTTTCCAAAACAGTACCCACATTTCCATCCAGCCAGGTCTCAGTGATGCAAGCCAAGTCAACAGAAGAAACAAGATCCTCAATCACTGCGGTCTTATTCCTAATCGACATGGCACTGCTTAACACCACCTGAAAGGGACGGGAGTCCAAGGATGGCCTCACTTCCTGCCTGACAAAGTCAGAGCCCTTGGGTATGAGAACTAAGCAAGGAAGACCTCGCTCCTGTATCCATTTCGCCCCAGGGCATCTCCTGGCCTTTACTGTCCCTATCCACCCACTCCTCTCCCATCCCCCCCAAGAGTTCCAGGATCTCCATCTCCTTCTGCTACTTCATCTCAAGATGCCGAGAACTCAACATCTATAACAAACCTCTGCAGTAGGTGGAGGCAATTCAAAAGGACGGAGATCCCAAAGTCTTGAGGGGAAGTACTGCCTGACCATCTCTCTAACACCCCAATACATATTTCAAGCACTCCAATGACTTAATAACCATTCATCCCCACACAATCAATACCCTTCCACCCACCAACTTAAAACAAATTACAAAGCAGTACTACAAGAAACCATAAATATAAAACTGCTTCCCAGAGAACTTTGATATTTCAGTCCAAACACTAAAGTCTCGGATGAGGAGTTTAGTCTGAGTACGTAGTGCAAATCCAGGGGAGAAAAATAATAAGCACCATAGGGAATTCTGCTTTAAGAACTTCAGGTCACAGAATGAAATAAGTTACAAACAAGTATGCCTCCTCTCACTGAGGTGTACAAAACAAAATAAAATAAACAGTACCAGAGATAATTCAGACCACCAGGCCCTCTCACTACCTGGTGAGTCTGAAATAAACAAGGGCACTCGCTCTTCCCAAATAAAATAAAAATTTGAGTTCTGACCATAGGTTTAAATTATGTTCCAGTAGACAAAATTTCCTTAAAGCAGGGACCTCCCAGCGTCGGTTCCGATCCTGCTCAATAATGCCAGGCACCCATAAACCCTATCTATGAGGGCTGCCGCTGGAAATATCTGCCCCACCACCTCAGCACCCCACTTGGGGGAGGATGTGAGGCAGATCCTTGCAGGCCTCGAAATGGGGTGACGGAAACCACATCTGGGGCAACAGGTAGGTGGAGGCACGTAGCCTCTTGGGGGGAACCAGGGGTTGGGGGTGGAGAGTGGTCCTGCTAAATGCCAGGAGCTTGGGTAACAAGATGCCGGAGCTTCAGGCAATACTGGTGGATGGGCACGTGGACGTGGTGGCTGTCACAAAAGCATGGGCCACCCCCGGACATGATTGGGACCTTAACCTGAGTGGGTATACTGTGCTCAGAAAGGATAGGGTGGCGGGCAGGGGGGGAGGAGTGGCGCTGTTCGTTCGGGATGGCATCCGAATTTGCAAGGTAGAAGAATTGGAGGACAGTGCGGAGGCCTTGTGGGTCAAAATGCAGACCCTGGGGGGCAGGGCGGTCAAGATGGGGGTGGTCTACCGACCCCCCACGCTGGCTGATGAACTGGAGGATTGTCTGCTAGCAAATCTTAAGGGCCATTGTGGTTGGGAAGGGGATGGGGTGGTGGTGATATTAGCGGACCTAAACATGCCAGTGACTGAGTGAGGAACCATGACATCCCCAGTGGCCAAGGAACAGAGGCTGTTGGACGCCTTTCAGAACGTGTTTCTAGTTCAACAGGTCATTGACCCAACAAGGAAGGGCCATATCTTGGATGTAGTCCTGGCCAACAGTGACCTAGTTCGTGAACTCGAGGTTGGGGACCCCATAGCTGGAAGTGACCACGACACGGTCTGGTTTGTACTAGATCTGGGAGGCTGGAGGGACCACACAAGGACAAGGCATCTTGACTTTAGAGGATCAAACCTCAGGTGCATGGGGCACATCCTCAGGGGCCACTTGGTTGGGATAAAACAGGGTATGGACAAAGAGAGTAGGTGGGAAATCATAAGGAGAGGACTACAGGAGATGACCAGGTCCCGTGTGAGGGTGAGGCACAAGGGAGATAGATCTAGGAGGCCATGCTGGTGGACCAGGAAAGTCCAGGAGGTGGGGAGGGAAAAGAGGGTGGCCTACCGTAGGTTCAAGAGATAGAGTGGGGTTTTGGATAGAGATAATTGTCTTCATATGACCAGGCATGTTACCAGGGTAGTTGGGAGGGGGGCAAGGCAAGGATGGAACAGAAATTGGCACAGGGGATCAGGAAGGAAGAAAAAGGGTTCTTTAGGTATATTGGGAGAGAGGAGAGTAAAGGGCAGTTCAGTAGATTGAGGATGGGGAGGGAGGGGCAGGGGAACAAGTGGAGGTGCTCAATGAATACTTTGACCAGTTTTCACTAGTGAGGAGGAGGAGGAGGGGGAGCCACAGGCAAAGGGGACGCAGGAGGTGGATGAGGCAGTGCCCTTACAAGCTAGGGTACCCCCTTGTTAAAGTGGGGACAGAGGGCACTGTTTCATATGAGAGGGGGAGCACAGGATCGGCTGAGGGGGTGGAAGCACAGATGGAGAAAATCCTGTTGGTAGGATGTGGGAAGCCCTCCAGTCCCTAAAAAAGGATAAGTCCCCGGGTCCTGATGGAATCCATAGAAGGGTGCTGTGGTAATTGGCTGATGAACTGGCCAAACTTCTGGCGGCACTCTTTAATGCTTCTCTACAGACATGGAGGGTACCAAAGGATTGGAGGGAGGCACATATTGTGCCCATCCAAAAAGGGGGATCGAAGGAAGAGTGGGGAAGCTACAGGCCAGTCAGCCTGATATCAGTGATGGGCAAACTGATGGAGACCATAGTAAAGGAGAGGCTGGGGGGTGTTCTTGGAAGAACAGGGATTTCTGTATGATCACCAACATGGTTTTGTCCTGGGCAGAGCGTGTAAATTTAATTTTGTGGAGTTCTATGAATGGGTGATGGCAGTGCTCGACCGGGGTAGGCTGTTTGATGTCATCTTCCTAGACTTCAGCAAGGTGTTTGACTCGGTTCTCCACACTGGTCTTCTGGATAAGTTGGGAAAAATGGAGGTGGAGGCACAGATGGTCGGGTGGATTGCAAGCTCGCTATCTGATTGTACCCAGCGTGTGGTGGTAGGAGGGGTAGTCTCGTTCCCCAGGGAGGTAATCTGCAGGGTCCCACAGGGATCAGTTCTGGGGCTGCTCCTGTTTAATGCCTACATCTCCGACATCAGGGAAGGTGTAAGGAGTGAAATGAGTCTCTTTGCAGACAACTCCAAGCTGGGGGCAGTGGTGGATGGGGAGGAAGGGAAGGTTACCCTGTAGAGGGATCTGGATGTTCTAGAGGGATGGTCACGTACCTGGAAGCTAAGGTTCAACACCACAAAATGCAAGGTGCTTCACCTGGGACAAGGAAACCTGGGTTAGGTGTACACCCTAGGAGGAGACACATTGCAGGAATCAAGTGGGGAGAAGGACTTGGGGGTGCTGGTGGATGCCAAAATGAATAACTCAGAACAGTGTAGGAGGGCCACAGCCAGGGCAAATAGAATGCTGGGCTGTATCACCAGGGGGATCACCTCAAGAAGTAGGGAGGTGATTATGCCGCTGTATAATTGCTTTGTCAGACCGCACCTCGAGTACCCTGGCACTGTCGCCTGGCACCTCAGGAAGGATATTCTGCTCCTTGAGAGGGTTCAGAGGAGGGCAACCAGGATGATCTGGGGTCTGAGGGATAGGACTTATGAAGCAAGACTGGAGGAGCTCAGCCTGTTCCCACTGGAGGGAGAGGAGAGGAGAGACAGGGGGATATGATTGAGGTCTTCAAGTACCTGAAAGGGGTAAATAAGGTATGTCTACATGGGGTCTTTCAGAGGAAGGTGGGAAGGGCCACTACAGGGCATGGCTGGAAGCTGGAGGGAGGGAGACTTAGGAGGGAAAAAAGGAGGCGATACTTCACTGAAAGGGTGGTGGAACCATGGAAAGCGCTGCCTGGGGAACTGGTGGAGGTGTCTATGGTGGAAGGGTTCAAGAGAGGCTGGGACAGGTACAGGAGGGGGATGAAGAGGAGGGCAGCCTGTCTGGGGGAGCAGAAATATGGCTGGGGGAAGGGGGATAGGGAGGGAAATCAGGAGAAGGTTGCAGTGCCCATAAAAGGTATTGGCTTTCGAGTAGACTCGATAGACCATGAGGCCTACTCTGCTGGCATTTTAGTATGCTAGTATGTTAGTATATGCATAATTCTGCACTTTTTTGCTTTGAACCACAGCTGCCACCTTTCTGACCACTTCTCCATCCTGGCCAAATCTTTCTTCATACCCTCCACCCCCCCTTCCGCTGCATCAACCCTATTACTACATATCTTGATGTCGTCCACAAACAGGCACACTTTCCCCCATAGACCCTATGTGATGTCCCACAATGTATATGTTGAAAAGTATGGGTCCCAACACAGACCCCTGGGGAACCCCACTCATCACCTTCTCTTCCTTCGAGTACACCCCATTCACTTCAACCCTCTGTGTCCTCCCCTCCAACCAATGCCCCACCCAGCTCATGGGCTTGCTCCCCACTACCAAGCTGTCTACCTTGCCTATCAGTCTCCTGTGGGGGACAGTGTCAAATGCCTTCCTGATGTCCAGGTAGGCGACGTCCACTGCCCCGCCATGGTCCCATATCTTCGTCACTCTGTCAAAGAATTCAGTCAGGTTGGTCTGATATGACCTACCGCCTGTGAATCCAAGTTGATTGTCATTTAGGAGGCCCTTCCCCTCTAGATATTTTATCAGCCTTTCCTTAATCAGTGCGTTCATTAGCTTACCGACCACGGAGGTAAAGCTAACCTGGTGATAATCTCCCGGCTCCTCCCTTCCTCCCTCCCCCTTAATGTAGAAGTACTACCGTAGCCTTTTTCCAGTCCCCAGGAACTCTTCCCTTGTTCAGTGACAGGTTAAATAGCCTTGTGAGTGGTGTTGCCAACTCCTGATTTAATTCTGTGAGTACCCTCGGGTGACTCCCATCAGGACACATCGCCTTATCCATCCGCAGCTTTCCTAATTCTTCCAGTACCCTTGCCTCCATGAAGAGACTTGAGTCCATCTCACTACTCATCCATCTCAGATTATAAAATGGTGAGGATCTCTACTTTACTGCATACTGCTAAAGGACACAGTCCTGGGATATGCAGGCTAAATCCGTCACTACTAAACAACCACATGATACAAGGTTTCCTACAGAGCTTTATAAATGCCAGAAAATCTGCTCTAGTCTTTTATGATGACCCTACAATTTGGTGGCAAGACACTAAAATTGAGGTAAAACAGTTTTTTTTTATAAAAATAAAACGAATTGCAATGTAAATCTAAATATTTTGTTCATTTAACAAAATGGCAATCACAAAAACTGATATCATTAACATTTGAGACAGGTCATGACTATAGCCAATGAATCAGTACCATAAAGAAAGAAATGTTTCAGTTTCAGTTACAGAGAGCAAATTGTCAGCAACAGAAGCAAAAATCAGGAACCCTGAGGAAATTAGGGCAGGTGTGTCAGTCCAGAGTACAAAAAAAACTATATCTGGGCTTCTGGAGGCAACTGGTTCATATCACACTGGTAACACCAAGATTTTACAAATCGCTTCAGATTATACAGCAGACTTGTTTGGTCCCACTTTTACCACCACTAGCAGTGGGGATATATTTTTTTTCCAGATTGCAGATACCTTCTCTTCATACTGATATTAGTGATATACTTACTGCAGAGATAATAGAACCAGAGGTTGATGCAGTGATCTCTTCCTTGGGCAATGGTACTGCTCCAGGGAAGGATAGGCTTACCAGTAAACTGTACAAAATAAGTCCTGATCTGAATGAGGAGTTACATAGTCACGTAGTAGTTTTAGGCAGAAAAGGACCCCCTGGTCCATCTAGTCTGCCCCGGTTTAGTTAATTTGTTACTTCTTTACTTCAGATCCTTCTGGACCTGTTTCCATACTTCCCCTCTGTTCTAGTCTCACTAGTCCCCTGTGTCTATCCCATGCATGCTTGAATGCCTCCACGGTGCCTGCACCCACTGCTTCCTCTGGTAGCCTGTTCAATGGTTCACCTACCCTTTCCGTGAAGAAGTGCGTCCTCACATTGGCTCTGAGTCTCCCCCTTCTAGCCTCATCTCATGACCCTTAGTCCTAGTGCTCATCCTTTTCTGCAGATAGCTGCTCTCCCCTACCATATATATCCCTCGGGCAGATTTAAATATTTCTGTCATGTCCCCCATCTCCCTTCTTACCTCCAGTGAGTACATATTTAGTTCCCTGGGCCTTTCCTCGTGGTTTTTTTGATGCGTGCCCTGGACCATTTTGGTAGCTCTTCTCTGTAATATCTCCACCTGGTTGATGTATTTTCTGAGATGGGGCCTCCAGAACAGGGCACAGTACTCAAGGTGGGGCCTCACCAGTGACCTATAAAGGGGCAATATTACCTCTGTCTATCTACTTCTTATTCTTCTCCCAATGCATCCCACCATCCTGCTTGCCTTTCCCACCGCTTTACCACACTGACTTGTCACCTTGAGGTCATCTGTTATGATGACTCCAAGGTCTCTTTCCAGGTTAATTGTTGCCACTGTCTCCCCCTCCTAGTTGGTATACTGCCCTTGGTTTCTTTCGTCCCATTGAACTCGGACGAATGTGTAGGTATGCAACTTAAGACTTTACTTAAGATTTACTGGGACTGCCTTCAGTAGCAAGTATCAGACTACAAAAAGAACCCATGTCCATTTCAGATATAACATTTGTGAACAGGGGTTTGGCCTTTTCAAACTGGGAGCCTAAAACTGAACAGGAAAAGGCAAAGGTAGCACTCCAGAGTAAATGGCAAATGGGGGAAAAAGAAAAGAATTTAGATGAGTAAGACATTTTTGAACCCCATACTTCATTATATTAGTAATATTTTCCCATCTCATTGTTTGGTGTTTTCTTTCAAGCATTATGTGGTAGTAGACTAAACCCCTTGATAAGAAATATTACTCATCTTCAAGTTAAACAGGATGGTCTTAATATGATTCATCAAATAGCCTTTTTATGGGGGGTTTACTTTTATCCCAATATTAAGCCTTTATTAATGGTATCAGGGAAAAACAGGATACCCTGGCTGTTAGGTGACTGTAAAATTTGGTTTAAGATGTGGGAAAAAGGCTCCCTTAAGGTAGTCAAGGTTACTACTATAGCCTCCCAGTTTTCTATGTAACCTCCCTGCAAATGGGGGTTCCCAGAAGTCTTCCAGGAGTTTGCTTGAATGCTCCAAGTCAGGAGGTGTTTATCGTTTAAGCTGCTTGAGTGTGAGTGCTTTTAGAGCCTCTGGTACTGTCTCTTTAAGAGCTGCCTGCTTGTGACCATAATTAATTGAGGATGGGGGACTGTGTGTTCTAATGCTTGAATCCCGACCGGGCTGCTGCCAATTCGCTCCATTTTTGCAGTCGCTAAGAGTGCAAAGGGAGCCCATCTGAAAGCTGTAACTGTTTGCCTGTAATTATTTAGCAGCATTTGTGAGATTGCAGTTTATCTAACCTGTTTTATTGCAGCTGGGACTCTGCGTGTGTTTCCCCTCTATGTTGGAATTGAGCTGCTGAACTGGACCAATCAGCGTGGGGGACCTTTAAAATGGAGCCTGCTGCTGGCATATCAAAACTTGGACTCTTAAGTTGAGCCAGCCACTATGGGACTGTATGGCAGATGCCTCTGGGAATTGTAGTTGGACTTTGGTGCCTTTTTGCACCAACAGGGGGAGTGTATTGTGAGTGACAGCCAGACCAGCCAACTGAACTGGGAGGAACTCAAAGGAAATACCCGGCTCTGTCTACTGGAAAGATCAGATGAGTTTTGATAGTGAAGAGACAAGGAGCTCTGTGCTTCTGTGGTGTATAGTTTTGTGTGGGAAGCACATGTAAGGCCCTGAGTTTCGGTCTGCAGCTTGTGCAAGCGCCTATTCAGACTGAATCCGACCTGTGAAGAGAATCAAGGAGATCTGAAGAGTAAAAACCAGGATCACCCTGTAGAAGACTGGAGAAATTGCTGAATTGCGCTTGGTCTGTCAGGAACTGAATCTGCTGTGTGTTCTCCCGGGTATTGTGCAGTAATTGCGATCGGGATAGAGAAGCAGCCTGACTGGTATAGTACTTTCCTTTTACATATAAATGTGTGTAGTGCTTGTGGGGAATTGCATTTCAAATCCCCTGTACAGTGAATTGAGTGCATGAAGCTGGAAGTAAACCCCAGCTTAATCCAGACTACATCCATTTGCTCTAAACTGCAGTGGGGTCCAGTCACAAGGACCTTGTCCACATGGTCTGCTCCTCCTGGCAATCCAGGACAATCTGCCTTCCATCCAGTTCCCAGCACTGAGTTTGTGAGTACAAAGCAGGGTAGCTCCCTGCCATCTGTTTATCGAATTGCAAGTGTGTCATCTAATTGCTGTTTGTTTTTTTCATTTCTTCACGAACTGAGCCAACCTGCTCCGGATTACAATTTGGGTATTGTGCCAGTGTTTTTCCATCACAGGGCCCCAACCAGCTGCACCATCTGGCTAGCTTCCATCCTGGGTACCCAGTGAAAGTGACAATTTGGGACTCTGAATATTCGCACAGTACTGTGATTATTAATGTGTTTAACCTAATTAACCTGATTTCCCCCTGTCCTTGTTACAGCTCCTTAAATAAATCAGATCTGTTTGTTTCAGCAAAGTTACACTGACTGAGGTATTCGTTTATGTTAAAGTATTGTACTGTGGTTTTTGCACTGTGTCATCTTGTTTTACAGGGGGTCCCCAGAGTCCAGTCGACAGAGCCAGTCCTGGGGGTAAGTGTACATTGTGAAGATATTCCTGATGCATTGTGTGGGCCACTAGTGGGAAGAAAGGGGGGTTACAGTGTCCCAGAGGGCTGTGACCAAGCTAGTTTAACTATTGCAAACCCTGACCTCTGGGTGGAGGCACTCGCCATTGGACCTGGGCCCCTCACCTTGTTAGTAGTTAAGCAGGCAGGAGTAGTAGCCCTTGGGATAGCGCCACCTAGGGGTTACATCTGAAAGAGGTATCCTGCAAATTAAAATTATGGAAAATTATCTAGTGCCCAAATGATAACTTCTTCCAGAAAACAGATGTATTCTTGGGTTCTGGAAACTCAGTTTCATGCAGAGCCTGTATTTCACAGATGTACTGCACAATTATTTCCCTCTGTATTTTTTATTTTTTTGGTAACCGGGTAGGCCCACTAGGCACAGGTGCCTGTTTTCAGGGGTGACCCAGGAGCACTGGGGAGGTTAAGTGACTTGCTCAGGGTCACACAGTATGCAAGTGGAGGTTGTCGTAATCAAACCCAGGTCTGTCTGCACCAAGCTCATTCATAGCTTTTTACTCTAGCCTCTAGGCTTTACTGCCAGATCAGATAATTGACTCTAAGATTCCAGGTAGATGTGAGGTGTACAGTGGCTTAGTTGTCACGAGAGACTAAGGGCAGGATTCACAAAAGAGATGCACTGGGCACAACTGAGATGCACCGGCGCAGCCAGAAAATGCACCATGGAACGAGTCACACACAGGGTGAATGTGCCAGTTCATCCGAGATGTGCTGCACCAAAGAAGAAACGCCATAGGTGCATCATAATGACATGCAATGCATAAACAGGGGGCATACCCATGCATACACAGCACAACGTGATTCACAGTGCAAAATGACGGCACAACAACAGAGCAATTCCAGCACAAATACCAAATGCACCATGAAAAGATAAGTATAAAAGAAGCAGACTGAAGTGCAAACCACCTGCAGGTCATCGGCTGAACAGCAGCACCTGCACACTGTCTGAGAGAGGGGGCCAGTGTGTTTGACAGTGAGAGAGAGAGAGAGAGAGAGAGGCAGAGAGCCCAACACCAGCACCATGGACCCAGCACCAGCCACCGTGTTCGGTGTACTCATGAGGATGAGGAGACGGGGAGGCAGAAGGCATGGTAGGCGGTATCTTGCCAGGCTGTCATTTGAGCATCTGACAGATGTGGAGACAGTAGGCTGATACTGCCTGAACAGGACTATTCTGAGGCAGCTCTGTGAGCTGTGCCATGACAAAATGCAGGCGCCCACCGCACATGGTCATGCCATCATGGTGGAGACCAAGGTGACAACAGTCATGCGCCTGCTCACCACAGGAACCTTCCAGAGGCCCACTGGGGACACCACTGGCACTGGCATCTCACAGGCCTCCACTTCCCGGCTCCTCGCACAGTTCCTCACCGCACTTCCACCGCATGCTTCAGAATACATCCATTTCCCCAGCATGGAGGCAGAGTGGACAGAAGCTATGCAGGGGTTCTACATGGTGGCACGCATACCAGACATCATAGGGGCCATAGACTGCACCCATGTGGCAATCCATGCACCACCTGGTGAGGAGGCCATAACATACGTGAACCGGAAGGGCTACCACTCCGTGAACTGCTAGGTGGTGCACAATGCCACAGGGTGCATCAGCAATGTCTGCACCACACACCCTGAGCGCACACATGATGCCTTCATTTGGCATCAATTGGCCCTCTGCTGGAGGTTCAAGGCAGGAGACATACTGAGCGGCCACCTCTTAGGTACGTGTAATATGGACACAAAAGCAGAACAGGACCCCACTGACAGGACATGAGGTGTAGGCAGGGGGCAACATGCACAATGCGCAGTAGGTGCATGGGCCGTGGCACAGCAGAGGTGTGCAGGGGGACACAGGCAGACACAGTCAGGCAGCAGGTGGCACACGAGCAATGCACTCCAGGCGTGGGGCACTGCCATGGTGGTGCATGTGTGGCAGGGACATGCACACCACAGGCAAACAGGGCATGCAACAGCCGCCGGTGTAGGGATGCAGGACTGCAGGAAAGGAGGAGGCACAGGCAGTAGTGCATGCCAGGTGCACACACACCACTGAGGCCACGAGCGGGGACAGGGTGCATGCCACACACACTATCAATGTACTAATGGACACCCATTCTCCCCCACAGGAGGCGCGGCATACCCACTGAGGCCCTGGATCCTCACCCCCTTCTGATGACCCAGAACAGAGGGGGAGGAGTGGTACAACGAGGCACACAGTGCTACGCGCACTGTCATACAGCATGTCTTTGGCATGCTGAAGATGCAGTTCCGGTGTCTATGTAGGTCTGGTGGTGCCCTACAGTATAGCCCTGAGAAGGCCTGTGGCATATTCCTGGCTTGTTGTATGCTGCACAACATGGCCCTAGACCATGGAATACCTGTCGAGGACAGTGAGGGTCACAGTTCCAGGGAGGAGGAGGTGGGGGGAGATGGCGCACCACCACAGGGCCATGGCACAGATACCACACAGTGCCACTGGGACCTATGGCTGGCAGCATGGGCCGGGCAATACCGAAGCAGGCTGGTGGAGGAGAACTTCGGGAACCGCAGGTGAATATAGGAGGTACGTATGCTGGAGGTGCACTATGGTGTGGACATGGGCCGTGCATAGTGAACACTGGACAGTACACAGACAGTACACACACACACACACACACACACACACACACACACACACACACACACACACACACACACACACACACACACACACACACACACTGGGCCAGCAATACACCTGTACCACCAGAACCATGGCAGGGATGTCATGGGTCAGTGTGCACTGCAACTGGCGCACAGGCACGGCAAACACTGGAACGCACTCATCATGTCCATGACACATGGCACAATAGTGGTACACACATACACGCAGGTGGTACTGCACAGGGAGCCCAAGGTGGAGCCGGTGGTGCACCGAGGTGGGTGCCTGCCACACATGCCACCCCAGGCACCTGCAGCAAGGCGTGTGGTGCACATTGGTGGTATATGTCTCCGTCGATGGAACAGGGACCTGGACATCACAGGGCAGCACCCCAGCCACCACAGACACATGGGCGGCCTCTGCCATGACTGGTGGATGCTGTTGTGCCACCACCAGCCACAGGGGGTGTAGCCACCAACCCAGCAGGGGTACTGAACCGAGACCGTGAATGTGTGCACAGTGGTGTCATCTCATGGCCAACGTCTGTGCAATGGACACTGGGTGTGGAGGCAAGTGGCGACGGCATCAGCAGCAGGTGATCTACCTGGCATCGCTGCCAGGGTGTGCAGGATGTGTTCCTGGGTGTCCGACTGGATGCCCGATGTCCACGGCGTGCAACACATGCAGCCACCACCTCTGCAGCAGTTGCAATCTGCTTCAGTGCTGTGGTCATGCCCACCCGCATGAGGCATGCCTTGGTCAACATCTGTGTATGCCAAGCAGCCATGGACTCATGCTCCCACAGTCCTGTGGCTATGGAACTCCACACGGAGGGCTGCCTGCCCATCCACAGTGGCACGCAGGAGATGGAGATAGCCCTCCATGTCGTCGGCGGGTGAAGGGTCATGGTGGCGTCGCCGATGAGCGGGGGATGGGACAGCTCACCCTGGGGCATCCATGGGCAGTGGTTGCACCATGGCAGGCTGCAGCATGGGTGGGCCATGGCCATGCTCAGCCACTGTATGTCCACGCTGGTGTCATCGCAGTCCAGTGGCATAGGTGTGTGCACCACAGCACCCTGACTGGTCACGCCTGATGTCCCCAATGATGCACATGGCACACCCTGCCACTATGGGCAGCTGTGCAGCCACTGCAGCTGCACCACAAACAGTGGGACATCAGTGGTGTCCAGGGCCACCTGCATAGGCACCTGTGTGCTGCATGTACCACTGTCGGCCATGTCCCTGCTGAGGTGTGGGGCGTTGATGTCCACAGTGGCAGCACTGACTCCCCAGTGCGCCACTGGTGAGCACAAGGAGGGCATCTGCGATGTCCACTGTATCATCATGGACATCATCAGAGTACCCAGACAAGCACCCCAGCCATGCAGTTTCCTCGCCGGCCACCATGCCAGTGGTGGCTGAGGTGCCCGAGTGGCCTGCCACCACTGGGGTTGTGACTGTTGTGCCTGGTATGGTGGATGGTCCAGGGACAGCGCCATCCACCACAGTGCCAGCAGTCCTGTGTGACGGACCCACAACATCGCCCACTAGGGTGTCCCATGCAGCTGTGGCCACAGCTGCACCTGTGAAGCATGATGGAGCTGTGGAAAGAAGAAGGGAGAACATGGTTAATGCACAGTATGAATCAGTGGACATCAGACATGCACACATACAGGGGTGCATGCCGCAGCGCCATGGGTGCACATGTCTGTCTGCTGCAGGGCTGTGCCGTGACCACCACGCCACACTGGCCATGCGCACACCATGACTGGCACTGTGCGGTGACAGGCAATGGCCACATGGCACAATGTGTGGTGTTGGCAGCATGGGCATGTACAACCATGTGTGCCACCCAGTGATATTGCTGGCAGGTGCATCCCCCATGCGTCACATGGGCATGGAAGCTGTGTCCCCGTGATGCACGTCATGGACCGGCCATGTGCAACCAGGGCACATGGCACAGCTCCTGGGTATACAGTAACACTGCATGGCACACAGTGACAGGCATGGCAGCACATGGGTCCAGGCACACCAGGGCTACACGGTTACTTACATTGCTGCAACATGCTACCACCAGTCTGGAAGCCACCATCCGGGACACCCAGCACAGTGGACCTGGCAATGGTAGCGGCCAGTAGCTCCTCATTGGGGCTCAGGAAGACCTCCGTGTGTGTCCCACCTTCAGTCCACGGAGGGATGCCTCAATGTGGGCCACCTTCTCCTTCGCCCTCCTGTGCCCGTCGTTCCAGTGCTTGTGGCACTCCTGTGTGGTGTGGTTGTAGGACCCCACAGCATTGACATGGTGGGCCACCTCCTCCCAGCCCTCTGCCCGCACTGTCTGGCTGCCACCCCTGCCAGTCAGGACATCCAGCCGCAGGTTGCATGCCTAGATGAGGGCCTGCTCCTCATCTTTTGTAGAGATAAGTCACCGCCTGTTGGCAACACTATTGCCTTCCAACATCATGGTTTCTGTGGGAGAATGCATACAGACATTAGCCATGCATGTGCGGGACCCTTGTGGCCCAGTCTGACAGGCTGCATGTGATGTCTGCCACCCCAGCAACTGTCAGCCAGGGACAGTAGGGCGTGCATGTGCCTGGCCATGCACAGTGTGCAGTGCCTATTGTGACTGCCCGTTGTGTACAGTGCACACACCACAGATGGCCGCAGGGCCACGGCTGTACCACCGGTGCTGCATGCCCATGGAGGCATGCACTGCTGTCCACCCTGCACATGCACCACACACACACCTCACTGTCGGTGCATCCGCATCGGCCAGCATACCCCCCCATGGTACCATCTGTGGGACGCCAGTATGGCTGTCAGGGGTACCTGCACATGGCATGCTACCAGTGTGTATCGACCAGCGAGTCCCAGCCTGTGGCATTGCAACAGTGCCACTGTGCCTGAACAGACACTGCTGTGTGCTTCTGACAGACCTGTTACACACCGCTGGTTCTCCCACACCTGGGAAGTGCAGTGGTGTAGGCAGAGACTCCCATACTCATGGAAACACACCACATTACCTGCAGATGTACATGTAGGAATAGCCGTGTGCTCACCTTCAAGGCTGTGTATCCTTTCAGTCACCTAGTCTCAGTTTGCTGAATTGGGAGCATTTATGGCTCAGGACATGCAAATGAGATCTGGGCCTGTGTTAATGAGATGCTAAATAGCTGAGATGCCCATGCATGCAGGATGAGGCTGTGCTGGGTACATTGTCTGTGAATTGCATAATTGCCCCCCAGCTTAACTCAGTCTGCACGGTACATCTGTTGATTTGAACTCAGCCGTTTATGGCACATCTCCCACGCATGCGCGTAGTCTTCGGTGTATGTGCCTGAACTGGCGCATCCTACATGGCGCACATCCCGCGCATGCGCCACCCATGGTGCATCCTCTCCTGTGTGCAGCTGTCCTGTCATTGCAAAGCACAGTTGTATGGCTGTGGATCGTCACATGGTGCAGCCTGCTGTGCATTGCCCACTCACCTGCATGATCCTCCTTGTGTCAGAAGATGGTATTGTACCCTGATCGTGCACCTGTGCAGTGTGCGCGATGGTTTGCTGCCGCACACCACGGCAGCTCTATGTGATCACACTTGCCGTCCATAACATGACTGTTGTGTGTGCATCACACATGCGTGACCCAGACATGATCCCTGCTACGCCTTGGCGGTCTGCATTGCACATGTGCCACTGTGTTCTGTCAGGCCAATTGTGCTTCATGCAACTGTGCGCGGTGCACTGCACGTGTCCTGCTATCGCACGTGGTGCATACTGTGTCTCACGCTGCGCATCCAGTGCATGCTCCACTGAACTGTAATACACAGCAATGCCTAGGGCTGGGAGAGTTGGGTCTAGGGCCATGAACTGGACACAGATTGAGCTGTAATACACAGCAATGCCTAGGGCAGGGAGAGTTGGGTCTAGGGCCTTGAACTGGTCACAGTTAGAGCTGCTTCACCTGGTGGCACTGGTGATGCCTGTGGAGGGGGCAGCTGTTCAGCCGTGAGGACCTGCACATGCCCAGGTCACATGTTTGGGCCACCATTGCCCATCGGCTGGTGAGACGCACAGGGGTTCCACACACTGGGGAACAGTGCAGGCATTATTACAGCGACCTCCAGCGAAGGGACCAGGACCGACTGCTGCGTCTTATGTCGTCGTGCACCCAGGGGTGCACTGCCACGGCCAGGTAGGTGTTGCACGTTCTTTGACTTTACTGGCACATGCAGGCTGTGTATGGCCCTACTCACATGGGTGCACACATGGGTCACACTCACCACACACACACATTGCTTTGGCTGCACATGACCTGTCCTGCATGCCACATGGGGTGGGCACTATGAGGTGCTGTTTGTGTATCCGGGGCATTGTGTGTCACATGGGGGTGCACACATGGGTCACACTCACCACACACACACACATAGCTGTGGCTGCACATGCCCTGTGTTGCCCTGTCCTGCGTGCCACATGGGGTGGGCACTATACGGTGCTGTTTGCGTGTCTGGGGCACTGTGTATCGCATGAGTGGGTGCCACTGTGTGTGGTGCATGCACACGGGATGACACCCTGGGGGTTCAGGCTCAGTGGCTGTGCATCACTGTGGTCTGATTGTGCGGCCTCCACTGTTGCACCGTCTGGGTACCCCTGCACTGCATGTGCACACTGGTGTTGGGGTGTGGTTCGTGCACTGCTGTGTCAACTCATGGTGCTCTCTGTCTGTTGTGTTTCACAGGGCTGTAGGCAGGCAGCGGGCCACAGAGGCCACTGAGGTTCCTCGGCAGGGGGTTGTGGGGGCCAGGGATGGTACACGTGCAGGGGCAGGTAGGTGCTGCACTCTGTTGTTTATGCCTTTCTGGTGTGGTGGGGGTGGTGTCTCCACTATGGTCCTTAGTATGTGTTCTCTCTGTCATTGCTGTAGGTCCCCAGGATCATTGTGCTGTGGCCGGAGGAGGAGGTGTCCTTGACCGTGTGGGGAACCTGGACCAGAGGATCAGCCGGGCCATCCAGGTGGTGCTACAGCCATTATACTGCACTTTAGGGAGGCTCAGTGCATCCTTCAGGGGCCTCCTATGACTACTGCCTGCACACGGCCATGTGGGGATGGTGCACAGCGGTGCACAGCTGCGGTAGTGGCCCCCTGCCATGTTGTTGCTGGGTACAGTTGTATATAGTCCCCTGTTCCTGCCCCCTCCAATCCTCCCTTGTTGGTCCCACTCAGTCCCTCCTCTGGTCTCTTGTTTTATCCACACATTGTATATTGTTTTACCATTTGGTACTGCTGTTGTACATGTTTACTTTGTTTCATTTACCTTTTTATAAAGCTTTCCACAATCTGCACTTGTGTCCATGTTGTTACACTGTTTCACCTTCCCGTGTGTGTACTGTCAGGGGTGTTTTCCATGTCCCCATCCTCCCATGGCTGTGTGTGCACGCAGTGTTGTGTAGTCTCCAGCACCCCCCTTCCATGCCCACCCTCTCTATGCGGTAATGCTGTTGCCCGTGCCGTGTGCATGGCTCACCTTCCAGTGGCTCATGTCACTGCCCCGGTCCCTGTGTACACACTGCATGTGGCACACCTACATTGCACCGCTGCATATTTCCTGTGTGCCTGTGTACTGTTCCTGTGCTTGGGGTTGGGGTTGTGGCCTGGCTGTCTGGCACTGTGGTGCCTCGGTGTCTTGGTTGCTGTTCGGCATGCTGCCACCCTGTGTCACCCCCCCCCGCACTACCTTGGTGCTGGCCAGCTGTGGAGTTGGCCCTGTCCACTGCCCTCCACCATGCCATGTGCATCTCCACACCGTTCTGTGCCACATTGTCTGCTGCAGTGTGCCCCTCCTGTGTGCCTGCCTCAGCCCCTGTGGGACATGGCCATGTGCTCTGCTGTTCTTGGGTCCCTGTCCTGGTTCTGTGTCTGTTGTGCCACTGTTGTGCCCTTGCCTCACTGGTGTGTGTCTGTTCCATTGGACCTGTGTCCCTCACTCCTGTGTATGGGCACATTGCCCCATTGCTCCTTCTTGCCTTGCTGCCTTGCTCCAGTTACACTATGTTGCTCCCCTGTGTGGCTCAGCACATCCAGCTTGCACTGGCGCATCTCCATTTGCGCCCTGCCATTTCTGGGTGATTCACAGTGGGGTTGTGCATGGCGCATCCCGTGGTGCATGCCAATGTGGATCGTTCTGTCTCTGGTTGGCCATCCTGTTTGCGCTGGAGCATCTCAGTTGCACCCAGTGCATCTCTTTTGTGAATCCTGCCCTAAATGTTAAAGCAAACCAAAAGCTCAAACAGCTTGAAGAAAAGGTTCGTACGAGACCAGACTGTAAATCAAATCGAAACCATACAGCACCTGTGTTTTTAACTGCTCCTATATTTCAGGTGTTTGGCAGTTAGTGACCAACATGTGGGCAGAATTAGCATTTCACAACATGACATATGAGGTCATAATAACTAGTGAACCCCTTATAATGACTGGATTTCAGGTCCTGATAAAATGCCATAATAACCTGATAGCAGGTTATTACAGCATTTTCCTCCTCAAGCTTTCACTTCACTGTATTTCTGCGAATACATTGGCTGCTCAGGGACACGCTCACTTGCACAAATACAGCTTACAGTTTTTCTCTCTGTTTAAACTTTGCACCAGTTATTACAAAAAATAATGCCTGTGCAAAGTTTGTTTTATGAGGATTTTTCACATACCCTCAGTATGTGATAATCTCGCAAACCCGTCGAGCTTCACTCTTGGGGTTTATGGATTATCACACACCTCGGGTGTGCCATGAGCCCTGCGGGACCTGCACCCCAACCCGTGGGGGGCACCACATGTCCAGCGGGGCACACCCATCCCCCACACGGCCAACCACCAGCTGCACGGGTACACCCATGCTGGCATGGCAGACCACCCCTCTGTCACCCATGCCGTGACCTGCACCCTGCCCCACCCCTAAACCCCCTTCACTGGCCCTTCCACGGGCAGGATGTAACCCCCCCGGCACATCCATCTCCATGTCGCTGGCTACTATCAGCAGGATCAACAGCCCACCACCGAGAGCCTCCACCTGAGCATCCTCCAGGGCAGGACTGAGGTCCAGGTCCCCACCATCATTGGAGCCCCCCCCAACAGCTGTATCCCATGTCCAAGTGAGTGCCACACACGGTGCGCATCTGAGGGTCCATGACCGGCACCCAGTCCAGATGTCGATGGCAGGTTCTCCTCCTCTGCCTCTGTCTCCGGTCCCAAGGCAGCCAACCCAGCCTGGTCCTGGCGTGCTGCAGGCCTTGCACACACCGCTGTGGAAGAAAATGGGACAGGGTCACTCACTGGTACATGCACAGTGCACCACACCACCACCACCAGTACATGCACATCCTAGGACACATGTTACCCACCACAGACATGCACACCCCACACACCAGCCCCACAGCCATAGCCTGTGGCCACATGCACACACCCACCCCCATAGTGCACATGCCCCTGCCTGTCAGCTGTGGTGGCAGCCATGCCATGCACAGTCCGTATGCATATCCATCCCAAGAGCATAGTGTGCACAGCAGAGCAACCCCACAGTGTACCCTAGGCATGACCTCAACACCAACACCCAGCACCTGTGCTGTCACACCATGCAGGGTACACATGGGCAGATACAGACCTGTCCTAGGCAGTGTGAGAGGCATCTCACACCCAAAACCTGGTACACTAGCAATGGCCACCAGGCGCAGTGTGGATGCCACCATGGCCATGAGTGGGTCCTCCTCCCGTTGTTGTGTGGATTGTGGGTCACCACTGGTACGCAGGTGATCGCAGAGCTGCTGTGCCTCCTCCTCCTTGTGCAGCAGATCACTCCAGCACTTACGCACTGTACCCGTCATCCTGCCACATCCGCCGACTGCGTTCAACCCTGCCGTCACCTCATCCCATGCCTGGCGCACCACCGCATCCATCACCTTGTGCTGCTGCAGCACCTGCTCCCCCTCCTTCACACCATGCACCATCGTCCTCAGCTCATCCTCCGAAAAGCAATGTGCCTGTATGCGTTCAGGTCATGCTGCACTACCTAAGGGAGAGATGGACAGGGACATGTGTCACCAGCAGTCGCAGGCCAGTGGTGCATGGCACATGTGACACAGCGTGTGCATGCCACCCCCTACAACGGCACTGGTCACATGGATGTGGCACTGGCCAGCAAGTGCATGTACGGTGCACACAGCCACAGTGTAGTGGGGCCACCCCTGTGTGCACAGTGCCACTGCATGGCTGTCAGCGTCGGGACTGCACACACTGGACCCACAAGGGCACCACCAACACCCATAACAGACATGCGTACCGCGGGACAGGAACATCCCAATGATGGCCACCTGGTGGTGCACAGTGCCCCCATCGGCCATCTAGGGGACATGTGCACGGCACACAGGGCGTGGACACTGTGGAGGGTATGCATACATTAGCGGGCTACCAGTCACGGACCACATGATGCTGTCAAAGCCACATGTGGAGTCACACAGTCATGGTCCTGTAACCCCTGGGCTGTAGCCATGTGTCACCATCGAAGCGTCTGCAACCCCCATATCCCACATCCAGGGCGACTGCCGAGGGTCCATGGACCACGAGCCAGTGAACCACTGTTGCGGAGCATACTTGCAGGCTGTGTTGTGGGCCCCCCGGGGCTGGCACACGCAGTGTGCAGGCAGTGCCCGCATGGTGCTGGCTGACACAGGAGCACATGTCCGGCACATGGACCTGTCTGCTGGACAGCCAGCCCAATGGCCATGTGCACCTTTACGCAGCACCGTGCTGGCCTGTGGGCCTGCATCCAGCGGCCCTGTCCCCAGCCTGTACAGCAGTGGTCTGCAGGCATGCAGTGTGTATGCCACAACCCTGTGTTGCACCAGTCCCCTTCCACCAGGCCTCCAGCTGCTATACAGACCTGCCTCTTGCTGCTCTGCTTCCTGTAGCATGGTTCCTCCTGTTGTGTGTGTACGTCTGCTGCCTCGACTGTGTGATGCATTCCCACAACACAACACCGGTGGAGCACTGCTTGCCCTTTTATAGCCCAGCTGGGCAATCCAGCCTGTTATGCATGCAAATCATCGGATAATGATATGCTAATCACAGTGTTTGCATCATGAATGCACAAGTACCCTCATTTGCATATGCTGGTTGAATATGGGCCTGACTAGCGCCAGGCAAACTGCTTAGCGCCGTGCAAATGTTACTGCCAGGCTATGTGGTGTCCAGCACCATGCTGACCCTGTAGTGCAGCGCTATGTGGCATAATGCAGTGCCCATGCATCCGCGTGTGTCCCCTGTGCTGCGATAGCACCCTGGATTAGCGCGGCGTAACGCCATGCTAGACCACACAGCATGGAGCTCCACATATGAGTGGCATTGCGGCACATGGTCATGATGAGATCACGCATGCACAGTTGGGCCACTTCTAGGTAGCACCATGCTACGTCATGTGATAGCGTGGCACTACGGCACATTGCTGAAGGGAGCAGGGTGTGGTACAGGCAGAGCAGTGGAACATGTGGCAGGCTTACTGTGTGGTTTGGGCAACACCAGGGGTTTGGCGGCAATGGGCAGTAGTGCACAGGGACAGGCATTGGGGGGAGGTGGAGACTGCAAACCCGGTGAAGCTGGTGCAGCAGAGGCACCGACGGCTCTTTGGGGAGGTCAGGGAGGGTGACCTCCCATGCCAGCAGGTGTGGGCCTCGATCGCCAGAAAGCTGAGTACTTGCATGGGCATCATCCACGATGCAGAGAAGTGTCTGCATCAGTACACCGACATGCGACGTCAGCAGCAGCTTGAGCACTTCAAGAGCATGGTGCGTGAGGGCACTGTGCCTGTGCCAGGTAAGTGGTGTTGCACATTGACCACCGCTATCATGTGCCTATCAGACTGCATGTGTGCATGTGTGTGCGTGTGTGTGTGTGTGCGTGCATAGGTGTGCTACTCTGCATGGTGCTTGGGTGCATATGGCACGGGCAGGGACACACATGTTGGCCACCTAGAGAGGCATCACAGTGCAGGATGTGTTGCGGCATGCATGGTGGGGGAACGGTGCATGTTGTGTTCCTGGGGATGACACGGGTGTGGGTGGTGGTTCAGGACATTGTTGGTGGTGGGTCCTGGTACAGCACCGGCCTGCGGCAGCTGATACCATGGTGCAGGGGTGCTGTCCCTGGGACACTGACAGACTACACACACAGGTGTTTTTTTTATTTATTTAGTTGTTTAACCAGGTGTAGCACACTAAGCTGAAAGCTTTTTTTTACAGAAGCGACCTGGGAGCACAAGGAGGTTAAGTGACTTGCTCAGGGTCACACAGTATGCAAGTGGAAACTGTGGGATTCAAATCCAGATCTGGTCTGCTGGAGGTCACCAGATTCACAGCTCAGAGCCTTAGACCACTGCGTTATACTGCCTCCTAAGGTGTGCGGACTGTCACAATACACCTGCATCTGGCACTGTCGCACCACTGCGCTGCCATGCTGACATGACATGTGTGCCGGGCGCATGCCCTATGGGCCATGCCGCCCTCTGTGTGGGTGTCCCCTATGTTCAGCCACTGACACTGGGCGTCCCTGTGTGTGCAGTGTTGTAGGGGTTGTATGTGCATCTTGCTGTGCTGATCACAGTGTATGCTGTGTCTTGCGCTGACACTCTTGTTTCCCCTGTCCACTGTAGAGCGGATCGAGCAGCCCAGGGCCAAAGAAGGGGGCCAGAAGGTGCCCCAAGACAGGCAGAGAGGCAGCCTGAGGGTGCCGGCCATGCCGCAGCATGTGCAGGAGAGCAGCTCTGAGGTCAGGGGCCTGTTGCGTGAGTACCTGTCTTTTTACTCTGTGGTGATTCACAGTGATTTGTGGTTCATTCTGTGTTCTGCCAGTGACTGGGCTGGTGGCATGGCTGCCACGGGTGTTGGGCCAGCGGTGTTGTGGCACTGTGCTGTGCACCAGTGTTGCATGCCATAGCCGGGAGCTGGCTGACAGGCCGCTTTGCCCTGGGGGGGGTGGGCTACTGTCAGCTTGCATTGCTGCGAGGGTGCCAGTTGGTGGTGGGGACTGTGGCGGTGGTGGATCAGTGGGGCACACCCACTGTCAGTTGCCATGCTCACCTCTGCAGTGCAGTGTGCTCCATCCCTCCAGCCCCCCCACAGTTCATACGCATGTGCACAGTTGGCATTGCCTTGCTGTCCATGGGCTTCACTGGACAGGGTCTGATTATCGCCACCCACGTGCCTGTCATAGCTGCAGGGCACCATGCCCCATGCCATCCAGGGGCCTTGCTTGGTGGCATGTGTTGCCCTGCCCCTGCCACTATCTGCACCCTGTATGCCCATTCAGCCCTGGCCTGGGTTGATCATTGGCCGGCCACTGTGACTGCACTGCACTGCTCTGGCGCACCTTTGGATGATGTTGTTGTGCTCTGCATTCCGGTACATTGCCATCTGTCGTTCGGCAGCATGTCCCAACACGTGGGTGCCCTTGTGCATGTTGTGGCATGGCCCTTGCACATAGCTGTCCAGGGGACTGGCTGCATGTCTGCCCTGTCTTGCTGTGTGCTGTGTTGAGGTGGGCGGTGTCACCTGTGCCATGGTGCTGTCGGGCATGTCATCGGCATGTATTTTAGGTATTGGGTTGGTGCCTGTGTCACCCAGGCCTGCTGTGTGGGCACCTTCCGGGTGGGCCTACCAGTACGTCACTCACCTCCACTCCGGAATTTCCATCGGGACATGCTGTCCATCCCTGTATGGCCACCTGTGGCTGCAGTATGCCCCGTGGCTGGTGTCCCTTCCTCACGGTCTCCCCCTTCCTCCTGTAGGTTCACTCCGCTCATCGTTCTGGGCGACCAGGCCTGAGGAGTTGGAGGGGATGGAAGATCTGCTAAGCCACATCATCCAGCAACAGAGGATTCTAATAGAGCAGCAAGCCATCCTCATCTCAGAGACCAGAAGGGTGGCATTTGCGTTGGAGGCACGTCTCCCGGAACCAGCGGGCAATTAGCCATGCCCCTCATCCTGTCTTGTGTTGCCCCCCCTTACTGGACTGGTTTTTGTTTCCTGGACTCTGTTCCTGTGTCCCTGTGTGCATCCTCCTCCCCTTTACACCCTTCTCCTGTGCCTTCTTGTACATACTGTAAATATTTGTAAATATGCTTGCCATTTCACAGTTTCAGTTGATTAAGGTGTGTTCATGGTGTTGATCCCGTAGTGGGCTTATTGTTCTTAGTGTTGTGTGTTGGGGGGGGCTTAGCATTTCGTTTAGTGGGGTATGTACCGTTGTCATTCTTTGTTTTGGGGGTGGGACATCCAGTGGTGGTTGGGGCATTAGATGTTCAGTGTTAGGTTATGTATTTCGGTTTAGTTTTGGTTTGCATCACTGTTCTGTTTCCATTTCCTTTCCTTTTGTTTATTACCTATTACACAGCACTTAATACATTTTACTGCATCCTGTGTCATTCTTGGGTGCTGGGTTTTCACTTGGTTTGTACTGTTCCTTGGGCCTCCCACTTGGGTCCTGGTTGTTGCTTACCTTTCCCGTGCATGTGTGTCATCTTCCTTGATGTGCACTGCGGTCTGCTCCTGGGACCTCATTCCTGCCTGTGTTTCATTGCATGTGTCCCTGGGTCAGGCTGTCTCACCTCTACACTGTGTTTCACTGTGTGTTTGCACCGCCTGCCTGGGTGTTATATTCAGTGTTGTCTTATTTGCTATATTCAGTGCTGTTTTATTCCCGGGCTGTTATTGCCCTGCACTCCTGGACCTGTTTGCCCGGCTTCCTTTGCTTGCTATATTCAGCTGGTTTTGCACCGGGCTTTTCCTTTTGAATATGGCTTGCATTTTGCTCCGGGCTAAGTTTGCCCGCCAGGCAGTGCTAATCTAGCCCCGGGGCAAAGCTTTGAATATCTGGCCCATTGCCTCCTAAACCTTAAGACAGCCTTTCAGTTCTAATGGCTTCTAAGATTGTGTTGTCCCGTTTTCCTTGTGACGGCCTTCTTTGCTCTATACATAGAATACCATTTTTGGCTGCCATTAAATATAACAGCAATTACGTATTTAGTGCCAATATCAAATGCCAAGTTATTATTAAACTGACCTATTAAGCAAGTTTCCATATTCAGATTCTGGTATGTTTTATTCTCATGAGTGAACTTTTCAAAACTGTCCAGCCAAAAGGTTTGAATGAGGAGGACATGACCATAACATGTGCATAAAATTATTTCAATATCATTTCACTTGGGATACATGGCATCCTCTAGCCAGTCTATTTTGTTCAACTTGAGAGGTGTATAGTAAACACCTTTTTGGATAATGAAGCATCCCTGTTCACAGTTTCTCCTAACACTACAACCTTTTTAAATATAATACAGAATAAGCCAGGCATAGGGAACATTTATACATTTATGTTAGGATCTCTACGAGGCAGGTCTGACGATTACACAACATGGAGGTCCAAGGTCAGAAATCAGGATACATTGGAATGGAATCGGAACAACATTTGGGATTTCTCTTACAAAGCATTCTCAACTAATAATCATAAAATAGCACAATATAAAATATTAAGCAATGTTTACTATACATGGGAATTATGCAGGTGTCTGGAAGAAATGGAATGAGATTATATTGCAGGCAGTATGTGCTTGTTTAAAATGGTGCATCTGGAAAAACAGATGTTAATGTTCACTGCAACAGAAATGGGTCTCTATACATAAGCCTCTGGCCAAAATAACTAATACTTTAATGTATAAATAAGGGATACACAACAGGGACCTGTGGAATACGTGATTTATTTCCATTAGTGCTGTTTAACCTTGGGTAACCTCTCAGGTGGTGAAAGTCACCAGTGACGTGCTCAAGGTCAAACAACACGAGTGAAAATAAATCATGAAGCCGACCTCCCAGGGATCAGCATCGCCCGGGAGGGACCCCTCGATCACCGCTGCAAGCAGCAAGCCACAAAACCTCCATTCCCGGTTGGAATCACGCTGGTGGTTCATTTCCTCAGCTCCCTCCTGAAGGTATGGTCCACCGCGTAGCAGAGCCTGGTTGAGGAACAAAGACTGATTCAAATCTTCATGCGTTTTCTCCTCATAGCTCATTGGCACTTACCATTTTGAACTCTGAATTGTCTGGCTGCCTTGCCCTGCTTTAGCTGCTTAAGTTTAAACCTTTATTTGTTTAATCTTGCTGGGTTAAAGTACAATAGTGCACTGGTTATTAATTAATTTTAGAGTGACTAATTAAATGGTTCCTCTTGGCTAATTCTCTTACTTAGCCTCAATGTATTGTTTAATTCACCAAAGGTTTTTTCTTTTTCCCTCGATACTGCTAGCCTTGTTGAGAAAGAAGCGCGCTTCGTAATTTGGTATACCCCCCATGTTGACACTAACAGCTTACTCCATGACACTGCCGCACAAAATCCGACAGGTAGCTGTGTTTTTATGCCAGAGACAGGGGCACACTGTCTCCTGGTCCTGCACCACCTCCCCGAATCAACTCTGACTCTTTGGGACAAAGCCCCTGATAGAAAAAAAAGACCAGGAGTCCATTGGGATTTATGTTGACTGCAACTTGTGGTCGACATAAATTCTGTCGCTGTGATGCCGGTCAACGAAACTGTTGTCGAACTGCAATCGTAGAGCCCTGTAATTTAATTCACTTTTGAGTTTCTCACCAGATATCTTAAAAGTAGTGCACTATAAATTAATTCACCTTAGAGCTTCTCCCTAGACTGTTCCTTTCACTAATTTCTTTACTCTGCTAAACCTTTCTCCATCTCTCTCTTTCCCTGTGTCCCTCTCCCTGTTGCCCGCCCTGTTCATTTTGTTTCTGCTAAGCCCTCCCTCTTGCTGCAAATACTTAAACATCTGCCCTCCTTGTCCCCTTAGGCATCTTAACCCATATTAGGGCTGGATTATCTCCACCTGTGACTTCAGTTACTGCTGCTGCTGCCCTGAAGCCAACCTCCCAGGGATCAGCATCACCCAGGGGAGAGACCCCTTGATCACCGCCACAGGCAGCAAGTAGCAAGCAGCGAGCCACAAAAGCCAAAGCTCCATTCCCAGTTCAAACCATGCTGGTGGTTCATTTCCTCGGCTCCCTCCTGAAGGTACAGTCCACTGCGCAGCAAAGCCCGGTTCTACCCCACTGGCACTTCGCACCAGCCGCCCTGTCTTGGCTGTTTCTTATATAAATGTGATCACATGGTCACAGGATATTTACTAAGTGCCTAGATCTCCATTAGCAAGCTACAAGACTCCACCACTAGAGGGCTTCTGCTGTTCTGGTTCTACAAATACAGAGACCAGCAGGAAAGGAGTAGCAACTCTCCCAAAGGGTGCTCCGTACCACCACCAAGTCAGCCAGGAGTGCTCCATAAGCACACTGCCTGCTATTAAATCATCGGGAACTCTGAAGATGGGAAATCCTCAGTAATTTCTGTGATTCAAATTGGATCTAATCTGCTAAAAAGAATCTTGGACCTCAACCCAACTCCTCCAAGTCTACCTCAAAATGAACGATTCAAGCATATTAATTTCTCGAGGTATCAAATTGGCAGTACTACTAACCCTCATTGCTGTTTATAATGATAATGTCTCCAAACCAACCAAACACTTTACTACCTGGTCCAGTCTGAATGTCTATGGTGCCACAACCTCTTCCTCTGGTAAGACCACGTCAGTCCGCCTTACCCATAGCAATGATAATAGGACGAGGCACCTCCTTGGTCCACTGAATGGCTACCTAATGATATCTCTCTTCTCTGGCTACATCACCTCTAATGGAACCACTGAGATTTGTCAGCACAAGTGAAGACTTCAAACACTCAACACTAGACTTCTGAGGGACCACATTAGATGCTTTCTCCTAATACTCCTATTGCTGTCATGAAATGTACATCCTTACCCAGGCCCTCCCCTTAACTCAAGCACTCAAACTAAAATAGCTAATGGTCTTACTCTCGCTTCAATAAACATATGTAGTCACCTCCAAAAAAAGGGCAGACTAAGTGTATGGGTCACTAGACACAACCTCGATGTGCTCTCTGTAGTAGAATCATGGCTAACCACCCTAATACCGGACAAAGCCATAACACTTCCCGGATACACAATCTTCAGACAGAACCATATGTCAAAGCGAGGAGGTGGGTGTTTGCTTTATATAATAGACTCCTTACAGGCACATGTCCTTCCCCTCCCTACCAGGAGCGACAAACTGCAAATACTCACCGTTAAACTGCTATTAGTCGCACACAAGAACCTTACCGTTATCTCAGTCTACATCCCATCTAAGCAGACTGCAACAGGTTTCGAGGCCCTGATGGAATGTTTAAGTACACCAAGCCTAAACACAGAAACGGTTCTGCTGGGAGACTTCAACATCAACTGGCTCTCCACGGCTGTGGCCCCTTTCAATTATGCTTTCTCAGCTGTTCGCTTCTCACAAATGGTTAAGGAGCCAACCAGACATAACTATGAAACTGGGATGGGAACACTACAGGACTGGGTGCTCTCAAACCACCCAGAACATATCACAAACACCACAGTTCTCCCTGACACAATGAGTGACCACCCCATTGTTAAGTGCCTTTGGTCCAATAAATTCTGCAAACCACCGGCCAAATTTTTAACTAACCAGATGCTTCTCAGAGGCACCTCAAACTGTTAAAATCTGACCTTAAGCACCAAGATTGGTCGAACCTGTATACCACAAGCGACGTGGATACTGCACTGGAGCATTTCATTATCAAATTCAGTATGGTCTGTGACAAACATGCACCCTTAAAAACAAGGAAGATCAAAGGAGTCCACAACCCGTGGATCACACCTGACTTAATCCAGTTACTCAAGTCAAGAAACCAACTCTGGTACGAATCATGGGCCCATGGGACCCAAGCCAACATATAGAGCTATAGGAAAGCAAGAAATGAATGTACCAGAGCAATATGGAATGCCAAAAGCTACTACTACAAAGACATTTCAGCTAGATCATGGAATGACAGTAACTCATTCTGGTCCAACCTCCAAGATATCACAGGAAAGACCCCAAAAAAATGCCCCTACAATGCTCAGCATCGAAGGCACCCCAACACTGTATCCTCAACTCATAGCAAATGCCTTTAACAATGCATTTACAGACCTAAGTAGCATCCTCCCATCTGACTTCTTGGACCCTACCACCCCAGCAGACCACCTCAGAGTGCCCGAACATACCCCTGGGCATCCACCATTTATTTCAAGTCGGTTACAAAAGGAGAAGCCAGAAAATACCTTGAAAGAATGCTAGGGAAGTCAAGATATAGCGGGACTCCTGGACCTAAAATTCATACACCTAACCCTGAATGAAGTCCTTGAACCCTTGACCAAGATAATCAACTTATCCCTGTGCCACTCACATTTCCCCAAAGTGAAGTCTGCAACAGTAACCCCAGTGCACAAGAGTGGTGACGGACTCTGCACAGTAACTATAGACTAATCTCCATCCTACCTCCATTCTCAAGGTGCTTTAAAGAATAGTGGCAGACCAACTGGTTGAGTACCTGGACCACTACAATCTCCTAAGTAACCAGCAACATGGATTTAGGAAAGCTCACAGTACTATCACAGCCTTACTGGAATTAACTGACTTTATTCACCATGCTCTTGATCAAGAGAAACCTGGTAGGGGCTACATTCATAGACTTATCCAAGGCCTTTGACACTGAGCATCATACCCTTCTTCTCAATCAGCTCACTGTCATCGGGCTCTCCACTGAGGCAATGAGATGGTTTGGCAGCTACCTATGCAACAGGTCACAGTAAGTCAAGATCGGCAACATCCTCTCTGAATCCAGACCTGTCTGCTCAGGTGTTCCACAAGGGCCTGTCCTTGGCCCGTTCCTTTTCAGTATATTCATTAACAAATTCCATGACTCCTGCCATGGTCACATCCTCCTATATACAGATGATATGGTCATTTTTACCAGCGACCCTCATCCTGAATGTTTGGAGGATGCCCTACAGTACGGTTTTACTTCAGCTGAGAAATGGTTTGAGGAACACAAACTCGTATGAACTACAAAAAAAAATCAAGTCCATACATACATACATACATACATACATACAAAGAAGCCAGCAGAAGAAGGCCATTTGGTCTATCAAGTCTGCTCGTATTGCAGGGTCCACAGCTTGAGCTAATGTCCCTGCCCTCCCTCCCCACTCCTCCCATCCTCCCTACCCATGATTCTTAACTTCCCTATGCCTATCCCAGCCTCTTAAAGCTGCTCACTGTCTTTAATGAGTTGACCTCTTCTGGCAGTGCATCTCAAGTGTCCACCACCCTTTCTGTGAAGAAGTGCTTCCTGACATCCCTCCTAAACCTCCCACCCTCCAGCTTAAGACTGTGCCCCCTCGTGATATGGTTGTCACTCAGCTTAAAGAGACTTTTCTTATCAACATTATTTATCTATTTCAAGTACTTGAATGTCCCAATCATGTCCCCTCTCTCTCTCTTCTGTCTTCCAGGGAGTACATGTTCAGTGCCCTCAACCTCTCCTCATATACCTTGTCCTGCTGACCGGCTGACGGGCTATCATCTTTGTAGCCCTTCTCTGTACCTTCTCCAGCAGGTAAATATCCTTTTTGAGGTGTGGGCACCAGTACTGAACTCCATACTCCAGATGCGGCCTTACCAGTGACCTGTACAAGGGCAGTATAACCTCCTCTCTCCTACTACTGATCCCCCTAGCTATGCATCCCAGCATCTTGTTTGCCTTTGCTGCTGCTTTTCACCAGTTCACAAAGCAGACATAAAGTTTTCCTGCTATACATTAAGAACAACAAGGGCTCCTCCCTTGATCTTGTACAGCATTTCAAATATCTGGGCATTACTACTGACTCCAACCTGTCATAGGCCACACACATTGCCAATACTGCTAAAGCGATTAATGTGAGAATAGGTATGTTCTATCAGCAGAAACACTGCCTTACACCTGATGTGCTTTGCATGGCAGTACAGCTCAATATTTGCCCTTACTGACTACAGTCTGGTTGTCTCTAGGTCAGCCACTGACATGGCTCTTCGCCGCAGTTCGACAGCCTTGAACAAGGCATGTCGACTTCTCACAGGTTCTGTATGTCTAACACACCTGTGCTCTCTGCGCTCAAGCAAACTGTCCTTTTACTAAAGGACAGAATCTGCTACCAAACCTGCTTGATAGCTAAAAAGATTTGCCTCGATATGCTGCCCATGTGGGTCCAGAACCTTCTCGACCCTCATCAGCCCTCCCATAACACCGAAGCTCCAACAATCAAGTTTTCAATGTCCCTAGGTGCCGCACAGCCCTAGCACAATGTGCCTTTGCCCATCGAGCTCTGCTTTGGATAAACTCACTCTAGTCCAAAATAAGTTCTACCACCACAATGGGACCCTTCAGCGCAAACTAAAATATCAACTTCTTACAAGCACTATCTCTGGATTGCTACCGCTAAGTCCTGTGTGACTCACAGTTAACCTGCACTTAGCCTGTACCCTCTGCTATCATCTGACCCTATAGGCCACTTCTAGCACTTAACTCCTCCTGCCCTTCTACCTTCTACCTCCTATTTCTCCCTTTCACCCCTCCTCCTCTTCCTCCTCCCTCACTACCTGCAACCTCCTTCTACCACCTTGGTAAGATCAGCCAGACCAGTTCCCTTCACTCTCTGCCTCCTCCGGCACACCTTTGACTGTCAGTCAGTGCTACCTGACAAGGGTGTTCCTTTACCCGCCTGATGTACGGTTTGTCATCCCTGTGTTTTTAGTCTCTGGAAACTACTTGTTTAATTTACCTGTAACAGTGATTTGCCTGTATGTACTGTACTTGTAATGTTCTGTTTGCACTGTACTTGTCCTTGACACAGAACCTACTTAAAGAACTGTTGCTCAAAGGTATGAATCTTAGCTTGCAATAAATAAATATTCCACAAGGTCCTTGTTCTGTATTTCATTTATGCAATTGGGAGGACTGCTGACTGTGTTAATTCTGAAGTTTTTTAATTGTAAAGTTATGTAGGTTTTGTTATGTAAAAAGAACTCCTGCACTTTGGAGGTGTTGTTGCAAGCTGTTATCATGGAGCTGGTGCCCTGGCATCACCACTGATTGGTTTGGACAGTAATTTTCTAAAAAAAAACTTGAAAAAACATGGCAATTGTCTTTAGCGAGAAAGCAAGCAAGGCAGGTGACACTGTTGAGTTAGGTGGCCTGAGAAAGCTGTTTCTGCAGTTTAGCTTTGAATGTTTAGTTGTTTATTTATTTTTATATGGCGGAAAGAGTTGCTTGCTGTATTGGTGGCAAGGAAGAAGTGAGTGGCACCAAAGAGCAAACTTTCTGGACCTTCCAGTAAGTTCGCTGGTGGATCTGGAGTCTAGGAAATTATAAATGAAAATAAGGCACTACTTCATTTTTATATGTTGCCAACATGATGTGGATGGAGTGGGAACACAGCCAGGGCTGTTATGTAGCAGTTCATGTTTCAGGTTTTAAAAAATGCAGTTTTTTTTGTCTGGAGGAGAACAGCATTTCAAGACTGAAATGAGCATTGCAGGTGGCTGAACTTTCGGCTGTTCTGGAGTGGAGGTAGAAATAAGGGTGCTGTATTTACTAAAAAAAGTGTTTCTTTCTTGTTTTTTTTTTATTTTGTTTGTTTTTTGTTCAGTAGACGGTGTGGTAGGAAGGCAGTACACAGAGCTGGAAAGACACCTGAAGTTCAGGGATGGTTGGGCAGGAGGAAAGGAACACCGAGCAGTGTAAAAGAAAGAGTGATTTTTTTTTAAAGCTGCCTTTCTTTATAGCGAGTCTGTTGAATGCTTCCTATATAAATTGGTGTCTGTAACACAATAAGAGCTTCTCTGTCTAGTGATACTGATGTGAATTTGTATGAGAGAAATGAAAGTATGGAAGTAGTGCGCTGGGCAGGTGGGAGGGAGAGAGGAGATGACATGCCTATGATACAGATATTGTAAATGGTAATGACGGGTCTACTATGGTGGGATATTCAGACTGTACAGGCTGTGACTGAAGAAAACAGAGGCGCAGCGCAACTGGGGTGTGCCAGGGCACTGATAGGGTGATATTCAAACGATGCTGCACCATGGCTCAGCACCGTCGAATATCGCTCCGTGGCCACCCACATTGTGCATGGTGCAGTGGCACTGCACCAGCGCCAAGTAATGTGAAGAGGGGCAGGATGCTACTTTAAGTGCCTTTGCGCTGGCGCATCAACTGTGATATTCAATGGTGCACATGCAAATGGGGCCATAATGCATGCAAGGTGCAAATGGGGCCATTTGCACATGACTATCTTCGTTGCATGCAGATGCGCCCATCCTGGTGACTTGTGTCTGGAGCCCTGCCAGGCTGCAGCTGTCAGAGACCGACACCCCCTGCACAAGCGGCAAAGTGCCCCACAGCCCGATCGAGGGCATAAGTATAAATATAATAAACTCTTATACCTCTGGTGGTCCAGTGGACCGCTCGCAGCCCAATTGTGGGCATAAGTATAGAAATAATAAACATATATCCCTGGTGGTCCCTGGAGCCTTCTGCAGCCTGATCGCGGGCATGGGTATAAATATAATAAACTCCTATATCCCTGGTGGTCCAGTGGACGCTCGCAGCCTGACCCATGAGCAGAAGTCTAAAAGATTAGATCCGTCGCTGGTGGTCCAGCGGTACCCACCACCCTCCCACTGAGCCCGCACTCCACTCCCCCCCACGGGTCAGCAGCGATCGTCAGCTCCTCACCTGCAAGCTGCCCGGCCGCCACCAACTGACTGCATACAGTACAGCTGTACCTCATTGGTCCTGGCATTAGGCCAATGGGCATACAGACCGTACCATACTACACAGTCCAGATATGTGAATGATCCATTACATATCTGGACTGTATGTATTATAGTCTGCCGCCCATTGGCCCATGCTGTGGACCAATGGGCATACAACTGTACTGTGATCGAGTCAGTCGCCAGCAGCCGGGTGGCTTGGCGGGTGGAGGTGCCACCCGCCACCTACCGGGGAGGCGAGTGACGGGGCTCAGTGGGGAGTGAGGAGGTACCGCTGGACCACCAGGATGAGATCTAATCTTTGAACTTCTGCCCGCAGTGGGCTGCAAGTGTCACTGGACCACCAGGGATATAGGTGTTTATTATATTTATACTTATGCCGCGATCGGGCTGCAAGTGATCCACTGGGGCCTGATATAGGACTGTTTAATATCCTACTTCTGCCCGTGATTGGGCATGGGGGCCATCGACAGACGGTGCCACCGGAGTTGTAATAAATTATCAGCTGGCAGCTGCCGTGTTGTGCCCCTGCAATACGGCAAGCTCACCTGTGGGTGGCCGGCTGTTGCTCCTTATTTTTGGAACAACTGTATGCGGCGCATGTAGGGGTTGCGTCTGCATGGGCTCCGCACATCCCGGGCTGAATATCGGGATATGCGGGAGTATGCATGGGCACACTTCCTACTTGTGCCGCATACATTACTGATGCACCCCAGCGCATCGGGATTTGTGCCACGCACTTTCCCCTTTTGAATATCATGCCGGGGCCCATCAGAGTTGCGCCATGCGCAACCCTTCTGAATATCCCAACCTACATGTATAAATCTGTGATGACATGTCTAGAAGATGTATAAATGTGAGATTTCACATAATATACACACAAGTGGCTCAGATACACAGATTTATTAGACAGCATTTATGTCCACGTCTACTGCATAAAAAGGAATCTCTACTTGTGTCCCATTCAATTCCCGAAGTACAGTGGCATTCTATGCCCTGGATCACAGATTCTGATAAGCCAGTGACAAGACCTGACATTTAGATTGTAAATATTTATTCTTACGATTTTTAAAATTCTACTTTTTATTTATTTTTCTTTTTTGGGGGGAGGAGGTCTTTTTCAGGTATTTTTTTCTCTGTTTAGGATGAGGATGTTTTTTGTTTAGGAAAAGAGAGTTTAATTTTTTATGAGATGTAGTTCAAATTGTACTTCTTGAGCACATGCTGAGATTATTTGGATATGTTTGTGTGTACGTGTTAATTGTATATTTGTTATTTCAATAGAAATTCCCCTGCTCTTGCACAGAAAATGTAACATATAGTGCCAGCAGAAAGAGGGGGATTCAGAAAGATAAACCTGTTAGCCAGTTTTATGCCTTGTTTTGGAACAACACTTTCAGACCACCTTTAGGAAACAGCGATAAGATATCGTGTACCTGGGTGAGAGACTGGATGAATTTATTTTCAGCATATTAGTGTAACCCCCATGCCATTTTGGGGTTACTAAACAGATGCCCTGTTGGCATCGGGAGTAGTCCACATGGTGCCAGGCCTGCCAATTGGAGCAGAGCCTGAGCACCACGTGCTGGGAATTGGAGGCGCCAACTGGCGCTGTGTGAGGGAAGCCATTAGAGTGGGTGTGAGGCAAGAGTTTGAGGTGCAGTGAGGAGTGAGAGCCTGCATGCAGGCCACATGGGGATCAGGCCGCCAGTTGGGGCCGAGTAGGCCTGGGGTGGGGAGATTGCCCCCTGGTCCCAAAGGAGATGAAGGAGCCCTACCTGCCCATCGGTGGGGTGGGTGGCAGAAAGGAAGGAGTCGCTAGTTCAGGAGTTGGTCTGGTTCCCATCCGGAGGAGAAGGGTGGCTGCCATGCAAGCTGTGGCCTGGGGAGTGCTGAAGCCTTGGATCAAGGGGGTCCCAAACGGCAGAAGGGACCTCCTGCTGGAAGTCATGTTCACCAATTCCAGAAAGACCAGGCGAGGAATGCTGTGCCTGTTTAGAGAAGGTGGCTTGACCCCGCAGAATCCCGCCCATGGATCAGTGGGGCCGAGAGCCAAAGGAGTTTGGACTGTGCTTGTTTATAACATCAGAACCCCCTACACCCCCCTCTGGTGAAGGTATGTTCTGTGTTCCGCTACTTGAAGGGTACTATGCTCCCATGAATGGAGAGGACAGTAAAACAAAGAGAAAGATGGAGTTATTTTATTCAGAAGGGCAGGAGGGAGAAGGAGCTTCACTGTAGCTCCCGAAGTGCTTGGAATGAGATATGCAGGATCCAGGTTCGTGACCCAGGGCCCCAAATGTAATGTTCCATGGCTGCCAGCCATAGATTAAATTAACTTCTGGCCCTAGCTACAAATATTACTCCATGGAGGACACATCGAGCGTGAGCTTTTGGGTTGTTTGTTCCAACAATAAATCTGTGCCTGATTGTACCGGAGGTACTGGGGTTGGACCAAATTATTTTACTGCCCTGTTGTTGCATTACTTAATATATCAAGACCCATAACTAGATCTCCCCTAACCAACATGGCTTTAGAGGGGGACACTGTACAGAGACTGCCTTGGTTGGGTTCATGGAGACTGTCCTCAGGGCCACCAAGAGTGGTAATTTAACAGGGGCAGTGATCGTGGACCTACCCAAGGCATTTGACCTGTTGACCATACAATTTTATTTATTTATTTATTTTATTTATTTATTGGAAGGAATCGGAATTACAAGCTTTGAGTCAAGGACTCCTTTGCAAAGGCTCTACGATAGATATACATACATTACAAGATACATAATAATAAATATACTGAGAACACACCAGAATACATACATTGCAAGTTTAGAAACAGTATATACAATAAGAGGCATATAGAGAAGACAAGTTACAGTTCAAGGGTGGAATGGACCAACCCATTCAAATCATTGTAAGTCCAGCATGTACAATAACAATATACAGAAATCAAAAGGTTATAGTTCCAGGCAAGGGGGAGAAGGACTAAGCACAGTCACAGTTGGAGTGGGAGAGGATTTCAGCATGAAGTAGGGTTTTAAATGGGCCTAGTCACTGTTCCAGGGTGATGGCCAATGGCATTTCATTCAACCAGGGGGCCCTGTAATAAATGGAGCATTGGCCCAGAAAAGTCCTGCAGCGGGGTACAGAGAGGGGGGCTAGCAAGGAGCTCTGTGTAGACCGTGGCTGGGTGGAGGGCTGAACAAGGTGGCAGAGACCTGGGGGGAGGTGTTTAGGGAGAGCTTCCTAGTAAGGAGACATCTGGTACCTGAGTCTGTCTTCAAAGTTAAGTCAGTCACACCTGGCCCAGTGGAGCTGAGGGCTGAGGCAGCTGGATGACTTACTCATACACATCAGCCACCCATGTTTGGAATGAGCACGGCCACTGGGTGTTGGCAGGGAGGAGAAGGATCGAGTGTCCAAAGGACTGCTCCCTTTCCAGGAGGGGGACACCAGCAGTTGGTGCATGACTGTCCCTAGCAGAGGCTAGGGTCTGGTGCCCCGATGCTCAGAAGGAAAAGACTCCAACATGTTCAGAGGTGTGAGGTCCACCTATGGAATCATTTGTGCATGTTTGATAAGCAGCAACAATATCAGTAAGCATCATACTGTAAAATGTGGAGGTTTTGATTGTGTGACAGAAACCAAATTCAGCCATATTCTAATGTATGAGATTGAAAAAGAACTGGGACATGCATGAATTGCACATTATTAATCAGGGCTCCAGATAGTGATGTGGCGGTCAAACCACTAGGAGGGCCATCCACCTGAGGAGAGCAGGCAATCAGTTCATCCTGACTTGGTGGGACTACAGAAAGATAAAGAGCTTCAGAAGCTGCATAGTTTTGAAGACAGAAAGCACATGCTTCCTCTAGAGAGAGGCGGTCACAATAGGCAGGATCTATTAAAGCAATGAGATTGTACTGACTAGTATGTCTAGGAGTGGTCTGTCTGATGGAAAGAGTACCATTTTTAGAAATGTCAGTATTAGGCCATCCATGGAATGTACTCTTGGATAGGCAAACTACAGGGATTGTGCAGCCCATAGCATCAGTTTGCCATCGTAGGGAGAGTGAAGATTTATCTGGAGCAACCACTACAGTATCCAGAAAGGCATCTGAGCCTTGAGTAACTTTAATCATTTTGTTAGGAACATAAATCTGTACACCGATAGGGGCTGAATGTTCAAGTTTACCAAGGAAGAGTTGCAAACATTCCTTAGGAGTCTGCGGGGCTTTATGTCAGGGTGCAGTCACAGTCAGTAGTCCTACCAGTTGGAGAAAGGGGTGCAAGATATCCATCTTGCCGATACCTATAAGAAAACAAAAAGTGTTGATTAAGTGCAAGTATTATTCCGACCAAAGGGGTTAGGAAAAGTAAGTTTAGTCACTTTTATACAATTTAAGTTGGTTAGCATGGAACCACTTATCAGCGTTTTTTTTCAGCTGTTGTACTCTGACCCGATACACAGCAGAGGTGAGTTTGTTTACAATGGGATAGGAACCATCCCATTTACTGGCAAATGAATGTGTGGGTTGTTTGTACTGGAAGAACATAACTTGGTCTCCTACTTGCCAGTCAACGTCTTTGACATGCTTGTCAAAATGAGCTTTAGCTTGTTGTTAAGCTTTGCTCATCTGCTTGGCAGTAAACAGGTGTGTCATCATGATGCCATCATGAAGCTTTTCAGTGTATTTGTCTACAGATACTCTATCTGCAGTAGGGATGTAAAGATCAATCAGTAGGTGCTCAGGTACTCTCATAGCCCTACCAGTCATAACCTCATAAGGTGTACACTGAGTAGTGGCTGCAGGTGTGCCCTTAATTGCCATCCGTAGCAGTGGCAAGAGGGAATCCCAACCTTGGGATTATCATTGATGAATTTACAGAACATCTGTTTGATGCATCTGTTAGCTCTTTCTACCTGGCCTGAGGATTGAGGGTGGTCAGGAATGTGGAACTTTTGATTGACTCCAAGAAGTTGAGCCTGTTGCATCAGCTCGGCTGTGAAGCTAGTTCCTTGGTCTGAGTCTACCTTTAAGGGTAGGCCCCACCTAGAGAACAACTGATCTACCAGGATCTTGGTAGTTGTCTTTGCCATGTTGTTCTTAGTGGGAAATGCTTCTACCCACTCGGAGAACAAATCTGTGACAACAAGTGCATACTTGTTGTTCTTACTGGAGTTGGTAAGAGGGCCAATGAAATTGATCTGTATCAAATTCCATGGTCCAGATTGCCTTTGGGCAGCAATTTGACCTTTCTTTTTACCAATATTGGATAGTTTTGAGCACACACTATGCAGTTGTCCACATAGTGTTCTACATCTTTGGCCATACCAGGCCACCAGACAACTGTTTTGAGTCTCTGAAGGGTGTTTTCTGTCCCCTGGTGTCCCCCAGTGGGAAGTGTCATGAATCATATGACTACATTCAGTTCACAGAGATTGTGGTGCAACCCACAATTTATTACCTGTATCCCTGTTTGTGATACCAGATGAGCTTCTGATCACTGGACAAGTGTATATTGTCCGAACGTCTCTTATATGGACTACCAACAAGCAGTGGTTGTTCAGTTCCTTTGTCTAGGAATTTGAACACATCTCTTATTTCGGGATCTGCTTTTTGTGCAGCAGAGAGGTCCAGTGGAGGTTCTGGTACCAGTTTCTTGATAGCAGCTATGATAGATGCCACAATAGCTGCTACACCTAGTGGGTGAGTCATTGTCCATCCCCCCAGCTCCTGCTTTGGCAAGCGAGTCTGCTCGAGCATTGAACTCATGGAAAGGGTCAGATTTACAGTGAGCCCTTACCTTGTGAATGTACAGCTTATGAGTAAACATCTGTGTCAGGGTGTGTATATACACAAACAGTTCCCTATATTTGACAGGGGTACCATCAGATGATGTAAAATAGTTTTTCTGCCAAAATAGAAAGAACTCTGTGAGTGATAAGCAAACCCAGCTGGAGTCTGCAAAAATGATGATGTCCCTGTCACCATGGGGCATGATCTCCAGTGCACAGGCCACAGCTGCCAGTTCGGCGTACTGTGAGGAGACAACAGTGCATTTCATAGAAATGCACCTGAAATCACCTTCCTGATCCAGAATGAGCACCCAAGCCCTGCTACCTGCTCTCTATCCACATAGGAGGCAGAACCATCTGTAAAGATGCAAAACATAGTAGTGTCTTCCAGGACCTCAGGTGTAGCTGGTAAAAATGGTCCTGGGTCAGGTAGGACAGGTGGTTGGAATGTACAGTCATGGGGCTTACCTGTGTAGAGTAGGCCATGGGCCAAGATTGAGGTAATTTTAGCCGGCAGTAACTTGATGTTGCTGTCCTACAAAAGCAAAGACTAATGGGTTAGTCTGGTGTTAGAGACTGATCCATCTTTTACTTTGTCTGAAAGTAAAAAGTTAGTTGGGGTGTGGCAGGTATGCAAGATAATAGGGGCATGCCCGCTGATGTACAGAAAGTGCTTGACAGCCCAAAAGGTTGCCAAGAGTGTTCTTTCACAGAGACTAAACTTTCTCTCTATGGAGGATAGCATCTGGGATGCATAGGCAATGGATCTGTGATACCCATTATACTTTTGTGCCAGCACTGCAGACATGGCCACATCAGAGGTGGCAGTTTCCAAATGGAAAGGTATTCTTGTGTTATAGTTTATCAGTGCTGGGGCTAAGGCCTGTTTAAGCTGTGTAACAGCTTCACTGTGTGTGGTGCCCCATGTCCATGGGACATCCTTTTTTAGCAGTTCATACAGGGGAGCAGCCTTCAAGACAAAGTCAGGGGTGATGTCCCTGGAAAAGTTTACCATTCCTAGAAAGCGTTTGAGTGTTGCCACAGTTGTAGAAAGTGGCAGATCTTGCAAGCCCTGAATCTTTTTGACAGCTGGGCTTCTCCCTTAGTCTGTGATATGTAGGCCAAGGAAAATGACCTCTTTTTCAAATAAGTGTGCTTTGGAGGGATTGCACTTGAGGCCTTGTCTCCTGAGGAGAGTCAGCAATTCATCTAGAAGGACCAAGTGTTCTTCTTTTGTGGCAGCTGCTAAAAGCAAGTCATCCACATACTGCAGGAGGCACTGGGGTATGGAAGCCCCTGCAGGGCATCCATCATGTGGAGATGGAAGAGGAAGGGTTGTTATGAAGCCCTGGGGAAGACAGGTCCAGGTGTACTGGCACCTCAAAGGGAAAAGGCACATTTGTATTGGCTTTCCTGTGCTAATCAGGAGTGACAAAACCCATTAGAGATGTCAAGAGTTGAGAACCACTTTTTGTCAGGGGTCAGCAGCTTGAGCACATCAGGAGTTGATGCCTCAGTTGAGGCACAGCTAGGGGTGACTCGATTAAGTTTTCTGTAGTCAATTGTGAGTCTCCAAGCTCCATTCAGCTTTTTCACAGGCCAAATGGGTGAATTGACAGCAGAGACACAAGCCCTAATCACTCCTTGTTGTAGCAGTGACTGGATGGTCTCCCTCAATGGGGGTAAGGCTTCAGCAGGGAATGGGTACTGCTTCTGCCTTATGGGGTTAGGTCCTGGAATCTCAATGGTGGTGTGCATCCTACCACAATCATGTTTGTTAACAGCAAACACATCAAGGCGTTCCTGTAACAAGGGTGAAAGTTCAGAAAATAAGTCATGACTTTTGAATACAACCATGACATCATAATCCTTGTTGTTATGGGAGATGGCTGCCACCACGTGTGAGTCCGGTATGGTGACAGCATGACATTGTCCCTTGATCTGTAGCAATAACCTGTTAGCTAGGTCCACAACACAGCCATGCCGTGCAAGGAAATCAATTCCCAGTATGCTGGAGTGATGATATAATACCATGAGATCAAAGACAAAATCAGTCTTGAGATGGTCTACCTGCACAGGTAAAAATACAGATCGATAGGTGTGTAGCTGAGTACCATCTACACCCTGTGCACTGGTCTTCCAGCAGGTAGACCAGGCGGATATGGCTGGGTTCTCATCATGGAGAACAGACATGGCTGCTCCTGTATCCAGAAGCACGTTTAGTTGGCGGCCCCCAACCGTGGCCCTTACGCAGGGATGTCCATTTGTGTCGACAAGGAAGTCACTCACAATCCGGACTGGGGCCTGTAATTGTCAATTGGTACAGTTCTAGGATTCTTCTCCATCATTTTGTCCCGGCAACCTGAGACCTACAGGAGCTCATTGGGCCTCCTCTTGGTACTTCACAGGACACAAATACTGTGCCTGTGATGTCAGGGACAGGATCTCAGCCTGCTCCATTGTTGGTACCTGGTTTACCACATCAGCCTGGTCAGTGCCCGATGCCGTGAAAGGGTTCATCCCTTGGCTGCTCAGTTGTTCAGTAGCCGAAGGCCAGAAAGGGTTGGTGTTACTAGCCGGTGCCAGGGCTGCCACAGAATGTGTGGATGCAGCCTCCTTTTCAGCATGGGCCTCCTCCAGTTGTTTTTGGACGGTCTCGTTCTCGTCCCTAAGGGTCCGATAGCTAGGCCTGTTATGGTACTTGCCATCAGAATTTGAGTTTTTCCAGTTCTTGTTGTTATTGTTGTAGTTCCAGTTATTCTTATAGTTCCGTCCCCGGCCCTTGTGTGACTGCTTAGCGTCGGAAGGGGCTTCCTGTTTATCATTGTTACCTTCCACTATATAGTGGGTGGGGGTAGGGTTCACCGTGGCAACTTGGGCCGTGGCTCCCTGGGCCATTGAAGTTTATATGGTGGCGGTCCTGTTGGTGTTCTTACTGGAAGCTAGGTTATAGTCATAAACCTGGAAGGCACGTTCCATCTTGGTGAGGATCTCATTAAAGGTATCGATCTGCGGGTAAACGTTGAGTTCAACTTTTTGCCAGAGAGCCAGAGTCATGTTCCAGATGTACAAATTCTTCTACTCAATTTGATTTTTGCTGACGTTCTCACCCACTAGGCCCTTGCCAGCCTCGTAGGTGAGCCACAACCATTGATGGTAAGCCGCTGGGCTTTTCTTCACATTCTGCTTGACCTTGTAGGCCAAGCAGGCTCCAATGATATCTGGGGCATTGGCAGCAAGGACTGCCTGTGAGATATCGTTGGAATCGAGCATCTCGCAGTTGCAGATGGCCTCTGGGAGTTTGGCCCAGAGGGTAGACGTGATGGTCTGCCTCAGGACTTGAACCTGGTACTCAGGTTGGAGAGAAAGCTTCTTGCATAGGGAGCGCACCTTCTCCAAATGACAACCGAGGTTGTCGGTCTGGCCCATCTGTCCAATGCCTTGAGCAATTTGCTGAACAGAGTGAGTGACCTGTAGGGGATTGGATGTGGGCGTACGGGGAATGGTTCCACATGACCTAGAGCACCGCGAAGGGCAGCTTCCACCACAGCATCAGTGACTGCTTTGAATGCATATTCCTGGGTTACAGCATTTTCAAACATGTGCTCAATCCACTCTTGCATGGACGACTGTCACTCCGATGTTGCTAGATCCGTCAAGGCCTCCTGTATCATGCCGCACACTTCTGAACTGTCTTCCCTGGAAAGGGGAGCTAATGGAAGCGGGCTCCTACTCGGAGGTGTTCAGCCTCCTGTACGATGGGGGCCACAATGTTTGTTTTTGCATGGCAGCAAAGAGGGCATGCCAACATGACAAGGGGTCAGGCTAACATGGCCACCATCTTGGGAATGGCTGGTAAAGGCTACTGGCCCTGTGGGGTTGGGGTTTGGACATGACAAGGTGGCCTAAGTCCTCGTAATCAGAATCGTCATCGCACAATGATGTGATGTCAATGGGTGTGTACTGAAAACCAGTCATGGCTTTTACATGGCCAGCAAGGACCTCTCCCTGATGGTGCATTCTCACCATCTTTTCTCTACATTTCTTATGACAAACTTTTGCAGTGCCCTGCTCAATACCCTTCTCAACCTCATGCTGCAATACCATGACGTGGACGTCCAATTGACATTTTCCCTAAGCTTTTGTCTAGCTTATGCTTCAACCTTACATTCTCTTCCTTCAATTCAACATTATCCTCTCTCAAACTTCTTATTCATGTCACTCAAAATGTCATTTAAATAAGATAGCTGTTTCTTATCACATTTCAACCTTTCATTGTTATCTCTTAACATACACAATTCACACTGAGAGTCTTGAGCAGTACAGTGCAGTGCAACAGTCTGTTATTGTGGTCACAAAGTGACTGTGTCTCTGCTAGTTTCTGTTCCCTTTTCAGTAACTCCGATGCCTGGAAGCCCTTCTCTGTTTTTAGAGAAGCGTTTTGCAGCTCAAGGGAGGCACATTGTGCTAATAAACTTACTACGGCTGTACGCAAAGTCGCGACCAAGGGACCTTTGGTGTGGTATTTCTTGGCTTTTTGCTTCAACTCTAGATATTGATCAGAGATCATAAGCAAGGGGTCTTCTGTCGATTTTGCATCCAGCAAAAAATCAGTCCATCCTCCATGGGAGGTAAGATAGTTTGAGACATCGAGTCTCAGTTCTGTGCACAATTCAGGCATGCCAAACAAAGGGGAAGATACACAAACAAAAAAAGCAGTCGAAAGACTGGACTCAAATCCTTGGCACCATTACCTAACAGCTTTCAGGTCCCCCGTGGGCAAATGGTGGAGCCAAGTCGGTACACTGCTACTTGCAGAGGGAGTATACCAGTGGTTCAGTGTGGGTCTGCCATGCCCGAAACCAAAACGGAACTAGTCCGTAAGAGAACAACCACTGTAAGTATGAGTAGGCCCAAGTAGGCAAAAAATGCACTACACTACTTGACATTCAGTTCAACGAACTTGAATGGAATCCTCACTTTGTACATTCCAACCTGCACATGGTCACCAAATGTAACGGAATGGTAAAACCATGACCATCTCAGGTTCTTGTTGGAACTGCACTAAAATGAAGAAATGACAGACAAGTGGTGTCCAGCACAAAAAGTGATTTATTTCTGGTATATAAAGCAGGCTTACAACTAAACAGTGTGATCACCAGGAGAATACTTCCAATCTTTCTTACCTATAGGTAGCAGTACATCTCTTCTCAGAGAGCAGATGTTATGCAAAAGAGTCTTATGCCCCTGATAATTATCATAGCAACAGCTAAAAAGATAAATAAAAACATTATAATTCGTCAGTGGCAAATAACCTGACTCCTCACTAGCCTGGGAAAGCATGCTAAGCTAGCAAAAGTAACAGATAGCTAATACAATAGGTCTTGTATATCATGAAGGACACTTGCGGTTACATATGCAGTTATAGTTCTGCCCTATCACTAAAGATGGCAGTATTGCCTAACTAATCATTATACAATAGTGTAAACAGAAGTATCTTCCAAGTGTTACAATCAGAATAATAGCAAAAGCATTATAATTCTCAGTATACAGTAGAACTCAGATACTGACACTTATGCTTATACGATAAGTGCCTGTGCCCTAAGGTTAGTACATATACCTATAAGTAGTACTGTCTGCGAGGTAGGGGGCCAGTCAGGGGTGCTGGTCCATGGATAACAGGGGAGTATTAAAGTACATGCTAAGCAGGAGGGGGGCCCAGTATTGAGCCTTGGGGGACTCCTGAAAGTACCGATTTACTGGCCGAGAGTGTGGAGTTTAACTTGACCCTCTGGGTTCTGTCACTGAGGTAGCTTTTAAACCATGTGGTAGTGTCCAGGGACAGGCCCATGCAATGCAGGGATTGGATTAGGAGTGTGTGGCTGACAGAGTCGAAGGCCTTGGTTAAGTCAATATAGGCAGATCCAACTAGGTGCCCTCAATCAAGGGTTTTGCTTATAAAAGTGGGTATTCAAGAAGGGCAGTTGTACTACTGTGGCCCTTCCTGAAACTATGCTGTTCGGGGCAGAGAAGGTCGTACTTTGTGAGACTGTCTGAGACTTGATCTGACACTATTTTATCTAGTGTCTTGGAGAGGGGAGAAGAATGGAGATGGGGCAGTAGTTGCCGGGGAGGTCAGTCCCCACTTCTCAATATTGGAATGACAACAGCTGCTTTCCAATGTGAGGGAACTGTTCATGAAAGAGGGATGTCAGTGAGTTTGGAGATAATGGTGTCTAAGGTAAGGAGGACTAGTTATAGGTCCAGCAGTCACTATTAAGCACGTTTTCCCAAGAGCTTTGGTTAAATATGGTCTTGCGCCTGGGGGTGATCATTCAGAGCCTGAACACGGGGGTGGATGCTTTAAGGGGTGAGCTGATGAGCAAGTCTGGGGCCAGGTCAAAGAAGTTAGGGGGAAGGACACTGCTAAGATCAGAAAATGCAGTGCTGAGGGTATCAGCAATCAACAGGGGGCCCTGGGAGAGTGAGCCATTTACCAGCAGCTGGGCAGGGGAGGAGACAGATTTTCCATTCAGTTCTTTAATGTTGTTCCAAAGTTTGCGTCCAGAGCCCCAGGAGGTGGAGAGTGTCTCCTGGTAGTGGGTAGCTTTGGCTTTTCGAATTTCCCAGGTACATTTGTTCCTAAGTTCCCTATAGAGTTACTAGGCATGCAGTTTGCCTGATTCATTAGCTTTATGCCATTGATTGTTGCATTGCTTCATGAGGTCAAATAGGGCATGGGAGAGCCAGGGGTGTCCTGACTTTTGACTTTCTGTTTGGAGACTGGGCATAGTGATTACAAGTGGAGTTAAATGTGGAGATAAAGTAATCCAGGGCACTGTCAGTTGACTGTGCAGTGCGGATGGGGGTCCAGTCACATTGCAATAGGTGTTGTTTGAGGTGTGAAAGATAGCCCTTTTTTAGGTGACGTATAAAGGTATATTTGGGTGGCCACTTTGGGATTTTTATTGAGGACCATCTACAGAGGACTGGCAAGTGATCGCTCAGTGCATCTGGAAGTACTGAGACCTCAGAGATGTGGGTGGGCCAATTCATGAATATGAGTTCAATGAGTGTGGAGGTGCCAGTTTTATGGTTAAGCCTTGTGGGGACTGGATGACTTGGTGAGGTCTAGTGCCACAACAGTGTTCTTGTAGGGGCAGAGGAGGTTACTAGCCAGTTGACATTGTAATCACCCAGGGCAATGATTTCAAATCACCCAGGGCAATGATTTCACTGGAGATGGGCAGGTGGGCTAGGCAGTTCATTACCTAGTCAAATGCTGGCCTTTGGTGCCAGGGGATATAAACTGTGACTATGTGTAGGTTTTGCCAGATATGTCAGGTTGCAGTTTCACAGTGCGAACCTGTGCCACATGGGGATGGAGTGGGAGCACCAGGGACTGACGAGGCCTGAAGGGAATCTCTGTAGTAAAGAGTGCAGCTCCCTCCTCTTAGCTAGCCTGTCAGTTCTGAGGATAGAGTACCCAGGAATATGGACAGCTGAGTCCAGGGTAACACGATCAAGCCGGGTGTCTGTAACCACAAGGATATCCAGAGATCTGTGCCATCCAGCCCTGAAGGACATCAAGCTTTTTGAAGGCTACAGATGTTGACAGTGGCTAGAAGAGTCCATTCGACAACCCACAGGAGGTGCTGACAGAGGGATGGGCTTGGGTTTGGGTGCACATTGCCTGATAGGAGAAGGAGTAGGAGGGTGTGGCGGAGGACAGCAAGTCTAATTAGCTTAGCTTTCATGTTAGGATTACATGGCTGGGGACAGGGTTTGCAGGCAGCCACAGATATTGGTAGGCTAGAGATATGCATGGCCACTAAGAGGGCTAATGAGGTATGCTGGATTAGGTACCGGGGGGAGGTGGATATGTCGGGGTATGGAAGGTGTGCAGAGCATTGCTGGTAGTGCCCCACCTAGTGGCATAATGTTGGGTACCTGCCTGGCTGACAGGCAGAGGACATGGGGGAAGGGAGGGAGTAAGGAGCACTAGGAGCACACTAAAGATTAGAGGGAGGGGCATGGTGGAGTACAATGCAAAAGAGGGATGGGACCCACAAGAGGGCAGTGTGCCCAGAGGCCACAGGACTCAAGAGTTAGCAAAGTATCCTCTTAAGTGATCCCAGGACAGATGGGGTAGCGATAGGATTGGTGCCTACAATGCTCAGGGTACAAAGCTCAAGTCTGGGTGGAGAGCAAGTGGGAAATTAAGAGGAAGGTGCCAGAAACCATTAGCTGTACAGGGTGGGTGAGAAAGAGGTAATGAAGACAGGAAGAGGGAGACACAGGAAAAGAAAATTGGTTACTGATCGACTATCTAGTTTGCGGGCGGAGGTCCTGTCTTGTCTTGGTTCAGGAACTCACTCACTAATAGACTGCTCTGTGTTAAGTTAGATGGAATATGTTCATCTTATCAAGAGATCCAGTGTGGGGTCCTCAAGGCTCCATACTGGGCCCCTACTTTTTCACTGTTCATAGACCCTGTGGTGACAGTGGTGGAGTATTGTGACCGGTTATTATATGCAGATGATGCAGTTTTATTCACTCATGATTCTAATCTCATCGATACTAATCTATCATTTAGCATTGAATTTAACAATACACAATCCTGGCTTTTTCAAAACAATCTCATGCTGAATAAGCTAAAGACCAAGCCCATGATATTTGGCTCAGAACCTAAATTCTGGTAATTTTTCTGCTAGCATGTTGGGAGGTGGGGTTATACAAGTTCTTAAATCATTTAAATATCTAGGCATGTACCTAGATCCATCATTAAAATATAATATACACATAGACAAGGTTACTGCCAAGTTTCATTCTAAAATTGGTACTCTTTATCAGCTGTCTAAATTTCTGACCAAAGATTCTCGTAAATCTATTGCACAACATTGTTTGTTACCGGTCCTGAATTACGTTTAAATTAACGATGCCTCATCTTCTTCCTTTATTTCCTGGAAGGAAAAGTTGTTACATAAAATTGGAAAGTTTGTATTAATGGCACCTCCTCAGACACCTCACTGTAATATTTTGACTAGCTTTGAATAGCTTTCATTCAAAATACTTAAAAATTGGCTATGTCACGTTTTACTTTTAAAATACTACATACAGGTATTCCAACATCACTATGAGCCCTTCTGGATACATGTAGTTCCCCATACAGTTCACGGTCATCTACTAAGACCCAACTGACCCTTCCATTGGTCCATGCAAACTCAGGGAAATGGTCCTTCGCTGAATGTTTGCTCTTGTGTAAAATGATATGTTAACTGTTTATTGCATTTAATGGTTGATTAATGTATTCTATGTTGTTAGTTTGTCTGCTGAACATACTGACTTCAGGTAGTGCCTGAAAATGGTATCTTGTATCTCAGTGTACCTACCTGCAATTACAAATAAATGAAATGAACATGAAATGGAAAGTTGTTTTACAGAAGAGCATCTATGCCTGCCAGATCTAGAAACAGCCTCCAGCAAATAGCGAGTACCATCCTGAGCACCAAGACAGAACTCCCACTGTCACCAAATGACCCCACAACAATTCAACTCATAAGGTACTGTTTTGTGCAATTTTCTACATGCTTGAGTCACATCACAGATGTCCTCCCCTTCCCCGCAACTTTAATACCTTTCAAACCCCTAGACATGGGAGGGGAAGGGACACTCACGAGGAGCCGTGAGACTCAGGGGTGTGAGCTGCTAAAAGGTGCTGCACTGTGGCCAGTATCCATAGCTACATAGCCTGCATTGAGGGAAAATGCAAGGCACAAACAAGCAACTGAACTGGCAAGGACTAAGGAGGCCTCCCCACCCAAAGAGCACCAGTTCCACAACCACTGCCTCAGAGGTTGCCATGTGTGAAGAGTAGATGGACCACAGTGGGTTCTGGGAGGGTGAGGGTGGTGGAACAAAGGCGTAGCCCCCTAGTTGTACCTCTACACAAATCATATGTCAGTCTGGCAAATCAAGGTTCCTCTATGATGACACCATCAGTGGAGACCAAGAAGAATGCTGGGGATATCCACAAGGGAGACCCACATAAGAGTGGCAAGAGACACCACAGGGGAAAGAAACAGCTTCTGACAGGGGACTCAGTTGTTAGGGTGTAGACCTGGGAAGGGAGAGGAGAGGAAGTAAGGTGCCTGCCTGGTGCCATGGCTTGAGGACAGGAAGCAAATCCTCAGGATTGCAGAAGCAGCATCACAGGAGAGGGAACTAGATATCATTGTCCACCTCGGGACAAATGACCTAGCTAGACATTAGATCAGTGCAGTGCAGGATGAATTTGTGGAGTTGGGGAGGGGCCTCAGACAGGTAGCAAGCACGGTAACCTTCTCAGAGGTGCTGCCAGTCTATGGCAGGGGTGAGGCTAGGGTACTGCACACCGTGCAGTTGAATGAATGGTTGCATAACTGGTGCAGAGCACAGGGCTTTGGCTTCATTGGGAACTGGGGGTCCACCTGGAGAGATGAAGGTCTATACTGGCATGATGGTCTGCATCTGTCCAGGAAGGGAAACAAGCTCCTAGGTGACATGTTTAAAGGCTTCCTTGGCAAGCTTTTAAACTAGCCAAGGGGTGAGATGCTGATAGGAAACAGAAAAGTTCAAGCCTCTCCCCACAAAACATGGCAGGTAGTAGGGTAAACACTGAGGTACAGAGCTTGACAGAGGGCAGGACAGGGGTAAATGGAAAAATAGACAAGGGCAATAAGAGCACGGATGGGGTAAAAAAGGATAAAGCCAACATTAAATGGAGGTCAATGAGTACCAATGTCCATTATCTGGGAAACAAGCTTCCTGAGCTAGTAGCCCTGATGGAAGAGGAACACTTGGATATTGTGGCAGTCACAGAAACATGGTACACGGAGAACCATGACTGGGATGTCAACATACCAGGGTACACAATCTACAGAAAGGACAGGGAGGGTAAAGAGGAGGTGGAGTAGCTCTCTACATAATGGAAGAGATCAAAGCTACAGAACTAAAAAGTAAAGGGGGAGGACAAAAGGCACTCTGGGTCACCTTGGAGACAGAGAATGGCATCACAATCCACACAGGGTTGTATACAGACCACCGTCTCAAGGGAGGAAGTGGACAAGAAAATGATAGAGGGCATTCTCAAAATGGCTGAAAAAGGGGAGATGCTGTTGATGGGGGACCTGAATATGCCAGATGTTAACTGGATGACATGGACTGTAGCCACATCCAAGAGCAGGGTCATTCTGGATGCCCTACAGGGGGCATGCCTTAGACAGCTAGTGGTGGAACCCACTCGGGAGGGAGCAATATTAGACCTGGTACTCTCAAATGGAGAGAGGATCACAAATTTAGAAGTCAGTGGACATATGGGAACAAGTGACCACTGCACAGTGTGCTTCACAATAAACACAACCATGGAGACAAGCCATACAAAGATAAGGATACTGGACTTTAGAAGGGCTGACTTTTGGCATAATGGGTGAATACCTGAGGAATGCATTAGCAAATGGCCAGAAAGGAGGGGTGGAAGAACAATGGAGAAAAATCAAAACTGCCATCATGGAGGCAACAAGCCTTTGTGTGAAACAAATAAAGAAAACAAAGCAGAATAAAAAAAACACTATGGTTCTCAAAAGAGGTGTCAGGGAAGGTTAAGGAGAAAAAGGCTGCATTCAAGCCAGAAGGACTCACCGGCTGAGCTCCCTCCCGGAGCTCCGATTTCAGCGTGGGTGTGGCTGCCGAGGTAATTAAACTACCTCAAGAGAACAGCACCCTTGTGAGGGGGGTTAGCCCGTCGACACACGTCGACTGCCCCACCCACGCACCCTGGCTCAACATTTCCTTTATAGGTACTCCCTTATGACATCACTTCCTGTTCTCTTTAACCTTCCCTTATGACATCACTTCCTGTTCTCCTTAACCTAAGTCCCCACTTTGCCATTAGCAGGTTATACCTGCCAACCACTAGAGGGACCCTTACTACCCACCCTGCACCCACTATCTATCCCCATCCCCACTATTTCCTAGACCCCTCCAAACCTCCTGAGCCACTCCAATCCGCTCCAACTCACACCTTTCTGCAATCCACACCCCACCCACCCAGCCCCACAAACTTGCCCATTCTCTGACTCGGGACTGCTTGGCTGAACTGACCCCAGTGACCACTAGAGTCACTATTTCACACCCAATTCTCAACTCAAACCCAACCTGTTCTAGGCCTAGAATGTGGACTTACTGCTGTCACCCAGGCACCTCACCAGCTGTCCTTGCTGAGACTTGAACCTTGCACCCTACCCACCGGAGTCCGTGTCACTACCACTGATCCAAAGTGGTAACTACGTTCTTAGAAGTCCATTTAGAAACTTCTACTTAATCTAAGCTATCACCAAAGTTGCCATGTTAGACCACCTCCTAAAATGCCTCCCCCTCATTTACCTTCTAATACCCTCGTGCCTCCAGCCAGCCATCCCCCCGGATCGTGGGTTCCAGCACTGGCAACTCCCCTAGACATGGCTCACATGAACCCCACAATTACCATGCCTACTGGCCAAAAACACCCATTCTCCATGCTCCACCACACCGCCTTTCAAGGCCACCCCTGGCAGCTTATCGCCCTCGCCCTACCACCCTGCCAATCCCTACCCATTCCCTGCTCCCCCAAGGTCCCCCCTCAGCCCCCCATACACATAGGAAACACATACATCACCACATCCTGCCAAGAACTGTGATCCTCCTTCTACTCCTAACAGGCAACATACATCCTAACCCAGGCCCCTCCCGGACCTGCCCATCAGGTGGGATCCCTGGTCTGAGTATTGCCTCCATGAATATATGCAGCATCTTGAAAAAACTTGACACACTCCAGTGCTGGGTCATGCTGCACAAACCTGACATCATTACACTGGTAGAAACCTGGCTATCAAAGTCCACTCCTGACTCCTTCGTCGCCCTCCCTGGCTACACCCTACACCGGGAGGATCGTGGTAGGCAAACGCTGGAGTGGCTGTGATCTATAAGGGATCTCTCACTGGTCAAGCACTCCCTGCCCTGGCCCTCGCAGGTGGGGCACAGGCCTCACCCTTAAACTCACTCCAGACCCTCTAGGGGCCCCTGTATCTCACCTCTGCCTACATTCCACCTAAAACTAAAACTCAGCTACATCATCCTTAATTGACTATCACCACCATCCCACATAGGGCTGATCAAGTCCTTGTGGGTGACCTCAATATTAACTGGCTCAGCCCCACCTCCACCACCATCCGAGTTCCTTTCCTGCCATTGATATGACGCAGCTAGTCTCCAAACCCACAAGAGTAAACCCTAAGGGAGTACCAGCTCCTCCTTGATGTCATCATCACCAACCTCAAGAAAATCCTGGACATCCAAATCCTCTCTGACTCACTCCAGCGTCCATTCCCCAACCATATTCCATTGGGTGACCACCCTGCCAAAACCCACCGCCAGCACGCACTACGCGGCATCTCAAACCTGGTGGGCTGAAGAACCTCAGGCAATTTCTGGCCCCAAACAAACTGGTCGCCCATTCACCATGCTCCAGATATAGACACTGCCTCGCCTTCTTCTCCCATACATTTAATACAGCCTGCACCCTCGTCGCACCCTCACAGCTACCAAAACCAAAAAACATAAAGTGCCCTGGATTACTCCTGCCCTATTACAGTTACTTAGACATAGGGATAACCTGTGGCACCTCGCAACAGAAACAGGCCGGATGGCTGATAGACAGGCCTACAACGCCACTCGGAATAAGTGCACCTGGGCAGTCCGAAAAGCCAAGGACGACTACTATCAAGCCACCCTCACCTCCTCTTGGGGGTGCACCCGAACCTTTTGGGACAATATAAAACAACTAAACGGGAGCACACGCTCCCCTCCCCCATCCCATCTCAATATTGGTGGCACCAACATTACTGACACGATAGGCATCGCAAATCACCTCAACTCCTCCTTCACGGACCTTAGCCCCATCCTCCCCAGTAACTTTTTTGACCCACCACCCTTCCTACTGACCCCAGATCACTGGTACCCTAGCTTCTACCTACGTAGAGTAACTACCCTCGAAGCTAGACCCCACCTGATCCGTGCGCTGAAGAGCAATAGTCCCGGCAACTCCACCATGGACCCCACCATTCTCCAGCGCGCACTGGACCAGGTCCTTGTCCCACTTACCAGCCTTCTCAATAAATCCCTCTGCCTGGGGCAGTTCCCCACAGCATGGAAAACGGCCATTGTCACTCCCATCCACAAAGGGGGTGATAGGTCCTCAGCTGGGAACTACCGGCCTATCTCTATACTCCCTCCCCTCTCCAAAGCCCTTGAAAAACTGGTCACTATACAGATTACTGAGTACCTGACTAAATATAACATCCTTTGCCCTGAACAGCACGGTTTCCAGGCAGGACACAGCACAGGCACAGCACTAGTGGAGTTCTCAACATTCCTACATACATCCCTGGACTCTGGCTCCCTAGCTGGGGCAGTGTTCATCGACCTTTCCAAGGCGTTCGACACTGTTTCCCACCCCCTCCTACTGGGTGCACTCCACCAGGCTGGCTTCGCTACTGGGCCACTCGCATGGTGCACCAGCTATCTATCGGCCCGCTCCCAATGTGTCGAAATTAATGGAACACTATCAAAATCATGTCCCATCCAATCAGGGGTTCCCCAGGGCTCCATCCTGGGACCCCTACTCTTCTCGCTCTACCTTAACACCCTGCCAAGTGAATGCACTGTAAATATGTTGCTGTATGCAGATGACGCTGTCATCTTTGCCTCTCACCGCAACCCTACCTCCCTTCAGGACTCCCTGCAGCTCTCGTATACTGAGGCAGAAACCTGGTTCACAAAGCATAGACTGATCATAAATCTCAAAAAAATGAAAACAATGCTCTTTGCCCACCCCCAAAACAAAGCCAGCAATTTTCCACTCCACAACCTCCCTGGTTCCAAAAAACCATTAGAGCAAGTACACTCGTTCAGGTACCTTGGGGTCACCTTTGACTCAGCCTTCAACTACCATACCCACATTTGACACCCTTGCCTCAGCAGCCAATATGCGGCTAGGTATCTTATACCGCTACAAAAGCGCTCTCCCCCCCCACTGCCCTCTGGCTTGCGGTAACATCCTTGATATTATCCCTGGTAGACTATGGACTCCCGGTCTACGGGGCTGCCGACACAACTGCGCTCAACAAAGTCCACCTGTTACTTAACAAGGCCTGCAGACTAATCACTGGGGCCCCTAGACTGATACATTCATGCCAGCTCTATGGGCTGGCAACATTGCTGAACCTAGATGAACGGCGCGTTATCAAACATGCCTAATAGCAAAAAACCTCCTAGGACTGTCCCCCAGGGCTGATGGCCTCCTCCCATAGCCAAACCCCTGGTCTGTACGCGACTTCCTGCAGGACTACCTTCCAGACACCTAGAGCCAGGACCTCCCATGGTCAAATGTCCTTCCCCCATAGAGCCCCTTCCTGGTTCAACCCTACCCCTCCACATCACAGATGCCCTACGATCTCCAAATTCAAAACCGCACTCAGAAGTGAACTGTTCACGCACGAAATTGCACCTGTATAATCTGAGGCCCTACCCACTGTGCCCTGACAATGCCCACTGGGCAGCATCCAGATCCACCACGTGATCTCCTCTGGCAAAATTACCACTGTTCTGCCGACTGCTCAACCTGCAGTATTGCAATATGTTACTGTAACTTGGCTTAAATTGCTCTGTTGATTTCGCCCTGGCAGTGTTACTATGTGCTGCTGTAACCTGGTTAATTTGCCACTGCTCCTGACTGCTCTTATCATTATATACTGCGGTAACCTGTTAAATTACCACTGCTCTACTGACTGCTCCATTTCCAGTCTCTATGTTGCCACAATAACCAATCTGGCCTCCCTGTAATATCGGCCAATCACCTATTTACTGATGTACCCATATCCTGTAACCTTAAGTGAGTTTTTGTATGTACTGCTGTATCTATCATGTTCCTCACAAACGTGTATGTTAATTCCATGTAACCTACATTCTGTAACATGAATGTCTGCACTGTATTGTCCTCTTTGTAACGACATACCTTTGAAAATGAGCCCTTGGCTCAAAGGATGTAAACTGATGTACAAATAAATAAATAAATAAATAAAAAGCATAAGGAATCACAGAAGAAGCATGACAGGGAACTGTATCAATTAAAGCAGAAAGAAGTGGGGAAGGCAGTCAGAAAAGCAAAGGCCCAAACCGAGGAAAAGACAGCCAACTCAGTTAAGAAGGGGGATAAAACCTTTTATAGGTACATTAGGGAGTGAAGGAAGACCAAGGGAGGGATAGTGAAGATTAATAAAGGAGAAGGGAGGTGGGCAGAGGGAGACTGTGAAAAGGCAGAGATACTGAATGAATACTTTTGCTCAGTATTCACAAAAGAAGAAAAGGAGGATTTACCTAAACCAAACAATAGAAGCACTCTGGGTAGCGGGGTTGACAGCAGTCCATTCACAGAAGAAAGAGTCCTGAAAGAACTCCTAAAACTCAAGGTGGACAAAGCAATGGGACCTGACGGGATTCACCCTAGAATCCTGAAAGAACTAAGGGAGGACCTAGTGACACCACTAACCACACTTTTTAACAAATCATGGGAGGATGAGGTGGTACCTGAGGACTGGAGGAGGGCAGATGTGATTCGCCTTCACAAAAGTGGGAGCAAGGCAGAAGCAGAAAACTACAGACCTGTTAGTTTGACCTCAGTGGTGGGAAAAAATGATGGAATCACTTCTGAAAGAAAGAATTGTTCAGTACCTAGAGGCCAGCAGGGCACAGGACCCAAAGCAGCATGGATTCACAGTAGGAAGGTCATGTCAGACAAATCTTATCGATTTCTTTGATTGAGTGTCCAAAGTAATAGACCAGGGAGGGGCTGTGGATATGGCCTACCTAGACTTTAGCAAGACATTTGACACAGTCCTGCACAAAAGATTAATAATCAAGTTAGCCAGCCTGGGAGTGGGTCCCAGGGTGGTAGCCTGGGTAGCAAACTGGCTGCACAACAGGACACAAGGTAACAGTGAATGGAACACATTCTGAAGAAAGGGGGGTTACTAGTGGAGTACCTCAGGGCTCAGTACTGGGTCCAGTCCTCTTTAACATCTTTATAGGTGACATTGTAGAGGGTCTGGAAGGAAAGGTATGCCTCTTTGCAGATGACACAAAGATCTGTAACAGAGTCGATACACAAGGTGGGGGTAGAAGGATGAGAAGGAACTTGGCAAGGTTGGAGGAATGGTCAGACATATGGCAACTTAGATTCAATGCAAAGAAGTGCAAAGTAATGCACCTGGGAAATAAAAATCCAGGAGAAGAGTTCACAATAGCAGGGGAAGTACTAACAACAACAATAATGAAAAGGGATCTGAGTGTAGTCATATCAGATGACCTAAAAGTGGGTAAGTAATGTGAGAAGTCAGTAAGGAGAGCCAGGGGGATACTAGGATGCATAGTGAGGGGCATCACAAGTAGAACAAGCATTTGTCAATGCCGAATGTTGATTGCATTGGTCTGTTGAGCTCACTCAGTGGCCCTGTGTCACTGGCTCAGTGTGTTTGTCCCAGTGCTGCAGGCTGCTCTTTTGTACTGGGCTGCTGCTGCATTGGCATCTTGTTCTGCTGAGGAAGAAATCCACAGCTGTCCCGGCAGAGCTCCATTGAGATGGCTCACTCCCCCTCTGCCACTCAATCATTCTGTTTCTCCTGGCGCTGCAGGCTGCCCTTTTGTACTGGGCTCCTGCCTGTGTTGGTAGCTTTTTCTACCCACAAAGAAATCCACAGCTGTCCCAACAGAGCTCCATTGAGGTCATTCACTCCCCCTGTCTCACTCACTCATTCTGGTTCTCCTGGTGCTGCAGGCAGCCCTTTTGTACTGGGCTCCTGCCTCTGTTGGTGCCTTTTTCTGCCCGCAAAGAAAACTGCAGCAGTCCCAACAAAACTCCGTTGAGCTTGCTCACTCCCCTTCTCTCACTCGCTCATTCTGTTCTGCCAGTGCTGCAGGCTGCCGTTTTCTACCAGGCTCCTGCCTACATTGCTGCCTTCTTATGCCCACAAAGAAATTTTCAGCAGTTACAATACAGCTCTGCTGAGCTCACGCACTCACTCATTCTGGTTTTCCTGCCACTGCAGGCTGCCCTTTTGAACTGGGCCCCTGCATGAATTGCTGCCTTTTTCTGCCCACAAAGAAATCTGCAGCAGTCCCAACACAGCCCCATTGAGCTCATTGACTCACCCCACCACTCACTCATTCAGTGTCTCCTGCTGTTGCAGGCTGCCCTTTTGAACTGGGCTCCTGCCTGCATTGGTGGCTTTTTCTGGCCAGAAAGAAATCTGAAGCAGTCCCGACACAGCTCCACTGAGCTCGCTCACTCCCCCTCTGTCACTCTCACATTCCGTTTCTGGCAGCGCTGCAAGCTGGCCTTTTGTACTGGGCTCCTGCCTGCATTGCCACATTTTTTGCCTACAAAGAAATATGCAGTAGTCACACTAGAGCTCCATTGAGCTCGCTCAGTAACGCTCTGTCACTCGCTCGTTCTGTTTCTCTTGGCACCACAGACTGTGCTTTTCTATGGGGCTCCTGGCTGCATTGGCACCTTTGTCTGTCCACAAAGAAATCCACAGCTGTCCCAACAGAGCTCCATTGAGATCGCTCAGTCTCCTTCTCTCATCGCTCATTCTGTTTGTCCTGGCGCTGCAAGCTGCCCTTTTGTAAAGGGCTCCTACCTGCATTGGCGCCTTTTTCTGCCCACAAAGAAATCCCAGCAGTCCTGATAGAGGTCTGTTGAGCTCACTAAGTCCCCTTGTCTCACTCACTTGTACTGTTTCTCTCACCGCTGCAGGTTGGCCTTTTGTACTGGGCCCCTGCCTGTATTGACGCCTTTTTCTGCCCACAAACAAATCCGCAGCAGTCCTGACAGCACTTCGGTTAGGTTGCTCACTCCCATTCGTTCTCTCGTTCTGTTTCTCTCAGTGCTGCAGGCTGCAATTTTGTACTGGGCTCTTGTGTTGGGGCCTTTGTCTGCCACAAACAAATCCGCAGCAGTCCCGACAGAGCTTGGTTGAACTCGGTCACTCCCCCCTCTCACTCGGTCGATCTTAATCTGTGCCAAACACTGATTTCCCAGAGTGATTGTGCTATTGTCTGGCAGAAGTGCAAAAACATATTTTAGCCAGGATGTGAAAAATGACAGCTGTAGTGTTCATAAGGAGTTGTGAAAAAAATGCCACTGTTGAAAATGTGGCGTGACAGTATTACAAATTTGCGAAGTTACAAGAGTGCGTGGAAACAGTTCAACGCACGCTTGTAACACAGTCATGTTATGGACTTTCGTCACCAAATTTTCAACATAAGGATTTTTGGACCTCTGCTCAGGAACAGTGCCACTGTCATTTTCTTAATCTGTCCCGAACACTGATTTCCCACAGTGACCACGTTATTCTGCGCCGGAACTGTGAAAACACATTTCGGTCAGGATGTGAAAAATGACAGCTGTACTGCTTATAAGGAGGTGTGAAAAAATGGCACTGTTGAAAATCTGGTGTGACAATATTACAAATCCCGTTGAGCTTACTGACTCCCCCTCCCTCACTCGCTCGCTCTTTCTGTGTCTCCTGGTGCTGCAGGCTGCCCTTTTGTATTGGTCTTCTGCTTGCATTGGTGGCTTTTTCAGGCCAGAAAGAAACCTGAAGCAGTTCTGACACAGCTCCACTGAGCTCACTCACTCCTCCTCTGTCACTCTCGCACTCCGTTTCTGGCAGCGCTGCAAGCTGGCCTTTTGTACTGGGCTCCTGCCTGCGTTGCCACATTTTCTGCCTACAAAGAAATCTGCAGCAGTCACACTAGAGCTCCGTTGAGCTCGCTCAGTAACGCTCTGTCACTCACTCATTCTGTTTCTCTTGGCACCATAGACTGCGCTTTTCTATGGGGCTCCTGGCTGCATTGTCACCTTTGTCTGTCCACAAAGAAATCCGCAGCTGTCCTGACAGAGCTCTGTTGAGGTTGCTCAGTCTCCCTCTCTCATCGCTCATTCTGTTTGTCCTGGCGCTGCAAGCTGCCTTTTTGTATGGGCTCCTGCCTGCATTGGCACCTTTTTCTGCCCACAAAGAAATCCCAGCAGTCCTGATAGAGCTCCATTGAGCTCACTAAGTCCCCTTGTCTCACTCGTTCGCACTGTTTCTCCCACCGCTGCAGGCTGGCCTTTTGTACTAGGCCCTTGCCTGTATTGATGGCTTTTTCCACCCACAAAGAAATCCGCAGCAGTCCTGACAGCGCTTCGGTGAGTTCGCTCACTCCCCCTCCCTCACTCGCTCTCTCATTCTGTTTCTCCCAGTGCTGCAGGCTGCCCTTTTGTACTAGGCTCTTGTGTTCGGGCCATTGTCCGAACACAAACAAATCCGCAGCAGTACCGACAGAACTCAGTTGTGCTCGGACACTCCCCCCTCTCACTCGGTCGATCTTAATCTGTGCCAAACACTGATTTCCCAAAGTGACCGTGCTATTGTCCGGCAGAAGTGCAAAAACATATTTTAACCATGATGTGAAAAATAACAGCTGTAGTGTTCATAAGGAGTTGTGAAAAAATGCCACTGTTGAAAATGTGTCGTGACAGTATTACAAATTTGTGAAGTTACAAGGGTGCATGGAAACAGTTCAACGCACGCTTGTAACACAGTCATGTTATGGACTTTCATCACCAAATTTTCAACATAAGGATTTTAGGACCGCTGCTCATGAAGAGTTCCACTGTCATTTTCTTAATCTGTCCCGAACACTGATTTCCCACAGTGACCACATTATTCTGCACCGGAACTGTGAAAGCACATTTCGGTCAGGCTGTGAAAATGACAGCTGTACTGCTTAAAAGGAGGTGTGAAAAAATGGCACTCTTGAAAATCTGGTGTGACTATACAACAAATCTGTGAAGTTACAAGGGTGTGTGGAAAGTGCCCAACGCACACTTGTAACACAGTCAATTGATGGGCTATCATCACCAAAATTTCAACATAGGCATTTTAGGACCTCTGCTCATGAACAGTATCATTGTCTATTCCTTAATCTGTCCCGAACAGTGATTTCCCACAGTGACCACTCTATTCTGAGCCGGAAGTGCAAAAACACATTTCAGCCAGGATGGGAAAAATGACAGCTGTACTATTCATAAGTAGGTCTGGGAAAATGGCAATGTTGAAAATCTGGAGTGAAAATATTATAAATTTGCGAAGTTACGAGAGTGCGTGCAAACTGCACAACGCACGCTCATAACAGTCATTTTATGGAATATCATTACCAAATTTTCAACATAGGCATTTTAGGACCTCTACTCATGAACAGTGTCACTGTCATTTTCTTAATCTGTCCTGAACACTGATTTCCCACAGCGACCTCGCTATTTTGCGCCAGAAGTGTGAAAACATATTTTGGCCAGAATGTGGACAATGACAGCTATACTGCTCACAAGGAGGTGTGACAAAATGTCAATGTTGAAAATCTGGTGTGAAAATATTGTAAATTAGCGAAGTTATGAGCGTACATAGCAACTGCGCAATGAACGCTCGTAAAACAGTCATTTTTTGGATTTTTTCCACCAAATTTGCAACATAGGCTTTCTGAGAGTCCACCTCATGAACACTGGCACTCTTGTTTCATTAATTGGCCCTGAAGGGTGATCCCGCACAGTGACCATGAAACCACCTTTCGGGGACTATTAACATCATGACAGTTCAAGAATTCATGAGGAGGGGTCCCAAAAACCCCATGTTGAAATTTGGAGAAAACATTCCCAAAAATGCCCGAGATATGCACTAAAGTTGAAAAAACCCTATTTATTACATTATACAGCTTACCGGCATTTCCTCAGTTCGCAGTCGGCTTTGAAGAGTGCAGATGTGTTCCAGTCCACGAAGATCGTCACATCACGCTCGAGGAGTAAGTATGGGGTGAGGGCGTGGGGAGGAAGGCTGCACAGTGGGTGGGTGCGGGTGGGGGCAGGGCGGCGCCGAGGGACAGTTTGTTTTTTCAGGACAAAAAAAAAAAAAAAAGCGTAGCGGGACTGTTTTCCCTTCACAGGGGTATCAGGCATGCTGGGGTGGGTTTCCAGTGTGCCAGCAGAGGCTTCAGCTGCGGGCAAGCAGTCGTCGATGGGGATTGGGCACCCCATCAGCAGAGGGAACAAACCGGAGTTCGATATGCCGACGGATTGGGCACCCTGATCGGCAGGAACAAACGGGAGGGTTCATTATTTTGGTGGGGATTAGGCACCCCGGTGGCAGGAACAAAATGGGGGGTTACAGAATGCCAGAGAGGAGTGGGCTCCCCCGTCGGCAACAAGTAAACACGGTGGAGGGAGGGGGTTATATTGTTTGTGAACTAGGTGGCAAGCCGCCGCCATGTTCACAAACAATATCAGGGGTTTCACATCCCGCCCTGCAATGACAGGTCGCTCCCTCATTGCAGCGGATGGGTGACGCTGCAATGACGAGGTGGCCCCTGATTGCTGCGGCTACTTTTTTAGAAGGTTGTGGTACGCTGGCTCAACTAGTGTCAGCAGCAGCATGCCACGCCATTGGGGGACGGGGGGACAAGCCTCTGCAGGCTGTGGGGGCATTGGGCACAACAGAGTCATGCCTCCACAACCTGCTTGTGGAGAAAGCTGATGCAATATGTTTCTTGCGCATGCGCGCAGTCAACATAAAAAGGGATGTTGTTATCCCTCTGTACAGACAGTTGGTGACACCCCATCTGGAGTACTGTGCGCAGTTTTGGAGACCTCATCTACGCAAGGACATAGACAGGATGGAAGCAGTCCAGAGGAGGGCAACTAAAATGGTGCAGGGTCTACATCGGAAACCATATGAAGAGAGAGAGAGAGCTAAATATGCATAACCTTGATGAAAGGAGGGACAGGGGGTACATGATAGTAACTTTTAAGTACCTCAGTGGAATCAACAAAGTCCAGGAGGGTAGCATCTTTCAGAAAAAGAGATGTGTAAGAACAAGGGGGCACAATTTAAAGTTAGAGAGGGGACGGCTCAGGGGTAATGTGAGGAAATTCTTTTTCACGGAGAGAGTGGTGGACGCAAGGAACCGCCTTCCTGGAGAGGTTGTGGGATCTAAAACAGTGGGGGAATTCAAACACACATGGGATAGACATAAGGCAATTATAGTGGGGGGGGTTGCAGGAAGTAGGCTATTGGTTAACTAGAATCTGCAGCTTATCCAATAGGTAGGGAAATGGACAGACTGGGTGGGCCAAGTGGTCCTTATCTGCCGACAAAGTCTATGTTTCTATGTTTCTAAAAGACTGTAAGGAAAGAAGGGTTACATTGGTCTAATAATGTTTAATGCTCCCTAATAGGAAAAGCTTACCTGCTGTCCCCAACTACAGCTGCACTGGGGAGCTTAAAGTAAAGCAAGGGGCATTAAGCCACCCTGGGCAGAGAACAGTGATGGTAAGTAATGATCAGGATATATTATCATGCAGTTTTGCTGACCCTGTATTATTACCTGTTTGCCTGCTGTCACTGGTGGATATAGCCCTTGTGAAACTGAAAGACCTAAGCATCCTTCAGCATGTGAGGAATGTTTATGGGTGAGCACCCATGGGTACTTAGAGATGAGAGACACCCTTAAACATAAAAGTATCTAAGATAGATATTGTTCCCGTGACACTTGTCCCAAACAGCTGGAGACATCATGACACGGGTTTTTTGAATGCTGTGTATCACTGCATGTTTTAGCAGACTGGCTAGACAATGGGATGAAACTCTATTTAATCATCTGGTATATGATAGCCTAGTTTCAGGTGTAAGCCCCCCCTTGCAGGAGGGGCTTATGCTCCCATTTAGGAACCCCTTTCAGAGGGGGTTGCTGGAGGAGCAGAGAAGGCAGGCAAGAAGGGAGCTCGGCAGTCTGGGGGACACCCCCAACAGTGGCAGATAGGGACAGCCTATGCTGCAATGTGGCATTGAGGAGTATGGGAGGAAGCCCCATGGGAAAAGGATGGTCAGCCAGGTGCCAGCGTTATCAGGGTAAGGGAGGCACAGGTGGTAGAAGGATGCCAGGATAGGCACGAGATCCTGTGAAGTAGTTGCTCAGGCTACCAGGGCTGTGGGGGCAGAGGCAGGATCCCCACAGGGGAGAGGTCAGTGGCAGTGGCTCTTCCCCACATCTGGGCTGGCAGGGTGGCATGAGAGTAGAGGAAGCCAGGGGGCCTTTCACCCATATGGGGACCTGTGTGGAGGGGCAGGTCCTGGGGCGCCGGCATGAAAGGGCTGGGCGGGTCACAGGTTTTAGGACAGGCCTTGGGGGGTTCCTCTGGTGGGAGCTTACCGCAAGCCCAGGATGTGAGGACAGAGAAGTGGGCAAAGAGTTGTGCATCCCCTTCCCCGAATTGTCATTTGGGAGCTCAGAAAAGAGTTTTGGGCACTATCTGTAGAGGAGTGGGTTGCTTGGAGGGGCCTGGTGGTGGCAGGGCCTGGGTCTCTCCCATGGGAGGGTAGCTCTAGTAAGGTAGCTCAGGTGCTGGAGCAGGGCTGGGTTTTGGGGCCACCGCACCAGTAGAGAGTAAAGAGAGAGAGAGAGAGAGAGAGATGAGCTGTAGGTGTGAGGACAGGTGCCGTGAAGCTGGGAGCACCAGGCAAGTTCAGGTTCAATGTAAAGCAAGAGATATTGGGTTACAGGGCCTAGTTCAGAAAGGAAAAAATCCTGGTAGCCCTTGTAGATTTGGGTCAAGATCCAGGGGCCACGTGGGAAAGCAGCCCACTTTCCCATGCTGGAGATAGGGCAGCCAACCACTGCCAGACCAGATAGAGACAGATGAGAATGGGTAATCCAGAAAAGGAAGAGAGAGAAAGAATTTGGCTTACCAGTGCCAGTGAGTCAGGAGCCTTCCAGTCTTTTCTAACTAAGGAGGTCCTTGAGTAAATCATCCAAGTGGGTAGAGTGACAAAATCCTGCTTGTACTGCCTGTAATCCATTTATACTGCTCAGAATGTTCAGCCTGGGCAAATTGTACAAAGTTCGAATAGCCCCATGGAGCTGCTTTATTTATTCAATGGAAGATATGACCCCTGCATTCCTGGAATCATTTGGGGTGCAGGAGCTAAAATAAAGCAGTTACTTTGTGAAGAAACTGGTAGCGATTCTTTCTTTCTTTAAGTTGGAAGGGGGATAAAATGAAATAGAACCCCATGTCTAATTTATTTCATAAGTTGGAATTCCAGAAGAGTTCTAGCATGCTGCATCGTGATCGAGGGGCTCAGGGGCTCAGAGGAGACAGGAGGTTGCAGCTTGAAGATCCTTGTCCAGTGGTCAGCATTCGGGGAGACTCCAGATTTTGGTGGTGGGATCGAGAGTACACTTGGAATTGAAGTCATCGAGAGGTAGAACAGCTATTTTCCTGTCCTGCTTGTCAATGCACTGGCTTGGGTTGGTGCTTTTTGTAGTCCTCTCCCATACCCCCTGGACCACCTTCGAAGATAAGTTTATGCCCCTACATGGCAGTCCCATCAATGCGACACTGGCGACCCAGATTCGGGAACGGACCCAGGTCACTGAAGGGCTGTCCAGGAGGAGGAGATGGATGGAGCACCCGAGGACTGCTCTCCTTCTCCGGGGGGGGTGAGGAGTCCACCCAGTGCTCAACAGACCCCTGGCAGAGGCCGGGGGCACTGCAGCTACCAGTGCCTAGCAAAGTCCAGGGGGCAGGGCGGACACAGGACATCATTGCACATCCCTGCCCCCCCAGAAAACCAGGAAAATGGAGTAGATGCCGGCCACCCTAGATGACGCCTGCCACAGCTTCAATTAGCCCCCTAGGCCAGCCCTCCGACCTATCCCGACATCTGCGGCACTGGCCAGGGTGCCACAGCCCCACCCCAGGGTAATCTGGGGGTATCAGAGGGTCACGGCCATTGTGGGGGCTGGAAGTCCGTGGTCCATGACCAGGCAGAGGTTCCGGGTGGCTGGCGGCTTAGAGGAGATAAAGATAAAAATAAAAAAGTTTATGCCCCTACATGAGGGGGTGGAGGGGGGGTTACACAGGCATAAATCTACAAGGCATGCAGTACGTGCAATACACACAGACCCCCTGCTAAAGGTCTTTGCAGCACTAAAGTTATCACATTTTGGGACGGACCGGTGGCATGGAGGGCTGAAGCCTTTCCTCCTGCCATGTTGGCAACCTGTGTTCAAGAGCAAGCATGTGTTGCCAGGGTTGGAGGGGTGGATGAGGATTGAGCATCCCAGGGACTGCTCTCCTCTCCCAGGGATGGGTGAGCGGCTGTCTTGGCCTCTGACTACCAACTGGTGGAAGTTCAATGGCAATGCAGGTTAGCAAGTGACTCAAAGGGTGGGGCCGTGGTTCTGCAAGACGTGCATACCTCCACACGCACATACTGATGTGTTGCCACAGCAGGGGTCAGTTGGAGAAAATGAAAAAGTGGGGAGGGCAGGCTTCATGAAGCCCTGCCCACTCCCTCCACGGCCTACACTGCCTACACTGCCACTTGGCTGCAGGGGGAAGATCTGGATTTGTTGATCAAGGGGGGGACAGCCCTCCCCCTCTGGGCCCTGCCACTGGGGAAATCCATGGGAGGCCTGCCCCCTGAGGTCAAAAGAGGCATGCTCCAGTGGCGGGGGGGAGGGCTGACAGCCTGCCTGCCTTCCCCAAAAAGCTCTATGGAAAGGAATATCACATTTGGGTCAACTGATGCTGGATGTTCTTTCAACTACAAACAACAATAACACAGGATGAATTGATTAATATCATTACAACTTTCTTTTTTGTTATCTATAAGTAAGTAATAAGCCTGGTTGAGTGTGCATTACAGCATTTTAATGCATGCCTGGATGAGTGTGCATTACATCTAGGATAAAGTATGGGGCGCAGTGTGTTACGAGAATTTAACACACACCCAAGTTGTTGGATGGCACATAAACCCCGAGGGCGAAGCCCGAGGGGTTTATGAAAGCCATCCAACAATGAGGGTGTGTGTTAAATTCGAGTTAAATACACTGCACCCCATATTTTGTTTTATATAATTGAAGGGCTTCATTTTTTCTATGGTGAGATTTGACTTTGAAAAAAGAACTGGAATCTTACCTGGGAGATGAACGTTTTTATTTGTGTGAGAAAAACAGAACTGTGCTTCAACATTAAGATTTAATTATTTAAACTGGTAATCAGAATTGTTGTTAGGACTAGCTGCATTATCATATACAGAATCTTAACGGACTGGTTACCAGAAAATCTCACCTTGGAGGTGCTGGGGCGTGTGAAGGAGCGAACTAGACCTTTCCTTCCTCTTCTGGCAGTTGCTGCGGTCGTTACGCAGTCCTGAGAGCAGAACACTATCCGTTATGGTTAGGCAGTCATCAGAGCACTACCGGCTTGTCCCTTAAACACCGGCTTGTATTCAATGGGACCCTTTCAGTAAATCAGATGCTCCCCGCCGAATCGTCATCCGAAAGCACCGCCCTGTCACTGATGCAGTTGAAAGCTCGTGCTCTGTGTTTTCAGTGTATGTCTCGAGCGCGTTGCTATGGAAAGGGAGCGTGTGAATGCCGTAACACCTACTTAGGTGTTACGGTATTTAATACATGGTTTTTTTGTATGTGAAAAAACGGAGACCATTAATTATAGCATTTTAATGCACATCTCAAGGGTGTAGTAAGGCATGAGGACGAAAGCTGAGTCTCCTTATTCCCATGGGAAGTGCACTGAAATCCTATGATGCACACCCTGGAGGAGTTTATTACAGTTATAAAATAGCTACAAGTAGGTTTTTTGGTGAGGAAAATGAGATTTGGCACCTGACCATGCATTTATAAAGATTTAATACACATTCAGGTGGCATCTCTTGGCCAATGACATTTCTAGACTTTTCCTTGCTATTTTACATGCTAAAGTAAGACATCAGTATCAAAAGGCAACTATCTGGTGAATGTGCACTGGCTTTAGAGGCACCCCAAAATTTGACATAAATGTAACATCTATCAGTTGTTATTTTTTCTAATTAAAAACACATGAGGTGCTACAGTAAGACGGTATAATATTTAGTTTCTACACATTGTGTTATACGTTGTGGTGTTTTATGTTATTTTAAATAAAAAAATTCCCTACTGTTGCAAAAAGTGACTTGAGCTGTTTTACTTCCAACTGGACAGCATCAGAGATGGGCAGATGGGACCTCAGTTTAACATCTCATCTGAAGGCTGGCAAACCCCAACAGTACTGCACCCGCACTCAGGTGACAGTGTTTATGGTGTGAGCCCAATCCCAGTGTGGGACTAGAACCCATGACCTTCTGGACCAGAGGCAGATGTGCTGCCAACTGAGCCACACTGACACCTAAGCAACTAGGTAGGTTTCAGATTAAGAAAATACTAAAAACATGCAGCACTCACCAGATACGCAGTGTAATTATTTTATTGCCACATGGCCATTATGTAGTGAGATGTAGTGCTAGACCCTACATTGTGCCCTACATACGGGGCTCCTTCAGGGGACATTACACATTGTGAGGACCCTTTTTGGTTTCAGGGAACCCCAGACCAATTACTACTTGGGCAATCCCACTCCTGTATGTAGAAGTTACCCATCACACTGGTGTCAGATTAGACTGGATGGACCTTGGGACCTTTTTAATCCACAGCACTATGCTCCTACGTTTCTAGGAGTCCTTGCCTAATTTAGCCCCTACCTGTAACCCACAAAGCTGTGCAGTCCCCCATGATCAATCCTTTAGCTTTCTGTGCTCTGCACTGCACCCTTTTCATGTAGATGATTCAAGAAGTTCATAAGAGTCTGAAAACGGGTATTCAAGTTTCTTTTGACAGTCCTGCACTGTTAGGTTGTAGGATTTACCCTCAAGACATCTGTCAAACCCAAAGCGTGGCAAAACTCTGCTGTCGCTCTTTGTGCTAGCCACGAATGACTCATTTTCACAAACTGAGTTTGCACCTCCATCAAGACCATTTCTCTCCTTCCTTTTTTTAATTTACTTTTATTCATTATATCATGAAATTGACATGTGATATAAACTTGGTTCCAAGGCATAGAAATCAATACAGGTACAGTTTAAAATCAGGATCACGTCCAGCACAGAGGATCTAGAGCAAAGGTCTGCAACGTGAGGCTCGGGAGCCGCATGTGGCTCTTTACCTACAGTATGTTCATGTGGCTCAGAAGCTCCTTACAGCTGCTTACCCCGCAAAGGTCCAACATTTATGATTTTCAGCAACACTACAACTGTGCTCCATAATAAAGGGGTTTGAAACACTGAGCACTGGCTTTTTGGCATCTTGCCTATGTAGGGATTCCTTTTAAAGGTCATGTCAAACAACATCATATACATACTGATGTGCATGATTCTGGGACAGATTGAGCCAGTCAAGCATGGTTACATAAAGGAGGCTATTATAAGTCTGCATCAGTGTTATCAGCTGTGTTGTTCACCTTGGCCAATGAAAGATTAGCCATCAAACTTTTAAAAGCTTGCTGAAGGACTGGTTAGTGACCTGACCTAAGTTAGTGTAAAAGCCCTGGCCATAGGGCATCAACTGGCAAAGTCAACAAGAACCAACTTTTAATGCCTTCAGTTTCTACACACATGCTTCCCAGTAACTCAAGGGCAAGGATTATGTTGGCAGGGATGTGCAGTGTTGGAAATGTTGCCAGATGCCAGCAATGCTTGTGATGCCTCCATTTGATGCAAAGGCACCTAGCATCTACAGCAGATATATTTATCTAAAGCAAGCTGGGTTTGGTTAATGGGCATGCCCAGCCACATTTTCCTGACTAAGACATGTGTGCTCCAAGCCAGAGAGGACAGAGTTGAAACAAAGGCAGGAAAGCATGGCAGGATTGGCCAGTAAGATGAAGTCTTACCATTCACCACGCAGGACTGTCCAGTCAATTATTGTGTTATTCTTCCTCTCCCTTAACAGATGCTGAGCACTCTATGTACTTAACTGGAATATCACAACATCAGGTGGGACCTAGCACCACATCAGCTGTCCCAGTGTGTGTGTGGGGGGGGGTAAGGACAGCAGGGACAACCACTGTTACTTCAGAGTGTTGTATAGAGGTTGGAGTGTGACAAAGGTAGTGGTTCCTTTGGTGGGATAAGAGACTTGGAGATCAAAGAAGGACTGAGTCAAAACATGCAAGGTCATACAACTGCAAAAAAATAGTGTTTTCATTTTTTTTTAAAAAGCTTGTCCCACATTCTTAAAGTGGCACTGGTACCAGTGAATTAGCTGTACAGGTTATGATAAAATGGCACATCCAGCAAAGAAGAGACAAATAGTAGATGAGAACATAACATTTCTGGAAGACTGGGGTGCTTTTGGTTTCATCAATAGATAGGCGTATGTTTCATGTGATTTGCAGGGGAAAGTCTTTGCAGGAAATAAGGAGTCTAATCCCTGGGCAAGTCAAAAATAACACATTCTACACTGCCAACAAATATGAAAGAGAGGAATGGGGAAAGCCTTTTCTATAACTGAAAAGAACTGGGGCAAGAGACAAATGAAGCTGTTTTCAAAAGGGGCCTATACTTGCTTGTAGATTTCAAGGAACAGAGCAGAATTTTACTGTTTTCTAGATTTAACACAGTCTTCGCTTGTGCACAACACCATTAAGGACCATGCAAAGAACATTTTCTGGAATATGGATTCTTATCTGTGTTTATGATATTAGGTCAACTTAAAATGGTTTGCTTGTGCTCGATGACTCAATAGATAACAAGGGCGCCATAAGCACAGCCGTCATTTGAAGTCCGTCTTACTGTATAAATGTACAGTATTAGGAATTAAGGGTGTAACTAACCAGTTTCCATTGCAGCTACAGAATCAGGGCTAAAACTTTTTCATTTCTCTCAGAGAGGGTTAGGGTAATGAGAAGCTATCCATGGATAAACACGTTAATGTATGCACACACAGTGCATCAAGCATGACAATCCATACCAAGTGAGATGGAAGGTTGGGACTTGCAGAAAATGGTGTAATACACTGCAGTTTGTACATTGGAATACACTGTTACTTGAAACATGTGCACATTTGTATGTGATGATAAATGCGCCACAGCTGGAAAAAAGTTGATAAATTGCATTTTTTCAGTGTTTTGCTTTGTGTAATCAAGTGGCATGCATTTTATTCAAATAGCATTGTGGATAATTATAAGTAAAATTAGGCACTGGAAAAGACATCTGCTATGCATGTGCTCATACGGCTCTCTGGTGATCCCGTCTGTCATGGCAAGTGGGCACGTGGCTCCTAATTCTGAAAGATTGCAGACCCCTGATCTAGAGTGTCCGATAGGTGCTCTCCTAGCTGGAGGCCGAGGGTTGATGCTGTATCACTCTGCAGCAGGTCCTGGTGGAGGCATGTGGTGGTGCCGCTGACTGCATCATTGAACTCCCACCATTAAACACCCCCCTCCCCAGATCTGTCACAGCATGCAGATCCTTGAGGGTGGTGTGAAAAGGAAGAAAACTGCCACACCAAGCATGCCGGATGACAGTCACGTGGTCCCTCTCGTGCAAACTGACCCCCAACCTGGCAGCATCACATCACCCCCCAGCCTCCACCTAAGCTTGTATGTTCCTCCTCAAGTCAGTGGTAAAGCCCCTGGCAAGGACAAGCCAGCCAACAGAAGGAAAAAAGGCTCCAGATGTTTTTCCCTCCTCGATCGTTACAGGAAGCCCCTAGTAAGGACAAGCTGGTCCAGGGGACTGAAGGCTGAAGAAGGACTTCGGTGAAACTGTAGATGAGGCTGGCCCAGTCGAATGGAGGACTGAAGTTCTGGGTATCTCCCCTCCTGCCACGCCTGTGACCCAGGTTCAGGAGCGTGGGTCACTTAGGTGCTGGCAGCAGAGGGAGGACTGAGTGTCCCCAGGACAGCTCTCTTCCCTCAGGACACAGGGGTTACAGTGCCTTGCTGTTTATCTGCCACCTAAAGGAATCTCGGCAGCAGCACAGCAGGGTCATCTAGGGGGTGGGACCTCATGCAGGATGCCAGAAGCATCTCTCTGGAGTTGGAGCTCCCACATCACGTCCATTGCATATGCGGCGGTCCCACCAGAAGAAAATGAGGAACCCCCACCCAGCAGCAGGATGACACCCAATCCCCCGCATGACCCACACTGGTGACCAGGCACCTCTAAGGAGACCCTCTGGCCAAGTGTGAGCAGGAGTGAGGTAAGCCTTGGAGATGGCAGGTGACAGGACTGAAGTCAGTTCAATGGGGGCAGCTGGGCAGCTCAAGGTGGAAGAAAACATAAGATGAAAAAAAAACTGAAGTTGCAAAGGTGAGTCTGGCAGGTAGAGGTGGTGGCATCAGTGGCCTGAAGGAGTGGGGTGCCAGTGGACACGGGAGGTACAAGAAAATGGAAATTACATACCTACCGTAATTCTTGATCTTCTTGGACGAAGTCTTCACCATTCATTCACACTAGTAGGGACTACCCTGGAGGTGCTAGGACCCAGCGAGAGCCAAAAATCTTCAGGAGGGCCAGTGCCGAGAAGGGACCGCATGTGTGGCACCATGAGACTGCCTCGCACCTGTATGGGCTATCTCGGCATCGACCCTCCAACTGCCTCAGTACCTTTTTGACCAAGGAGGTGCAGCATAAACTAACCTAACCTGTGCATAAGATAGCCCAGATAACCCGTGGAAGAAGGGTCAACCCAACATCTTCACAGCCCAAGCCAACAAGGGAGTGAAAACCAGAAACAGGATGAGTAAGCTAGGGGGATGGTGGATGGGTGTGTGAATGAATGGTAAAGATTTCATCCAAGAAGATCAAGAATTACGGTAGGTACATAATTTCCATATCTTCCTGAACTAAAAGTCTTCACCAGTCATTCATACCAATGTGAGAGTACCGAGCTAAAAACTAATCCCCTGAGCAGGGCGGCAGGAGACAGAGCTCACAAAGGACAGAAGTCCATTAACCATTGTCCTGCCAAAGGAAGTGTGCTGTCTGGCATGGACATCCAGAACATAGTGCTTCACAAAGGTGTGCACAAGTTCAAAATCACCGCTTTACAAATATCTGCAATGGATACATTATGAATCTCCGCCAGGGATGACGCAATCACTCTGATAGAGTGGGCGTAAACCCGGCCTTACAACTTGCCTTGCACCATCGAGTAGCAGTGACAAAGACATGCCACCAACTATGCAGAAATGCATCTAATGGCAACAGGCTGACCTGGAAGGTAGCCTTCCAGGTCACAAAACTTCAAGTCGCAGGTGGCTAGAGGCTCAAAGGGCTTACAGGTGAGCACGTCTAGCATGAGGTTGATATCCCACATGGCCACCGGTTTTCTGAAAGGAGGTCTAGTGTGTAGGATGCCCTTAAGGAATCTCTTGACTAATGGTAACTGAGGCAATTACATGTTTTCTTCACTGGCTCATGATAGGAGGAAACTGCGTAGAGGTGTACCTTCTCTGTTGAGTATTACAGTCCTGCATTTGACAGGTCTAAAAGGTATGCCAACACTTTATTTGGTGGGCAACAAAATGGGTTCACAATAGACTTTGCACACCAAATGGAAAATCACTTCCACTTCATTGTGTAAGATTTCCTAGTGGAAGGCTTACATGCCGCTAAGAGGATTTCTGAGATTCTTTGAGAGACCTTAAACCTACCCACTTCTATCTCCTCAGAAGCCAGGCATGGAGATGAAGGAATTGCAGGTTGGGATGAATCACAGGTCCCTGTGTCAGGAGGTCTGTTCATACAGGAAGTTGCCTCGGAGGGACTTCTGACAACCTGTTTATCAATGGAAACCATATCTACTGGCCAGTATGGAGCGATGAGAATCATCCTGCCCCCTTGTGCCTTCAGTTTGAGCAGCACCCTCTGAATTAATAAAAAAGGAGAAAATGCGTAGAGAAAGCATCTTGTCCACCGCAGTCTGAATGCATCCTGACAGAAAACACCAGGTTCTGGATTTCTAGAGCAGAATAGAGACAATTTTACTTTGAGCAGGGATGCAAAAAGGACCAGGCCTGGACTACCCCACTCATTGAATAGCAATTGCATGATGTCTGGAGCGACCAACCATTCTTGTGGATCTGTCTCCATCCTGCTGAGGCAATCTGCTAGGTTATTCTAGGTTCCCAGCAGATAGATTGCCTGGATTAGAGCATCATGCTTGAGTCACCACTTCCACACCCTCATGGCCTCCCTGCACAGAGGGTAGAAGTGTGCTCCACTCTGCCTGTTGATGTAATACATCACAGCCTTGTTGTCCATCTGAAGGGAATTACTTTGCAACAGAGGACATCCTTCAGGGCTCAGACAGCGTATAAGACAGCTCTCATCTCCAAGACATTTATGTGTAGATGAGACTCCTCCTGGATCCACACTCCCTGAGTGTAGAGATCTGGACAGTGAGCTCCCCAACTGATCAGAGATGCATCCATGGTGATGGTGATCTGAGATTCCAGTGGGGCAAAGGGTAGACCTTGAAGAAGCTTGTCTTCCTGTGTCCACCATGCAAGCGACCTTGTCAGAGCCTCCATCACTTTTATGTGGAAGGACTGCAGATGCGTGGTCGGTGACAACTGTGTGCTGAGCATCCACTGTGTGGTCCTCATGTGCTGCCAGGCTAGAGATGCCATGAAGATGGACAATGCCATGAAAGTCAACAACCACTGCATTGAGAGGGCTGAACAGAGTTGTTCCCTCTGATGTAGTGAGCCATCTAGAGAATGTCATTTCTCCTGTCCTCTGGAAGGAAAGCCCTTGCCCTGGAGGTGTCCAGGAGGACTCCTATGAAGAGAAGCTGTTGGGAGGGATGAAGTTGGGATTTTTCCAGATTCGGTAGCACCCTTATGGAAGTAAGGAACTGAGAAGCTGTGGTGACTGCTTCCTGCTTCTTCTGTCTGGATGGGCTCTCTAGGAGCCAATCGTCCAGGTAAGGGTAGACTTGAATGCTGAGTTTTCTGAGGTGCCCCACGAGAACTGCAAAGCACTCTGTAAAGACTCATGGTGCCGAGGAGAGCCCAAAGGGCAAGACTCTGAACTGGTAGTGCTGACCCAGAGCTACAAAACTGAGGTACTTGTGGTGACTTGGGTGCACGGGGACATGCTGGTAGGTGTCCTGCATGTCCAGGGATACGAACCAGTTGTACTGATGAATCAGCGGAAGTAATGTTCCTAGGGAGATCATCTTGAACTTTTCCCTGAACAGGAATTTGTTCAACTTCCTGAGGTCGAGAATTGGACACATGCTGCCTGTTTTCTTTCGAATCAGGAAGTAATGGGAGTAGAACCCCATGTTCCATTCTGCCTGCAGAACCGCTTCTACTGCCATTTTTCAGAAGGCCCTGTATCTCAAAAGCAAGGAGGCCTGATTAAGCAGTAGACAGACTGTCCTACCACTTGGGTGGAAGATCTGGGGGGATCTCTGCCAAATTAAGAAAGTATCCCTCTCATATAATCCTGAGGACCCATTTGTCTGTTGTGATGGACTTCCACTGATTGTAAAACCGAGTCAGACAGCCTCCCACTGTCGTAGCGGTGTCCACCACCGGCAGCTGAGGTGAGACCTGGGCTGGGTTTTCAGAGGGTGGCACTGGGTGCTTAAGGGCCCTGTGCCTTTTGCTGCATTTTCTTTTGTGGCTGAGGAGTTTGGTTTCTAGTAAAGGTTCCTCAGCCTTTACCATGAAAGGACTACCTTTTATGAAACTGTCGATGGTTCTCACTCCTTTGAGGGGCCGTAGGAGCCAGCCTGGCTGTTTTAATGGCAGTCCTGGTTTTCTGAGCAGCCTCTAATGCTTGTTTCACTTGAGGGTTGAAGAAATAAGCCCTGTCAAAGGGGACATTTAATCACCTGTCACTGAGCCTCAGGTGAGAAGCCTGACATTCTGAGCCAGGAGTGTAACCTGATGCAAATACCCACAGCTGCTGCCCGTGCTGCAGCATCATAGGCCTCCATATCAGCTTTCAACTGATGGTTGTTGGAGTCTATGCACCGGTAATCATTTGGAGAAGCTCCAAAATGACCTCCAATTCTGGGAGGTTCTCAATTACTGCTTTAAGCGTGTTCCACAGGGTGTACTCGTATTGAGAGAAATAACCCTGATAGCTAACAATATGCATCCCTTAGGTTACAGCTGCCAAAACATGCTTTTCTAAGGTGTCAACCTTGTGAGACTCCTTATTGATAGGTCATGCTGAGCTGGTAGCCTTGATGGAAGATGAAAAATTGGATATTGTGGCAGTCACAGAAACATGGTACACGGGGAACCATGACTGGGATGTCAACATACCGGGGTACACAGTCTACAGAAGGGACAGGGAAGGGAAAAGAGGAGGTGGAGTAGCTCTATACATAAGGGAAGGGATCAAAGCTACAGAACTAGAAAGTAAAGGGGGAGGACAAGAGGCACTCTGGGTCACCTTGGAGACAGGGAATGGCATCACAATCCGCACAGGGGTTGTATACAGACCCCATCTCAGGGAGAAATGGACAAGAAAATGATAGAGGACATTCTCAAAATGTCTGAAAAAGGGGAGATACTGTTGATGAGGGATCTGAATATGCCAGATGTTAACTGGATGACATGTACTGCAGCCACATCCAAGAACAGGGTCATTCTCGATGCCCTGCAGGGGGCAGGCCTTAGACAGCTAGTGCTGGAACCCACTCAGGAGGGAGCAATACTAGACCTGGTACTCTCAAATGGAGAGAGGATCACAAATTCAGAAGTCAGTAGACATCTGGGAACAAGCAACCACTGCACAGTATGCTTCACAATAAGCACAACCATGGAGACGAGCCATACAAAAACAAGCATATTGGACTTTAGAAGGGCTGACTTTGGCAAAATGGGTGAATACCTGAGGACTACACTAGCAAATGGCCAAAAAAGGAAGGATGGAAGAACAATGGAGAAAAATCAAAACTGCCATCATAGAGGCAACAAGCCTTTGTGTGAAACAAATAAAGAAAACAAAGCGGAAAAAAACCACTATGGTTCTCAAAAGAGGTAGCAGGGAAGGTTAAGGAGAAAAAGGCTGCATTCAAAAAGTATAAGGCATTACAGAAGGAGCACGACAGGGAACTGTATCAATTAAAGCAGAAAGAAGTGGGGAAGGCAGTCAGAATAGCAAAAGCCCAAACTGAGGAAAAAATAGCCAATTCAGTTAAGAAGGGGGATAAAACCTTTTATAGGTACATTAGGGAGCATAAGAAAGGTTAAGGGAGGAATAGTGAAGATTAATAAGGGAGAGGGGAGGTGGGCAGAGGGAGACAGTGAAAAGGCAGAGATACTGAATGAATACTTTTGCTCAGTATTCACAAAAGAAGATGAGGAGGAGTTACCTAAACCAGACAATACAAGCAGTCTGGTTAGGGGGGTTGACACCAGTCCATTTACAGAAGAAAGAGTCCTGAAAGAACTCCTAAAACTCAAGGTGGACAAAGCAATGGGGCCTGATGGGATTCACCCCAGAATCCTAAAAGAACTAAGGGAGGACCTAGTGACACCACTGACCACACTTTTTAACAAATCATGGAAGGATGGGGTGGTACCTGAGGACTGGAGGGCAGATGTGATTTCCCTTCACAAAAGTGGGAGCAAGGCAGAAGCAGGAAACTACAGACCTGTAAGTTTGACCTCAGTGGTAGGGAAAATGATGGAATCACTTCTGAAAGAAAGAATTGTTGAGTACCTAGAGGCCAGTGGGGCACAGGACCCAAAGCAGCATGGATTTACAGCAGGAAGGTCATGTCAGACGAATCTAATAGATTTCTTTGACTGGGTGACCAAAGTAATAAACCAGAGAGGTGCTGTAGATATGGCCTACCTAGACTTTAGCAAGGCATTTGACACAGTCCCACACAAAAGATTAATAATCAAGTTAGCCAGCCTGGGAGTGGGCAAACTGGCTGCACAACATGACACAGAAGGTAATAGTGAGTGGAACACATTCCGAAGAAAGGGGGATCACTAGTGGAGTACCTCAGGGCTCAGTACTGGGTCCAGTCCTCTTTTACATCTTTATAGGTGACATTGCAGAGGGTCTGGAGGGAAAGGTATGCCTCTTTGCAGATGATACAAAGATCTGTAACAGAGTTGATACACAAGGTGGGTAGAAAGGATGAGAAGGGACTTGGCAAGGTTGGTTGGAGGAATGGTCAGAAATATGGCAACTTAGATTCAATGCAAGAAGTGCAAAGTAATGCACCTGGGAAACAAAAACCCAGGAGAAGAATACACAATAGCAGGGGAGGTACTAACAACAACAAAAATGGAACAGGACTTGGGGGTAGGCATATCAGATGATCTAAAGGTTGGTAAGCAATGTGAGAAGTCAGTAAGGAGAGCCGGGGGATACTGGGATGCATAGGAAGGGGCATCACAGTATAGAAAGGAAGTGGTTATCCTCTGTACAGACAATTGGTGAGATCCCATCTGAGTACTGTGTGCAGTTTGGAGACCTCATCTATGCAAGGACATAGACAGGATGGAAGCAGTCCAGAGGAGTGCAACTAAAATGGTGCAGGGTCTGCATCAGAAATCATATGAAGAGAGACTGAGAGAGCTTAATATGTATACCCTTGATGAAAGGAGGGACGGGGGACATGATAGAATGTTCAAGTACCTCAAGGGAATCAACAAAGTCCAGGAGGTAGCATCTTTCAGAAAAGAGATGTGTAAGAACAAGGAGACACAATTTAAAGATAGAGGGGGGACGGCTCAGGGGTAATGTGAGGACATTTTTTTCACAGAGAGAGTGGTGGATGCGTGGAACTGCCTTCCTGGGGAGGTTGTTGAGGCTAAAACAGTGAGGGAATTCAAACATGCATGGGACAGACACAAGGCAATTGTAGTGGGCGGTGGCAGGAAGTAGGCTGTTGGTTAACTAGAATCTGCAGCTGATCCAGTAGGTAGGGAAATGGGCAGACTGGGTGGGCCAAGTGGTCCTTATCTGCAGTCAAAGTCTATGTTTCTATGTCTCCTGGGGAGGACAACCTTATCATTCTCTGCAAGCACCACTAAGGCATCCACAAAGGGCTGCAATGCCAGGATGGGTCTTTCCTTAGGTGGAGCATATTTCCTGTTCACAGCCTTAGCCACAGATGGGATAAGCACTGGTTTGACCCACACCATCTCTGACAGGGTTTCAAAGGATGTAGGGGATAAGGAGCGTGAAGTCTATAGGAATGTTAGGAACGTGAAGGAACTGAAGGCGCAAAAGATTTCCTGGGTCCACATCGGAGGTCTGAAGAGCCAGGGCCAACCCTACATTCCTAAGGAGGGACTGGAAAGACAGATACTCCACTAAGGACTCAGCTAAGACAGAAGGCTTGCTTTCCAGGTCATTACCCGAGTCATCCCTGGTGCCATCAGACAGAATCAAATCAGAATAAGGCTCATCGTTTTCATCATCCAGCCCTGAGATGTCAGGGACAAGTCCTGTTAGACTGAGGCCTGGTCCAGGTGAGGGGCACACAGGAGTTACCAGAGCCCATATCGGTGTCGAAGAACTTGGCACAGCATGCAGCACTGAGACGGTGGCGCCCGCAGCACCGAGATCAAAGCCACATACAGCACCGGGGTCAACGCCGCACACAGCGCCAACGATTCCACCGACGCCACACCCGGCACTGAAGAGGCAGATGTTGCATGTGGCGCCGAAGGGCCCAATGCTGTATGCGGCACCAATGACCATGGACCCCTGTCAGACCTAGAGGAAAAAGGGGAAAAAAATGGTACCTGTGCTGGCCCCTGTGTGGAAACGTGGTGAGGGAGGTAGGCATGCAGAACTGGCATCAGAGGCATTGGCACCGGAGAGGGAGAACTCTCAGTCACTGGCACCGAACACACATCCTGCTCCAACCGCCCCAGCCCGGCCCAACAGCCCCAAGACCCGAAGGCCCAGGAACTGAGTCCACAGGCAAGGGCAGATGAGACAGACACTGTACCCACTGCTCCATAAGAGCAGCCCAGTGGTGAAACTGCCCACCGGAAACCCCATGAGAGGACAGAGAGGGGCTCCAATGTCAAGAATCTCAGCCGTTAAAAACAGAAACCACTGGGGACCTTGGAGGGATCGGGGTGGGTTTAGTGTTCTCCACAAATGAAAAGACTCCCTAGCAGACCTACCAGAGGGTGACCTTGAGTGGTACCGCCTCGTCTTCCTCCTAAAAAGGGAAGAAGAGTTTGAGGCCGAATGGCACCAGGTCCTCAACTGAGATAGGGATCGGGCCTGCTTCTTTTTGTGCTTTCAGGAGGACTGTCTTCCCTCCCGAGCACCAGACTGCCTGTGGTCATACCCCCCCCTCCGCAAAGGGTGATGGACTAGATCCAGCCCCACTGCCAAAATAATTTTCCAGCAAAGTCTCCCTACCATCACCAATACTGTCCATGGTCAGCTCTGTCAATGACAAGCTGAGAGCTGTTTTCTTTCTTCAGAAGAAGTCTTTTTTTTTAAACTAATAATAAAAAATAATACTAAATAATACTAAAATGAATGTCTATATGCTGCTGTCATATAGATGAGAAATTTGACTCCCGGTGGGCAAGCAATGTCATCACTGAAGTGCACTCAATTGCAGGAAAAAGAAACTGAGGCAGATGGAGGGTCAACACAGAGATAGCCTATACGGGTGAGAGGCAGTCTCATGGTGCTGTGCATGCGCAGTCCTATCTCAGTGCTGGCCCCCCTGAAGATTTTTGGCTCCCACTAGGTCCTAGCACCTTTGGCATAGTCCCCATTAGTGTGACTCAATAGTGAAGACTTTTAGTCCAAGATAAAAAAAAATCAGGATCACGTTCTTATCTCGCAGTGTTATGAAAAAAGCAGAGGAATTATAACTGGATGAACAGTGTGTATGAAACAAAGGTAACATGCATTTACAGCCATGATATTGGACTGTATACCGCCTAATGAAAAAGTCCAGAAAGTCCCACAGTACAAGACCCTTTAAGTCAAAGTCTGAAAAGTCCCACAGAGCAAGACACTATAAGTCAAAGTCCGAAAAGTCCCACAGTGCAAGACCCTGTAAGTCAAGTGACTTATTTAAAGTCCACAAAAGCCAGCTAGTTCGATAATTTAGTTGAAAACACCCCTTCCCCTTTTCAATTGTAAAGAAGCTGGATTTTGGGTTGTGACCAGGACTGTGCCTTCCTTTTTTTTTCCTATTTATTTTGCAGGGAGAATTGTTAACATTTTGCACAGCTTCCTTCTACAGAGTAGTAAAACAAGTTTAAAGGGACACTGTCAGCTTATTAGAGGATTTCTTTATGTAGTAACTGATGATGGGGCATGTTGCCATCAGTGTTCTAAATGGACAATAACCACAGAGAAGATGGACATTTCCTAGGGATTAAGGACTGGTTTGGGGGATGGGAGACCCAAGGCTCAGCCAACGGCCACCGCCCTCCAGCCGGTCGTTAATCCAAGGAAATTACTGGTTTTGAGCTTGTTACTGCAATTATAAGTATAATTGCAACAATAACTTTCATTTTTGCCTTCTGTTTTTATTTGTTACTTATATTTAGGTTTTAGCTGTGTGGTGCAAGTCTCGTAAATCACACTGTGTCAGCTGGCTGCCAGATTGGTCATTTCTAAGACATGAATGACTGGTTCAGTAGCCAATCAGGAGTCTCGAAAGGGTCATGAATAATTAATGAAATTTATAATAGACAGTATATTGGACCCCTGATTTTGTTATAATGATGATTTTCTTATAATTTTGATAAAAAATTCTATTGTGAGCAACCGACTGTTTGGCTGTCACCACATACGTAAGTACGCTGGTGATATCAATATGGCTCTGAGGCACCAGTAGTGTTGTACAAAATTAACACATTTCATTATGCAGAATATTTTGTGAAATTCGTGCATTTTGTGAAATATTTTGCAGGTGCAAAATGTGAAATTTCACCTGCAGAACGCAAAATTTCACCTGCAAAACGGTGGAATTCGCTGCTCGGGGGTGACATTTCGCCATTTTCAGTACCCTTTTTGTTAGAAAAAATCCTGCTAACCACAGTAATGTAGCAAAAAATATCATCCCTAGTGTCTAGTGGTCCCACCCCCACCCACTGGCCAATCCACTGGCCCAATTCCCAAATTGAAGAATTCTCCCACCACCCACGAGATTTACAGCAATTTCCACCATCATAGTATAATAATAAAACAAAATTCCAAATCACAACTGCCTGGTGTCTAGTGCACCCCACCCTGTCGTCAGATAGTGACCCCCCCACTCCCCAGTACCCCGAGTGGGCCACCGGCATAGCCCTTCACTCAATTCCATGGCTGGCAGCCCATCTGAGCACTTCAATGAATGCGCACAAATTTCCCGTCACGGTATAATAATACAAAAATTCCCAATCCCGACCCCCTGGTGTCTAGTGGACCCTCACCACCCCCACCCTGTCATCAAATAGTGCCCCCTCCACTCCACCCCGTGCCCCGAGCGAGCCACCAGCACAGCCCTCCACTCACCTCCATGGCCGGAAGCCTGTCTGAGCGCTTCAATGAATGAGCACAAATTTCCCGTCACGGTATAATAATAACAAAATTCCCAATCCCAACTCCCTGGTGTCTAGTGCACCCCCACCCTGTCAACAGACAGTGACCTCCCCACCTCCCCAGTACCCCGAGTGGGCCACCGGCACAGCCCTCCACTCACCTCCATGGCCGGAAGCCTGTCTGAGCGCTTCAATGAATGAGCTTGTGCTTGTACAAGTATCGCTCATTCATTGAAGTGATCCATCGAGCTACCGGCCATGAGATGAGTGGAGGGCGAAGGTGGCACGCTGGGGTACTGGGGGCAGGTGGGACATTATCTAACAACAGGGTGGGGGATGGGGGGTCCACTAGACACCAGGGAGTCAGGACTGGGAATTTTTTTATTATTATTACACTGTGATAGGGGAAATCGATGTAAATCTCAGTGGGGTGGTGGTGGTGGTGGAGGGATTCTTCAATTTAGGAATTGGTCCAGTGATAGGCCGAGGGGACCACTAGAACCAGGGATGACATTTTTTTTGTTGTTACTTTATTGTGGTTATCAGCCTGACTCTTTTCCACTGATTTAATTTATACATTACAGTTGCCCATTTTCAGGTGAAATTTCACAATTTTGTGAAATATTTTGTGCATCGAAATTGCCGATTTCGTGGCAATTTCGCCAGCAAACTTATTTCACAACATCTCTAGGCACCAGTAAACTCGTGCATACAAGAGCAGTTCATTTTCTATACAATATGAGATTCATGTATTTCTGTAAAACCAGCAGGCACTGAATGTAGCAAACTATATGAAACGCAAAAATGAGCGTGCTAACATAATGAAACCAAGGGCTGAAAACTAAAGCCATGACTCCAGGCATGCACATCAACCGCCACGTATGGTGAGCATGCACTACAGCCAGTGTGTTACGTTATTATTTGGGCAGCTTAGGTGTGGGTCCTAAGTTGGTAAACTAGGTAAGAAATTGGTTAATGAACAGGTGGCAGAGGGTGGTGATAAATGGAATTCACACGGGCATAGGGAGGGTGACCAGCACTGTACCTCAGGGCTCTGTACTGGGACCAGTCCTCTTTAATGTCTTTATAAGTGACATTGCAGATCAGCTGAATGGGAAAGTACGCCTCTCTGCAGATGACACCAAAATCTGCAATAAGGTGAGTACCCCAGAGGAGGTAGAGATAATGTGAAGAGACCTGAAAAAACTCATGGCATGGTCAAGGGTACGACCGCTTGGTTTCAATGCAAAAAAGTGTAAAATCATGCACCTGGGGCACAGAACCTCAGAGGTGAAGTATAAAATGGGAGAAGAGGTATTGACAGTCACCAAACAGGAAAGGAACCTAGGAGTAATCTTATCTGATGACTTCAAGGTGGTGAGGCAGTGCAACAAGACAGTAGGTAAGATCAGTGGGGTGCTTAGGGAGGTGAATCGCCAGCCAAAGGAGGAAGGTGGTGTTGTCACTGTATAGATCGTTGGTGAGACCCTACCTGAAGTACTGTATCCAGTTCTGGAGGCCACATCTCAGGAAGGACATAGACAGGGTGGAGGCCATTCAGAGGAGGGCAACTGAAATGGTGCAGGGGCTGCATCAGAAGCCCTATGAGGAGAGACTGATGAACCCAAATATGTACATCTTGGAAGAACGGAGGGAGGGGGAACATGATAGAGACTTATAAATACCTCAAGGGGTAAAACAAGGTACAGGAGAGAGTATTTTGTAGAGGAAAAGATGCATTAGAACAAGGGGAAATGCAATGAAGCTGGAAGGTGGAAAATTTAAGAGAGATGTGAGGAAGTAATTCTTCACTCAAAGGGTGGTGGAAGCCTGCAACAGTCTTCAAGTGGAGGTAGTGGGGGCAAAAACATTTATGGCCTTCAGGCATGCAAGAGATAGGCACAAGGGAATCTTAGTTGGGAAGTGGGGTGGGAGGAGGGAGCTGGAGGTGTAGTAGGGTCTGCAGTGTCAGTATAGGTAGGGACAAATGGGCAGACTAGGTGGGCCAAGCAGTAATTAGCTGTCATTAAATTCTATGTTTCTATGCTCCGAAATTTTGGGAATCCCTTCCAGTGACCCCCCTCTGACACTCCCAATTCATACCTCTCAACCTATCAGTAATAAATGTGTAGCACTGGCCATTCAAATGTAGTGCAAATACACAGAATGCATAACGCATTTTTAGTAGTAACATTAAAATGTTTAAGAATACTTATTTATTTAGTAGTAGACAATGAGCTGCCCATTTTCTGTCTTTTCTGTTTATCCCCCCCCCCCTCCAGCCCCTCCTTGTTCTCAGGAGCTCCAAGTACCACCTGATCCACCAGCCTGCCCCAGCCACAGTCACCTACTTCCGTGGAGCCTTGGATATACCCCCAGGTGGGGTCAGAGCAGGAGATGTTCCCCCCAGCTGCTGCTCATTTTCATCAGGTGGTACCCATGTGGTGGGGAGGTGGAACATACTGGGGCTTTCAACGCTGAAGCGCTGGGGCTGTGCTTTTTTCATTTCTTCCCAGCCCCTAGGGACGTTACGTACAAAGACGTCAAGGCACACCCACACACACTGTACACATGTTCAGCTGTCAAAGTCAGAGACCCCCCCCCCCCATGGTCCTCCAGCTGTACTACCACCTGACTTCAACTAGGTGGCACTATTGTGAGAGGACAGAACCCTCCTTTCCTAGAGGAGGAGGCATCCTCCAGGACCTACCCCCAGCCCCTGACTGCCCGAGCTCATTCCATGCCCAAGCTGCCGGCATCGTAAACTGTAGCTGTACTGCCGTGCCAACAGGCTGGCCCAGGCTGCCAATTTTCAGGCATGACCCAGGAGGTTACAGTCAGGATAATATCATAATAATACACGACAGTGAACAAAAACAATAAAGTGCACGATGGGAAGAGACCCATAATGATAGCAGCATAGCATAAAAATAAAGCAAAACACTAATGCCTTATGAAAAGGACTACAGATGACATGTAATAGTTAACACCCTATGTTTCGCGTTAAAGGAAAACACTCATGTGCATACCTCTCAACCTCCTGCCTCATAAATCAGGGACAAGGCTTAAAAAAATCAGGGACAAAGGACCAAAATCAGGGACACATCTTTAAAATTGGTGATATCCACTCAGAAAGCTGCTAGAATAAGGGGCTTAGTGTAAAATACATTTTCTAAGGAAGAACAAGTGTGTAACTTCAATGTCTGACATTATTTTGTGCTTACAACCCTCACTGTTTGGTCATGGAAACACAATTTTTAGGAGGGAGAGAGTAAAATTTTGAGGCAAAATCAGGGACATCCCTGAAAATCAGGGACAGTTGAGAGGTGTGCTCATGTGTAGAAATTCCACCCCAGGCTGTAAAATAACTTTTTGCTAATCTGCTTGTGCTAATAATCCTTGTGTTTCTGTGTTCCCGAATATAAAACACTGACAGCCCTGTGCAACGCCACTTCCTACTGAATGTACAGCGTGTCTCCGCCAGTCCGCACCGCTTCCTTGTCTCACTTTATACAACTAATCGGTACGGAGATGCACTTTCGTGGTTTACCATGTTCCATAAACACTGAAACTGTTTGGAAGGGCAATACTGCTTCCAAACGACTTTTCAGAATTCCTTTTTTAACTCTGCAGAAATTCAGTGAAGCATTTCTACGTAAACCTTGAAACAATGTTCCACGGATCAGGAGATCTGCTGCATAATACTCCACAGTTTGTGGAACAGGAATGAGAGGTTTTGCATAAACTCGGAATATGATTATACAGTTAAGATCCCACTTCCAGAATTTTGGGATTCTGCTTCTGACAGCATTCTGCAGACCTTCCAAAATTCTGCAGTAGTCTGGCCGAAGTGAATCTGAAAACTTCACACAGTTGTCACTTGTGGAAACGGGCAGTAATACTCATCAAGTTAACAGGTATAAAAAAATAAAGAAATGGAAAAAAAGTTGTAGCAACCACCTTGATTCAATTATTCTCTTGGAACTCACAGCTGGCCATCATTTACTCTACAAGTTGTATGTTGACACCACCGCGATTGCGAGAGTGGTTTCACGTGCATTCTTTGGGTATCAAGGGGACAGCCATGGGGGCCCCCTTCACACCAAACTATGCATATGTGTATCTGAGTGTCTGGGAAAGGGATTATTTGACATCATACACAAATCCTTTCAAGAAAAACTTCTTGCTGCACGGACGCTTTATTGATAATATTTTTCTGGTGTGGAGGGGGCCCCATTGGCTCTCCAGAATTTTGTGACATACTTGGAAACAACGAATCAGAACTTGAAATTCACATTATGCTCTAGTCTGGAGAAAATTCCATTTTTGGATTTAATAAGTAAGAATGATACAGGGGAAACTGACAACTGAGTTATATAGAATGCCAACTGCAGGAAATGTGTTATTGGCCTTTGATAGTTGCCATCCAAGAAGTTTAGCTACAAATATACCTAAAGGCCAGTTTATGCGGGCAAGAAGAAATATCAGTTCTGATGAGAGTTATAACAAAGAGATAGGGGATTTGAGCTTTAGGTTCTATTAGAGAGGTTACAATCACCAGTGTGTGCAGAAAGCCATAAATGAAGATGGTCAGATGACTAGGAATGATGACTACCAATGATCTGATGAAACAGAACACTCAGAAAAAAGTAATAACGGTGATATTTTGAATTTCATTACAGAGTTAAACCCCCAATGTTACAAAGTAAGTGAAATTTTATGCAATAATTGGAATATTTTAAAACTGGAGCCCAAATTGGAAAATAGTGTGAAAAACACCCCCAGAATGGTTTACAAAAAGAGCAGGAACACTGCAGACTCGGCCACTAAAGGCCACTATACAAAGAAACAGTTTTAAGACCAAAGTAGCCATGTGGAACTTTCAAATGTGGTAATTGTTCATATTGCACTCACCTGAACACAGGTAACATTTTCAAACATCCTGTATTGAAAATAAATTTTGTAAATAATTATTTTATCTCCTGTGCAACCTCTGGAGTGGTTTATATAGCTACATGTACTGCGTGTAATGATTTTTATGTCAGAAAGACAAAACGCCCATTCAGGAATAGGATTTATGAACATTTGAATGCTATCCAGAAACAAGAAATGACAAATGCTCTGGCTTTGCACGTACTTCAACAGGGACAAAACCACACTTTTAAATTCCAAGGTTTGGATAAAGTTACCCAGAATGTTAGAGGTGGAGATTTTGAGAATAATTTATTAAAATGCGAAAGTAAGTGGCAATACATTCTGAGAGCACATGGGCACAAAGGAGTGAGTGCAATGTTTAGCTTAAAACTATTCTTGAACAAATGATTGGCAAACCAGTGATTGAAATGAAATGAACTGCTTTTTAGTGTGAAGTTCGTTTTGGATTGTACTTCATAGGTCTGCCTTTATAGTATTAACTTTGCTGGCATCTTTAGATTAGTTTTGATAATTTTGATAATTGTGTAAATATTATTGTGTATTTAACTTTGTATGTTAAGCTATTTGAGTGACTTGGTTTTTATGTATATTGACACGACATATTCTTATTGCACATCTTTATAAAATGAGGACTTTCCCTAGTTCCTTCCCCCGCTTTATACCTCATTTATAATATCTTTTTGTGCACTGCCACTTTAAATGGGGGCACTCTAAATGTATGAGAGATACTCACAAACCACACTTTGAAAAGCGTGAGTGTCACATGAAACGTTGGTCACATGGTGGGATTCGGGGATGCTGCTTATCTGTATGGAGCATTTTAAAACTTTGTGATTAAAAGTTTTTTTGTAATCAGACCTAGTGTTGGGTCTTTCTGTGGTAAGCTGTGTAGCCCAACTTCCAGTTTTTCCATATTTCAAATTTATGTTGTGGCTCCAGTTGAGTTCTTTTGAGTAGCCACCTCCAAAGCGAAACAAGTATTGTATGTTGTAAGGATCATCTACATCTCACCTGCCAGATTTAATATTTGATACAGCATAAAATAAGATGCATGGTTCCCATAACATATTGTTGCCAAGCCATAGGCAAAATCCCTAATAACAGAATATTCTTATTAATCAATAGTAAAGGTGATTTAACCCATATAGAAAACAGAGTAGCCTAAAATTAAATAATAAATGGACATTCAAAATACAGGTGTTCCATTGTTTCTATGGAACCTAAACATATATTAGCTCTAGGGCATATCCTCTCCTCCAAACCTTTATGTTTGAGGTTTCCTTTCACATTTAGCTTGTTATGAACATATAGCCATACAGTGTCCCACATATATGGAGGGATTCTGGGTTGTGTTGACATAGCCTGGGTTTGTGCTAATTCCTTTTTATTCCTGCTGTGGCAATCAGGAGTCATGTGAAAATATTTTTGTTGTAAGTGAGTGTACAGGCCTTTCCCAGTGTACTGTAGTACATTAGATTTTGGAATACCCCATAACTTTAATTTTCCAAAACAGGTTTGAAAATAACGGTAATCCCTGTATTGGTTTTTGTTTTGGTATTGCTGTATCCCATTTCCAATCACTTAACCATGGTTGAATGTGGTCCTGTACCCAAGTACCCCAAATAGTCTGTTTGCCACATGAAATGGGCCAAATATTGGCATATAAAAACATGCAAAAAAAAATGAAATAGGGTTAACCATATTCAGACCCCCATGGTGAATTTCTAAATATAGAATCCCTCTCTTGATAGGAGTCAGGCGATGTTCCCAAATCGCTTGGAAAAAAAACTCTCACTAGAGCCATTTCTAATGTTTTAGGAAGGGGAAAAATTGTGCTTATGTAGAAGAATATAACAATTAAAATGGTTTAACCATATACACCCCTTTTTTGCCATTTTCCCCCTGTTCCATTATATGACTTTACTTTGGGCCTTTTTAATGAGACAGTTTCAATTATATAAATCTATAATCTCATGTCCAGAATACACGCCAACATTTTGCAATTTGGTTATGTTATAGGTGCCTCCATGATTGTTTCTAGAGTAACATTTTGGAACCAATTGTAAAACACATACTTTTCTCAAGGTTAAATTTTGCTCCTGTTCCCTTCATGAATGCTACTGTCATCGCTTCTGTATCTTCTCTGGATGGGAGCACTGCTACTAAAATACAAATATCATCAGTGTAAGCAATAGTCTTAGTGTCGACATCGTCACTAGTGAGGGCTAGACCACTGATCTGTTCAAGTTATTAATATTGGATAGTAAGGATTCCAATTTCAAGATATACAATATAGGGCTGCGAGGGCAGCCCTGTCAAACTCCCCTAGTAACAGCCTCAGTTTTTTCCACCCAGCCATTGACGTAGGGTACCACTACTGCTTGCTTATAATAGATTTGTAGCCATCTAGTAAAGGGGGCTGGGAATCCAAATTTTTCCAGACATTTGCAAATACATACACGTGAAACACTGTTAAATGCTTAGCTTGCTCCAAACTTAAGATAAATCGAGTGATTTCTTCTCCCCCCATAATCTCTCTAATAAGAATAAGTGCATCTGTAATATTTCTCCCAGGAATAGAACAAAATTGTGTGGGATGTATAATTTGTTCCAATATAATAGAAAGCCTGATACTTAAAATTTTAGTGAGAATCTAGCAGTCCATGTTTAATAATGTAATCCGTCTCCAGTTTTTTTTAGATTTTCCCTATCCCCTGATTTATAAAGTAATATAAGGAGACCTATGTTTAAAATATCCGGCAATTCCCCTTGTTCCAAACTTGTGTTCAATATTTGAGTTATCTCGGCACTTAATGTGTCGCTTAACCTGTGGTATAGTTCATTTGGGAGCCCATCATTCCCCTGGGCTTTATCATTCTGCAGTTGCTTCACAACTGTTTGGAACTCCATAAGGGTGCTAGGCACCATTAAAGACAAAAAAAAAAGATCAGATACTTTAGGGATTACACAAGAATCTAACCACTGAGCTATGTGTTCAGTGCTAAGTAAGGGGTCCACTTGAAACATCTCAGAGATATATTTTTCGATTTCCTTCAAGATTCCTGTTTGGGTAGTAACATACTCCCCTTCAGAATTTTTAATGCTCCTAAGTTCCTTCTTTTTTCGTTATTTTGCACAGCTTTTAAATGGGTTTGTATTGGTTTGTTTGCCTTGCGTTCCAAATCTCTGTTCTGTTTCAAGTGTTTTTCTCCTATCATTCTGTGTTTGAGCTAATTGTTGTTTTACCTCAGGAAGTTCCTCTGGATCTACAAATTCCCTTCTGTTTAAACAAAAACAGAAGTGCTGTAATTTTGATCTTAATTCTTGATATCCATCCCTTTTGTATTTACCAAGCAGCCTGCCTACTGTCTGGAAATAATCTCTAAAATCCTTTTCACTGTCCTCCCACCAACCATTCCTGCTGAGAGTCATATAAGAAGAATGCAGATTTTCGAGCCTCCGTAACATGGTGAAACTCTTCTGCCACTTCTGGATAGTCCAGTAGTGACAAGGGAGCAGATGGGGGGGGGGACAGCGGGGACAACTGTCCTGGGCCCAGTGGCTCAGGGGCCCCATATGGGGACCTGTAACAGGGGATGTGAGGCTAAGGGGGGGCCCAGTCCTAAAGGTGTGTCCTGGGCCCAGAAATTTCTATTGGCACCCTGTGTAGTGATAAATTTAGTCTCCAGTAGCCTGGCCCTTTAGAGGTATTGTTATAGTTTGAAATGGTAAGACTTAAAAGACCATGATCAAATGTAGCAACCAAATCTACTTTGGGTTTACTAAACTGTAGTGTGGGGGAAATGAACCAATAATCAATTCTGGATTTTTTTTTCCCTGCTAAAAAGTATGTGGCTCTGTTTGATCTTTGCCCAAAAAGGCATCCCGTAAGCCTGTTAGCTCTATTAAGTTATTTAAAAATACCGTGTCACATTATAATTTTGAAGTTTTAGCCCCTCTATCTAATAGAGACCTATTGATATTAAAGTATCCCCCAAACAATATGTTCTTGCTAGTAAAAAGATATGGTTGTATAAGCTGTAATAGAGTTATTCTTTCAACCTTACCCTGGGGTACATAAATATTACTAAGGTGAAATTCAGTGTCCTGTATATGAACATCCTGCAACAGAGCTCTACCTGGTGAAATGACAACAATTTGAATAACAAGCATAGAGGAATCAAAAATCAAATACCCACTCCACAACATAAAATGCCCCCGACCAATAACAGGGTCCCCATAACCAAGCATCAGTAGCAACATCAAATTCCTCTAAGGTATAGAGCCTAGTGTCTTGTGAAAACCCTATATCATAATCCTGTCCTGTAAAAACGTCAAAAGTAGCAAGCCTCTTTTTTTCAGCTCAAAATATTATTAGTATTGAGACATGCTACCTTCAGGTCATAGCTTTCCAAAACAGAACAGTGAGTGGTTAGGTGGAAGCTGACGTCTTCCTAGAACTTTTCCTGAGACCCACCCTAGGATCCATTCTTCTTTTCTTTTTTCCTGGTTTCACCGAGTCTTTACCAGTTTCAGTTTCCAAAATGGCCTCCATCTGGGAGGAAGACCTGGATGTAGTATCAGAGTCCTGTTCCTCATCTCCCATATCTGTCTGTAAAATATTGAATCTATTAGAAATGATTACCCCTTCTAAAGATGTGGGGTGGTCAGATGGTCTAGTTGTCCCTCCTTTGGTTTTTACCACTTGAAATTCTGTATTGGCCCCCACAGGTGTAGAGGGGGAGGGCATTACAGTTCCATTAGAGGGTAAGTCTTCCTGAATCTCAGAATCTGGAAGAATGGCTGTTAATGGGTGTCCAGCAAGTGGAACCTTGAGAGGAACAATGGAACTTTTTGTAGGTCTTGGAGGTAAAGGCTGTGGCTGAGGAAACTGACTTGTGGAAGGTGCTGGCTCAGGTCTTCTTTGAGGATGTGGGCCCTGTGCTGACCTTGACCCATATATTCAGCTTCAGCTCTTGCTGCTTCAAGGATATAGAAATCCTGCATGGCAAAGTCAGAGTCTTCACTATTATGAGCCGCTCAGAGGCAGTCTGCAAATGTATGACCTCAATCGTCGCAAACAGTTACACTTTGGGGAATTTTCATATTGAATATGTGAAGAAATCCAAAGAAGTGAGCAGAGTGGTAAGGGCAGCAAAGGTGGCTAGGGAACAGAGGTTAGCGCAGGGGATCAAAGGAGGAGAAATGGATTTCTTCAGATATATCAGACAGAAGAGGAAGAGCAAGGATCAAATTGTTAGGATCAGGAGGGGAAGTGGGTGGGTAGAAACAGGGGCTGGGCAGGCAGAAGTACTTAATGAATACTTCTGTTCAGTCTTCACCAAGGAGATGGATGGGCCCATACCAGAGAGGAAAGGTGAGGTGGGAGAGGGTGGGGGAGAAGCAACCACAGATGAGGAAATCATGGTGGAAAGGGTGAGGGAGGGTCTTAAGTCCCTGAAGGTGGACAAAGCACCTGGCCCAGATGGAGTCCACCATGGGTGCTGAGAGAGCTGGCAGAGCCATTAGCAGACCTGTTCAATACCTCTCTGAAGTCAGAGTGCATGCCCAGGGACTGGAGCGAAGCAAATGTGGTGCCTCTCCATAAGAGTGGGCCCAAGGATGAACCAGGGAACTACAGACCAGTAAGCCTCACTGCAATTGTGGGAAAACTGACGGAGACTATCCTCAAGGAAAGGCTGGTGCAATTTCTTGAGGACAACAACCTCCAGGACAGCAGGCAGTATGGGTTTGTCTCAGGCAGATCTTGCTAGATGAACTTGGTTGATTTTTATGACTGGGTTATGAGGCACTGGACAGGGGACATGCAGTGGATGTCCTCTACCTGGATTTCAGCAAGGCCTTTGACTCAGTGCCACACAGTAGGCTGACCTGCAAGTTGAAGAGTATGGGAGCAGAGAAGAAACTGGTCAGATGGGTTGAGAACTGGCTGCAGGGTAGACAGCAGAAGGTAGTAGTGGGGGGGCATCATCTGAACCCAGGGCAGTAATAAGCGGTGTACCACAGGGCTCAGTGCTGACACCAGTTCTGTTTAACATTTTCATAGCTGACATTACAGTAGGAATTAAGAGCAAGATCTGTCTCTTCACAGATGACACAAAGATTTGTGCCAAGGTAGATGGGGGGGTAGGGAGCAAAATTACTTCAGGAGGATTTGGCAAAACTGGAGGAATGGTCTCACACTTGGCAGCTTGGTTTCCATGCCAAGAAGTGCAATGTGATGCTTTTAGGAGGCAAGAACCCAGGACACAATCACTAGCTGGAGGGTGTCCCATTAACAAAATCCAAGGAGGAGAAAGACCTGGCAGTGCTGGTAACCGGGGAGATGAACCACTCTGCTCAGTGCAGGAAGGCAGCAGCAAAGGCAAATAGGATGCTAGAGTGCATAGCAAGGGGGATTAATTACAGGAGTGGGAAGGTCATCTTGCCCCTGGACAGGTCCCTGGTGAGAACGCACCTAGAGTACTGCATGCAATTCTGGCTCCCCTACTTGAAAAGGGACATCAAACTATTGGAGGGGGTACAGCAAAGGGCAACAAAAATGATCCTGAGGTTGGGGGACAGACCATATGAGGAGAGACAGAGAGCTCAATGTGTATACCATGGAGAAAGGAAGGGAGAGGGGATATGATTGAGATCTTCTAGTACCTGAAAAGTTTAAACAGAGCAGACACCAGGTGTATGTTCAATCTGAAGGGTGGAAGGGAAACCAGGGGACACTCTATGAAATTGGAAGGGGGCAGGTTCAAGAGGGAATGGAGGAGGCACTATTTCACAGGAGGGGCGGTGGCAGGGTGGAACGCTCTGCCAAAGGAAGTTGTATTGCTGCAGAGTGTTGGGGGCTTCAAGAGGGGGTGGGACAGATTCAAGGGGAAGGTACAAACCATGAGGGGGTGTGAGATGGGGGGGAGACCATATGAGGGAGGGGCAGCTGCAGTCTAATGGACTGAAGTGCTACACACTCGAGCAGACTAGATAGACTGAATGGCCTATATCTGCTGGCAATTTCATATGTTCGAAACCCAGAATGCCCTTATTCTCCACATTGGAAACATTGCATTTTGTCACATGTAGAGCTGATGTGACGTATGGACCCACATATATAACATTTCCTGGGTTGGCCAGGATAGAAAATAAAGCCTTTATCTCATCCAATATAAGACCAATTGGGGAGATGTTGATAGTCATTGTTGGTTTGAAACAGTTTTATTTTACTATGCCAGCCACTGTTCCAAAAACCTTCCCCATCCAGGATGGGGTCTGGGGAAACCTGCACATCACAACATTTCTCCATCCAATACAAAATATCAATGTTGTTAACCCCCTCATTTCTAAACAATACTGTCACAACTCTGAATGATTGTTCTGTAAAGGGTATAACTTGAAAGTGAGACCATAAAGGATTTGTTTTTAAAGTCTTGTATTTCATCCAGAATCTTTCCAGGAACTTCGGGGTGTGAAAGCTCACATCAAAGGTGTGCACTCCAGAAGCATGAATTAAGGCACAAACCTCAGCTGGCGTAAAGCCCAAGGATTGCTTTAAAAGGATTCTGCTGACATAATGTCTGTCTGGGAGCTCCTCCATTCTCCCCATATATCTTAGTCTAATGGCATTTCACCACTTAGCCTGCTGTGCAGGGTTTGTAAATAAATCTGCGTAAGAGTGTTTTTGTTGTTGCTGCTGGTGTTGTTGTTCAGAGGAGTCATCCTCCCCTGACCCCTGACCCTGATCCTGACCCTGACCCTGTCCCATCACAGAATCTGAGGTTTGGCCTGAAATCCCTGGCTGACCATCAAAAAATATGTCCTGAGAACCTCTAGGGGAGTAAGAAATATTACCTGAGACTGAGTTATCAGAACCCCGAGGATCTGCAGTTTGCTGGATATTTCCTCCTGGTTCTACCTCCGACCATGCATCTTGCAGTGGACTTTGGTTGGCAATATCTGGTGGCATGTATGTTGGATCAGCTATTCAGTGCCCTGCTGTATCCTTTATCAATCCTGCTCACAAAAGTGCTCTATCGGGCGACCAGGAACATTCTCCCATCATCTGATTCTGTTGTTGTTCTGACTGAATCACTTCCTGTTCCTGTGCACTGCTGTGACCGTCCATTGCACTGGAGCAGAAAATGAACACTTTGGAGAAAGATTGCTCCTTTTCTGGTGAGCTCCCCTCCAAGCGCTTACGTTTTTTCTCCTCAAGCAATTTTGCTTTAGCGACTGAAAAGTCTTGCTCTACCTTTTGTAGCTGAGTTTGTAAAAGTAGTTTCTGGTGTTCCATTCGTTGTTGTAGTGTATGTTCTTCCTCTGAAATATCCATAGAAACTTCACTGTGTTGCTCCAGCTCCCTGCTGGCTTGTAAGACCTCCCTCTCGGTGTCAACTGCACCAACAGAGGTCTCCTCTATACATCCATCCATGACCGTTTGTCTTCCTACTGAGCTCCTCCATGCCTCTCACCTACTGGATAGCTCCCCCTACTGAAGAGTAGGGGAATTTCCCCAGTGTCCTGGCCAAATTTCCCCTATTCACTTAAAACACCACCAACAGCTTAATCTGGTTCAGTTTCAGTTGGCATTCATCTGTATCCTCCTCCCCCGGGACAAGGCTGAAAATAGGCAGTCCTCCTTTCCTGGTCAACAAAAAACTAAATAAATACTAACATACTAACATACTATTTGCCAGCAGATTAGGCCTTACGGTCTATCGAGTCTGCTCGAACCTCAGATCCCTAGTTGGGTGCCGAGGCCTCCCTGTTCCAGAAACCCCTATCATCCATCCCCACCCCTGGGACAGGCCATCATCTGATACATCCACTTTCTGTGTCTGTCCCACCCTCTCTTGAAGCCCTCCACTGTGGATCTCTGAACCAGTTCGCCAGGCAGTGCATTCCAAGGGTCCACCACCCTCTCAGTGAAAAACCTCCTCCTCTTTTCCCCCCTCACCCTTCCACCTTCCAACTTCAAACCATGTCCTCTGGTGATACCTCCCTGCTTTAGTCTAAAGAACCCTCCATGTTTACCCTATTTATTCCCTTGAGGTACTTGAAGAGCTCTATCATGTCCCCCCCTGTCTCTCCTCTCCTCCAATGAAAACAGGCAGAGCTCCTCAAGTCTGTCCTCATAAGTCAAATCCCCTAGCCCTCCTCTGTACCCTCTCCAGGAGCTGTATGTCCCTCTCCTTGTGTGGTCTCCAGTACTGTACACAGTACTCAAGGTGTGGCCTAACCAGTCCATTGTACAGCGGCAGAATCACTTCCTTGCTCCTAGAGGTGATCCCCTTACGATGCATCCCAACATCCTGTTTGCCTTGCTAGCCGCTCTCCTGCACTGCTCAGAGTTATTCATACATGCATCCACCATGACCCTAGGTCTTTTTCCCCTATTGAGGCCTCCAGCACCTCCCCTCCCAGGGTGTACCTGTGTTTAGGGTTTCCCCGCCCAAGATGTAACACCTTGCACTTGGTGATATTGAAATTTAATTTCCATGTGTGAGCCCAGCTTTCCAGGGTGTCCAGGTCCCCTTGCAGGGCCAACCTCCCCTCTTCTCCCTCAACTACTGCTCCCATCTTGGAGTCATCAGTGAAGAGACTCATTTCACACCCTATACCCTCCCTGTTGTCCGATATGTATGCATTAAACAGGATCAGACCCAGGACCAAGCCCTGCGGTACCCCACTACCAACCTCTCTAGGGTTCAAGAGCTCCCCACAGACCACTACTCTCTGGGTGCATCCAGCTAGCCAGTTTTCAATCCATCTGACCATCAAAGGGCCTACTCCCAACCCCATCAATTTCTCCACCAGACCATTGTGGGGGACAGAGTCAAACACCTTGCTGAAGTCCAAGAATAATACATTCACAGGCTTTCCCTGTCCAGTTCTGATGTTACCCATTTGTAGAACTCCACAAGATTGGTTTGACATGATCTACCTGGCACAAATCCATGTTGCCGACTATCCAGACCTCCCACCTCCTCCAAGTACACCCCAATCGTTCCTTTAGTATACTCTCCATTAATTTTCCACCCACTGAGGTCAAACTGATGGGTCTATAGTTACCTGGTACTTCCCTCGACCCCTTGTGGATTGGCACCACATGTGCCTCTCGCCAATCGCCACGCACTACCTCCTGTCTCAAGTGACCTGTTGAAGAGCTCTACCAGGGGTGCAGCCAGTATGTCTGCCAGTTCCCATAGTACTCTCAGATGAATGCCATCCGGCCCAGGAGATTTGTCTTTCTTTAGGGCCTTGAGGGCTAACCACACCCTTTTGGCAGAGATATCATCATCCGTCCCCTCCACCTTACTGGCCTTTTTATCCTTATCCTGATGTGACACCCCTGGGGTACCTCTCCCTCCCTCCCTCTTGCTCCATTTCTGTTGCTCCCCTGATCCCACTCACTGCTGCTTCTATCCCCATCATGCCTTGCTTTGTAGATATCCCATCCCCCTCCCTAGTGAACACAGAGGCAAAGTACTCGTTAAATACCTCTGCCTGGTGCCTCGCCTCTTCCACCCACCCTCCTTCTGATCTCAATCTGCTGAGATGGCCTTAGTTTTCTCTGCTCCCAATGTACCGGAAAACCCTTTCCCTCCATGTATCCCTGTGCCACCCGCTCTCTTTACTGACTTTGCCTCCCTCACCATCCAGGTGACTTTTCTAGATGCAAGATGGTACATTTCCTTCTCCCTATCCCCTCTTGTTGTTTTATATTTTTGTAGGCAGCCTTCTTTTCTCTGACCACTGCCTGAACCTCACTGGACCACCAGCATGGTTTATGTGACCTTGCCCCTTACATTTCACCTTAGTGCAGGTCCTGACTGCCTCATGAAGTCCCTGCTTACTGACCTCCCATCTCCTTTCCACATTTGTCATTGATGTAATCCCCTTCAAATGATCCTTGAGAATATTTCCTATGCCCACAAAGTTCGCTCCCCCTGACGTCCACTGTCAGTGTCCTAGATCTCACGCCCCCTTCCCCCATGCTTATTAGAAACCAGACAGCATTGTGGTCGCTCCCAGTCAGGGGATCCTCTACAACCAGGTCCCTTACCAGATCCCCATCTGCCAGAACCACATCCAGGACATTCCCCTCCCTTGTAGGGCTCCATCACATGCTGTGTTAAGAACACATCCTGGAAGCCGTCCAGCAGCCTCTGCTCCTTGGCCACCTTAGAGGACATGGTTCCCCAGTTTGTACCTGGCATATTAAGGTCCCCCATCAACACCACTCCTTCCCTTCCCCTTTCTGTCCACACTGGGCAATGATGTTGTCCAGCAAACCATCCTCCAGAACATCACCCATCCTGGGGGGCCTATATACTACACCCAGCTTGACCTTATCTCCTGCTGGGGATCGAGGTGACCCATAAGGCCTCCACGTTTTCTCTGCCTCTTCTACCCTAGCAATTTCTATGTCATCTCTAATGAACATAGCCACTCCACCCCTCTGCCCTCCTTTCTATCCTTCCTAAGCATCGTGTGCCCCATGTTTAGGTCCCAGTCATGGTTTTGTTAGCCCACATCTCCGTGACCGCCCATATCCACCCCGAACAGCATGGCCTGGAACTCTGGCAACTTGTTTCCCAAGCTCCTGGCATTTACTAACACCAACCCCCACCCCTTATCCCTGATCCCCTTTGTCGAACCCCACCCAGGTTCCTTATACTTCCATCCTCCCTCTGCTCCTCCTGAAACCTCCACCCCCAGTCTGTTTCCCCCCCCTTGGGTTTGAAGGCTACTCCCCTCATCTGGAGGAGAGGGCTTCTGGTCAGCCCCTCTCTTATCCCTTCCCCCTCACGAGTTTAAACCCCACCTTTCTTGAATGTAGTCAGCCATCCCCTGTTTAAGGACTTCCTTCCCTAATCGGGCAAGATGAAGCCTGTCCTTGGCATACAGTCCCTTATCCTCCCAAACTCCTTTCCAGTTCCCTAACACCCCCAACCCACTCTCTTCACCCCACTTCCTGAGCCAGTCATTAACCTCTGTGATCTTCATTTTTTTCTCCACTGAGGCCTTTGATACTGGCAATATCTCCGAAAAGGAAATGTTGCATCCATTATCCCGATAGACTCTGGCAAGTTCTTGAACTTTGCTTGGATTTCCAAAACTTTATTTCCTCTAGATCATTAGTTCCCAAATGCACCAGAAATCCGTTTCCCTCCACAATCCCTAACCAGTTCATACACTATGAACTTTGCCTGTGCACTGTCAGCCCAGAGATACTCACTACCTTCACCTGGCTATTGCATCCACCCCTGTCCCTCCCACTGGATACCCCTTAATCATCGAGTCTCCCAATAACAGAACCTCAACACCGCCATCATCCTTATGGTTACCTCACTATGCCCTCTCAGCCCCCCATCCCCCTATTCGTGATCTCAATTCCATGGGAGTCTTCCTGCCTTATTAGAGACCCCTTGTCACCCTCCCTTTCTGCCTCCTCGTTATTTTGCCCACTTAACTCAGACCCCTCTGAATAGGTGTTCCTTTAACCTCTCTTATCCGAACCATTTATCCTGGCCCTGATGGTTTCCCTTCCCCACACTGCCATCCTCCCCTTGTAATAGTACCCCTGCCTCCAGAGGCTCTGTGGGTCCCTTTAGCTAGGGCCCCATCTTGGTACTGACCCCTTCCTGAAGGGGCCCTCTCCACCTCCATGTCTCCCAGTTTCTCTCCAATCATGCTCTCCTCCTCATGTCTGCAATATGTTGCATCTCCCCCATCTGCTTAACATTTATGTTTCCCCTTCTCCCTCTGGGACTATTTCAATCCTTTCCATTGCCAGTCTGTGATGCTCTATGGGTATCGGACTCCCACACCCCCGGCCTCTGTATCAGTTTCCTCATTTCCACCAATAACTTCAACAGTTTTAAATATTTTCGCCCAACATTTTCAACATAGCCATTTTTTTACATCACCTCATGAATGTGATAGCTGTCATTTTCAAATCCTAGCCAAAATGTGTTTTCACACCTGTGGCATGGAATGATGTTGCGATGGCACGGAATGACATTTCAGCAGGGATTTGAAAATTCTGGTGTTCGTGAGGTGAGGGAATTTATTTTATTTATTTATTTAACAACAATTTGAATTGGAATAACAAGGCTATGCTGACAATTTGGTTAGTGTTTTGGACGAAATGCAAATGCAGGACCCTTTGAGCCCTGTGCTTCCACAGCTGCATACCTGTATGCATCTATGGAGGGATGGGAGTGTAGGGTCCAGAGGGCCCTGCGCTTCCACAGGCAAATGAGGTTACAATTATAGTAACTCAAAAAATGAGGACATTTTTTTCCAAAAACTGCATTAATGCACCAGTCAGGGTAACTTAACACCACAAAAGTAGGGAAATTTGCCATTACGGTTTCTAACTCTAACATGCCCCTCCGCCCAAGCAGCAAAAGGAAAAAAAAAACATTAGGGTTTTGGTTCTCCAGAGTCTTGGCAAATCAGTGGTGGGATCTTCCTTGGGTGTGTCAACTCTAATGCTCACATCTCCCCCCCCGTGGGCCCTGCGTGAAGAAAGGAGATCAGGTGTGAAGTTGTTTGCTCACAGAATGGGGTGGGCATTAGGATTGTCAGCCCCCAAGGAAGACCCAACCACTGATTCGCCAAGACTCTGGAGACCCAAAACCCTAATGTTTTTTCCTTTTGCTGCTTGGGGGGTGGGGGTGTTAGAGTTGGAAACCCTAATGCCACATTTCCCTACTTTTGTGCCATTAAGTTACCCTAACTGGTGCACTAATGCAGTTCTGAGAAACAGTGTGACAAATGATTTGCATAAAAATGGTATTTTCCAAATTTTCTGACATTCTGTATCTCTGCACCACACACCCAACCAGAACGAAACTTACCACATCAAGAGCTCTTGGCCCTGATGGCACATGCAAATTGGTCAAACAGTTCCAAAGTTTTTAAAGTGCAATATTTTGGGTTTAACATAGAACTGACCATTGAACCCTAATATAGTGGCCTATTGTGCATATATACTATATATATATATATATATATATATATATATTCATTGCAAAACACTGTGTTAATACATCAGTTAGGGTTGATAGCACAGCGACAAAAATTTGAAAATTCAATATTAGGGTTACCACCCCTACCACCCTTCCACCCTTCACACGCCACCTGATGTTGGGGTGTCATCATGAGTGCCATGAGGTCATCAGGCCAAACTCTCACTCCATTCCATGTGTAAACAAGCTGACATGCTACATGTATGGGAGGAGAATGGGGTCTGAGTTAGACAATGATCTCCATGGCACACCCACGCTCTGGTGGTGTGTGGAGGGTGGGGTGGTAGGGGTGGTAATAAAGTTAACATAACTGGTATGTGTTTGTGGGAGTGCGGATCTTCTGGACCCTGTGCTCCCTTCACACTGCCCATTTTTGCATAATGGTATGCCTATGTGGGAGCGTGGGCCCTCTGGGCACTGTGCTCCCACTTACACATAAGTACGGAGACATACAGAAGCTCTATAGTACTGAAAAGGAACCCTTGTAACACTAATGTGGCAATATCTCAGTAACTGTAGCACCTATGAAAAAAATTCTACTGCAGTTGTAATCATGCCTTGGAAACTTCCATGCAGGCTTACCACCAAGAGCGAAAAATCCATATCTCAAATCGTTTTTGAGATACGGGCACCGAAAGGCACTGTGGGCACTGCAATTTTATCCTATGGGAAATTTCTCAACTTTGGAGCACCATAACTTTGTAACCATTGCAAATTTTTTAACCAAACCACCGAAAGGCACATCTTTGGGGCCAGGGCTTGCAACCCTACACATTTTAGCCCAAAAGCCCCATCTGTTTAGGTGCAGTGAGGTGGCAAAGAAATGGTGTTTTTTAGTGCAGTAGTGTCACAAATTGCACCACTTTCAAAAAAATTTGCAAAAGAATGGGCACGACACTGTCGCAATTTGCGAAAGTGTCACATCCATTCTGTCACAGTTTGCGACACTACAGGGGGATTGATCATAAAAAAGGCATTTCTTGGAGGGTTTGCATAAAAAAGAACATCTGCATTGTGTTCCTCATGCCCCAATTAAGTAAACGCAACTGTCAGTTTTTACCTAGGGGCAGTAAAATTCAAACTACAGCTGTTTTTCTCCATCGCTAACTGAAAACAAGATGGTGGCCACACGACACTACAGAGGCCCTTTGTGACAGTAAAATGTAGTGGCAGCAGCTTTCCAGAGGCAGATATATTTTTTCCAATTGACTATAATGGGAAAATTGAAATTTGAACAACTTTTGAATGGATTAATATTTTTTCACCAAATCTTCAAAAGGCACAACAGTGACCCAGACTGCATATTCTGTGAAGATTTCAGATCAGACAGACAAACCATTTGGGCTGTAGCCCTGAACAAAGAAATGGGGAAAAAAAATTGTTTTTGCACGTTTATTGGCGCTCCACAGCTCTGCAACCACACATCCGACCATAACGTAACTTCCCAGATCCAAAGATCTGTGGTACCATGCCACACATGCAAAATGTCAGGCAAATCCATCATATAGTTGCAAACTTAATCAAGTGCAAAATTTTGGGTTTAACATAGAAGTGGCCGGGCAACCCTAACTATAGCATGCAGCACCTCAACCCTCAGCGCCACTGGGCCAGCTAGGAGAACATTTTAAACTGAAAGGTAATTAAAAATACCGTTCGAACTCTATTTGCAAAATGCAGTTCAAATGTTTTTTCTAATTACCGTTCAAACTATATTTCAAAATATAGTTCGCACTGTCTGTCTTGCATCTATCACAAAAATTGTTATAATTCAAATATGGTAATATCTTTTTTCAACAAACCATCCAAAGGCACACCCTTGGCACACACCCCATTATCCCTGAAAGTATCAGAGGCAAACGTAATTTTGTGTGTGCTGTACATGAGAGCAAATAATCCCATGTTATCCATCTGTAAACAGGGTGAGATGGTACAGAATAGGAGAATGGGGTGAGAGTTACGCCTAATGACCCCATGACACACCCCATGCCTGTAGGTGTGTGGAGGATAGGGGGTTGGGTGGCAGGCTGGGGGGGTTAGGGGCTCAACCCTAATGCCTCATTTCCATACTTTTGACTCTTTAACCTAACTGATGCATTAAGGAAGCTTTTTGCAATTTATTTCCTCACTTTCTGAGATAGCAAAGTAGTGTCTTTCTTCTACTGTGGCAGTGCAGGGTCCTTTGGAGTCTGCGCTCCTGTCCCTCCATCCAGATAGTACACCAGTATCCATCTGTCAAAGTAGGAGCACAAGGTCCTTCGGAGCCTGTGCTTCTAACCCTCCACAGATACACGTATGTATGTAGCTGTGGAAACACAGGGATCTCTGGCCTCTGCCATTCCATACATAAAGTTACGAGCAGGCTAAGTGAAATTGCAATAAATAGTCATAATTGTGCCATTTTAAATAAGTTTTACCCCAGATGTTCAACATAACATTTTATCACCTCACCACATGTACTCAACACAGAAAACTTTGAAATCCCTGTTGAAATGTAATTCTGCACAACTGTAATGTCGTTTTGCACCACAAGTGCGGAAAAGGCATTTTTGGCAAATTACAAGAACTCCAAAGCACAAGTCCTGCACATCAAGGCGAGGTGGTGCACTAATTGGGCAGCCATCCCAAAATTCACAGATTTCCAAACTAAAGCGCTTCAAGAACCACAAAACAATAATTTAGACAACTAATGTAGTGTTTAATTTTCCACCAGTGTGAGCCCCTGGTGGAAAATTAAACACAACATTTGTTGTCTGAATTATTGTGTTGTGGTTCTTGGAGTGCTTTAGTTTGGAAATATTTAAAAAATTACAGCAGTACTGTTCATGAGGTGGTGTGAAAAATGGTAATGTTGAAAATCTGAGGTGAAAACATGAAAAATTGGCAAAGTTATGAGCATGCATAGAAACTGCACAGTGCACACTCATAACGCGGTCATTTGTTGAAATATTTTTACCTAATTTTCAACATGGGCTTTTTGGGACCTCCCCTCATGAACAGTGACACTGTGATTTTGCTAATCCATCCCAAAAGTTGATTTTGCACAGTGACCGGTCATTCTGCGCCACAGGTGTGAAAACACATTTCAGGCAGGGTGTGAAAAATGCCAGCTATACTGTTCATAAGAAGATATGAAAAAATGGCAATGTTGAAAATCTGGAGTGAAAATATTAAAACTGATGAAGTTACGAGCATGCGTAGAAACTGCGCAACACACACTCTCGTAATGCTGCCATTTATTTGAATTTTTTCACCAAATTTGCAACATGGGCTTTTTGGGATCCCAACTCATGAACAGTGACACTGTCATTCATTACTCAGTCCTAAAAGGTGATTCTGCACAGTGACCACGAAATTACCTTTAGGGACCATGTAATGAAATGACAGTGAAAGTGTTCACAAGGTGAGGTCCCAAGAACCCCATGTTGAAAATTAGCTAAAATTCCTAAACACAATGCGAAGACCTCTCCAGTGACAACCATTATACGGTGCTTACCTCTGATTCTTCAGTTTGCAGTTGGCTTTAAAAGTGCAGACATGTCCCGGTCCAGAAAGAATTGCTGCTCACAACCTCTGGAGGTGCATGGGTGGCAAGGGGGTAAGGGAAGGTGGGTGCTTGGTGGGAGGGTGGGGATGGGGACTGGGGCGATGAGGAGGGACAGTTTTCTTTTGCAGGTTTAAAAAAATGAAAGACATTGGGGGATGGTTTCTTCATTTACAGGTATTTTTAAATACTTAAATATATTTGGGCACACTAGGGTGGGCTCCCCAGTGTGCAATAATAGTGGAGGGTGGATACATGCCAGCATGGGGATTGGGCACCCCGTGTTGGCAATTCAAGACTACTGGCTTGAGGGCATCATCTGACACTAGGAGTGGGCACCCCAGTGTCAGAAACATTAAAATGTAATAAAAAAATTAAATATATTTGGCACACTGGGGGTGGGCTCCCAGTGTGCCATATTAATGTGTGTGTGGGGGGGGGCGGGATACATGCTGAGACACAGATTGGGCACCCCAGTGTTTGGCATTTAAAGATTAAGTGCTGAGGCTGTTTTTTGCTTGGATCCCTCTTCGTCATCCAATCCCTGTTCAAGAGGTGGGATGAGGTTCAGATGGCCCTACCTGACCATCTGGTCTTCATCTCATGACTGGGGAATTTGATGCCTCATCAATGGGAATTTTGTCTGTATAATCCCCGTTCTTGAAGTGTCAAAATCCCTATTCATCAGCCGAATTCCCATTCGTGACGTGTCAAAATCCCCATTTGTCAGCTGATCCCTGTTCATGAGATAGGGCCATCTGGTCCTCATCTCATGAACAGGGATTTTGACACCTCAGGAACTGGGATCGGCTCACCTAACAGGGATTTTGACAGCTCACAAACAGGGATCAGAAGCAAGACATGAACGGGGATTTCAAAGTAAAAAAGGCTGTTTTTTTCATAAACTAATGTAAACTGAACAAATGGTTTTGCAGAGGGCGTCGCCCTGAATTAAAACCATACAGTTTAAAGGTTGTATATCCATGAGGCAAGTTACAACAGTTTGTTGTGGGCTACAAGTAAAAATAAGATGGCGGCTCACGAATGGGGATTTTTTTCTCACGAATGGGGATTTAATGAATCCTCATTCATGAGCTGTCAAAATCCTTGGCACACCTCAATGCCTGTTGGTGTGTGGAGGATGGGGGTGGGGTAGTAGGGTGGGGGTTAGGGCTCAACCC